>OV656873.1:13727933-14471207 GCA_927399465.1 Sarcophaga caerulescens
AAGGCTTTCCTATAATTTCGCCTTCAAACCTATTGTCCAGACAAACTTTAAGATGTTAATCGGCGTTAACAAGGACTAATCTCTGCCCAGCAGCTGAATTGCAACCACCTGTCTGTTCTTAGACTGCATTAATGCCTACCTCGGAGTCGACTTTAAACTATAGGTTCCGCCACTCATGTATAAAATTAACACACACAACATGAATGGTGGGAGAAGCTAGGTCTTAACCCTGACTGAAGGATTGTAATGACCAATTGTGGATTAATGCCTGCCTGGTTCGTAGAATGTGTTCTTATTGTTCTCTCATTGTCATCATAACAGAATTTAGATGTTGTGTTAGGGACGATCTTGTATAATCTGATGCGTGACTTAAATCTTCTCCTACTGGAATTCAACTAAAGACGTGTCTATTGGCTATACAACCTATTTTGTTTGAGAATAATCTTTACCTCTCTTTATCCTACCTTTTCAAACTCTTTCCTACGTAGCTTATTCTGATCCCAAATAATTCCAAGCTAAACTTCAAGAAACCCTAGTATACGAGTGAATATGTAACAGAAGCTCATGTTTCCCTGTTTTATTGCTACTTTAACGGAATGTGGCCGTATTTTTAAGTAGAGTACATCCGCTTGTTATAGATTGGCCACTGGATCGTATAATGCACTACGGAGAGAACTCCTAGTTTTGTTGTTTGTTCTGTGTGTAGAACCTTCGTCATACCAAAGTTGTTTATATTAGACATGTCCTGGTGTTAAGAAGCTAAAGGGAAAGCGTTTAATTACTTTGGTTCTTCATTGTAAATTGTTTTAGTATAAAAAGAAGATTCGTGACATGCTAATGTTTCATTCTAATAGTGTTTCATTCCTTCTATATTCCTGTTGTCTTAAATCCAAGTTCTTGTGTTGAGAAGTTTCCCAAATTAAGGTTACCGCACACAATTAAGGGACATGAAGATCAATATCACCTCGTGGCAGACGACAATACTAAAATTTTTCAGTGGGGTTTGTCTTTTCACAATGAGTAGGCTTACTGGCTAACAATGTTTTCAAATTGTTAAATTTTATTATTCAAGGTGTCCTGATGTAGCACATTTTGGCTACAGAGAAAACTGCCGAAATCGGTGTAAAGAGCCGTCACAGATGGTTCAATATCTGTCAATGTAATCTGAAAGATTCTCTATTTGGCTTGTATTTGATTTGTAGGCCGATGGGATCACTAGACCCTACTCCTTTAAGAACAATAAAAATTACAACGTTACACTAATTGGTACAAGGTACCGTGCCTTGATTACTGAATTTTGTATGTCAAAATGGAAGGAAAGTGTTCAATTGACATGTGGTTTTAACAAGAAGGTGCTACATGGTTATTTAATATTGAATTTGAGGAGCCTAGATTACATGATTTGACCACACTAGACTATATGTTGTGGGGCTAAGTAACGCCCTTATAAACATACATAACATAATTGGTTATTACAACCTTTCAGTCAGGAATACAACCTAGCTTCTCATACCACTTATGCTGTGTGCGTTAATTTTATACATGAGTGGCCGGACCTACAGTTTAAGGTCAACTCCGAACGACAAATTTTTTTGAGAAACTTTTCATGGCAATTTTATGTACTCTGAGAGTTTTTCCCCGAAATCTGCAGAGACGAAGTCGCCGAAGAAATATTTGTTCACATTTCCGTTTTTCTGGAGATGTCTGACCTGAGGTTTTAACCATGGATTCACGTCTAATAACCCAACACATTACCTACTAGATTACGACGACTTTTTGCCTCAATGTGTACATCAACAAAAACATCTGCTGAATTCGGTGTAAAGAGCTGTCAGATGGAGTTCAAGATATGCCAATGTGGTCTGAAAGATTTTCTATTTGGTGCGGTTTGTAGGCCAATGGCAGCACTAGACCGTAGTTCTTTAGCAACAATGAAAATAACAAAATTACAGTCATTAACACAAGGTCAAAATTGAAGAAAAGTATTTGATTGACATGTGATTTAAAACAGGAAGGTGCTAGCGGCATGGTTATTGAATGCTGAATTTGATAAGCAATTCATTTTTAGTTTTGGAACATTTTTTTAGCTGCCAAGATCACATGACGTGACACCACTCGACTACACATGTATATGTTGTGGGGATAAGTAATGCCCTAAACATACATAACATAATTGGTCATTACAACCCTTCTGTCAGATTTACGACCTTGCTTCTCAGGCCATTTATGTTGTGTGTGATAATTTTATACATGAATGGCGGGACCTACAGTTTAAAGTCAATTCCGAAAGACAGATTTTTTTGAAAAAACTTTTCATTGCAATTTTACTGAGCTGAAGTCGCCGAAGAATTTTTTTTTTATATTTTCGTTATGATGTCTGACCTGGGATTTGAACCGTGATCTCTCGTCTAATAAGCCAACTCACTAGCTACTAGACTACGGCGACACCAGACTTGACTCAGACATTGAATAATCGGAAATTAGTTCACCTGGACATTTGTTTGCACTGATTGCAGTCTGCTAATCCTGCTGTTTGCTAAGTGCCTAAATAAACAAAGCTATTGGAAGAGTATTGGTAGTCGACGTAATCTAGTAGGTAGTAGGTAGGCGACTGTAACGGCTTGGAAACAACACTATAGCTGCCATTGGCGAAATACAAGCTGAATGCTGGAAAAAATATGACAAAATTAGAGCTTAAGGATGGACTATCTACGTGGTGGTTGTGGACAACATGTCCATGAACATTTCCTTCATTTTCTGATATATGTTTTCAATTTACAAGATCCCAATGAAAAAAAAATTACACGCTATTTTTCTTAAGCCTTAAGACGACGAATTACTTTGTGTGTCTGTAATTTGGACCTTGCTTTCCAAAGCCGATAATACCAAATAAAAAATGGTCTTAAGCTTACACTTGCATTTGAAGCTTTAAAAACTAATTTATTTGCTTTGCTTAACAATTGCTTACAACATAAAATGCTCATTTAAGTAAATCATATACATACAGTTCGTGCAAACAAAACCCGTTAATAGCTCACTGGTGCACAATTATTGTAAGAAAACTATTTTCATAAAACAGCAATAAACTTGACTCTTTTAAAAAGTTTTGAAAAAAATTTATATTTGCACAGCAAAAAAAAAATATGAACTCTTTGCGATGTTTACTACCAGCAACCAACCAACACAATAAAATCGTTGTTCATTAGCATTTTTAAAGAATTTCCAACGAAACTGTGTAAATTTAGTTGTTTAAAGTAAATAAAGCTAGAATAAATAAAAGCAGTTACAAAATATACAACTTCATGGCATTCACTTGGAAATTCTAAGAAATATAAAAAAAAACAATAAAAAATCGTAGAAAAAGAAGACGAAAAAAAACCGAAGAGTTTCTATTAAATTCTTCCACATCGCTGATAACGCAAATGAAGCGTTGAATTTATATCTCTTTGCACACACAAAATAAATACAAACGAAATCAAATAAAATAAAATAAAATTCAACAAAAAAAAAAAGAAAGAAAAAGGAATTTTAATAGAGACAGAAAAAAGCACCGAACAGAACAGAACAGAAGTAGAAGAAGAGGAGACTGTCACTGTGACATCTCCAAAGAAAAAAAGAGATTTTCATTTATGTTCCCAACAACACCTTTTTCTTAAGCCACCAAGCCAACCATCCATCCATCCATTCATAAAAGCTCATAAATTTTGTGAAAAAGCTGGGCAGTAAGTGAAATAAATTTAAGAAAATCTGCTTGCCAGTGATGACCAATGTCAGTCACTCTCTCACGCTCGCAATTGGCATTTCTTATTTCAAAAAAATGTCACCGAAATTTGTTTTTATTTCTGTCAATTGCTGTTCAGTTTCTTCTTCATTTAGTTCAGTTGTGGGTGTTGTTGCAAAGCAAAAAAATGTACAACAAACATGCTACAAAAACCCCACAGTGCTCTAATGTTTGGCCAAATGTTTTGCAGGATGGCATAGAAGTGCAAATAGAAGTAAAATATTTGAAATGTAAATGCTGGGTAACAAGTATTAAGTCAAACTTAACAAGGATATAAAATGAATGAATGAATGAACCAGAGTTGGAATATGAAAAAAAAACCAACCAACTTATTTGCAATACAGTCAGAGGTCCCTAAACTTTACAAAGGATTTGTTAAATCTTTCAATTATCACAAATGAAAAAAGAAAGAAAATTTATGATTATGTGGAGTATACTTCGGGCAAAAACTCTGAAAGTAATTAAAATTGCCAAGAAAAGTTTCAGAAACATAGTCTTCGCCGTCATCATTAAACTGTAGTTCCTCCACTCTTGCCTAAAATTAACATACAGTAAGCATTAAAAGAAACTGTTCATTAAAAGAATTTACATTAATAAATTACCATTTTCATTTTTATTTTTAAATTGTTTCATTGGCAGTTTTTAAAATTGAAACAAACAAAAATTTCAAAAAATTCAAAATATTGTAAAATTTTTTCGGGCACTCTCCTTAAGTGGTTAAAGTTAAGTTTTGGTGAGTACTAGAATATTTTCCTCAGTGTACAGTTTCTTTTGCCACTCACTGTAAGCGGTGTGAAACGTTAGATTGTAATTTTGAGTAATATGTTGTAGGGACCAAGCCTTTTAGATTTGGAAGGTTATCTCATGTAAATGGTACCCATGGCCATGCTGTTCATTGTCTGTTTATGAGCCTAAAATTTTTTTCAGCGTTTCGATTTGAATCTCTCCAATGGCTACTGTAATGTTGTCTATCAGAGATGGAATTGTAGTTCACTTGTCGTTGTAAATGAGCGACATTATGTATCCCACTAAAAATTGTCTAGTGTAGTCAAAACACCTAATCTGGGTGGCCAATAGGTTGTCCGAAAACAGGAGAGTAACAGCTCATCAAATATGCCTCTCAATAGATGCAGCATATTGTGGGCCGCGTCCATTTTTTCTAAACCACATGCCAACCAAGTCCAATTCTTTTATTTTGAGCAAAAGAAGTCAGTAACCATCGCTTGCTTTTTTCCGATTTACGGCCCACACTAAATATGAGTATTTTAGGGTGAATTTTTAGCTCTTAAACTGCATCAGAATGCTCTTTATAGCGATTGAAAGCTTTCTTTTCTAAACGTACCCATTAAGTCAAAAATGGGCGTCGTCGGCCACCTGCTAGAAGTAAATATTAATGAAAACCTAAGCCCCCAAATGAATGTATATTGCTCATACCCTAAGGAAGTTCCACGATGATGAATTTTGCGCACGAATATCGTAAAATAACTGCCTATTGCCCTTACTGATAATGGTTATTTATTGCAAGAAATTTCTCAAAGGATTCATAATGGTTCTTCTTGTCAGCTTTCTGATCTTCAGACATTTTGTTTGTAAATATAATGACTTAAATGGTTCAGTCTAGGGCAATCACATACAATATAGTCAGCGAAATGCTTATTCACTGGTGATCTTCGCCGAAGAATAGTAGGTGGTGTGGTATCTTATTAGACATGAGACCGTAGTACAAACTCCAGGCTAGGTATCTCCAACAACATGAAATATGAAAAAAATATTTCTTTCGGTACTTCCTCTCAGCAGTATGCTGGCAAAAACTCTAAGGATATATAAAATTGCCATGAAAACTTTCTCAAAAATATTGCCTTCTGTGATGTCACTCATGCCTAAAATTAGCACACACAACATTTGTGGAGTGAGAAGCTAGGTTTTTGTCCAGACTATAGGGTTATAATGACCATTTAAGTAAGTATGTATATATAGGGATTGGCTGCTTAACTTGTTAAAGGCTTTACCAATGTTTGTTTCTTTTATTTATTTTCCAAGGATTTACGTTAAGAACCTCTGGTATCTTGCTTCCTTTTTTTAGCCACAAATACCTTCTGCTTGAAAAGCAATACAACACCGAGCAATGGAAAGCCAAAGCTAAAGAAAAACCAGAGAAAAAAAAGACAAAAAGAAATAAAACAAATCGCATGGAAAGTGTAATCGCACCTTAAACTTCATCATTACAACAAATACGTAAAAGAAATGAAATCGACAAAGGACGTTACAAGCAGTCATACTCGACTATATATGGCAACATAATGTACAACGTATAGTAATTATTCAATTTATTACTGGAATGGTTTCAAGAAAAAAATATGTATGGCTTACTATATAGGAACCTGAGTTCTAGCCACAGTTGTAATATTTTAAAAAGAAAAATACATTAAAAAAAATATTTCCTTTGATGATCTTTCCCAAGAGTATTTTGGTAAAAGGTGAGAAGGTACCTCATTGCCGTGGATAATATTTTCAAATCTTTCGTTCCCTGTTAATATAAAACTTTGTATTCCATCACAAAAAGTAACACACACAACATAAGTGAGAAGTTTTGATCTAATCCATATTACAGGATTGTAATGACTAATGACGTCATATGACCTAAAAGATATTTCTCATCAATATTAACGTACAAGTAAGTTTGTAAGTAAAGGATGCGGACGATTTCCAATCGAAATTATTTTTAGAATGTGGTCACACAGCAATACAGAACGGCGTTATTTATTTCAGATATAAACTCCATGACCAATTTTTAAGTGTTACAAACATTATCTCAAATACACAATACCTCTACAGTAGAAGGTGCTGTAAGACATAAAAAGTAAAAAGACCTTTGCAAGAAACAAAAAAAAAAGGAAAAAATATCAGCAATAGAATGCAAACAAGCAGAAAACTAAGTACGAATATAAAAAGGCAGCAGCAGTAGAAAAAAATAAAAGAAATGGGGAAAAACCTTGCACTGGCACACAAAAAATATTGTTTATTGGACTGTTGGACGTAGTAGTTTTAAATTTCAACAAATTTATTGGAGGATTTTCTTCCAATTTTTTTTTTACATACAACACCATCAGTTTACATGGCTTGTACTTTCCTGCTTTGTTGTTTTGTAACTTGCTTTGCGTTATTGTTTTCACTAATACTGTACGGAAGAAGACATAAATCCTAGTTTGAGAAATATTTGATATTTAAAAGAATGCATTCATTTGTTTTAAGGATCACAAAGAAGTTGGAAGTAGTCTATGAATGTAGTTTATGTTGCTTTACATTAGAAGTCGTCGTAGTCTAGTAGGCAGAGAGTTGGTTTGTTAGCTGAGAGTCTGTAGTTCAACTCTTAACTCAGTCATCTCGACCAAATCGAAATCAAAAAAAAAAAATATTTCTTTCGCCGACTTCCTCTTAGCAAACTTCTGGCAGAAACTCTGAGAGTAAAACTAAAATTGCCATGAAAAGCTGCTCAAATACGTCGTTAGAAGTCGTTTTTCAACTGTACGACACGCAGCATGGGTGGTGTGAGAAGCATGGTTGAAGATGGATTGTAACGATCAATTAAGTTAAGTAAGTAATTAAACGTCGCCGGTAAAAATCTTTTGTAACAGAGACTGAGAAATCACAGAGGCTTTTCGTTATTACAGCTTCTGCAGAAGATGGTGTGTGATATTCTCAATGAGGTAGCAGAACGATATGATGTCCATAGCATATGGGTACCGGGGCACAGTAATATTCCGGGTAGCAGTAGGGCTGATGAACTGGCCAGGCGGGGCAGAACCATCGAACTCTCTCATAAATTCTCGACTCTAGGGCTCATTATTGATAATGCGATCATCGATTCCATCAATGACAGATGTGCCACCTCGGAAACGTGTAGAACGGCGCGAAAAAACTGGCCAGAACTCGATAAAGGGCGCACGGTAAGTCTGCTCTAGATAGGCACGTTCAGTATGGTTGTCGGGGCCATTACGGTGCATTGTATTATGTTTACGCATGTTAGGCGCATTGGCCTTTTACAACTTGCTAACGATTTCTGCAAAAGCTGCAATGTGAGTAAGAGGAAGAGACTGTCCTTCACCTGCTAGGTACATGGCTAGCACTTTGTCAAAGGAGAATAAAGTACTTAGGTGCTTACTATATGGATGATCTGGAGGAACTATCAGGGATTGGTAGTTTAAGTCACTTTATTAGGAGCTCCGAGGGGTTTCGAAGCTAGGGGATAGCAGAAAACAGTAGTAACACAATGAGCCCTATGTGGCCTAAGTGTGTTCATCCTACTCTCTTAGATGGATAGCCACCTCTACCTACCTACCTACCCTTAGAAAACTTTAGAAATGTATTCTTAAGACCAGGTATTCCATTGTGATAGTTATGAGGATCCATAAAGAGCTGGATTTTTTTGCTTGCTTTACAATTTTTCTTGACGTTTTGATTAGTTGGTCCTAACATTAGAAGACGTTCATGGTACCGTCTTCTCTCTCGCCTTTGTATCTTCTGCAGATAGCGTTTTATGGTGTTCACAGGCCTTAGGGCAGATACTGCACTGTAATCATTCATAAGCTCCCATGAAGGACCAAATTTTTCTGATCTTTTTTCAATCTCTCCTGGAGCATTGATTAATTGGTCCTGACAAAGAAGACGTACATGGTCCTCTCTTACCTCTCGTCGTTACAGTTGCTCCAGAAGACGTTTTATGGCATTCACAGACCATTCCATTCCATTGTGATCGTTATGAGAATCAATAAATGGCCAGATTTTTCTGATTTCTTAATAATTTTTCGCGACGTATTGATTAGTTGGTACTGACCAAGAAGAGGTTCATGGTTCTTCTTCTCTCGTCATTTCAGCTACTGCAAAAGTAGGGTTGTGGTATTCACAGACGGTTTAAGGGCGGCTATTACCTTCTGCCCAATGAGTGCCCATTAACGACCAGATTTTTCTTATTTTCAATCTTTCCTGACGTATTGATAAGTTAGTCCTTGATATTGAAGCAATTTTTTCTTTATTTTCTTTTCTTGAATTACTTGATGTATTACTATCAGTGAAGATTTCATTCTTTTACAACTCTGCTATCAACACCATGCAATTTACTGTCTTCTTTATGTTGAGAATTTATTGTCATAAAAGATTTTCCATTTTTTTTGCTTCAAGAAAAAGAAAACAGAAAGAGAGAGAGAGGGATAGAGAGAGAGAGAACAAGCAAAGGTGTTATTTGCTAAATCTAAGTATTCATTATTATTGCGCACAATTAAGCGCAATTTTTCCGATTTTTTTTTTTGCTCTTGGATTTACGAAGAAGGTGTCATTTTACTCAAGCAGCACAGGTATTACCATAAAACCCAGCAAAAAAAAAAAACGAAAATGTGTTACGCACAAGAGAAGAGTATAAAAAAAATTCTCTCGTATAAAACCAGATTAAATATTCCTTTTACACCCATAAAACACACACTTTTGTTACGTTTTTTTGTTTAATTTTAGGAAAACCAGAAGATAACATGGGAAAAACATTTGAAAGATATTGGATTCCAACTCTTGCATACAAACACCCTCTTTTCTCTCTTTCTTCTTTTCTTTTTTTTTTCCAAGTGTATTAAGGATGTTTTCTTTCTATACTCCTTCCTACCATTTCAATTACACTGTTTGCCTTTTCCTTTCCTATTACATTTCCAATTACAAGAATTGAAGTATTTGACACCTTTCCCTGTCAGATTTAGTTTTTGTGGTGAGCATCAGTACACTCAATGGTAGATTCAAAGAACGTGGCTGTATTGCAAGTTATTGCGTAGTTTGAATGCAACATGTTGTATGTATTTAAGATTCGTAGAGAAGATTATATTGTCCTTGAACCATCAACGAAGCAGACGATGGCTGCTGGTGATTAAGACTACGAAGAAGTTGTTAAAAAAAAAAATTTGACACTAAACTGACATCCATAAGCCAGGATTAAGATTATTAAAGAACTTTTTGCTGTTTTTTGCAATTTTTTATTTAAAACAGATAAATTATTGAAAATAATTTATTTATTGCAATAGCACAGGAGCATAGGTTTAGCGTTATAAGGAGTATGGGAATAAACAGTAGATTTGGGCATTAAAAGTGTGTTGAATGTGTATGTGTCTTGTATTACCAAGAAATTCAATATGATATTTCCGGTTAAACAGTTTTCATAACACCAAGTAAAATTGATTTCAGTTATGCAATGTTTGAAGATAATACTCGTATATGAAAAGGTAAATGAAGTTCTAGGTAAATTAGATACAAATTTCATGGAAAGAAAAATGCTATTTGCATAGACACAAGGAGTATTCTAAACATATAAAAAGAAAATGTAAATTTGGGTGCTTAAATAGCATAACTCAACTTGACTTAACTTATCTTTGTACAAAACTATCCAACTTAAGTATAAAATATAGAATTCACACTGTAACATCCACATGAAACAAAACTAATCAATCAAGCTTGAATTCATTTCGTTGTTTATATGAGCCTCCACGGGCATTTGCCATCTATAAGAGCCCATCGCCTAGTCGATCTAAATTGGTTGTCTCTAGGAAAACTGTCTATCAAGCAGAAGCATTGGCCGTGAACAGTATTGCTTCTACAGAAGTAGCCATGTGGAAGCCACGTTTGTTATGAGACCTTATCAGTTAGTGATCAGCTTTTAGCCTTTCACATTTGTATCGCGAATCGTACTAACCCCCCACAGTGAGCGTCAAAAGAAACTGTACACTAAGGATAAAATTCCGAACAATTTTCGCTAACAATTACCGAACTCAACTTTTACGACTTTATGAGAATGCCCGACAAAATCTGACAATATTTTGAAATTTTTTGTAAATTTTTTATTTTTTTTTTATTTCAATTTTAAAAACTGGCAATGAAATAATTTTAAAATAAAAATAACGGTAATTTATTACAGTATATCATAATCCTAACTCTCAACCACTCAGCTGGTTCAATCAATCAATGGACCATCGTTCCACACCATTTTGCGGATTTTCTGAACTGATAATGGTGTGAACACCTCTACTGACCAATCACTAATTTGTTCCTCCGAACTTCAAGCTTCTACTTACGCTATACTAAGCATTACAGTTGCAAACAAAGCAACAGTCTTTCGGGAACACAATTTCACTTGGTTGGATTAATTTTTTGTTAATCTATCCTCTGAAGTCAGCCTAGTCCGGTATGTAGTGTGTTGGCTTATGAAACAAAATGAAATACGAAAACATATTTCTTTCGGCGGCTTCCTCTCAACAGTCTTCTGGCAAGAACTTGGAGGGTAAATAAAATTGCCATGTAAAGTTACTCAGAAATCTGTCGTCCGAAGTCGACGTTAAACTGAAGGTCCCGCCACTCATAGATAAATTTAACACACGCAACATGGCTGGTGTGAGAAGCGACTAAAGGGTGGCAAAAGTTTTTCGTAACAGAGACTAAGAATCACAAAGGTGCTGTGCATGGTACCCTTTTCTTTCTTGTCATTACAGCTTTTGCAGACGATGGTGTATAGCAGCGGTCGGGGAACTTTTTTAATCATTACACCAAAATATTTTTGTGTAAGTTAATACTCGTATTACCCCATGGCGAAGAACAAAAAAAACCAAATCGCCTCTTTTCTGCATCTTTCATATTATAGCCCCCATGATAATTTTGAAAAGAAAGCAATAACTAAAAATTTAATTTAACAATATTTTTTACTCAAAAAAGCTTCATTTTTATCACATTTGGGGTAATTTACCCCGGTTCCCCGACCGCTGGTGTGTAGTATTCACGGACCTTGGAAATGTATGCCTAAGGGCCGGTATTCCATTGTGATCGCTATGATGATACATAAATGGCCAGATTTTTCTGGTCTCTTTAGACTTCCTTTCAATGCATTGATTAGTTAGTCGAGACACAAAAGATGTATATGGTCCTCACTCATTTTTATCTTTCATAACATAACATGATTGGTCATTACAACACTTTAGTCAGGATTACGACCTAGTTGCTTAAACCACTTATGTTGTGTGTATTAATTGCATACATGAGTGGCGGTGCCTACAGTTTAAAGTCGATTCCGAACGACAGATTTTTTTTGTGAAACTTTTCGTGGCAAATTTATTTACTCTCGGAGTTTTCGCCAGAAACCTGCTGATATTTAGTCACCGAAAAAGTATTTTTCATATTTCGTTATGCTGGAGATTTCTGACCTGGGGATTGAATCGCGGCCGCACGTCTAATAAGCCAATACACTATCTTCTAGACCCCGGCGGTATTTTTATTTTTTCTGGTACTCAATTCCGAATTTTCCACATTCTAAATAGCTTCAACTTGCTTCATCCATTATTTTTTCAAGCATTATTGTCGCCTGTAAAACTCGCACTTTTTCAAACCCCACATGAAACAGAAACATGACCGTTTCTAATTCTTACGTTGATACTGATCGACAAGATCTTGAAATCGTTTACGAAATATTGAAAATTATATGATACTCCAGTAGAATTTGTCCATTAAGACTTTATACATTGCAAAATTCTATCACATCTAATTGCCAAATGCAATGCTAACGAGTGCTATGGTAATTTCAATTTATTATGGTTTCATAAAATTTTTAAAAACAAAAAAAAAATAAAGAAAGAGAAATTAACTTAATAATATTGTTAGTAGTTAGTTAACATTATTAAATGTTAATTTTTAACAAATGCCCAAAATTAAATACAAAAATCTAAAAATAAACGTAATTGTTTAGAAATTAATGAATACAACACACATCCTGAGCTAGAGCAGGCTGCACTCCAGCATAAATAAATAGAAAACTAATAATTTTTAATTGAAAAAGGATTAGTTGGTTACCACAACAATAATAATAATAATTACAAGCATAGCAAATTAAATACATGCAATACATATGTACATATGTATGTAGTCCAGTATATATTTTAATAAATAAATAAATAAACAAGCACAGGGGCGGTAGTTCGAAAAGGTTAAAAGTCTCAAATAATTTTCAGACCATATTAACGCCCCTGTTTAAATAACAGAAATTATTATTTTTTTAAATTTTTTTCAATTGTTTGTTTGTAAAACAAAATAATATTGTGGAAAATACTTCCTGCCTTTACGAGGGCGGAACCAGAATTAATCAAACTATTGTGTGGCTAATGGCAGCGGTTTAAAAATTTTATTTTCGTTAATAATGGCAACCGCATAAAACAAATGTTTTTATTTACTTGAAGCCACATTGTTTTCATTTATTATGGAGTATCAACTAACTAACGCTATTTTTCTCTATCAAAACTAAATTAAAACCCTGAACAAATCTATTCTGTGGTAAACTATCTCCTTATGTTCGACAATAAAACACTAGGTTGTCAAGCTTAATTATGCTATGTCCACTGTCAAGACCAAAACCACTGCGATCAAGTTGTAGGGCCTCCATGCCCGAAACGAATAAGAAAATGTTAAAAAAAAATATTTAAATATGGTATTGACTACAAAAACTATGTCGTAAGCCTGACTGAAGGGCTGTAATGACCAATTATGTATGTGTATGTATTGACTGATCATTAGCTGAACGTGCATGAGCTTGTTTGAACGACAGGCACTGCAAGGTCCAAAACATTGCATATTCATTAAGATGACAAGGCTACGATGATAGTTTTACCTATTGATGTTGCCTAGAAATAACACGATCAATGAAAATTTATTCGATTTAAAACTTTTCCCACTGGAGTATACTCTTTAGGAGGCACCGTCTTATAGTATTTTTTTATGTTTTAATCTTTGGAGAAATTGTCCATTGGAGAATGTTTTTCATTTACTTCTGAGTTTATATTTGGATTACTCAGGTTTGTAGAAGATCATTACTTCGGTAATACAGTGATAGTAGAACTGTGTCGAAAAATCTAGTCTCTTGAGAGGACTTTTTGAACCGTGATGATCCCACACTAACATTATCATTAAAATAATATCTTGCCTCTCCTGCATAACAGGGTCGATCATGATGCATTTGTTAGGTTCACTTTGTGTCACTTCAGTGTTAGCATCATTGGTGTTGCTGATAGTGTTGTGCTAGAATAAGATGCTGAATATGATGCTTAGACACATGTTAATGTAAACCTGTTATAATGGAGTGATTGAAGTGAGTTAAGTATTGATTCATAATATCACCCAGCATATTGGTTGAGCTAACAGAAGGCTTATTTTACCGCAGTGTTGATTTGAAATAATTGACTGATGATTCTATTTTAAAGAACTAAGAGTTCTACATCTTTGTGTATGCCTGTAATGATTGGAATTGTTTTCAGGGGTACGTCTTTAATAGCCGGGAATGTTGGGCAATATATCAGACATATCATCAGGAATATATTTCGAAAGAAAGTACATAAGCCTTTATTTAAAAGGGGTGTGGGCAAATTTATATTGATTATCTTCCAAAAAAAAAAAAAACAATCACGGGACATTACTCACTTACGATATTCCTACTAGAACAGTTTATGCGTACATACATCACATAGATAACACAGCCCTGGGTTCAAAAACTTTCCATCACGTCAGGTTTTCGAGAAAAAGGGGGTTGAAACCCCTAAAAATAGCGTTTTTGGCCATTTTTGAAAAATTGTAGAGCTAAACACTGACCTGCTAGAACCATCGCTATTGTCAGAAATTGATCTTTGCTCTTTAAAATGAGCCCAAAGCCAAATTGATTGCATGCACCCTTAAAGTAGGGGGTGGGTTTATGTCAAGGGGTGCAAGAGAAAATAGAAACACATTACGGAGATCTTTAAAAATTAATCAGATTTACTTGAAAATTGTTACTCAGGGGTTTTTGGAGTCGCTGATTACAGATCTTCATTCAGATGTAAAAAAAATTCAAAATGGCAGATCCAATATGGCGGTCGAGGTAAATCTGATTAATTTTTATAAACCTCGACCGCCATAAAGTTTTTGAAACCAGATTCGTGATCAGCGCGCAAAATGCCTTCGGAAACACCTGGAGCCATCTTATTTGCACAAAAAAAGTCCAAATTTGCAGGGCTGTGTTAGCAGTAGAGCGAGCCCTTTTGTTATTTATGCAGACATAACTCTAGGAAACGTAAATGGTGTTGCGATCATCAACGTTTACATGCTAAGTGAATAATCCAATAAATATCATGAGCTGTGAGTTTAAGGGGCTTGATAAAGAAAACATGAAGTCGCCGTAGTCTAGTAGGTAGTCTTATTAGACGTAAAGCCACGGTTCAAAATATTTCTTCGGCGACTTCCTCTCAGCAGTCTTCTGGCAAAAACTCTGAGAGTAAAATAAAATTGCCATGAAAATTTTCTCAAAAATCTGTCAGTCGGAGTCGACTTTAAACGGTTGGTCCCGCCGCTCATGTATAAAATTAGCACACACACAACATGAGTGGTGTGAGAAGCTAAGCCGTAATCCTGACTGAAGGGTTGTAATGGCCAATTGTGTATTTATCTATGATAAAGTAAACATGAAAAATTTGCTGTTTTTAACGTTAAAAAAAATTTAAAAAATTCAAAATGGCGGTCAAGTAAATGTGATTAATTTTTATAAACTTCGACCGCCATATTGGATCCGCCATTTTGTGTGTGTTAATTTTTTACATGATTGTACGGACCTACAATTTAAAGACGATCCCGAACGTAAGATTTTTGAAAAACTTTTTCATGGCAATTTTATATTCTTTCAGAGCTATTCTGCTTAGAGGCATACATATTTCGTTTTTTTTTTGGAGATGTCTGACCTGGGGTTTGAACCGTGCCTCATGTCTAATAAGTTAACAAACTATCTACTAGACTACAACGTCTACTATAAGCCACAGATTGTGCTTTAGTGAAATAAAGTTACTTGTTCCTGTAAATAACATACTTTTATGTTGCATTCCTCATTGTTAGAGGACTCTTCCGTTTGCGTTCGGAAATCGCTTTCAATTGCCATGTTCTTATGTGGAACATTTTTTTTGCATAAGCTTGTCCTGTTAATTACAACTTAAATAGATTCTAATCTAATATTCATAACCACTACCACCCTCCATACTCACTACCACAACCTATTTTTCGAGTTTCAACACAAGGCTGGTGGCCATCCCCTGTAAGTTGCTCATAAAACCAAACGTCGAAATAGGCCTTATTTGATGAAAAGTAAACGGTTGGTGAAGGCAGTAGTTTCAAAATTCGATATTGCGACGGCCAAAATGATTGAATTAAAATTGAATTTGCTTTATCACGCACCTTATATGCCAGATTTTAATCATCAGATTTTTATCAGCTTTTAAACTTGAAAACGTTGCGTAAAATATTAAGAAATTGGGTTTGCAATTGCTGCTAGGCAGTTCTAAAGAGAGGTCAAATATCGAAATTCTTGAATTTTTTTGAAAAAAATGTACGGAGACAAGAACTCCTGATCCAATTTTAGTTGTGTTCGCCTTGTTACATTGGCTAATCAATGTACAGCCCTCGTATATTTGTGTAAATTTGGCAATAATTGTAATTATTTATTAAGTACGGAATATAATATTTCAAATCTCTTTAATTTAGTATACACATGTGTGTGTGTATGGCATTTTGGGATAATGCATTTGTATGTGTATGCGGTCTATTAGAGTAATTTTATGCTCTCATTTATGTTTGTATTTGTATTTGTATGGAAAATTTAATATTAAATGAGTTCAAAATAACAATAATTACGTATAATCTTGGTTATGCGTAAGTGTGTATGCGTGAGTGTATTTAAATATTCAAACATGTTTTTCGATTTATTTTATAATTTTTAGTTAATTTACTCATAATAAAATAAAAATTACCTACCCCTGGCCCCCTTTATTTTGCACGAGATAACATTATTAGTTTTTCTCATTTAATTTTATCTTTTTTTTCTGGTTTTGTTTTTGTTTTTTTCGATTCTTTCGATTTCCATTCCATTTGTGTGGGTTTTTCAAAACTGTGGTTATCGACTAGAAATCCTGGTTTTAATAACAAATCGATAAAAACGTATTTATGGCTGCTACTTTGGCTAAAATGTAAATAAACTGTGTTATTATTATTATTGGCAAAAGGGTGGCGTTTCCTATTTATTTTCGTAGATTTTATTTAAAATTTATGTTTTTTTTGTTTTCATAAATATAATTTTTAAATTGTTGTCATAGATTAAACTTAATCATTAATTTTATTTAAAAATCTCAAAATAGATTAAAAACGATTGTCTATGCAAATAATAAAAATTTTACATTTAATGGCAAATTTATTCAGGCATAAATAAAATCGAAAATTTAATTTTTTTTTTTGTTTTAAAAACTACAAGGCGTACACAATCGAATAGCTATAAAACGTAATATGTACAATGTAGAGAATTGGTTTCATTAAGAGTACACAACATTGTGGAATAGTGGTGGTAGAGTGCAAAATCTTAAATATCTTCCTTGTTTTTGTACTTTTTCGTGTGTCTTCTTTAGTTTACAGGAAAATTTGCTTGAGATTAAGGGCGACTTAAATGGCCACCAAACGTTTGACTCAATAAATCGATTGTGGCATGAGATGTGTGGCGAATTGCATCATCCTGCTGAAACCAAACATCGTTCACATCAAAACCATGAACACGGTTACAAAAAATCGGTTATCACGGTTCGATACAGACACGTATCATTGCATAGCCCGTAATAGTTGCGACATACCCACAAAGATGAAAATCAGCACCACCATCTAGGGAACTCTAAAAACTTAGTAAACGGCTGTGACATACATACATATAAACCTGCCTTGAAGATGTGTTACGTTGGTTGGCTACTAATTCCCACAAAATGTTTAAATTCCGGGGTTTGGAAAAAAAAAACAATTTTTAGTTGGCTAGTATGAACCCCAGATACTTTAAGATTTCACAACAAGAAAAATCATTCAATTTAATTAAGAACAATAAAACGAAAACTTTTATTTAAAAAGTCACTTCCACTAACTCCTATAAAATTCAGCAAAAATTTTACCGCAAATGTACTCATCTATTCCCTTAAAGTGTGCCATTAGGACGATCATGTAATTTCCAGCTAAATTTGGGTCAGGTACAACAATATCCATGTCCGCAATAATATCGAAAGTAAGATTTTGCTGAAATTTTTTTCAGGAAATCATTTTCAATAAATTACAACAAAAAAAAATTAATTTGCTTAGAAAATTCCAATACTTACACCTACAAAAAAGGGACATTTACGGTTTTCATTGGAAATATTTCTTGTGTACTTATGCCATAACTCGGTAGGGTTAAATAGAGTTTGACATGCATCTGGTCTGTTCATATTGTAAATCGTAGGAGACCATCTATCACGATCCTTTTTAAATACTTGTGCAGATGTGCTGTCCTATATAAGGAAAATAATAATAATTCTATATACAGTTATATACATACATATGTATATAATTATTAATGTATGTATGTATATAATTTAAAATACCTCTCCTACGTGTTCAGTGCCAAAATCTCTTGTAACTAATACTGAACCATATGCATGTACAGAACCGTTTGCCAAAAATTCATATCTCATGTCCGACGAATCGAGAAATCTATCTGTAAAATACATACCGGATGTATTGCAGGGTACAAAAATCTTTTCATCCTGTAATGCAACGCTGTACTTGTATGACACCTGTAAATATAAAATTCTATCATTTGATCCACAAAATGTATTCGAGGACTTACAGATATTTTATAAGCGTTAAAAATTAAAAACAACGTTAGTAGCACTCTTTTAAACATTGCGAAATTGAAATGAAACCGTTAATAATATTTGTCAACTTGTAAATCCGTATTTATATATGAAAATAAAATAAATTCCCTCAAAATATAATTTCATGTTGTTAGCGATTTTGAATCGTTCGTGTAATTTGAAGTGACATGGAAATTTAAATAATAGTCATTAGACAATATTAAAGTGATAATTAAGTTATGCAATAATCAGAGACACAAACCAAAAATAAGAAATTCATATGATACTCAACACCGAGGCGAAGTTAGCAGTTGTTGTAAAATTTGGTTTGATTATGTTTCCCTACGTTAGGTGTTGATTCTGATGCACGAAGTAGAGTTCCATAATACTATACGAGTATGTGTAGGAACATTAAGCCTTAAAATAAAAGCTCAATTCTCAACTTCTCTTTTCTACTCTCCCAAACTTGACGCAACAAATACAGAGATTAGACAGCCCTGCATGGGTTTTGCAAATAAGATGGCTCCAGGTGTTTCCGAAGGCATTTTGCGTGCTGAACACGAATCTGAACTTTCCATCACGTCAGGTTTTCGAGAAAAAGGAGGTTGAAAATTATTAATCAGGGGTTTTTGGGGTCGGAGATTACAGATCTTCATTCAGATTTAAAAAATTAAATTAATAATCCAATATGACGGTCGAGGTAAATCTGTGGAATTTTTATAAACCATATTGGATCCTCTTATTTGATATTATTGAATGCCTTCGGAAACACCTGGAGTCATCTTGTTTGCACAAAAAAAGTCCAAATTTGCAGGGCTGTGTTACCAGTACAGACATTATTATTTCTGCAGACATAACGTTAGGAAGCGTAAATGGTGTTGCGATTATCAACGTTTACATGCTATTGGAATACTCCAATAAATATCATGAGCTGTGAGTTTAAGGAGCTTGATAGAGAAAACATGAAGTTGCCGTAGTCTAGTAGGTAGTCTTATTAGACGTAAAGCCACGGTTCAAAATATTTCTTCGGCGACTTCCTCTCAGCAGTCTTCTGGCAAAAACTCTGAGAGTAAAATAAAATTGCCATGAAAATTTTCTCAAAAATCTGTCAGTCGGAGTCGACTTTAAACGGTTGGTCCCGCCACTCTTGTATAAAGTTAACACACACGACATGAGTGGTGTGAGAAGCTAAGCCGTAATCCTAACTGAAGGGTTGTAATGGCCAATTGTGTATTTATGTATGATAAAGTAAACATGAAAAAATTCGTAGACACCAAATAATAGTTTTACACGTAACTGGCATTCCCTATATCATATAGGGCCATTATTACAACTTGCCGTTAACTAAAGGGAGGATTTTAACGGGCAGATAAATTGTTTTTCCTTATTATGAGTACCCAATAAGATAGAAGTGATCGTTAAGCTAAAGGGAAGATCATCCTACCTTTAACAAATAAAGGTCACTTTATGTTTGAACTTGCCATATCATATACTATTTGCGATATGGCAGCTTCAAATTTAAACAAAATGAGCATATACAACAAAAAAACGAAGTACGCTATTGCCACTGCGTTAAAAAAAATTGTTTAATTGAGCAGTTTTATCGACTTTGCTCCGGCACTGCCATATTTTAATTTTATTTTATTTGTAAGCTGTAATAACGAAAATCAGTTAAAGGTAACTTTACAGTTCCCTTTAGCTAAAGGTAACTTTAACTAAACCCAAGTTTAACGGCAAGTTGTAATAATAGCCCATAGACTTGTTATTACGGTTTGTGTCTTTGCTTAATCGATATGTTAATTATTATTTTCAGTTCATTTTAATGACTATTATTTAAATTCTATTACATAAGCTCACTTAAAATTAATTGATGAATTGATAAAAAAAAGCTGCCTTAACAACATCAAATTCACTTCATTAATTATATGTTAACGAATTCGAATTTTTTTTTTTTGCAATGTAAATTAAGAGTCCACAAGTATTATTTACGGTTTCATTACAAATTCATAATGTTCACAACGTATTATTAATGTTGGCACTGATTTACATCGCTAATGTGGGTCATCAAATAGCTATAATTTTTGTATTTATTTATTTATTTGTTAATTACAATACAATTACAAATTATATTCTAATTATACATGTACGAGCTGAGTAACATTTCGCTCTAATGCACTTGATAATCTTTGGCACGGTACTATTTGCCTTTGATATTAGCAGTCACCTATTGCGATTAAGTCGGAACTGTTTTGATTTGTTTGTAAAAGAATTTTCTATGATTCTGCTATCCACAAATTATAGTTTCTGGCCAAATCTAGTTGCATGTTTGAGAGGTTCTTATGGAATAGGATCCAAAGGGATATCGGATAGTTTTGTTGCAGACAAACGTTGAAAACGTTCAACAATGTTTTGAACTCGAAACAATGTCAGCAACTACGTCTACAGTTGTCCAGCAAGCATTACAAAAATTGGTCCATTTAGTAATCGCATAGCATGTAAACGTTGATAATCGCATCGCTATCTGCACTTCCTAACGTTATTGGAAAGTATGGTTAACCATCATCTGAAATAACGAAAGGACTCGCCCTGCTAGTAATCTGCTTATTCAACGATATGTTGAGAACAAGTACGGGAGAGTAGAGAACAGAATTTGAAACGTAACCTGGGATATTGAGTTTTTATTATAAGACTTGATTTCCACACCCATATAGTATTATGGAATTGAATTTTGTGCATCAGAATCTACATCTAACGTAGAGAAAATTTCAAATCAATCAAACCAAATTTAACAACAACTACTGATATCCTTTCTGTGTAGAGTATCATATGAATTTGTTAGTTGGGTTTGTGTCTTTACTTATTGCATAAGATAATTATCACTTTAATATTGTCTAATGACTATCATTTAAATTCCCATATCAATTCCACTTACATGATCTATTAAAAAACGTTAACAACGTGAAATTCTATTTTGAGGGAATTAATTTTGTTTTCAAATATAAATACAGACTCACAAGTTGACCAATATTATTAGCGGTTTCATTACAATTTCGCAATGTTTAAAAGAGTGTTTACTATCGATGAGATTTCGGACTTGGATATCATTTTACCTGACCCAAAGGCAGCTGGAAATTACATGGTCGTTGTAATGATACACTTTAAGGGAATAGATGAGTACGTTTGCTGGAAAATGTTTGTTGAATTTTATAGGAGTTAGTGGAAGTGAAAAATATTTGTTTAAAAAAAATTTTCGATTCTGTTGTTCTTAATTAAATTGTTTTATGAAATCGAAGAGTATCTGGGATTTATAGTAGCATATAAGTGGTACGACAACTTGTTTTGTTTTTCAAATCTCTGAATTTATAACTTTTGAGGGAATTATTAGACATGCCAGCTGCTTAACACATCTTCAAGGCTGGTTTTTATGTTGCAATCGCTTCCTAGGTTTTTAGAGTATTTTTTCATTTGTTTATTTAGGAGAGATGCCACCGTTCTAACGAACTCGTTCCCAGATGATGGGCATGGAATGAAGCTGAAAGAATTCTCTCCCATTCATTCGAAAAACTTAAGACGTCGAAAAACGACGACAAAATTTGTTTTGTATGATTATTTTCAAAAAGTTAAATTCCCGTGTTACAAAAATGACTACTGAACAGTTCTCCTAAAAGTGAAATTAAAAAGTACGATAGTCTAGTGGTTAGCGTGCTAGACTATTAGCGTGAGGGTAGTGGGTTATATTCCTTCCAGGGACTCTGTGATCTGTGACTCTACATCGAGCATTTGATCAAAGTTACACAGCTCTAATGTGTTCTACCAGTGCATCTTCACGAACTTGCATCGCTGTGCACCCGACGCTCTTTTCTTTTTTAGCTGTAATGATAGAAATATCTTGCAGATGTATACAACAGAATGAAATATGCAAAAATATTTCTTCGGCGACTGCGTCTTAGCAGATTTCTGACAAAAGCTTTGTGAGTAAATAAAATTGCCATGAAAAGTTTCTCAAAAAAATCTTGTCGTTCGGTGTCGACTTTAAACTGTAGTTCCCGCCAATCATGTACAAAATTAACATACACAACACAAGTGGTGTGAGAAGCTAGGTCGTAATCCTGACTAAAGGGTTATTATGATCAACTATATACATACGTATGTATGCGTCATTAGGTTCATTTTTCTTGGAAAACGTTGGCCAGGTCATCACTGTCAGCGGCGAGTACTATGGATGCCATACAGCCCATGCCACATTAGATAATCTACATGAGCAATTTGAAAGCATAGCCATCTCATGTTAAGTTGAAGACTATACAGAAAAACTATACAGAAAGAATATGATTCACACTTGAGATTTTGATCTGTTATATGGACGTAGAGCTCTTGTCTAGTAAACCAACACACTGCCTAATTTGACGTGCTAGAAAAGTGTGGTGTTCACATGTCTTACAAAACCATGTTGTCGTAATGATTAAGTCGCAATTAATTTAATTTTTTGGACCAAAAGCTAACCAACATAAGATCACACTATAAATGCCCTTGCCGGAGTTCTTAGAAGATCACGAGTATTCTTGGAATTTTATCCAATACATAGTGCAGAGTAGACCTCTGAAGGGACGACAAAAGCTGGTATAAACCGGAAGACCATGTCAAAGAATAGTGATTCAAATGGATCCTATTTTTTTTTTCTACGTGTAGAGGTAGCATAGATCAGCAATGAATCGCTTTTTTGCTACTCATAAGCACTCATAAAATTTTGAATATAAGTGAGTCAACAATATTGAAATTTAACTACACACTCTGATTCATTCATACTCACTACAACGTTGATTTATGAGTACAGGTTCCAATGAGTATGCGTACAACGTTGACATCAAACTCATACCATTCGAAATATGTTTGATTCATAAGCCCACTCATTTAGATTCATAACCTTAGAAAAATACTTATAATACTTATAAATGATTCGAGTGACTCGAATCATTCATCAAAATTTACAGTCTTAGTTGTTGTTGCATTTACAACGAAAGAAAAAAGACACATAAGCCGAAAAGACAGAGCAGCAAACAGAGCAAACTCACAACCTTTTAGTGAGTATTTTAGTGTTCGTACGCGAATCATACTTATTTTGTGATTCGAGTATATGTTGAGTTATGAAGACACGAAATCAATAACATCATACGTGTTGTTAAGTATGAATATGATGATGAGTACTTCAAATTTTGAATATGAGTAGAGGTTCCATGATGTTAAAATAAGTATGAATGCGTACAAGTATCAGAAATTGTGAGTATGATTCGATTCTACTCATCTTTTTGAATAGTCATTGCTGACCTCTGATAGGTAGCTGTGTGTTGAAACTAAATATTGGCATTTGGAACTCCACTGACATGGAATGGCAATTTCTTTGCCATATACTTCACAGTAGAAATTACAAACGTGGCTGTGTATACAAAAGTTGTTATGGTCACAGGTAATCTTTACGAAATTTGTGCCGTCCTCAGCAGATTACACTACATATCGAGATGCTTAAAGCTTATGCAAATAAAAATATCTTCAGTAATGGTATCCAGCTACATAATCAAGTTATTTGTTGCTGCTTGGAAGAGAGAAGGGAATAAATCACCCTAAAAAGTAAATTAAAATATTTTTTTTTTTTTAAATTTTTCAAACAATTTTCAAAATTCAGAACACAATTTCATGCGAATAGAATATTTATTCAACCAAAGTGTTCAAATCAAACAATTTAGGCAAACGAAAGCATACTCAAGTGCATGAGAGTGGTATTTTAAAATGAAATTATCATGAGCTTTATAATGTAAATCAACAGGAGAAAAACTTTAAAACCTGACACGCCAATCATTTAAAGTGAACGAAATTAAAGCGTTGAATTCAATTCCCTCAAATGAGGTAAAAAAAACTGTTCGTAGACCTTAAAAGCATTAAGGATTTGTTATCAGAATTGTCTTTAAATAAGAAAAACAAGAAAAAAAAAACAATAAAACGAAGACAAGCTTTTAGGTGAAATGGCAACAAAATAAAAATCCAAAAAGAAATAAAGAACGTAACAAATGAACGAAGAATGCAAATTTTCTTAAATGAACATGAACATGAAGATTTAAGCACTTGGAGTTTGAGTATCAATACACAAATCCTCACACACGTACAACAGAATTTAAACGCTTTGGGGAGTATGGAAATGTAAACGGTGATAGAGGGATGGAGGCATGTGGCAGGCAGGATAAAGTCTTGCAATAGAAACTAAAAGCCAGTAGAATTGAACACGACTACCTTTAATTAGTCAGTGCTTAACAAAGGTGCGAATAAACAACGGCAACAGTAACAACTACCTACAACAACAGGGAAATAAAAATGAAATTAAACAGCAGCGACAATAACAACAGTGCTGCTGCAATAGCAGCAACAAAACATACCTGCTAACAAATATACATTCATGTATACATCTCTTAAATACCCTCTCAAACGCACACTACAATACAATTATTTACAAGTGTATACAAGCATGTGTGTGTATACGTGTATATCCGCTAAATATTCAACCGCTATACGCTCAGTTACAATCTTACGTGCATTCCCATTGAGTGTGTGTGTGTGTGTGTAATAAAAAGTTTTCTAAGGATTTTCATTTTCTTCTGTTTTTTTTTTAATTTGTTTTCAGTTCGTTTGCAATTTTCTTATTGTTGTTGCTGCTGTTGTTGTTCTTTCTTACATATTGTAGAATAAAAGTTGCTTAAATAAACAACAAGCGACAAATGCTTTAATTGGAGTTGGGTGCCAAAGTAACGAGTCCAATACAATAAAATCGAAAGAAACAAAAACTAAATTCAGAGACAGACAGACAGCGTATGGCAACATATATTATTTGTAATCCAAGAAATAGTAAAATTATGTTCACACTCTCGCATAAGTGACAATGAGAGTGTATATGTGTGTGTTTGTATGTTAGTATGTATTCATTTATAGCCAACTAAATGCCATACTTTAAGAGCACTTCGTTGCGAGAGTTTATTCAGAAGAATTTTCAGATAATTTGAAACATTTTAATCCGTTAACGATAATGATTTCCCATTGGTTTTATAAAAATTAGAAAATTTTACGGCAAATTCCAAGAAAAATCAGAAGAATTTTCAGATAATTTGAAACATTTTAATCCGTTAACGATAATGATTTCCCATTGGTTTTATAAAAATTAGAAAATTTTACTGCAAATTCCAAGAAAAATCAATTTAAAGAATTTTCCCAGAGAGCTTTGGTTTCTCTCAATGCAACCGAAACATGCTGATTTTTGACAACAAAAAAGGCGGAAGGCGGAAGGCGAAAGCCCATACAAGTACTTCAAAGTGTGGAAAGCAAGTCCAGTATACAACATTGCCTGATCAAAAAAGTATTCAGCCTGAGTCAGGCACTTGGCTTCTAAATAAAGTTTCTCGAACACATACTAATTTTGATATGCACGGCAGTAGTATTTCGTATTTCATATGACTTCTCAGGGATTGCCGCATACCCTATTGAAGATATGAATCTGTTCAGCATACTTTCAAATCCTTTATCTAGCAGTTTATCTCAATAAGGCGCAACCAATAAAAGCACACTCTGCCAAGTTAAAATCGAGTTCGAAGAGGTCAAATGTCACTGAAGAGAGACAAGGTATATTATCTCGAAACTCATTAAGCTCCGGAGTAACTCTTAAAGCAACATTAATCGAACCCTTTATTGAAGTCGTTTTAGTCTAGTAGGAAGAGTGTCGGCTTATTAGATGTGAGGCCGTGGCTCAAACTTCAGACCAGACATATTAAATTAAGTTAATAAGGTTTTAGAACAATTGTCGCGGTCTCACAAGGCAGATCTTCGAAAGGCAGCTATAGCAATCAAATAAAAGGTCTACGTATTACAGTATTGCAGTCGTCTGAATGGGGATTTCCGTTATATCTTATAATAATTGACTTTGCCAAGACAGTTGTCACGATTCATTATTAATACAGCATGCTTAACATTGCAAATAAATTCAAAACGACATAATAGGCCACAATAAAACATTGCCCCGACTTCGTTAGAGTAAAAATGTGGTATTTTATAGGTCATTAATATCAAACCATATTAACATTATAAAATCGATTGTCTCCTATGGATTGCTATTGCCCAGTATCCAGAAGTGGACCGCATCTCTAAAGAACAATTTTGTGTAAGAAAATCGATAAACGAACAAAATATCCATTTTGATAAAATAATTTTATTATTTGCCAAATCGCTACCTTTCCATAGTGATTTGGCAAAACAGATTGAAAAACGGACAATAAATTTGTCAGATATAGCTTTAATAAGATGGCCGTTATCAAATGTCTAAGCTTAGAAGTTAATTATTATACCAGATATAAGCCAATCACCTACTAAAGCCATCTATTAGAAAAGTAATAAATTTCTTATGACTACACATTTGCAATGAATTCCACAATTTAGAACTGCTCTGGGACAATAGGTTTCGAAATTCCGCAAAAGATTCTGTAATTTACTAGAATAGAATTACAAAGTATATTATAATTATTATGAGCTGAATAACGTAGACCAAAGATCAGCAATGAATCGTTTTTTCGCTACTCATAAGCACTCATGAAATTTTTGAATATAAGTGACTCAACAATATTGAAATTTAACTATGTACTCTGATTCATACATACTCACTACAACGTTGATGTATAAGTATAGGTTGCAATGAGTATGCGTATAACGTTGACATCAAACTCATACCATTCGAAATATGTTTGATTCATAAGCCTGCTCATTCCGATTCATAACTTTAGAATATGATGAGTACTTTAAACTTTGAATATGAGTTGAGGTTCCATGATATTAAAATAGGTATGAATGCGTAACAGAAATTATGAATATGATTCGATTCTACTTATGTTTTTGAATACTCATTGCTGATCTCTGACGTAGACCTTATGCTCGCTACAGTACAACATACCATAGTCTGTGTAAGAATCCAATCCACAAACATCATACTAACAGCCTAGAATAGTGCACACTATACTACTACCAGGGGCCCCAGATACATGCATACATATACACATGTTTGGTCATTGTAATCCTTCAGTCAGGATTACAACCTACCTACTCACAGCACTAATATTGTGTGTGTCAATTTTAAAGTTGACTCGGAACGACAGATTTTTGAGACACTTTTTTAAGGCAATTTTATTTACTCGCAGAGTTTTTGCCAGAAATCTGTTGAGAGGAATTCACCGAAGAAATATTTTTTCCTATTTCGTTTCTTTGTAGATGTTTGGCTTGGAGTTTGAGCCGTAGCCTCACGTTTAATAAGCCAACACACTGCCTACTAGACTACAGAGACTTCAATTTTATTTACTCTCAGAGATTTCACCACAAGACTGTAGAGAGTATGTCGCTGAAAGATTATATATTTTTTTTTAAATTTCGTTTCTTGGGGTTTGACTACTAGACTATGGCGACTACAGGTCACCCAGATTCTGTAATTGAAATATGTCAACTTACAGATGTAAACCTATTAACGAGAAGTCTTAACAGGACACGTCACTCTTGGTTATTATTTTTAAACTTCAAAGTATTCCTGCTACTTTGTTACATTCATCATCATCACCATTCTGAGTAAATTGAGATTGACACCAATGAACTTGGAAATGTTCAAAATTCTTCAAAAAATATTTCATTTCATTGCAAATGAAGCAATTTCAAATCCCCCTACTTATTTCGCGCTGATAGGAATTTCGTGGCAAGACAAACAAATAGCCAAAGGGGACAACGAAACGAGGGGAGAACATGACAACAACCATTGACCGATTTTAATTTTTATTAAACATTTCTAAAGTCTATGCATTTGAACTATTGCCTGGGTTTGAGTAATGAATAGTCGTCGACTGTTTTTAATTTTCTAAAACGATTGGCTTTACAGCGAGAAGAAGGAGAAGAAGAACAGGAAGCAGAAGAAGCCGGAGAAGAAGACTGTATTAGTACAAGCAACAAGAATGTATTTTGTGAGATAATAAATGTTGAAAACCTCGCTCGTTTTAATGTTATGGCATGTCATTGTCATGTTGTGTTGATTACAATTAACCAAACCGAACCGAACCAATGTACGTATATGTATGTATGGTGTTGGTAGTTAGCCAATGAGTACCGTCAGCCAATTCAAATAAAACTGTTAAATGTACAGATTTAGTGGGTTTTCTTCTCGAGTCTTTCTTAATTTCATCGCCTTTTGCTGCTAAATAGTGAATTGAACTCTCTAGGCATGCGAGTACACACCAGCAGATACACTTTCAATGTGTGAAACTCCACAAAAAGCCAGAAAAAAAGATGACAAAGTAGCAACTATGAGTACGACAACGAGACAACGAGTAAGTGTAATGTAGTATTCTGTGTTGCTGGCTATGTTGTATGTGCCACATACATCATACAAGTCCTTTTATATCTTTTTATTGGAGTTTTAAATTTCTTCTTCAGTTTGTCTCGTTTTTATTTAGAGAAGGTTGCACAAGCAAAAAAAAACCTTTGACTAGTTTAAGGTAAAATAATACTGCTAATCACGTAAAATGTAAAAAAAATTTGTATTTTTTTTTGTTGTCGACTTCTCTTCGCTTTTTGGTAGTCATTGCGGTAGTTAAACTTCAAACAGCTAAAAGGTGACAATATCCCTTAAAAGGTTTGCCTGCTTGTACAACGTATTTCTCTTGTTATGCGTGTTGTTGTTGCCAATAGATTTTACATTCTTCTTTATGTGGCTTAAAACACCAAAAACGTTTTTCGATATCTTATTGTTGTTGGATGGATAATTAAAGGACATCAACAGTTTAGTTTCCTTGTTTTCAATTTTCAATTTTCGCTTTACGTACAGTAACACAACAGTTTTTTTTCTCAGAAGTAAATGGAAACCAAAATGAAAAACATTTTTAATTACAAACACTTAACTAGTTAGCTATTGAACTCTTTGTTGTTCAAAATTAACTTTGATGGGGTTTTTCCTGATTGTAAACCTATAGAGTATCATTACAGAGATTTTCTTTAAAGAATACTTATTTAAAATCCTTGTAAAGTTTGATTGCTGTTGCAAAGACATATTAAAACTGTTGCTAATTACTGAACGTAAACTTCTAGCTGAATGGTGACCCCACTGCATTCAAACACTAAAGATGAGAACATAGCTGCGCATCATAAATGATGATATGAAGGCAAAAGTCAGTGAATATAATGGACTAAGACAAGAGTACGAGTGGCCGTAGTCTAGCAGGTAGTGTGTTGGCTTATTAGACATAAGGCCACGATTCAAAACCCAGGTCAAACATCTTCCACAAAACGAAATATAAAAAAAAATATCTTCCGCGACTACCTCTCAGCAAATTTCTGGAAAAAACTCTGTGAGTAAATAAAATTGCCAGCAAAAGTTTCTCAAAAATTTGTCGTTTGGAGTCGACTTTAAACGGAAGATCCCGCCACTTATGTATAAATTTAAAACACACAACATAAGTGGTGTTCGACGCTAGGTCTTTAACCTTTCCGAAGGGTTGCAATAATAACCAATTACTATGTATGTACGTGTAAGTAAGACAAGGTAGGAATGTTTTCTTTACGCAAAATTAAGTATCGAATATTTCAAGTGTCGCAGAAGAATAATAGAAGTCTCTGTAGTCTAAGTATTGCATTATCTCAGTATACGAGTTCACGAATTCAAATCTTAGATCGGACATCTCGCAATAAAAAAGAAACATAAATAAATTTCTTTCGACAGTCATCTGACATAACCTTTTTGGATTTAATAATTGCCATGAAAAAACTTTTCAAGTCCCGCCATTCGTTCATTAAATTAAAACCGCAACATGATTGATGCTAGAAGCTGGATTGTTATCCTGATTAACACGTTTACTGCCACAATTTTCAGAAAACTGGCACAAAATGACAATTTGATTTTTTCACATTATATTACTAAAAACTCTATTTCTAGATCACAGCTATCATCAAAAAGCAAAAATGATGTTTTTTTTGGAGAAAAAGGACCTACTAATGAGTACGAGATAACTCATAATTGGCACCATAGAAGGGAACGAAATCTACAAGTTATCTCGTATTGAGAATAGTGGAACAATGCATTTAATGGTATGCAGGAACTGAATCGGAACTCCTTTTATGGACCTTGAGAGAGACGTTTGCATGTTGTTATGTAAAGAAACTGTCGCACCTTATTAAGAGCCTCAATTTAAGTTTAACAACTTACAGAGGCTTTCGTTTTGGTCTCCATGAATGATTGGGGGACATAAATTATGCGGGCAAGATATATTTACATATTTAGGAATAATCTCACGGACATGCACGAAAACCTACTCAAAAATACATGCATACATACACAATTTGTCATTATTACAACCCTTCAGTCAGGATTACGACCTAGCCTCTCACACCACATATGTTGTGCGTGTTAATCCATCGTGTTTAATCCATAAGTGGCTACACCTACAGTTTAAAGTCGACTCCGAACAAAAGATTTTTGAGAAACTTTTGATGGAAATTTTCTTTACCCTCAGAGTTTTTGCTAGAAATCTGATGAGAGGAAACCGCCAAAGAAATATTTTTTCAAATTTCGTTTTGTCGGAGATTTATGATATGGGGTTTGAACCGTGGCCTCACCTATAATAAGCCAACCCACTACCTACTACACTACGGTTGCTTCAAAAAAACCTACGTATGGTTAAATTAATTAAAAACAATGAAAATAAATGTGGCGAACACAAAACGGTCGCTCTCACTAGCTATCAGTATGTCAAGCATACATTTCGAATATTAAATCTGAATGGAGTTTCCTAAAATTCTTCCAGTGAATGGAGATCAGAATTTTCAATAACGATGTCCTCTTTGCAATCACGTCTTTCATTATGTGATTCCTAACTTTAAATTTTAAATCAAACAAAGTGGGTGTGAAATGTCACCATCAGTATATTTATTCGTTTTCAAGACCTATTGATGCCAATAAGTATGGAATATAACGTAGTTCTAATGTTTGATGAATTCTAAAGATAGCATGAGTTGTGTTGGGTTTGAGGACCCCAGTGGTTTGTGGTTTGTTCGCATACACTTGGGAATTAAAAAAAAGTTTATAAGAAAAGGTCTAACTGGGTTAAATCGCACGATCTAAATAACCAGCTCACATCACCTGCACGTGAGTTGGAACTTGCTCTCAAGTCGTTCGTGCAGAGTATTCACAGTCGCATGGACTGTACGATACGTTGAATCCTCCGGTTGAATATACATATCGTTGGTGTCCTGGTTATCCGATTCAGATCAAAAGCAGTTGGAAATCATCGGCCTATAGTGCTCACCGTTGACAGTGATGGCCTTGCTAACGCCTCACTCAAAGAAATATGGACGAATGACTCAACCAGCTCAAAATCCACACCAAACATTGACTTTTTCGAGACATATGGGATGTTCTTGTATTTACGTGTCCATTCTTTCAGATATGGACCTCATTGCTGAGGTTAATTTTTCGATAAAAATTAAAGTCAGATTTAACACTCATTTTCATATTTATAACATGTGTTGTTTAATGTTATATCCTTCCATGATGATTTGGTAAAGCAGATTCAATCAATGGCAACGAATTTGGCAGATGGTGCTTTAACAAAATGACCGTAACGGACATACCCATCTAATTTCGGAAGTACCGGTTGGTAGATCTGTTATATGGTATGGAAGTGAGATATGGAAAGCAGATTCAAATAGTGTCGAGACGGTCCAAACTTCTTTGAAATTCGCATAGCACTTTACAAATTCATTAATTTATTGGGCAAACATTCTAAGCTCGTTAATATTTGCCAGATGAATTTGAACAATACTTGAGTCAGTAAGTCTGATAGTAAAATAAAAAAAGCCTCAAAATCTATGGCGGAGTGCTGTTTTTAATTTCATATAAAACAACAAACTTTGGATGATAAAAACAAATATTTATCACCACTAATGCGTATGTTAAAGAATTTCTTTCGATCGTTGTTGCATAAACGAGTACAGAAAACCCTATGTCAACTCTGTGCAATACTTTCTATATTTTTGTAATGAAAATTCAAAACCATTCAAATATTTCCTGTTGTTTAATGGCATTCATGAAATTTCGCATTTAAAACAGAAAATGGCAAATTCTAAAAGGCGTTTTCCTTGTAAATAGTTTGCCTGCAAAAACTGGCAACAACGTCAATATGATGTTGCACGATAATGTCATGTAAAATGTAAAAATAGACTAGAGTTTCAAGAAAACAAATTTAAAAATAAAAACTTAAAATTTTGTTGGTTTTTCCAATTCATTTGCTTCTGTAAGAAGATGAGATTGTTGCAAAAAAATATTTTTAGGCTGGCGTTTTAATTGTTAATTTCTCTTGGAACCAAATGCTATTAAATCGAAGACAGGCACAACAACAACAACAACAACGGGAAGAAATATCAACTTCCTAAAACTCTCAAAAACTGTTTCCATTAAATCTTTGAAAGAGTTTTAAATTACCGGCGCTTTCCTAGAAGACAGGCAAGTAAAGTAGAGTATCCATCAAGTATTTGGCAGCGATAATGAAATAAATTTTAAAATCCACACACACTCGCTTATTCATTTGCTCAGTCACTCACTTACTTACTCACAATTACACAAAATTCACTTCAAAACTGTCAAATTTGACATTCGCTGGCGACAATGAGTATGATTTTGTATTTGTTTTGCTCTACAAATCTAACAGCAGCAGCACATTTTACAGCGGCATCATTTTAAGAGCACTTACCGTACAACAGATTAGTCAAGATTTTATATTGTTTTCCTCCACTTTTTCTGTTTTTTTTGTTCGTTGGTTTGATGTGCTTTGCGCCTTGCATTGCCTTTAGTGAGTGCAACATTTAACGAAAACGTTTAAGTGTATACCGTGAGTATAACTGCATGTGTGTGCATAACACTTAAGTGTTTAAAAAATGTTTTTTTTTTTCATTTAATTTCAGCCATTAGATGTAGTGTGTAACGTTTAATGAATTGTATGAACGAATGAAAATGTATGAGAAACAAAAAATGCTTTTTTTCTGTATGAAATTGAAACAGAAACAGAACAAACTACTGAAATAATGAATTTTCCACGAAAAGCGAAAGTTAAGATAGTTGAAGTGATAGTTTTTACATGTGAACACTTCTCAAGTGTGTTCGTTCATCTATATGAGCTACAGCTGAACGCGCCTTTTAATGGTGCAAATCTGGAAAAAATAGAAAAACTACACACTTGCATGTACTTACATTTAAAAAGTTTATTTAATTCCTTAATTGTTCTTTTTTTCTACAAATATTTGGTATTTTATTATAACTGAAGAGAACAATTTAATTTTATATTACAAGGATTTTTTGTAGGAAGTCCTTAATATAACATACTCTCACATCACAATATCAAGAAGAAAAATTTAAAAAGCGAATGATATCCTAGTCTACAGTGGTGAAAAAGTTTCCTTTTATTAATTCAATGTATCAGTTTCAAATACCACTGTGCTGGCCAAATCCTTACTTACTTAATGGATCATAGCCAGACGTCGGCACCAATGTCCCCCGGGGGTCGAACATCTTCTACTTTTTACACACATAGGACACGAACATCAACAATGTTCGTTAAAAAGAGCGTAAAAATGCATTCAGTTGCTTGTCAGCTTTCAGTGAAGCAGGTTCTCGTTGCTTCTTTTTGAAGTTTATTTGTGTATCAATTATACACCCAAAGAAAAATTTAATTGAAATGTGAAAAAAAATTGGCAAAGAATACCAATGGCATCAAAAAGCACAATATTTGTTCGAACACTGCTTGTAACAATAATTACTAACAATTTTCCTCTGGGTTATACACATGCTTCTCACAAAAACACTCATATTTTTATCATGTTCTCTTTGTGCCGACGTCTGATCATAGCTAACCTTTAGCCAGGAGTACGACCTAGCTTCTCACACCTCCCATGCTGTGTGTTGATTTTATCCATGTGTGCCGGGACCTACAGTTTAAACTCTGAAGCTCTGAACGACAGATTTTTGAGAAAATTTTTCAAGGCAATTTTATTTTTCATTTTGTTCAAGATGTCTGGACTGGGGTTTGAACTGCAGCTTTATGTCTAATAAGCCAGATCTACTCTACTACGGCGACATCACAAAACATTTGAATTAAATTTCGATTTAAAAAATATGCCAACAATGAAGAAATAATTCTTAGGTCCATTTGTTCACATGTATGATACTACTGTCGATATCGGAGTAAAGGCTCTTCAAACTATGCTTTACTTAACTTTACTAAAAGCAGTGCAGTAGACTACCAAAGGCCTTCTCCAAATCCAGTAAAACAAAATAAAGTGCAGGGCGACATTCAGTAGATCATTCTACTATATGGCTATGAGACTTGACTTGACTTTGTATACCTTACTCATTTGCATCCTCCCTCGCGTCCAGATTGGTAGACGTCGCTGGGCTACTGGACAGAGGCGTGTATCGAAAAAAGAGGTCTGAAAGAATGATACGACGCAGCTTGCAAAGAACTCCATACTAATTTACACCGATGGCTCCAAGTTCTACGGTGAAATTTTTTCGGTATCGATCGTAATACTTCGGTCTATAAGGCTACCGAATCACTATAGCGCCTTCAAGCGTCTCTGAGAGAGCACCATCGCAAAAGCTTCTATACTAATTTATACCGATAGCTCGGAGTTGGACGGAGCCATCAGTACATGCTGTGGCGAAAAATATTGGGGACCCAAATGCCCCCAGACGAGAAATTAACATACTTTCCGATAATCATACGGCAATCAGAGAACTGAGTCCTTATGTGATGTACACCAAGCGGTATACAACGGTCACAGATGTTATCTAAATGAGGTAGCAGATCTACCAGGACACACTGACATTCCAGGTAACCGCAGAACATAGCCATCGAACTCTCCGAAGAATTTTCGATGTTGGAAATCACATTATGAACCTTCAAGCTTAATATTGACAATGCGGTTGTCGATTCCGTCAACCATAAATGGGTGGTTTTGGACACGGGCAGAACGACGCATAATATTTGGCCAGAGCTGGGTGGAGGGCGCACGGCAAGTCTGCTCCAGAGAAGCACGCTAAATGTGGTTGTCAGTTCATTACATTATGGGCACGCATACAAATTTCATTCGTCTTGGAAACCTAGCAAATGATGTATTTAAAAACTCAGAGATAAGAAAGGAGATTGTGCTTCACCTACTGTATACGTGTCCGACACGGTGTCGAAGGAGAAAAACTCATATTGGCGTCTATTATATAAATAATCTGGATGATCTGACATGCACTTACATTGGCAGTCTAAGTCGTTTTATCCGAAATTCTGAGTGGTTACGGGACTAGAGAATAAGTCGAAAACATTGGTATTAAAATGGGCCCTATGTGTGTACAATTAAACTTTTTGGGTGGAGAGACACCTCTACCCACCTACTTATACCATACCATCATTTAATAGCCATTCCCTTTAATAGCTATTCTTCGACCGAGCAAATGATTTTTAGACAATCTTTGTAATGGGGTGTTCAAAATCTGTGTATAAAGAAGCAATTAAAGAATTCAAACGATTTTATTTTTGTATTTAAAAACTCTTAGTCTCAGTTATTACTCTCTGCTGTTTGAATAGTCTTTCTCTATCATTGTCTCAACTTTAAAAAGCAGCTTTAAGATGACCCTCAAAAGAAAAAAAAGGAAAAAGGAGTATCATTGTAGCAACAAACTTTCCGCCTGTTTTTTTTATAAATGACATACATTTTCGCCGAATACATATTTAATAATGCCTTTTAGCGGTACATTTAACTTGAAAAAGGGTTAAAACAAAGAGAGTGCAATGAAGAGGCAAGAAAAAGCAAATTTGAAATTTCACTGCCTTCCTTTTTTCCTTTTTTCTGTGTGTGTGTGTTTCTTTTTGATATTCTTCTTGTGCTCGCTCATATTTAATATTCCATTTTTTTTATACATTTCTCATGTTGTTTTTTTGTTGCTTTTGTTTTTTGTTAAATATTTATGCGTAAGCCCACAGCAAAGTGTAAAAGTTTTGTCTGTCTTTTGTACGCTTTTGTATACTTTTTTGTTACACTGTGTGTGTCAGAGATGTTCTTTTTAATTTTTATGCAACATTTTTGTAATGTTCTCTTGACTGTTTTTTCTTTTTTTTGGTTGCATTTTTGCAAGCCTTTTTCATACTTTTGTGTGCTGCATGGTTGAGGCCAAGGTCCCAATTTGCATAAAAAACATGCTGGGCAAACCAATATCGTACAGCACAGCCAGGATATGAGCCAGAAAAATATGATGAAACGACTGCAGAGCTGGGATGTTGTTGTATGCTGGCTGTTGTTGTTGTTAGCTGGTTTTGCAAGTGTGAGTTTAATTATTGTTATTATTTTGCAGTTTTTTATTCGTTCGTTTTAACATTTTTCCTCATTTTCAATCTCTTTTGCCTGTTTTTTCTCTGTCTTTTTTTGTTAAGAGTTTGTTATTTTTACATTTTAATATGAAAGTTATTAATTTTAAATGACATTTATTACGACAGAAATACGAAATAGTTACACATCCATATATACACACACACACAAAAACAATATGCATATCAGCTGCAACACCCAGAAAAGAACAAGAAAAAGTAACACAGCAGCCTGTTTTATATTGGTAGTGGTGGTAGCAGCAGTATGAAAACCGTTAACAGGAAAAGGACACACAATGTCCTTTATTGCCATAATGGCCATGTTGTTGTTGTTGCTGCATTGTTATAAGCGTTGTATTATTCGTTACTTAATTGCACTGCGGGAATCATTATAACGGAAAAATAACGAACTTTTCTTACTGCTCCACTTTCATTCATTCTTTGCGTTCTCTTTTCTTCTCTTCTCTTTTTACATTTTTTTTGTTGCTTTATTTGTAGAGCCTTTCACTAGCATCACTTGCTTTATATCTGCCCACAGCAAGAGTGCAATTAAATGACAACTTTGACTTCAACATGTTGAGCTGTAGAGGGGCATAAGCGCATTTTTTTTGTAACAGTGTTGGGTAGGAAGTGCGTTACAAGCATGTCAATCAGGTTGTGACAAGGCCTAAATGCCTAAAGGAAATCATGTCATAAGAATGATCTACTGCGTTACACATTGTATGCAACAATGTTGCATAAAGGCTTATCGCAAAATGATCATGATTAGGATCATAACAGAAGCAACATTTCAATACAGCTGAAAGAAAAGAACAAGAATTTTGTTGTCTCACCATATAACCACAATAAATAGGCCCCATATTAAAAGCTAAACTAAAACAGGCAATTCCTGTGAACATTAAACACAAACAAGCTATTTTTCAAATGGTTGTGAATCAATATCATCATTGCATCATTAAAGTGTAGAAGTAAAATAAGCAGAATTACGTGTAAACGCTTTAAAGGTACTCCCCTTGTAATTTGGTACACAACTTTAAATGAAACGGACAAACAACAAGTGAACAATCCTAGGATCGGCAGCTCGTTTAACTTTTTTCAGTGTTTTGTTTGAATTTTTTTAATCAGACAACTAAGCAAGTAATTGGTTTACTGTAGCAAATTCTATAATGACAGGATTACCATATGTCGTCGTGTACAAGCAGTTTACTCTGTGAAAATGTTCTATAATGACAGAGTTACCATTTATCATCGTTTACAAACAGTTTCCTTTGTGTAGTGGTGTGAGACCATTACTGCTTAATTTCTAATATTTTTAAGATGAAAAATTTTTCGTCAGATGCATTTAAGTTTTAGATGTGGAATTTAAAATTTGGCTACCACATCACCTGTCAAGCCTTCTTTTTTCTCTCGTCACACAAAGACATTGAATATGATCATCAGAAAGGTTTGAAGTATACTGTGTGTGCGGAAGAATTGATATTACATACAACAACACCGTTCGACTTTCTACAATGCTTTGTTAAATGTTATAAAGAACTTACCAGCATCCCTATTATTCATCAAATCCTCAAGGCTTCTTCAACTGCACTCAGTTATTTACTCTTCAAAACATGTGTGACAAATATTCTTTTGTAGTATACAGTTTCGGCTTCCAAGGCATTTTCTCTTATTCATTCATTGGATCTTCTACAAACTACAGTGGAACATAATAACATTGAACGGTGGAACAGACAAATCTATTGCTGCGTGTACCCAGCTTCAGTGTTCTCCATGTATACGATACTTGAGTTCTTACCAGAGACATGCAAAATAAACTGAGAATTTTTGTTAATACCTTTCTATCGATTTGACAACCAAAGTTTATTGTTAAAGACTGCAGAACCTTTATCTCTGACTGACTTCGAGTACTTTGTTCGCACATATTATCAAATACATACATACATACATAATTGGTCGTTACAACTCCGCACTCAGAATTACTAACTAGCTTCTCACACCACTTATATTGTGTGTTTTAATTTAATACATGATCAGCACAACCTACAATTTAAAGTCGATACCGAACGACAGATTTTTGAGAAATCTTGCGTGGCAATTTTATTTTCTCTCAGAATTTTTGCTAGAAATCTGCTGAGAGTAAGTAGCCGGAGAAATTTTTTTCACATTTCGTTTTGTTGGAGATATCTGGTCCGGAATTTGAACCGTGGCCTTGCGTCTAATAAGCCAACACTCTACCTACTAGACTACGGCGACTTCTAAAAGAGAAGCGTGACTAAATCGAACAAGTTGGAGCCTACAAAACCAGGCAAGAGTTATGTCCAGCAGGTCCTCCAGACTGTTTCGTGGTTGTAGATCGCGCAGCTTTCTTTTTTGAACGACTTATATCACTCAGGTACGATAAACATTAAACAAAGCTTCAGTGTGTTTTTAAAAACCATAATTTACAGTCGTGCCTAAAACTCTTGACAGTAGAAACCTTTGGAAATTATATTTTCTTAGTTATACTGGCAAAACTTGTCAATTCCCCAAGAAATGATGGAATTAACTACAACTCCTGAGATTACTTAAGCCCTACAATAATGTGCACCCTACTTAATCAACATATTTCGCAGCTTCGAAGTTAAATAGGCGTGTTTTACTCTGAATCTGTATAAAAAAGCTTGAGGATACTGGTCCGCTACGACAATACGGCATACACGACAATAGCGACTATTGATTCCGTTGTGAAGCACTTGTTTACCACCTCTGTTGCACTAGTACACGTGAGATACAAACTACTACCAGAATGTAGCGCTGGTGAACAGGACTTGCTAAGACTCACCTTGAACGAACTAGTCTGGTTCCATGATGTGCTAAGAGGTGCCCAAGAGATTTGTGAATTGCTGTTTGCTAAATATACTGAAACTACTCTGTTCCAGCATAATTTCTAAAAGGAGTGCCAAGCCAAGTTGGTCATTACAAACCTTCAGTCAGGATTACACCACTTACATATGTTGTATGATTCCGAACGACAGATTTTTGAAAAGCTTTTCATGGCAATTTTATTTACTCTCAGAGTTCTTTTCATATGTTGTTTTGTTGGAGATGTCTGACCTGGGCTATGAATCGTGGCTTCACGACTAATAAGCCAATCCTTTGACACACAAATCCTTCATGATCATGATCATAATAAACTAGCAATTGATTCAAATAGTACGAGGAAAACGAGGAAGGAAAGTTAGATTCATCTGCTGCAGAAGATTGTAAAAATTCGAGGTTGGGAAAACTATATTCATTTGATCTGAACATAAAACTAATGCCGCAAGGTATATCGAAAGCAGGAACAAATTGTTACTACTCTTCTCTGTCAAAGTGTACCCAAAAAGTGCCTTTTAATTAATTTCCTAGCCAACCATCTCTGGCAAGTACTTTTCAATCATATAAACATTATCCTTTTCCTTGTATATTCAGTTCCACATTTTCCGCACATTCACTTAGTCTTGTTTTAAATTTCAATTTCAATGTTCGTTTAAATAAAATCAGACTCCTTCTGCATCTTGCGGCTCTAGCCGCAAGTATAAACTTTCAGCATTTTAAGCAAATTTTAATGTGTCTTCAATAAGTCCTTTATACATACATATACAACGTTATACATAGTTTTTATGTGGATGTTGTTGTTTTAATTCTTTCTTTCTTTTTTCCTGTTCAAATTTTCACACGCAACGTATGCGTGATTTTGCCAATAATAAGCGGGCCATGTGACCGCAGGAGCTTTGCGACGAGGCCATCATTTGTTTTATTTTATAATTAATTTCATTTTCAGCATCATGTCACCACATTATAGGTGGGGGCACAAAGTTGAGTGCACAAAAATTTAAATACGTTTTTAATGATACACGTTACTTATGTTGCCAATGCTGCTACTGCTGCTACTGCTTCTACAGCTGCTGCAACTGCTGCTGCTCGACATTTTGCATTTGGGCTGCCGTTTTATTTAATTTAATTTTATTTTATTTTCCTCCTTTTTTCCTTCTTTTTTTTTTTTTGTTTTCGTTTCATTACTGCACACAGCATCTTTGAACATGAAATGCGAAATATTTGTTAAACGAAGAAAATATTTCCGAAAAAGAAAAAAAATTTTTATTTTTAAATAAAAACCACATGAATTCTTGAGAAACGTTTGCGTTCAAGTTGATGAAAAGTAAAAACATTCAAATAAAATTACGAAAGAAAGAAAAATAAATAATGCACCGACCAAGTTCTGGTCCTGTTGCATAAAGGAAAGCATTTCACAAATCAGGTCACTCTTTAACTTATTCGCAAGGGGGGTCACCATATTTATGTGAAACAAAAGCATGAACAAAAATAAAAACGAAAACACTTGAATAATTTTGAGGCCTGTGACAAATTAAAAAATTTTCAACTTTTTTACGTACAGGGGATATTTTACATTGAAGTGATTAAAATATTATACTCAGGTGCCTTTGAAAAAAACAAAGAGAAAAAGAAAAGAAGAGAAAATTAATGAGTAAATCTGTGGCATATTATTTCAAACACATTTTCAGAGGGAGAGAATCAGAGCAAAGAAATTTAAGTGTTATTGTGCTACTTTACATCATCGAAATCAAAGTGATTTGAAATATTTATTCAGATTTTATTTGCAATAAAAATTCAATCGTATTTTGAAAGGGGGCTACAATTTTAATTTTGTGAAACAGAAAGGAAACGGTGAAAAATATGACACTTTCTACCGGGCCTTTATTAATCTCTTTTTTTAAATTTAAATAAAGCAACATGTGTGTGAGATATCATCGAAATCTTTAATTCGTTTGTACGTCCTACTGATGCGATTATGTATCAGAGATCAGCAACGAGTATTCAAAACGATGAGTAGATTCGAGTCATACTTATAATTTCAGATAATTATACGCATTCATACTTATTTTAATATCATACTCATACTACTCATATTCAAAGTTAGAAATACTTATCGTACTCATACTTAACAATACGCATGATGTTGTTGATTTCGACTCTCCATGATTATATGTTGAATCGAAGCACAAAATAAGTATGATTCGAGTACGAACACCACAATACTCGCTAGAAGGTTGTGTGTGTGCTTTGCTTGCTGTCTTTGTCTTTTCTTTTTTCTTCTTTTGTAAATGCAACAATAACTACTACTGTAAATTTTGATGAATGATTCGAGTGACTCGAATCATTCGTAAGTATTATAAGTATTTTTCTAAATTCATGAATCTGAATGAGTAGACGTATGAATCAAACAATGAATCGAATGTTGTGAGTTTGATGTCAACGTTGTACTCATACTCATTGCAACCTATACTTATAAATCAATGTTGTATCGAGTACGAATGAATCAGAGTAGTTGAATTTCAATTCTCTTGACTCACTCATACTCAAAATTTCATGAGTACTTATGAGTAGCGAAAATACTATTCATTGCTGATCTCTGTTATGTATCTTTTAAATTTGTGCAATGGCTTCGCTGGCCTCTCTGTTGTCGCCGTAGTCTGGTAAGTAGTAGTGTTGGCTTATGTTGGCTTTAACAAAACGAAATTAAGAAAAATAATATTTCTTCGGCGACTTCCTCTCAGCAGATTTCTGGCAAATAACTCTGAGAATAAAATTAAAAAGAGTCTCAAAAATCTGTCGTTCGGAGTCGAATTTAAAACGTAGGTCCCGCCACTCATACATATATAAAATTAATACATATAACATAAATGGTGTGAGAAGCTAGGTTGTAATCCTGACTAAAGTGTTGTAAATTATGTATGTTTATGTGTGAGATATCATCGATATGTTTAATTCGTTTGTACGACCTATTGAGATCATTATGTGTGAAATGTCTGCTACGTTTTGTTTGGGGGGAGCACATTCAAAATCTCTACTTGTTATGACTCAGGCGCAAAAATAATGCTGAATAGCAAGAATTGTGTTGGCTTTGAGGACCACTGTGGCTTAAAGTTTATTTACATACAGCTGCGACTTAAAAAATGTCCACAAGGAAAGGTCTCACGTCGTCAAATCGCACGATATCACATCACTTCCACGTGAGGTGATGTTCTCAAGTCACTCGTGCATAACATTCAATATGGCATGAGTTGTATGGCATACAGCATCCGCTTAAAACTACTTATCGTTGGTGTCCAGGTGATTCAATTCAGGTCAAAAGAAATTGATCATTATCGACTAATAGTGCTGACCGTTGGCAATGATGGCCTGACTCCCAAAGAGATATATACCGATGACGACACCAATGCAAAGCACATACCAAACAGCGATTTCTTCGGGATGCAGTGGACGCTTTTCGATCTTATGTAGATTGGTATCGCCGAGAACTCGAAGACGCCTAAACGCTTTTGGATCTCATGTGAATTGGTGTTGCCTTGAATTCTACAATTTTGTCTGCCTGACCGCTGAAGAGGATTTTTCAATAAAAACAAACTTCAGTTGCCAATTAATCCTAAGTTCATTTAGCGAACACACGTCGTTGGCTATAGTCATGGAAGGTGATTTAGCAAAACAGCCTGTATAAATGACTACTAATTTGACAGAAATAGCTTCTACAAGATGACGCTTATCAACTGATAATATTTCAAATTCCCTATCGATTCTGTGCGAAGCTATTATGATTGTATACAAGATCAATGTATTAAACGTTTCGATTTCAGTATGAAAGCGCTTCTCAAAATTCGGAGCTGATATGAATGCAACAATTCACAAGCAGAAGTGAACCAGCACCCACATATATCTCGTATCGAACGTGTTAACCGCTTAAAACTATTCGTCATATAATACGTCTTTACATAACATATGTTGACTGCAAAAAATCTTTTCACTCCTCTTTCTGATACACTAGGATGCAAAGGCTTACACATCACATCACAACATCTAAGTACCAAAATTAAAATTTGTTCTCATACGCGACAAGACTACGTACTATTTCTTTCGCTTTTTAAATATGTACGTATGCGACGTAATAATGATGACAGGGACTGGATGTCTTCATCCTTTTGAGATATGTAAGTAAAATTGATGCGTTTGAAAATTGGAATATTTGTAAACAATTATTTTATGAAAAATCCTTACCATTTAATGGACGAAAATAATTTAAAATCGAAAGAATTGTTCGAAAACGAATCAAATACTAATCCTACATGATATTCGAAAACTTTGGAAGAGTTGGAATGGCCAAACCTTATGCGGACATGCGGCCATGTCTAGGCTTTTGATAGGAACTCACAAGGCCGTCGAAGATGAGAACGATCATCACAAACGTAGAGACGACAAACGAAAATCGATCTGTTCGGCCTAAACTGCAATGAAAGGAATTAACGAACCTCGCATCCGATTAAGCTTATTGGAATACATATTTTTATCCATAGTGTACAATTTCTTTTGACGCTCACTGTATGGACTCTGTAGCTTAGAAACAAGATTTACTTGGAATCAGACGTGATTCATTCGATTTAAAAAATGATTTTCTGTTGAACTTTAATTTTATTCCTCATGAGGTTGTCGTAGGGTTGGGTCAAACCCCAGGTCAGACAACATCTCCAACAGAAGGAAATATAAAAAAATATTCCTTACAGCTGATATTTGGCTATAATTGTGAGAGTAAATAAAATTGCCATGAAAAGTTTCTCTAAAATATGTCATTCGGAGTTAACTTTAAACTGTAGGTCCCGCCACTTATGGATAAAATTAACACATACAACACAGGTGGTTTAAGAAGCTGGTCGTAATCCTGACTGAAGGGTTGTAATGACCACTTATGTATGTATGTATGTATAATCTGATCAAATCTTCAATCGTAAATTGCTCGTCTACGTTACCTTGGGTTCGATTTTTATATACTGATTTACTGTTTTCTGATAAGAAATATTAAAAAAAATTTAAATTAAGCTGGCGTTACAATCAATAAAACAACTGATTTTCCGAGTGTAGCAACAATTTACCATAAGCCTATCATTAAAGGAGTTCCAGCAGAAATGTAAAATAAAATTCAAATAAAAATATTACAAGTAAAATAATGTGACTCATTTACACATTCCTAGCATATAATATTTAAAAGTAGATTAAAATGAACGCCATATTGGCTTCTATTATTATAGAACGTTTGGTACCCTACTTCAGGCAATTATTATAATTACAAAATTGTACTTCTCTGTTCTTGATACCTCAAGACGAATTTCCAATAGAAAACTTGAAATAAAAATTTCTTTTTTAAATATAAAAACCTAGTGGCGAATGGTATTTCAAAATCGGCTTCTACCACGGATAGTTGCACACAAAAAAAAAACAGAAATTATTTTATAATTTTTGCTGGCTTTCTGGTAGTGCCACAAAGTCCATTGTTTCCTGGGTTTGTCACTGTAAAGTGTTACCCTTGACAGGTAACGTTTACTACATACCATAGTAACACTGCTGCCAAATAGACCCCTGCAGGTGCGATATACACGGGGTGTATTGTTGCGTGAGTTGCCCACATAGCCATCAAATTATATGAACATATTGCTACTAAGCGAGCTAGCCAGCCAGCCAGCCTATGCCAGTAGCAGGCATACAAATACATAAAAAACATTGTTGCACACTTGGTTGCATCTACCAAAATAAATGCAACTGCAAAAACAGCAAATAAAACAATACAATGCGAACATATATTGTAATATTGCAACATAAAAACCATACATACACACATACTTACAACTACTGTATATGTATGTGTGTATAGTGTATGGTATATAGTTTTGCAGTGTCACGCGTAACTGATGTTGTTGGCTTTTAATTGTTTTTTGATGTAGCAACCATTGTTACTACTACGAAAGCTGCTTGCCACTGCCACTGCTGCTGCTGCTGCAGCAATTGCAATGTCAAGTAACTTTTTTCTTCTTTTATTATAAAGGGTTAACCATTTCGTGGTTTCAAATGTAAACGTAAATAAAACACATATAAAATATTTTTTTCATGATATTTCTTTTTTATTGTAAAGTTTGAACGTTGACATTATGTGTGAAACACTACATCATTTAAATGACCTCCACGCGAAGTGTTGCAAGCATTGATTCTTTTGAGGTAATTTTCGACCACTTTTTGACACATATTGGGCGGTATCTCAGCCACAACTTGACGGATGTTGGCTTTTAAGTGCTCAAGAGTTGAAGGTTTAGCTGCATAAACACGGTCTTTCGCGTAGCCCCACAAAAAAGTCTAATGGTGTCAAATCGCATGATCTTGGTGGCCAGTTGATATCGCCACGACGAGAAATTACGCGGCCAGGAAATGTCTCTTGCAATAAAGCCATATTCGCTCGAGTTGTGTGGCATGTGGCAACGTCTTGTTGAAACCACATATTCTCCAAGTCGTATTCTACAATAACAGGCAAAAAAAAATCGGTTATCATATGACCTTAACGCTCCGAATTGACGGTGACAGTCGTTGCATCGTCGTTTTCGAAGAAGTAAGGTCCAATCACACCTTCGGACCAAAGAGCGCACCAAACAGTGACTTTTTCTGGATGTAATGGCCTCTCTTCAATTACTTGAGGATTCTCAGAACCCCAAATACGACAATTTTGTTTATTAACATACCCACCGAGTGTGAAATGTGCTTCATCGCTGAAGAAAATTTTGTTCGAAAAATTGCCGATACGCACGATACGTGGCTGTGGCAGAATCTCCATTTTTGTAGTAGGTTTTGATAATTTTTATGCGTTGTGTGATAGTTAAGCGATCCATTTTCGTCAATGTCAGACTTTCAACTGAAAAGAAAAAAATTGGTTTTACAACATAGTTTGACAGATGTCGAATTCCAGTCCCATATTTTTGAAACAACGAAATGGATAGCCCTTTATGTATACATGAGTGTATGGTATCTCCCTCACATTTTTATTAATATTTTTTTAATTTGCAATACAAATATATTTTTTATACTCTCACTTCACTATCCTGTTCTTTTTGTTTTTGGTGACAAACCAACAGGAATAAAATAAAATTAAAATAAAAAAAAATGCCATTTGTTTTGTTTTAATTCGCACGTAAAAATAAAATTTGTGGTGTTTTTTAATTAAATATTCGCACACGCACATGCAAAAAAAAAAAAAAAAGGGGAACCAAATGAATGCCTGACTGGCTGCCTAGCTTGCTTTCCTGCTGCTGTTGCTGTTGCCTTTATCAGCCTGATGACTGAATGACTGGCTGCTTGAATATGAACGTGGCCAGATGTGTGTGTGTGTGTGTGTGTCTGAATGAACCGATGTAACGGCTGTTATTCTATAGCACAGTAGATATGAGTTGAAATAATACGACAGTAAGATTTACTGAATGATGAGGGAACATGTGGGGACATTGGTTGTGCATTTATGGCAAAATTTATGGTAATTTCATTAAGTCGGGACATTCAACAAAAAAAAAGCGAAAAAACTCGAATCAACAAAATCACACGCACTACATTTGCAGCATTAAACGTATGTTACTGAAATTTGCGTATGTATAATAGTGAATTATTTCAAACGATATATTAAGGAGGTTCATAAGTAATGTAAATAAAACAGGACATCGATATCAAACATCTAACATGGGTTTCATAACATGGAAATCTACTATCAAATCATGTCAGTTATACGTATTACAACAGCTTGCTTCAGATTCATCGGTTCACAAAACTACGCGATCATTTTATTGCCATATCGGTGGGTTTTCATTAATTTTACAGTGTATTTAATATCATTCGCCATTAGGCTATTTGACAACCATTGTAGTTCTAGTGAAAGGACCTTGTTGTGCTGACAATATAGTGCAGATGTAACAGTTAAAAAATACCTTATCCTTGTATTGTATAGTATTGTGTATTCGTACTTACATACATACATAAATAATTGGTCATTACAACCCTTCAGTTAGGGTTACGACCTAGTTTCTCACACCATTTATGTGTTATTTTTTTTGAAGTCGCCGTAGTCTAGTAGGTAGTGTGTTGGCTTATTAGCCGAAAGGCCCGAGTACAAATCCCAGGTCAGACATCAAAACGAAAATATGAAAATATTTCTTCGGCGACTTCCTCTCAGCAGATTTTCTGGCAAAAACTCTGAGAGTAAAAATTGCCATGAAAAGCTTCTCAAAAAAAAGAAAATCTGCCGTTCGGAGTCGACTTTTAACTGTAGGTCCCGCCACTCATTTATAAAATTAACCTACACAACACGAGTGGTGTGAGAAGCTAGGACGTTGAACAATGGGTCAATTCGACACACGGGTACTGTGGTTGTCACAGTTGACAAGTACACGTCCTTTAACCTAACCTAACCTATGTTTTTATTTAATCCATAAGTGTCCGGACCTACAGTTCAAAGTCGACTCCGAATGACAGATTTTTTCCATAAATCTGCTGAGAGGAAGTCGCGAAGAAATATTTTTTTATTATTTCGCCTGATCTTCGGTTTGAACCTTGACCTCACGTCAAACAAGGCAAAACATTTCCTTCTAGACTTCGGCGGCTTCAATATTCCCATTATTGTACAGTACTGTACTTGAGGCAATTGACACTCTACAAGCAACCAAAATCAAGTGGTGCTTCACATGGGCGGTACATGGAAATCTCTTCGTATGTCTTGATTATGCTAATGAATATGCAGATATATTCGCTAAATATTCAAGCTGTTTACTTAGCTGCGCCTGGTCAACATTTCAATATTGGGTACATCGAAATTCTTCACCCGACAGCAATTCAATTAAAAATGAAAAAAAAAGTAGCATAATAATATTCTGCAATCATGGGCCCACCGAACACCGAAATCGAGTCAAAACAACCCAACATAGCATTTGATGCATGACAAACAACAATCCACCCGGTTGGTTCTCCTCCGTTGCCCAAGAGAGAGAATTGCTTGATAGCACCTGGAGAAGTTAAATGGAATCCAAAATGAAACGGGTTGTAACAAGTTGGATATTAATACTTCACAGGAATTATTTAACGAATTGGCCTGACTACCAATTGTCGAAACACTGGACAGTTATGTCTCCCTGATTTCTAAGCTAATTTTTAAAAGTTTTCAAACAGACGAACTCATGCAAAAAGTAAGCAGAAAATGTTGACCATGTTGGATGTGAAGACATCTGTGGTTTGTGGCTTAAGAGCATACACCTGCGACTTAAGAAAATTCTATAAGCAAAAGTGATGATATGATATTATCATATCGCACGATCTCTGTGGCCAGTTTACATCACCTCCATGTGAGACGGTACGGTCATCTCAAATCGCTAGTGAGTTATCTCCAGTGTATCACGAGGCGTGAAGTCACGTATTGAGATCATCTAAATTCAGACCAAATGAAGTTGGTAAACATCGACCTACAGTACTTGCCATTGACGGTAATGATCTGGCCAACCTCGTTCTTCAAGCAACATGGACCGACAACGCTGCCAGCTTAAAATCCGAACAGTAACTCATTTGGACAACTATTGTCCCAAAATCAAAAATTTTTTTTGTCACGTACCCATTTATCCAGAAATGGACCCCATCACTATGGATTTTGGTCAACCGCGGATCAGTGGACTCTAATAATCCTCTCGGTAAAATGATTATTGCGATCACGAAAAGTTCGATACACACGATAGTTACTCGAACAGAATCCCAATTTTGACAAAACAATTTTATTATTTTTACGCATTGTTGAATCCTATATCCGTCCATGCTGACTTGGAAAAATAGACAAAATAAATGACAACTAATTTGACTAATAACCGTCATCAGCTGTCAAAGTTTGGAAGTGTCTGTTGGAGGCCCTATATTTAGTTCAGATCTAAGCCCGTTCGACTATCCGTTGTTTAAATCAATGATGGACCTTAGACTAGTACTTTCGGCGAGAGAACCACATATTGCCAGAGTAAAAGCAAACTAAATTTGCTAACAATTCTACAAGTGTAAGTTGTAACATCCAATTACGTTTGGATGTTTTCGGTAAGTCTAGTTATAAATATGAAGTAAATTTATGAAACATTCATTTTAAGGTAAAGTCAAAGAAAACAGATATTTTGCAACCCAATTTTGAACTCCACTAATATTCTTTCAAAGTCAAATACTCGCAAATGAATTAAGCGTACAAATGTGATAAAAAATTTAATCTACCCACACCATACACACTCGCAGTCTTTGTTGATGTGGTGGGTGTATAAATAATGGCAGAAAATCTAAAGAAAAAAAAAAATTGGTTCTAAAATTTAAATTCATTGAATATATTTAATTAAGCTTTTAAAAAAGAAATGAAAACAGTTTTCCTACCTTGCTTTCCACTCTTTGTGTAGAATAATGCATAGCTTTTTCGTGTTAATTCGTTTTAAGACAACACAATACTGGTTAGATTTCTAATTAACTGCTATGTTTAACTGATTCTGCTGATTATTTTTTAATAATTTTTAAATGTTTATTAATGTACGATAGTTGTTTTCCAAGAACTAATGAAATTTTGAATCGTTTACATTTGGTTTATAAAGGGTAATTCATTCATTTAAAAACTGTGCTATAATGTCGTAGCCTAGTAGGTAGTGTATTGGCTTATTAGACATGAGGCCACAGTTCAAACCCCAGGTCAGACATCTCCAACAAAACAAAAATGAGACTTCCTCTTATCACATTTCTGGCAAAAACTCTAAGAGTTTATCGAATGTGTCTTCGTAATCCAGTTATACATACATACATACATACATACATACATAATTGGTCATTACAACCCTTCAGTCAGGATTTCGACCTAGCTTCTCACACCACTTATGTTTTTTTTTTATATTGTTTGCGTTAATTTTATACATAAGTGGCGGGACCTACAGTTTAAAGTCGACTCCGAACGACAGATTTTTGAGAAGCTCTTCTTGGCTATTTTATTTACTCTCAGAGTTTTTGCCAGAAATCTGCTGAGAGGCAGTCGCCGAAGAAATATTTTTTTTATATTTCGTTGTGATGCCTGGCCTGGCATACGAACCCGGGCTTTACGTCTAATAAGCCAACACACTGCCTACTAGACTACGGCGACTACTTATACTTATACATAAAAGTAACACGCACAACATGGGTGGTGGTGTAGGAAACTAGGCTGTAATCCTGGCTAAAGGGCTGTACTGATCAATTCAATCTAATATTTTTAAATTTAGGAGGTTTTTTTTATCGTAAATGGTACCATTACGTCGTCGTAGTATTGTAGGTAATGTGTTGGCTGATTAGACGTGAGGTCATGGTTCAAATCCCTGGTGAGATATCTCCAGCAACACGAAATATGATAAAATATTTCTTCGGCTACTTCCTCTCAACAGTTTTCTGGCAAAAACTCTCGAAAGTATATAAATAGAACTGCCATGAAAATTTTTTCAAAAATCTAACGTTCAGAATCGACTTTCAACTGTAGGCCCTGTCACTCATATATAAAATTAACACACACACGACATAAGTGATGTGGAAAGCTTGGTTGTTATCCTGACTGAAGCGATGTAATGACCAATCATGTATCATGTATGTGCTATAATATCGGTTTTCCCGCACATAGAACCCTCAAGACTGTGGTTGGAAAAATTAAAAGTTTTGCTAAAAGAGTTTAATTAAATTTTTCTTAGAGATATGCGGGAAATTAAGTGGTTTTCGTAAAATCACTGCCTCAGTTAAACGCTGTATACCCAATTTTTTACCTTGTTTTCCACATCTGTTATCCATTATCTGTTAATTTTATTATTTTTTTAATACCAATTAAATATCTAAAAATTTATTAACGCCATAAAATTATTGTAATAATAAATAGCGTTTATAAGCATTCAGGTTTTAACAGAAAAAATTAAATTACAACCTCAATTTTTTTTACCACGGAATTGCCATATTTTAAACGCTTTTATAAAAGTTACGCATTTTAACTATTTGCGGAATTTTAATATTGTATGTTTGACACAATGTTGCAGAAAGAAAAAACAAAAAAAAAAAAACGACTCAAATAACACAACACATTCACTCACACACAGAGACAACAACAGAAAAAATGAAAAACATCATCAACATAGCAGAACAGAGCGTAAACATACTGACAACAAATTTTGACTGTGGCTTAAAGCAGAGCACAGCACATCCTGTAACATCGACATCATCATCGTCACCACTACAGCCAGCTGACAACAAAGGAATGCTTTTGTGAATTTTTGTTTGTATTCGCTGTTAAAGGTTTCACAGGAAAAAAAACTTGATCTGTTTTTGTTCAGCACCCCTACAAGTAGTATTTTTATTTTTTTAAAAGGTATGTGGCAGTTACATTGTCCAAGACAACATGTTATGAACTGAAGGATTTCAACAAACGGTAGGAAAAGTCGAATAGGTTTCAGAACTGGTTTCCGATTCTGTAGAAAACTTAATTTTAAATTAGTTGAACCTATTTTTTAATTCTTTTCCTGCCTTTAAGGTCATGATAAAACATCTTCCCTGTCTTATTATTATTCCTAATCAAGTTACAACTCCAGTTGACAGATCATATGTAAGAATTTTCAGAATAATAGGGTTGCCATCTAGGCTGCCTAATCTTTCCTTAATGTTAGTTGCTGATGTTTTTCTCTCAGGGGGCTCAAGGCTCAGGCAGATTATTTTAGCTTTTAAAATCGAATAATTTACCCTGGGTTGCTTGAATTTATCGTCAAGCATTTTAACTACTACAGCACAATATCTCTTAGAATACATGAAGTTAAGAAGAAGCATCGAAATTTTTCCTTAAAAGATAGACGCACCACACAATAAGTAGAGCTTTTCTAAACCAAAGAAAAAACTATCAGTTAGTGGGAGTCGTAGTGTTATCAGCAACATGGAGATATTGCTCCGTTCTTATTCAAAAGCAAATAGGGTAGCTTATCACTCAGTAGAGCCTATCTTAGAATGTGAAGGCGTTGACTATAAAACCAGGCATGACAAGTGCGTTTGTTTTAGATTACTCTTCTGGAACGTTAATTGTTAGGGTGTATTTGTTTCAAAGATGTACGGTTAAATGCCGTGAGAATAATGAAAACCTAACTAGGACTGATGCTATTAAATGTAGGTTAGGAACGAACTTATGCTTCAACTTATGCATCCTCCAAATATAATAATGAAAAGGGAATGCACTCTTTTTTTAGAGTATCCTATATTCCTACAGTCTTAAAATCCAATTGTTCGGTTGCTTTGTGCAGTTTTCTGATTTGTATATTTGACAAATTTAGGGCACACAATTAAGGGATGTGAAGACCAACCTTTTGACCATAGACGTTTGGACCAGCGAAAAGGCAATGTATTGGGATTGCAATATTTGAAACAACACGTTCAGACGAAATAGAAAAGGCTGAAAAATTGGCAGCTAAGAATAGTAGAAACTAAGTATTTGAGGAAGTTCAAGCAGTGCCGTCTCTTGAGCAAACGTAAAGGCACAATGAGCAAGGTTTGTTACTAGTATACCCAGAACAACAACCCAATACGTTTTCACAATTGGCGTTATTTCTAAATAACTACAGACCACGACCGTATCAAATGCGTCATACAGAAATAAAGCAAAGAAGTAATAAGGAAATACAGTCTTCATAGTCTAGTAGGAAGTATGTTGTCTTATTAGAAGAGAGACCGTAATTCAAACCCCATCCCATACAGGTCGAAGGAGACGAAATTTGGAAAAAATATTTCTCCGACGACTTCCTCAACTCTCAGTAGTTTTCTGGCAAAAAATCTGAGAGTAAATCAAATTACCATAAAAAGCTTTTCAAAAATCTGTCATTCGGAATCGACTTTAAACTGTAGGTCCTGCGACTCATGGATGTAATTAACACATACACCATGGCTGGTGTAAGAAGCTAGGTCGTAATCCCTATTGAAGAGCTGTAATTACCTAGTAAGTAAGTAAGCAATCAGGAAATGGGACAAATGCGCTGTTGTCGACATATGTGTATTCCTTAAAGCCAGGGGACGAGACACAAGCAATTACCATTGGGCCAATGACCAGAGTACTGATTCAGACGTGGTGGTTCTATTAGATTGGGTTACTGAAAGGCTGTTGAAACAGGGTTTCTTTAAGAGGCGACAGATAATTGCTACATGAAAATTTCGTAGTTGACATCGGTAAGATATCGGTTCGCTGTGTTCTTGCCAGCAATTGCTTGTGTTTGGTTAATCTGCTGAACACAGCTGGTTAAAATCCCGGTTCAGACATCTCCAACAAATCGAAATATGAAAAAAATATTTCTTCGGCGACTTTCTCTCAGCAGATTTCTGGCATAAACCCTGAGAGTAAATAAAATTGCCATGAAAAATTTCTCAAAAATCTGCTGTTCGGAGTCAACTATAAACTGTAGGTCCCGCCACTTATCTATAAAATTAACACACTTGTGTGAAGAAGCTAGTGTGAGAAGCTAGGTTGTAATCCCAACAGAAGGATTGTAATAACCAATTATGTATGTACATATGTACGTAAATGAGTATCAAATGGATATGAATAAGGATAAGTAGTACTTAGATCCATGTTCTGAAGATAGTCCATTGAAGAATGGAAGTAATAGTAAGATAGCCAGTTTGGTGACCACCACATCCTGAAGTTATACCGTTAAGCAGTTTGTGCAGAGTAGTATTAACGATAAGATAAGCATTCAACATTCTAAATAGCTTTAAAGAGTTAAGCAAGAATTAATAATAAAAAAAAAAATATTTCCCTAAAATCTTTATGAACCGATTAAGGATAGCAGTCGAACTATATACAGTGAGAGTCAAAAGAAACTGTACATTAAAAAAAATATACATAAATAAATTACGTTTATTTTTATTTTAAAATTGTTTCATTATCAGTTTTTAAAACTGAAACCAAAAAAAAAAAAAATTAAAAAAAATTTCGAAATATTAACAAATTTTTTCTGGCAGTCTCCTTAAGTGGTAAAAGTTGAGTTTGGTGATTGTTAGAATTTTATCCATAGTGTACAGTTTCTTTTGACGCTCACTGTATGTGTAAGCAAGTAAAATTTTAAAGTATTGTTTGTCAGCTGCCATCTGTTACACCAATTTATATAGTTTTTGATAACAGACAGCTCTCCTAGAGTAAGGTTACCATTGATAATCGAACCATTATTCTCTTCTTCGAACACTATCAAATACTGTCTCCATTAGCACTGTTTTAAAGCGCCTTAAATTCGTTGCAAATGCTCTTTTTATGTAAACTTTCTGTTCACATTATAATTTTTGGCTGAACAGTATGTTTAAAAGCAAATTTGTTCTGTTTTTTTTTTTCTTTTTTGGGTTTAATATCCTTTTTATAAGGATGTTTGCTTGTATGAGTAGTTTCATCTATCTGTGTATGTGTATATCAGTGTGTAAGTGTATGTGTATTTGTTTTGGAATTGTTGTGAATTGTTTGTTAAATAGTTACAGGCTTAAAGTACATCAAAAAACAAAAAGTGAGAGAGAATCAGAGAGAGAGACAGAAAGAGAAAAACAATTTAAAAATTGTAAATTTTTCATAATGTTCTCTTCTACTATTTTATTAATATATTTCGTTTATCTCTTGGTTTCACTTTGTTATTGTTGTTGTTGTTGTTCAGCACTTAAAATAAGTTTGTTTGTTGGTTTGAGGTTTGTTTGCTATTAAAACAAAAAAACAAAAAAAGGAAAGAAAAAAACTTTTTAATTTTCTCTAACCAGCCTCTCCTGCATTGCATTGTGGGTAGATGAGTGTATGGGTGGGTGGCTTGTTATGTGCATTAAATCTTCATTGTGTATGCAATATATTTTTATACACACACACACACACACAATTGTGTAAATGTTTTAATTAAATTACATTTCACAGCTAATTTAATTTATTTGAATTTATTATTAATCGCTTAAGCTGTGATGTTATTCTTTTCGTAAACATTGTGAAATTATTTCAACAATTTCTGATTTTTTTCCCTTTTTGCTCCTCCACTCCTCTACTCGTTTTGTAAATTTTTTCCCGCTGCATATTTGCATGAGTTGGCGGTTTTTGTTTCAATTTTTTTTCTCGTATTTTATTTGCATGCCATCGAATATTTTAATTGATCGATCATGTTACACAGAAATTATTTAATTTTACTGCTTTTTTTCTGCTTGTTTTTATTGTTTTTGTGTTCGCCATTGTAAAATAAAATATTTTAACAGGATTAAACAAGAGCGATTGGTTTGGTTGCTTGATTGTTTACAGGTCAAAGCTGATGTGAGAGTTGATATTGACAAACGATTTTTAAATTTAAATTTTTTTAAAAAGTTTTTTAACAGGAATTTTTATTTAAAAAAAAATAAAATTTGAAACAAAAGATTAATGAAATTGCCTTGTTTTTTTCTTTTTATCTTTTCCATCAATTTTTTTTTAATTTTTGTTAATCTTTTAATACCTTATTCCTCTTCCCCTTCTGTTTCTCCTTTAAAGCGCTTTTAATGATATTCAAAATATTTTGACATTTCCAAGTGACAACGATTTACAATGAAAAGAACCACCACCAAGTGGCTCTTGAAAATAGTGTAACTATTCATAATAAATGTAAAGTCAAGTGCCATTAAAAGACAGCACTTCTGCACCCAAAAAATTAAAAAAAAAAACGAAACGAAAGAAACTTTTTTTCAACAACAAATTGTACAAGATTTTTAGTGGATTGATATAAAGGAACACTTTTTAGTGTTGGAGAATGAATGAAAAGAGGGAACACACTACACAATCACTACACTGTGCAATATTAAAATGTGGTCGATAAATACCTCAAATCGTTGTACTTTTCAAACATGAAAAATATCTGCATTACGACCAAAAGAAAAGAAAAAAAAGATCCAAGATCTATAATTGTTCTTGTATTATAAGAGCTACACTACAAACGTACAAACAGAAGCAGTCCAGGTTTGAATACGGTTAAGATAAAAAATGTTCATCACTTTTAAATGTGAATCATTCACAATACTCTCACACCCGAGATGATAACATCCAAAACGAATGTCATAGGAAGCGAAAGATTAAGAAAGAGTAAGAAAAGTCCCTTACCACTACAACTATTTTATCATTCCAATACATTTTCACGTAGAGCGTTTTTTACGCATCCAACATTCAGTGAATGATTCCTATTCTGCAATGCATTGCGTTGTAAATAGAAAAATTGTCAAATTGTCTGGTTAAACTTTTACAAAGAGAAAGTTCCACTTCATTATAACGAATACTGTAACTTGCTTACTTACTGAATTGGTTATCCTGACTTCAATTAGGATTACAACCTAGCTTCTCACATCACCCGTGTTGAGTGCATAAATTCTATTAATGGGCGGTGGGACCACTTTGAACGACAGATTTTTGAGAAATTTTTCAAAGCAATTTTATTTATTCTCAGAGTTTTTGGCAGAAAAATACTGGAAGGAAGTCGCCGAAGATATATTTTGAATCACGGCCTCACGTTTAATAATTCAACACACTACCTACTAGACTACGGCGAATTCTGTAATGTTATTCATAATCCACTCGTCTATCGACCTCGAATTGATTTGCTCTATAGGGATGGATGGCTAGTGCTACGTAAAAATTTGTGAGCAAACCATGGCAGTAGCGACAGCGCAATAAAACTCAATTTGCATTGCGACGATCTTCCAATAAATCTATTGAGTTGGATAACTTATCGTCATTACGGAGACGTTGTCCGTCTCCTAAATAAATTACAAAAAAAAAAACCTTTGAGGAACCGGTTCATTCGTGAAAATTGTATTCCATTTCCGGGCGGATGCAATTTGTCTAAACGTGCAGAAGATCACATAAAGTAAAGCATTTATTGCACCGACTCATTAAGCCCAGACACTCGAAAGCTTATTTTGGCACCTGAAGAATACGATGGTTCCAATGAACAACGCATTGAATCACATGCCCAGAACACTAAGTCCCCAATGTTTACTTTAAGCATAGCTATAGATGATATATTATTGCAAGAATAGTCCGATTATGAGTCAATAAACAATATTGCCTACTTTTTTCATTAAAATCGAGCCTACTAACTCTATCCATTCAAAGGTTACCTCTAGGTCGAATGCTAGTGAATCAATCATACGTAGAGGGTTTGGTCTACGCTCAAAGGGATATGAATGACAAATATTAATGTAATCTGCATAAGAGTAGATAGAGCTGTAAGGTAAAGAGGAAATATTATTTAAAAAAATAGGAAATAGAGTTGGCGATTGAACAGAACCTTGTGCTATTCCTGAATTTGGTATGAATTAATCTGATTGCAAGCGGTATGGTGCAATATCTGAGAAAACAAGTTCTCCATTGAATTTAACAATCTTACTATTCAAACTATAATTTGAATAGTATGCCCAGACTGAAACTGAATTTAGCGAGGATATTTCTAGTCAGTTTTCGTATATACTACTGATCACCTTTCTTGAGAATTGTTATTACACCGGTTGATTGTACACAAAATCGATTAAATCAATCAAACTGATTTGTTTGGAAATATATTTTTAAGATATTGTTACGAAAATGAAGAATCTAGACATTGGTATTTTGCTTTTACATCACTTAACATTAAAATTATAAACAAAAAATACAACAACAATCACCAGCATAAAAAATGGTAAATATGTAAACAAAAATACAACAACAAACACTACAAGAATAAATGTAAACAAAATACACAAACAACATGATGATTATATTTATAGATATTTTGAAAAGGGCCACGAACATTCGTCTTCAAAAACATTCATCAGACTGTTTACCCTGCCATATAAAAGGCAAGGCAAAGCAGGCGTGTAAGTTAGTGAAGTTCAGTCAATCTTGTGTGAAGAAGCGGTGTGTTTGAAGAGAGTAATCGTGGTTTTAAGCTCTCCGTTACAAAGATCTGTCGAATAATTGTTTAGTAATTGTTATTGTTTATGCAAAGGTTATAAACAGAGGAATAACAAAGAAAAGCAATTGTAGTTGTTTACATCAAGTTGTGAACAGTGGCACACAAATTTATTTTATTTGCAATCTACGGGCTCATATTTTAAACGCTTTTAAAAGGTAAAAACGTAACAATATATTGCCTTACTCAAAACACTGTAAGTATAAGCATTTAAATCACTTAAGTTTACAATTTTTTTTTCTTTTTTTTTTTTTGTTAGTAAGTGAGGCTTAAAATAGAAAAAAAAGAAAGGCATAAAACGAAACGAAACGAAACTGTAACCAATTGTAGAGATTCGTTAAATGACTGAAAAACGGGAAAAAAAGTAAAGAGCCATCCTACAAAAATATGAGTGCAAGTGAAGAACAATTTAAATATTAGGCAACATTAAATAAACAATTTTCGACACATGCTCAAGGAGTACATATGTACATATATGAACAAACAATTTAACAAACAGCAGATAAAACAGCAGAAAAAATCAGAAAAGATACTGAAATGGAAAGAAAAGAAATGAAAACACTTGAAAAGATTTCTACACTTCAAAAGCATTTTTGGCTGTTAGCAAGATAAAGATTATCTCTCGCGTATTATATAATATTTGATACGTGGTGTAATTAAACTAAAGAAGATACTAGAGATACGAGGATTTAAAGAGGATTTAAATAATATTGTAATGCATTACAATACGCTTAACAACAGCAAAAAAAAAAAGGAAATTAAAATGCCAACTCATTATGGAAATGCATTTAATTGAACCTTTTATACGAGGGACATTCCCCTCTCTCTCTCTGGTATTCTGCATACAATTCGTATTTTATTTTCCATTTTTTTTTTGGTTTTTTTTTATGAAAAGAATAGTTTATGAATTGAATTGGTGGCGTACGAGTATGTATCTGTCGGAATATGCGGTTGGTCAAACTAACAATTTGCCAGAGTTTGAATGAAAAAAAAAATACGAAATGAAAACAAGAAACAAATAAAACTCATGTGTAAGAAGAGGAAATTATTTCCGCAATCCTTTACAATTCACAACTATTTTGTTCCTTTTTTTTTGTTGCATTTTTCCCGGAGTTGAAAGTTTTGTTTTTAATGCGTTGCTGACGTTAATTTCAATGGTCGGTCGGCAAAGAGACCAATCGTTTATTCCTGTTTTATGCGTTCTTTACAGTTTTTTTTTTTTTGCTGTTGCCAGTGAGTTTCTGCACTATTTGCTTCATATTGAATATTCCTCTGTGTGACATTTAAAGTTTGATGTGCTCTTGGTCACTACAAGCAGTTGTAGTAGTTGCATACTTTGGAATATAAAAACTTCTGCTTTGCTACTCAACTCGTGCTGAAATATACAAAAAAAGACAGAAAAAACTGGAAAAAGTATAGAAAAAAAAAATCCGAGTAAAAAGTAAAGTATTGCACACACACATTATTTGCACAATTCAACGATTTTAATTGCTTACGCGCGAATAGGTTTCAACAGAAAAACTACGAATGCGAATGCATTGACTGTAACACAGTATAACGTAACGTTGTGGGTTTTTGATGATTTTTTCTTCGAAAAAAACTCATACGAAATTATGAAATAAATGCAAACACAATATATTTTAAGTATTTAAAAAAAAATTTTATTATCGACATTAAAATTAATGTAAAAAAAATATGTGACAAAAAAAAAATTCTGGGAAATAAAATAATTACGTTTGAGAAAAACCAAACGTTAGAAATTAATAGGCATTAGAAAAATAAATACGAAAAACCGTAAATATTGGAATTAGTTGGACAGTAACAAGAAAACTGTGATCCAAATTAAAAAGGCTTTTCTCTAAATATTGTTTTGTATTCTTGGAATACAGTGCTGTCATATACATAAATATAGAAGAACATAAGCGTTAAACTTCAAATTGCTTTTAAAGGAATCTTTTGGGTGAATGCACCGTCATTGTTTTTCTCTATTAAAAATGAGTCATCATCTGAAAATTGAGTATTCATCGAATCATCATGCGTAGAATCGAATCATCATCATAATTTCTGATACTTATACGCTTTCATACTTATTTTGATATCATGGAACCTCTACTTATAATCAAAATTCAACTCATTATATTCATACTTAACAACACGTAATATGTTATTGATTTCGATTCTCCATAACTCATCATACAAAAGAATCTCAAAATAAGTATGATTCGCGTACGAACTCTAAAATACTCTCTGGAAGATTGTGTGTTTGCTCTGCTTGCTGCTCTGTCTTTTTTGCTTATATGTCTTCTTTCTTTTTTTGTAAATGTAATAACAACTAAGACTGTAAATTTTAATTTTTTTTCTTTTTAAATTTGAGTGACTCGAATCATTAATAAGTATTTTTCTAAAGTTATGAATCTAAATGAGTAGATTTATGAATCAAACAAATTTCGAATGGTATGAGTTTGATGTCAACGTTGTACTCATACTAATTGCAACCTGTACTTATACAATAACGTTGTAGTGAGTACGAATGAATCAGATGAGTTAAATTTCAATATTGTTGACTCAATTATATTCAAAATTTTATGAGTTCTTATGAGTATCGAAAAAACGATTAATTGCTGATCTCTGGTACAAAAGAAAGCAGTTACTTCAGAGTATACAGACATTATACACGCATAGTTGGTCATTACAATGCTTCAGTCAGGACTACAACCTAGCTTCTCACATTACTTATGTTGTGTGTGTTAATTTTATACATGAGTGGCGGGACCCACAGTTTACAATCCATTCCGAACCATAGCTTTTTGAGAAACTTTTCATGGTAATTTTATTTACTTACAGAGTTTTTGCCAAAAATGTGCTGTAGGAGAAAGTCGCCGGAGAAATTTGCTGCAGAAGTCTGACCTGGGGTTTCATGCGTGGTCTCACGTCTAATAATCCAATACACTACCTAATAGACCACGGCGACTACAAATTATTCTACAATTTTATATGAATTATGACTTCGAAAACTCTGTACCAGATCTAAAATGCTGTGATATGCTATAAATAAATAAATAAACAAAAAATAAATAAAAAATAAATAAAATCCTTATATTCAATAAGTATATAACGATCATACAGCCGTGTCAAAGTTGGTCACAAAATGTTGCCCTAAAGAAGTAGAAAAAAAGATGAAGATCGCTCACTATGATAGTTCTCTTTTTCTTGACAAAGAGATTAAGATATCCAACCAGGTGGAATACTTGGGTATTATACTGAGCAGGAATTTGGATTGGAGGCAGCATTTGGGCAATATGTAAGAGAGCCAAAGATTCTAAATGGCGTCTCGCCTCAAGAATGACGCGCTGCATCTATAGGAGCGTAATTAAACTTATATAATTAACTTATGATGTGGTAATGTGTAATGAGTATCGAAGGAGAGAAAATGGTACATTAGAATTACATATTTAAAGGGTTCACCAATTTTGATACGGATTCGATATGAGGCGGCACTCGCGGCCTGTAATCTTCAGGCTATGGGGGAATGGATCAATCAGAGCAACATATCGTATTGGTGTACTAGTCATCGTATTTCAGTTGGTAGTGTATTGCCCAGATATCTGGAATGAAACAAGATATCAAAACATATTTCTACGACAACTTCCTCTCCACACTCTTTTGGTAAAGAGCTCTGAGCGTAGGAAAGAAAAGTTTCTGAAAATAATTTGACGTTTAGTGTCAACTGAATGAACACACACAATATATGTGGTGTAAGAAGCTAGGTTGTAATCCTGACTAAAAGGGTTGTAATGACCAATTAAATAACGAATACTATTTTAACGTGGAATTATTCGACTCACAACTAATTGCACCACCTTGATGGATATCAGATCGACTTTCTTGCTCAAATAGATCCATTAAGCAGATCTCCGTTGGGACCTTTTACTACAGGGATGGCTCTAAACATGGAAATGTATAAAAGTACTAGAAACCGAATTATGCCTTCGGTTATAGGATCACAATACGGTCTTTCGAGCGGTGGTATGTGCGGTTATTGAATATATTATCTGGATCAGTGGCAATTGGGATTCAAATATGTTTCTAATAGTCAGATCACAATTACGGCAATAACATCCAGGGATACAGGGATCAAGGACATGGAACCGTACGCATTATATGCGTATGGTCGTTAAGCAGTGATCATTTAAGAAGCGAATATTCTGACCAATACTGCTAGAGTATTTCATAACATAATCTGGGATTATCTAATATTTTTCAATGCACTGAAAACCAAGCTGGGAAAAATGGATAGAAACTTCGTTTAGACTATTATGGAACAGTGACACAGTTGGAAGTATTACAAAGATACCCTGGGGCGATCCGGATGAGGGGAGAACCATTGGTATTTTGAAACTGAAGGAGCGTCTTGAGTACACTAATATATGTATTCGCAGAACACTTCGTCTTATACGATATTTTGAAGCGATTTAACGTTTGGAATTGAACATTTTTTTTCTTTCCACACCCTTCATGGTCTCGAAATTCCAGTATTTTACGGATAACACTTTTCCAGTCAAAGCTCATCTCATAGGAGTAGACTGGTAGAAGTTAAAGAAGACCTCCAATAAAAAGTATTGTTGGTGTCCCTGAATGTTGAGCGTACAACAAGCACCCTGATAGCTTAGGTGTATGTCGTTAGTCGTGAAACCATCGGTAAAACTCCTCTGCTTCTGCTTCCCTGCCTATCCATTCGAAATTTTAGAATTTTTTCTTTTGATAGTCACAATCCACTCACGTGTGTAGTGTTAGTACAGAGTTGGATGGACATCTTCTAATGCTGATGTCTCATCTAAAAACTTATTTTTCGGTTTTTTTTTTTTGAAATTTCTTTCATACTTTATCCGAACACTGTGCTTAACGGTTTTGCATGCATGAAATATACCGTAGAGACAATTTTTTTTTTATTCGGGAGAAAGAAAAAAGTTTCACTTATCAGTTCAATAAGCGGAAAATTAATGTTTTTTAACAATGATTGAGAGAGATAAACTTGAAGCAGCAGCAACTGAAATAAAAACACGGCCAAATAGAAAATAATTTTAAATAAATGCGAGTGCATATGTGTGTATGTGAATATGCATTAACAATGAAGTTTCTTTTTTTTTCCCTCATATTTCTCGCATTAAAAGACCACAAAAATTGAGGTCAAATGCAACAGCAACAGCAGATATTAACAAGAGAAAAGTAATAAAAAAAAATGAAATGAAACTGAGCGGAGGAGGAAAATTATTTAAATTAAAAAGTTTTTTTTACAACAACAAGAAAAACAACAACAACATGAGGAATACTTTACACAGTGTTTGCACAGTTTAAATATTTAAAAAAAAAAAGAAAAGAGTTTTTCTTCTATTTATTAAAGCAAATGTGGTGTAAGCCATCATTCCAAACGATTATAACAATATATGTATGGATGGCGTTGATCATGATGAACATAAACAAGAAAAAAAACCAACTCAACATCTTTATGTATCTTCTACTTTCAGTTCAGTATACTTCAGTTCAGTTCAGTTGTTTTCCCATATTTTTTTCTTTTTCTCCTGCTGTTCTGACATTCTTTCTTACGTTTCGTTTCATTTCGTTCTGCTTCTTTCAATTTTTTCGTTAAGAAAAGTCTGAAGAAAGTATGTAAAAATGTTGAAAATTTTCTTTCTACGTACGTACGTATGTATGTACGTTCGTATAAACAAAATTTAAAGTTTTACATCCTTAATGTTGACAAGATGTTGCCTGTTTGCTATTTTGTTCACAGTGTCTTGTTATCTATAATGAGATCTATTTTCACATGCTCCATATGAAAATTTTATACAAAAGAATACAAAAAAAAACTGATACGAAGAACTACAGAAGAAGAGTTTCACATCAAGAATACTTTTGTAGATGCTGCTGCTTCTGCCTACTACTGCCATCTATTACTCTTTCTGTTCTGCTTGCAGCATTTTGCTGTACTTGTTCTCCAATACAGTAAAATCTACAGGAAATGAATCCATTTGTTGTAATCAAAGCTGCCTTGGCTTATAGGCTTTCAATTTAACTAACAGTTCGTATTAATTTTGATTGGAGTTTGCAGAAGTAGCCCTTGTGCCTTGTAAGGCACAGGAAGTCAATTTAGTTGAAATTAAAGTAAAATTTCAATTTAATGAAAAGCATTAAAGCAAGCTAAACCATGATCTTGAAAAATAAATTTTTAATTAACAGAATTAAATTCTTATTAAATTTGTTCATGGCTTGTAATCAAGGCATTAAGGTACATAACAGAGATCAGCAATGAATCGTATTTTCGCTACTCATAGGTACTTATGAAATTTTGAGTATGAGTGAGTCAAGAGTATTAAAATTCAACTACTCTGATTCATTCGTACTCGCTACAATATTGATTTATAAGTATAGGTTGCAATGAGTATGAGTACAACGTTGACATCAAACTCACAACATTCGATTCATTGTTTGATTCATACTCCTACTCATTCAGATTCATAAATTTAGAAAAATACTTATAATACTTACGAATGATTCGAGTCACTCGAATCATTCATCAAAATTTACAGTAGTAGTTATTGTTGCATTTACAAAAGAAGAGAAAAGAAAAGACAAAGACTGCAAGCAAAGCACACACACAACCTTCTAGCGAGTATTGTCGTGTTCGTACTCGAATCATACTTATTTTGTGCTTCGTGTATATGTTGAATCATGGAGAGTCGAAATCAACAACATCGTGCGCATTGTTACGTATGAGTACAATGAGTATTTCTAACTTTGAATATGAGTAGTATGAGTATGATATTAAAATAAGTATGAATGCGAATAAGTGGCTGAAATTATAAGTATGACTCGAATCTACTCATCGTTTTGAATACTCGTTGCTGATGTCTGGTACATAATGATTATGTGTGACTATGCAAGTACAAAATTTGTTTAATTTTCCTATGACATATGCTTTGTGGTATGAAACCATAAAATCTACTGGGAATATCTATCGGATGGTCCAATAGGGTCTCTCGAACTTTGGCAGTTAATTTCAATGAATCACTATGGATGACCATAGATGAAGACTTATGTTCTCTGCATGGTCCCGAGCAGTTGGCAACTGACCATAATTTGCATCGAAAAATCATCTTCAGCGATGAGGTCTACATCTGGATGAACATGAAAACAACCAAAATGATCGTATTTGCAACGATACCAAGCTACGTACGATCCAGGAGCGTTCTATGCATCTAAAAAGTGACTGTTTGAAATGGAGTTTGGGCTGGCAGCACCAACGATCCATATTTCCTTGAGAAAGCCGTTGACCAAGTCAGCCATCATTGTCAACAGCGAGCATTAAAGGTCGATGGCTACCAACCTCTTCTGGCCTGGATACCAACGACATGTGTTTTCAACAGGAGGACACTACATGCTACACTGCTCAGGCAACATTGGATAATCTTCAATACAGGTTCCATGGCATGGTCATCTTACGTAAAGATAAAGAGTACTGGCCACCATGATCGTGCGATTTGATCACACTAGACTTTTTTCGTGGAGTTTCCTTTAGCCACAGATGTATGCAACTCCGTCACAAAACACAGCGGTTCTCAGAGCAAACAGAACCCATGCCATCGTTCAGATTCAACCTATTGTTATGTTCCATAAATAGTCACCGTAGTCTAGTAGGTAGTGTGTTGGCTAATGAGACATGAGGCCACAATTCAAGCATCAGGTCAGAAATCTCCAACAAAACGAAATTCGAATATATATTCGCCGACTTCCTCTTAGCAAATTTCTAGCAAAAGCTCTAAGAGTTCAATAAAATTGCCATGATAAGTTTCTCAAAAATCTGTTGTTCGGAATCGACTTTAAACTATAGGTCTCGCCACTCATGTAAATATAAAATTAACACACACAAAATAAGTGGTGTGAGAAGCTAGTTTGTAATCCTGACTGAAGGGTTGTAATGAGCAATAATAATGTAATAATGTTGGCGAGGATTTTGAGCTGGTGGAGTAATCGGTAAATATTTTCTTGAAGAAGTCGTTGACTAAGCTATTAATGTCGACGACTAGTAGTACAAGTCGAAGGTCACCAACTTCTTTTGAACTGAACTGGATGCCAATGACTTGTGGTTTCAATAGCATAAAGTTGGATATTCTTTAGGACTGATTTCAGGCATGGTCATCTTACGTGGAGGTGAGGTGAACCAGCCAACGTGATCTTTCGGTTTTAAAGCGTTACCCGCTTTTTTCGTGTGGTTATTTTAAGTCATAGATATATGTGGCTAAGTCACAAACCAGAGCAATCCCCAAAGCAAACAGAAACCATGCCACAGCTTAGATTCAACATCATGTCTATACCAGAATCCTAGAAAATTGGACCTTTCGTGGCCGGTATTTAGACGATGTTATATTCTACAAAGATTTAATACATGCATTGCACATTATCTTACGAGTATAAGTGTTCTCTACACTTGACATTATCCTTCAATTAGTTGCCTTTATTTTTCTTGACGTAATCCTCTGATATTCAGCTCTCTGATGTTTTAGAAGATTTTTCGTTAGCTTGCCCATTATCGAATTTTATTCTTGGGGTATAGAATGTGATCCATGTAGGCTTTGGGTGCCCTCCCCCTGCTGCTAATTATCCTATGAAGCTTTACGTAGAGTATGGCCAATCAATACTGGTTATGTCCCAAAAGTAATCCTTACAGCTGATGTGAGGGCTAAAGGTTTTACGTATCATACGGAAGCACTGGTTTACAGAAACTTACTTACTTACTTTGAATATGCACCGAGTTATCCATTTCGTGGTTTCAAAAGTAAACGTAAATAAAACACATATAAAATATTTTTTTCATGATATTTCTTTTTTATTGTAAAGTTTGAACGTTGACATTATGTGTGAAACACTACATCATTTAAATGACCTCCACGCGAAGTATTGCAAGCATTGATTCTTTTGAGGTAATTTTCGACCACTTTTTGACACATATTGGGCGGTATCTCAGCCATAACTTGACGAATGTTGGTTTTTAAGTGCTCAAGAGTTGAAGTCTAATGGTGTCAAATCGCATGATCTTGGTGGCCAGTTCATATCGCCACGACGGGAAATTACGCGGCCAGGAAATGTCTCTTGCAATAAAGCCATATTCGCTCGAGTTGTGTGGCATGTGGCACCGTCTTGTTGAAACCACATATTCTCCAAGTCATATTCTTCAATAGCAGGCAAAAAAAGTCGGTTGTCATATGACCATAACGCTCCAAATTGACGGTGACAGTCGTTCCATCGTCGTTTTCGAAGAAGTAAGGTCCAATCACACCTTCGGACCAAAGAGCTCACCAAACAGTGACTTTTTCTGGATGTAATGGCCTCTCTTCAATTACTTGAGGATTCTCAGAATCTCAAATACGACAATTTTGTTTATTAACATACCCACCGAGTGTGAAATGTGCTTCATCGCTGAAGAAAATTTTGTTAGAAAAATTGCCGTCCACCGCCTGTTGTTCAAGCACCCATTCCACGTATCTACGACGTTGTGAATGGTCAGCTGGCTTCAGTTGTTGCGTGAGCTGGACACTTTATGTAGGTGTAGATCTAAATGCAAAATACGCCATAATGTGCCGTAAGACAGTCCTAATTCCTGAGAACGACGAGGAATCGACACATTCGGGTCTTCGGCAACACTTTCACTTACAATAGCGATATTTTCAGCGGAACGAGCGAAACGATGATGCACAGGCCTTTCAATATTTGTAACCACTCCAGTCTCTTCAAATTTCTTCACAATTTTGCCAATTGCTTGCGTAGTTGGACGATTATGTAAATCATAATCTCCTCTTAAAGCACGATACGTGGCTGTTGCAGAATCACCATTTTTGTAGTAGGTTTTGTTAATTTTTATGCGTTGTGTGATAGTTAAGCGATCCAATTTCGTCAATGTCAGACTTTCAACTGAAAAGAAATAAATTGGTTTCACAACTTAGTTTGACAGATGTCGAATTCCAGTCCCATACTTTTGAAACCACGAAATGGATAGCCCTTTATATATTGCTGCGAATTTTATATACTGAAGGATTATCTGCTTTCCTAATTCGGCATCTTGAAACTCCTCTACTTCATTTACTTGGGTTTGCTGAAAACACGGAGAGTACTTCTAAGCAAAGCATGTGCTTTAGGATAAGGACCAGCCAACTTCTGTTGCATATCTATTAGCCGAAGGGATAGCTATTTGCCTACAGCGTTGACCAAGTGGTTCAATCAAACGCTGGATCTGTGTAGATCTTGCACTACCCCCATAGGCTTATTCGCAGTTGAGCGCTTGAATACACCATCCATGATAACAAATCTTGATCCAATTATCCTTGCTTGTACTGTACACTTTTACTAAAAAAAACAGAGAAAAACTTATCTTTCGTTACACTTTAAGAGGTTTGTCTTCAGCTTAATTTTCATCATATAAAATGTACATGGAAAATGAGAGAGAAAAACTTTTCTTTAAAACGCAGCACTTTGCTACGCTACCTCTGCGGTATGCAGCAAATAAATAAATAAAAAAACAAAAACACCAAACGAAAGAAATGGAATTGTTTAAAATCTTTAAAGATGACGATGTCATGTTTAGAGATCTGTAAACGAAGATACATACGTTAAATTTGTTACAGAAAACGTAAGAAAGCGTAGGAAACTTTTTCCATTTCAATTAGGCAATGTAAACTATACAAGACTGAATGTTGTGCTACATAGGCATTCGCAAATTATGGTTTTGAATTGAAGAGGTTAGGGGAAGAGCCAACAAAAAGATTTGAAGGAGGAGACTAGGTTAAAATCGCCGTAGTCTAGTAGGTAGTGTGTTGGCTTATTAGACGTAAGGCCATGGTTCAAACCCCAGATCAGACACCAAAACGAAAACATGAAAGAAAAAGTATTACATCAGGGACTTCCTCTCAGCAGATTTCTGGCAAAAATTGACCTGCAAAGTTTCTGAAAAAATCTGTCGTTCGGAGTCGACTTTAAACTGTATGTCCCGCCACTCATGTATAAAATTAGCACGCACAACATAAGTGATGTGAGAAGCTAGGTCGTAATCCTGACTGAAGCGATGTAATGACTAATCATGTATGTATGTATGGAGCCCAGATTAGAACTACTATTTGGTGTATATTTTCGGGGAAAATTGTGTGTAGCAATGCCTCTTGTAGGGTATTTTTCATACCTTAACTATTTAAAATGTATTCTTAAATACAGTTTAAGTGCGTTGTTCTACATTTTTCCCTTCTGGCCTTAATTTTTAATTTAAAGTGCTTTCAGTTTTGCTCGGCTTTGTCTCTTTTTTGTTGTTTTTTTTTTTTTTTTGGTTCAACATTTGAAGACACAATTCCAATTTTCAAACCAAATGCACAAGGAAAGTGTCGTCGTTTTTTATTTTAATTTCTCGTTTTGGGGCCACAGAAAAGAAAAGAAAAGCAAAGGAAAAGCAATAAGGCAGTCAGACAAAGAGAGAGGAAAACAATAATAAAAGAAATGAAGCCAAAGTGAAATGAATTGCTTATCGGTAAGGAAGTATCTTGTTTGGCTTGACAAGTATTTAAGACGGTAACCCCATAAAAATTAAATTCTTTTTCCTTTCTTTCTCTTTCTCTTTCTGTTGCTTTTCTTAAAGAGATGAGAAAAGCATTTCTCATTTTCATTTTTCTAAACATAAAATTAAAAAGTAGAATGAATGACTGAATGAATGAATGGCAAAAACGAAGAAAATCGGCCATAACATAAGAAAAGAAAAGAAAAGAAAAGCTGTGTGCAGGAAAATGTATTACTAACCTACAGCCTCTGAGCTGATGTTCAACTACAATACGTTTTCATTTTCAAATTTTCCCTTTTCTTATTTGTTGTTGTTCTGCCTCATTCAGTTGTTGGCTCGTAAAAAACGAACAACAACAACAACCACAATGCAATATTTAAAAAAAGGATCTTATTTTTCTTTGAACGGAGAAGGAGGGTTATTGCTTATGCTGTCGCATACCATTCGTTTTCAAAAAACAAATGAAAGTTTATGCCAGGCTGATTTCATTTCACCTTTTTTTCTTGCCTTTTAAACGACTCACCCTTTGTCCCCATATATACGTACGTAAATGGCTACGAATGGATGGTTGATTTGGAATTGAAATGTCTAAGGTGCTTTAGCCTTATCCTGGCTTTTAATCTCAATTTAATGTTTTGTAAGAAGCATATTCGCTGCTATAATGGAAATGCCTTCACCTACATTATCGTTATGGATGTTATTCTCCTTCCCTTCCCTTTCTTTTATTTTTATTTTTTTTCTAAATGAAATGAATCCTTCGCTATGAGTGGAAATAGGAGGCGTAGGTGCTGCCTCTAATGGTGGCTGCTTTTTCTTGTTATGTTTGTTGTAATGATTCTTGTTCCGTACATATTGCTTGAAATTAATAGAACTTATTCGTAGACTTTCGGTTCTTTCACAACAAATACGGGCGTCGGAAATAGAATATTTTACAGTTTGAAAGCTAATTTCATACCAATTGAAGTCTAACGGAAGGCAATCGTAAATACGTAAAGACAATTGGTAATTACAACCCATCAGTCAGGATTAAGACTTAGCTTCTCATACAACTTACGTTGTGTGTGTTAATTTTACACAAGAGAGGCGGTACCTAAAATTTTAATTTGACTCCGAACGAAAGATTTTTTGAGAAGCTTTTCAAGGCAATTCTATTTCCTCCCAGAGTTTTTGTCAGAAATCTGCTGAGAGGAAGTCGTCGGAGAAATATTTCTTCATATTTCGTTTTGTTGGAGATGTCTGACCTGGGTTTTGAATCGTGGCCTAAAGTCCAATAAGCCAACACACTATCTATTAGACAACGGCGATTTCTCATAGAGATTTTAGGTGTAATAATTAATGAATTTTCTTTATAGAATCTTATAATTTAACGCTCTATCAATAATGAGCAAAAAAAAAAAAAATACTTCAAAGTAAAAGAGAGCACATATTGCGCGTAGAATAGAAGCTCTATAGATCAGATCAATATTCTATGCTTACAATAGAATGGCGTAATGCGTCGTATCTGCTTTTCACCGATAACACATACAGACATAGTAGGTCATTACAACCCTTTTGTCAGGATTACGACCTAGCTTCTCACACCACTGATGTTGTGTGTGTGTTAATTTTTATACATGAGTGGCGGGACCTACAGTTTAAAGTCGATTCCGAACGACAGATTTTGTTCGGGAAACTTTCCATGGCAATTTTATTTTGACACTCAGAGTTTTTGCCAGAAATCTGTGAGAGAAAGTCACCGAAGAAATATTTTTTCATGTTTCAATCTAATAGACTGATCTATAAAAACCATTGAAACGGAAGTACCCCAAATATTAAGGCGAATTAGCAGAGGGCTGTAGAACACTTTGTACTTCACAATGGTCTGTTACTCATTTCATGACAACGATGAGGAAAAATAAAATACCCTCTGAAACCACAACTATTCACCACAGAGCCGCTGGCAGCTGTGCAAATCAATTTAGTCTGTTTATAGCAGAACAATGTACTAAAGCCGCCATAGTTTTATAGGTAGTGTCCTGGCTTATTAGACACAAACCTGCAGTCCATATACTAGCTCAGATATCTTGAATAAAATGAGAAATGAAAGAATATTTCTTTCTTCTCAGCAGAAGGAAGGATTTTAGCTTTGTGGTGTATACTTCAGCTCGAACCAAACCAAATAAGAAAAAATATTTCTATCGGCGACATTTTCTCTCTAGTCTTCTGGCAAAAACTCTCAAAGTAAAATAAAATTGCCATGAAAAGTTTCTCAGCAATCTGTCGTTAAAGTGGACGTTAAACTATGGAACCCCCACCAACCACTTATTCATAAAATTAACGCACACAACATAAGTGATGTGAGAAGTTAGGTTGTAATCTTTACTGAAGAAAAAATATTCCTTTCGGCGACTTCCTCTCAGCAGTCTGCTGGGATAAACTCTAAGAGTAAAATAAAATTGCCATGAAAATTCTCTCAAAAATCTGTCCAGAATCTGTCTGAATCTCCACCACTCATTGGTCAATTTACGTACACAACATAGGCAGTGTGGGAAGCTAGGTTCTAATCCTGACTACAGGGTTGTAATGACCAATTGAGTAAGTAATGGACTACACGTCTATATCTAGAGCATATAAATTTTAAGAAAGCGTTCGATGATAACTGACGGGCTGATCTGTAGAAAGAATTATCCAAAAATGTAATTGGAATCGTTCGATTAAAAATGGAAACATCTTTTTATGCCAATGTGGTCGTAGTTAAGTAATGATACTCTCTTTCACCTCAACTGCTTATTTTCGTGTTGGATGATCTTAACAGCGAAGTCTGTTCGGAGAAAAGGGTATTAGCATGGAGTGTTTGACACCAACTAGAAGTTTTGAATGATGTTGATTATATGTGCTCACTTTAGGGTAACATATCCAATACGCAAGCAATAATTCGAATGTGTGGAATGTTTACTGCATAATGTCGGATTGAGATGAACGTGAAGTCGATCAAAGCTTTGGCTTTAAACCGCGCCAATACATACAGCATTATGCTGCAAGACCAAACCGTCGAACACGTAGACAGATTTTGACACCGAATGGCAGCAAAGGAACTGAAATGCTCAACAAGGCGAGGAGGTGTCCAGACGATTGAAATTGGTACCGAGATGTTCATATAATCTAAACGAACGAAGGTGATAATATTCAAGGCATATGTAAAACAGACTCTGCCGCGTTGCGGTGGAACTAGGCTAGTTTCGAATAAAATCATATAAACAGTGTCGCTAAGTTTCTCGGATTCATATGCACGATCCAACAACATCAGCAATATGTATCTCTGGAACAAAACTAGCAAGAAAATGAAGGTCGATGGATTAGAACGGACAGAAAGAAGATTAGAAATAAACAAGGATTAGGCTAGACTGGAGTCTAGTTCACAAAGCTGAGTTCACAAAGCTAAAAATTAACCAAAAAATCTGTAGACTCACAAGAAATTTGATTTTAACGTACAAGATGGAAGTACTTTCTGAAAGAAGTAAAAACAACAAATAAGATACGATCAAATTATAAAACCAAAATATTGAAATAAAGAAATTACTTAGCCTAGCGACTAAGTAGCACTTGTTTAGCAGTAGAAGCTAATTTGAAAGAACCTGTAAAGCGCATTCTGTAGTTCCATTCGCTTGTAAAGAAATGCAGACAGAAAGACTAATATTTTGTGCTTCTCAATTCAACTACGAATGTGACGTTGAAGGACTAACTGGTTTAAGGCTCTGAAGACCTTCAAACACTTAAAAATATATGAGGAATTGAGTGTTTTTTATATAAATTTTGGAGCGTCTGAAGACGTTCATCGTACAGAGACAGGATGAAGGTTGCTTTGGTCGCTCGTAAGCTTATCACGGGAGTTAACTCTTAGGATTTTTGGTTGCAGGTTGAACAATTTGGGGTATTTATTGTTTTAAATCTCCTTCAATGAGAACGAGATGTGGATTGTAAGTGCTCACAAGCAATTACAATCATTGGGTAATTGGGGAGAGAAAAAACAGAAAGAGAAATTAGATTATTTCACTTCTGGAGAACTTAGAATTTTGAGAGAATTCTTACCTTTTTTGCTTTGGGCAAAATTTTCTTTCCAGGATTAATATTAAGGATGTTAGCCTTTTAATTTAAGAATTCCATCAAGAGGTTCGAGGTAAGTATAAATTCACTTTATTATTATTTTTTTTAATATAATTATTTTCACAATGTAAATTCAGTTCACAATACAAATTCAGGTTACGGTTTAGGTAAGTATATGTGTATTTTACTGTATAATATTTAAGCACAATTGGTTTATTTCAATTTCAGTATATATTTTAGCACAAATTTTTATTAAAATAACAATTGAGGTAGGTATTAGGTTAACTTGGATAATATTTGGTAAGTACAAATTTACAGTTTTTTTTTGGTAAGTATAAAATATAAAAAATTTATAATTTTAACTTTTTTTACTTTACTTTAATTTATGTATTTGATTTTGTTTGTTTTATTAATATTTGTTTTTTTTGCTTTTATTTTTATGAGAGCTGGCACAGTTAAAAACTTAGAGAAGTATGTTGTGGATGATCTTATTGTAAGATTTGAAGTGAATTCTAATTGTAGGTTTTATTATCTATTAGCCTTCTGTTTCTCTAAAGCAACTGAATTAACTGTATACTTGGAGACATTCCTTTGGAAATTGTGGAAATTCTCTTTAAATTTTTTGGAGGCATTCCCTTTGGAATTTATGGAAATTCTGTGCAAATTTGGAAATTATGTTTAAGTGTAATTAACACACTTATGTTAGTTAACATAAAAATTATGTTCTGTTGAATAATTTATGTGTTCAAACCAAGTTTGAACATGGCGCCGGCCTTGGATTTAAACTTAGGATGATCTCTTGCCTGGAGGTGTGGTACATAGTACCTGTGCTAAGGATTTAATAGCTTCAACAATTATTTTAGTATCGGGTGTGGCTGACAAAGTTGATGGTGATGGTTCTGCTGTTGCTGGTTTCCTTTTAACCTTTTTATTTGCCTTTGGCCTTTTAGGGGTTGGATGAAGTAGTGTATGATGGAACCGATCGCATTTTTTGCACGTATCTAACGAATTGCAGGAACGTAAGTCATGGCTCCTAGCCAGACAGTTTTCGCAATATCTATTCTTGTCGACTACCTCCTGCCTTTTATTGACCGACATTTTGAGAAATTGACGACAGAACCTCAGTGCGTGAAATTTTCGGCAGATTTTGCATTCGTAAATCTCCGGATCTGGTCGTGACCTTGTATAACGAGGTTTGCCTACATAACGTCTATTGGGTATGTGGCTCCGCCGTGTAATTATAAATTTGCGATTAATTCTAAAGGAGAAAATTTAAATATTAGAGAATGTTGAAAGTTTAAGCTGCAAGTAGTGAATGTGAGTTGGTTAGGAAATGTTAGTATCTTGAGAAAAACGGGGATTATATTGAAAATGCAGAAGTTCTTGGAATTTATTTTAAATATAATTTTCATCATTGAGAAATGGAAGACGACAATGTGCGAATATTCCTATCCGGTGGAGCACGAGGGGGAGTAAATTGCCATTTATACATCATGTATTTCCGAGCTATATCCTGGGCTGCTGTTTTCACCAACACATTAAATTCACGTTCGAGTGTTTCGAGAAAATAGTCAGTTACTACCCTTTGGGGTAGTCCACGCCTCCCAACGAAACGAAAGACTGTGGCTTGGGCTTGGGAGAATGCGGCCGAGCATAGTCCCAAATGAATAGCTTTCATGTTTGAGTAAACGAAAGCACTAACACAGGCTCTTGTAGTGCTTGAATTTATTAGGGCTGAGATTTTACTTTCAATTAGGCCAGCAAAGTCAAGGCATGTGACCTGAAATGGAAGTGAAAGAATATATCTCTCTCGGGGAATTGATGCCATTATTCGAGAACGAGACTGTTGTGTTTTCAAATTATTCATTCTTGCGTATGATACGAACTCGCATTCCTTATTTGCGGATTGCTTTTGTCCGCTACTACCGACAATTTCAAAACGAGATGTTTGATAGGGGAGTTGTAGTCGGCTTCTAATACTCTCTGTCAAGAATGTTCGTTGAGATCTTGGGTTAAAAAGCGTTTGAATTGTGAAGAGTTCACTTTTATATTCCATTTGCATTAGAGGTTTTCGCAATAGAATATTTTCATTACTCGTAGAGTAATTAGCGGGTACCTGACTTGATGTAGGGTGTTCAATTTGAGGTTCATTGAAAGTGTTCTGGGTAGCATTTGTTGATTGCGGGGTATTACTGTTGTCGTTATAATCCGAGTTACGACAATCTTGCGGTGAAGTTTCCAAAATTTTTGTCATATGGAGTAGAGATTGATGGGGGTTTTCCTGAAATACCTCTGTATCGCAGGGGGGAAGTTCCATACAGTTGTTCGAGGATTCGGAGGTATCTTGGGTGAAGGTGTGTGAGTACCGAGATGTTCCCAAGTTACTAGAGGAATTTAATTGAGCTGTCCTTATTAACTTGAGAATCTGTGAAGTGCAAAGGAGGTAGGCATCCTCACACGCTTCATAATTTTTCCTTGCCTCTTCTTTGAAATCTAAGGTTACTGTTTTCTCACGAGACAACATTACTTTTTCATAGGCACTATCGAGTTTTGCCCATATCGAGCCCAAATGTTTCAACTTGACCCCCAGAACCAATTCCGATTGCTCGTCCGTGGGAGTTCGTTGAAATTGTTCACAAAATTGGGTCAACTGATCACAGTTGAATAAGAAGCTTTCCCTTGGGGAGCTGTTTGCCTCGCTTCGAGATGAGGTGGACATTTTGCCAATAGGGAAGTGAAAATTGAGATGATGTAAAGAAGAGAGTGTTAAGATTTAAGTATTAGATTCGTATATGAGATACGACTTGTTTAGGATTTGAGACCTTTGAGCTACTGGGAAGTAGAACTAGAACTGCTATCTAGCTAAATTTAAAGAGAGTGTATATATAAGTGGGTAATACTGGATATTGTAATCCAGGAGAAGTTAGCACTTAGGAGATTTGGGCTACTGGGAAGTAGTACTAGATACCTGTTATCTAGTATAAAAAAAAATTAAGATAAACTCTAAGTGCTACTTTGAGGTAGAAGAAATTCTTTTCTATATTCTATGAATAGGGGTAAGGGGCTACAAGGAAGTAGCACTAGATACCTGTTATCTAGTTTAAAAAGTGAAAAAAATAGAATATAGAATTGAATTGGAAAAGATTTGGGATTTTTAGAAAATTGCCATGTGAATTTTCTTATAAAATTGCAAGATAAATTTGGAAATGAGACATGAGAATAATTTTATTTGCGTATCATTGTATATATATATTGGGATATTGGTGATATTTAATTTTTCTAGTTCAGTAATAACTAAAAAAAAATTTAAATTTCAAGAATTAATTTTCCCTTTATTACGAAATTTTAAAAATATTTTTAAATATTTTTCCTTTATTATTGAGTTCCAAATGTGTTGCCATTAATTTTCAAAAATAATTTAGTATTAAATTTCAATTTAATTTTGCAATGTATTTTTTGTAGTGTGCGCCTTAATGGGTTAAGTTGTTTCTATGTTTGTTTATCTTCGTAGTGGACTGTATGTGTTTTTGTTAAAATAAACACCAGTGGTGTAAATGAATACAATAATTTATTTATTTTTCGAAAAATAAAATTGAAACAAATAAGGACTAATTAGGGAAAAAAAATTTATTTATTTATTTTATAAAAAAAAAATTTTACAAAAAAAATTTTTTCTTTGATATTGATTATAAATATCATTCCTTTATATTTCTGCGTTGTGTTATTTCCTTGTCTCTATTCTATGTTCTTCCTCGTTCGTTGACCTTGTGAAATAAGGATTGTTGTTTTAATATTGATGATCCGCTATTCTCTTGTTGGGGTTTTGTAACAAAGAGATTTGTTACAATCAAGAGAATTCGCAATTGGATTCTCAAACGGGAATATGGTAAATCAAACAAACTTCTCTTATGAGACGAAGAGAGTGGCGTATTAATACACTGTTTGTTTGATTTACACAGAGATTATGGGATATGCGATCACTTGCACTGTTTGTAATTCTCTTCCTTTTTACAGGGTGAATTTTCAATTGGTGTTTATTTTTTTTTTTTTTTTTTTTTTTTTTTATATATATATTCTTTTTTCACTTTCACAAATACAGAAAGGAAATTTCTGTATTTTACATAAGAGAAAACGGGAAATATTGATCGCGAAATTGATAGTTTATATATTTGTGTAATGCAAGTAATATATATAGTGTGTAATATATGTAATAATACGTAATTAAATGGGTTTTAATTTGGTTAAAAAAAATTTTTTTTTTTTTCGATATATATTGGAATTTAAATTTTTCTCTTATATATATATAAATAAAAGTAAAACCGGGATAGATGGGTAAACGGTACTTATACGCGGTACTTATATGAGAGAAAAAACGGTATTTATGTATGTACTTTTTATATGTTGTGTTTTTGTATATAAATTTGTTGTAAGCATATGGACATATATATGTACATATGCTTCTTTAACCTTTTTGTCGGTATGTTCAAGGTTAATTTTTTAACGCAAATAACACAACTTTTTTCAATACTCTTTTTTGGTTTTTTTTTTTTTTCTCGTTTTTTTTTTCTATAATAAAGAGTCAAATCACTTTACGTTTTTCCCTCTTTTCTTCTTTCTTTTCTACCGATTATTATGATTTTACTTATGTGTGAGAATAATGATATCTATCACTCTTACTTTGTGTTTTTTTTTTTGTAATTCCAATTTAATATATGAATATTTAAAATGTAGATCACTTACGGTTTTTTTTGGTGTTTATTTTGTAGTGATGAGTTTCTTGACCTTGTTACCTCATTTTTGTTGTGTAGAGTTGATTTTTGTTGATTTTTTCCAATTGTTGTTTTTATTTTATTTTGTATTTAAGAGATTCGCTGAGTATCGTAAATATGTATACGGATGAGATGAACAATCCACAGGTTTAGCGGGGAAAAGGACTTTGATTAATCCACAGGTTCCGAAGAGTTCAAGGGGAGTAGGTAGGCTCGAAGGACCATGAACAATTTGGGGTATTTATTGTTTTAAATCTCCTTCAATGAGAACGAGATGTGGATTGTAAGTGCTCACAAGCAATTACAATCATTGGGTAATTGGGGAGAGAAAAAACAGAAAGAGAAATTAGATTATTTCACTTCTGGAGAACTTAGAATTTTGAGAGAATTCTTACCTTTTTTGCTTTGGGCAAAATTTTCTTTCCAGGATTAATATTAAGGATGTTAGCCTTTTAATTTAAGAATTCCATCAAGAGGTTCGAGGTAAGTATAAATTCACTTTATTATTATTTTTTTTAATATAATTATTTTCACAATGTAAATTCAGTTCACAATACAAATTCAGGTTACGGTTTAGGTAAGTATATGTGTATTTTACTGTATAATATTTAAGCACAATTGGTTTATTTCAATTTCAGTATATATTTTAGCACAAATTTTTATTAAAATAACAATTGAGGTAGGTATTAGGTTAACTTGGATAATATTTGGTAAGTACAAATTTACAGTTTTTTTTTGGTAAGTATAAAATATAAAAAATTTATAATTTTAACTTTTTTTACTTTACTTTAATTTATGTATTTGATTTTGTTTGTTTTATTAATATTTGTTTTTTTTGCTTTTATTTTTATGAGAGCTGGCACAGTTAAAAACTTAGAGAAGTATGTTGTGGATGATCTTATTGTAAGATTTGAAGTGAATTCTAATTGTAGGTTTTATTATCTATTAGCCTTCTGTTTCTCTAAAGCAACTGAATTAACTGTATACTTGGAGACATTCCTTTGGAAATTGTGGAAATTCTCTTTAAATTTTTTGGAGGCATTCCCTTTGGAATTTATGGAAATTCTGTGCAAATTTGGAAATTATGTTTAAGTGTAATTAACACACTTATGTTAGTTAACATAAAAATTATGTTCTGTTGAATAATTTATGTGTTCAAACCAAGTTTGAACACAGGTAAAGATAGTTTTTTGTGGAAATCAGAACTTCAATGTCCCCCTTTTCTAATCAACTACAAAATGTTACGAGTCATACAAGACATACTTCTGACTTCTTATTTCTTTAATTAGCATAGAAGTTTACAACTCCCCACCTAAATTGAAATTTACCGACGCCACTGATAACGTAAACATAAGTACCTTTCGGTTATTCGTCTATTAAATACCATCAAACGTAAAAACGCACACACACAGACATAACCAACAGCTTTTTGGTTCGTATGCAGACGATTACTTTTGAAAAACTTTTAAACAGGCACTTATACATACATACTTGTATTGTACGAGGGTGTGTATACAAACACAAAACCTACACAAAAACAAACTCATAAATACACTCAGCCAAACAGACATATCCCCCCCTACCTACTACATACACAGTGATTTAAAAGTATAGAAAATTTCACTTAAAATACAAACGTAAATTTCGCATAAAAGATTTCCTTCCGAAAAGTAGGAACACAGATCATTGAAAACTCCCCCCAAAAAAATGGCATTAACAGCACACATACACAGATACAAACCTTTGCAAAATATGTATGTATATGTAAACACTTAAAGTCAAAGTATACGAGCATTTTGAACGTATTTCAACAGTGTGTTGGCTGCAGCAGCAGCAGTAGTAGTAACAGGAGTATTACAATAAATTGTATTAGTGGGCGTTAAGAAGATATTCACTTACACACAAGGCATGTGGATGATATAGCAAAGAAGGTCCTGAAACAATTCGGTGAGAGTAAGTGAATGTATTTGACACATCCTTGCAGGTAAAATATGTGTGTGCAAGTGTTTAAATACTTATGATGGCATCCACTTAAATCCCAAAAACTTAAAATAAACCATCTGACATACAAATTAGAAGAAGAAGAAGACCTGAAAGAAACATTAGCAAGCAACCTGCAGCAATATTAGAGGAGGAATATTTTATGCGTCTCTTTGAATTTCACAAATATTTGCTGTTTTAAACGTTAAACGATTTTGTAATTTTCCAAGATTTTCCCACATTTTTTCTTTTGGGTGACACATAAAAGGGGTCTAATGAAAAGGAAAATAATTTCAATTAAATTTGCATACATTTCGTTAAAGGAAAATTATTTTCTTCTTAAATTGATGTGTAGAGGAAGGAAGAAAAATTTCGTGTAAAGTTAAGATATTTCAATATAAAGCGTACACGAATGATATTGAATAATTACATTGAATTGAATCCATTACTATTAGCAACATATGACTTCTATAATGCATCTCCCTCTTACATATTTTGCTGCTGTAACTTTGCTGTTTCTAGTTATTCTGAAGTCCAGTCAGTCTTGTGTGAAGATACGGTGTGTTTAAAGAGAGTAATCGTGGTTTGAAGATCTCCGTTACAAAGATCTGTCGAATAATTGCCTAGCAATTATTATTGTTTATCCAAAGTGTATAAACAGAGGAATAACAAACAAAGCAATTGTTGTTGTTTACATCAAGTTGTGAACAGTGGCACACAGAATTGTGTGAATAATAAAGAATTTTTATTAAAACTAAACAACAAATTTATTTTTATTTTATTTGTAATCTAAGAGCTCATATTTTAAATGTTTTTAAAAGGGTAAAACGTAGTTCTAGTCCTTGAATTACCACGCCACCGGAGGGCGCGTTTTTCTTTGTTTGAATTCGATTTTTTGAGACTTAAGGATTCAACTATACTGCCATCTTTGTACTCTATAGTATGAGCATTCCTTACTTAATTTGTCATTACAAGATTTTTGTCAAGATGCAACCAAGCTTCTCACACTACAAACGTTGTGTGTGTTTACCTAACTTCTACACCGACTTCTAATGGTAGTTTACCAGAAGACTGTTGAGAGTAAATCGCTAAAAGAATATATTTTTGTTTCGTTTCTGTTCGAAACGTCTGAAGTTGTGTAAGCCAACACACTACCTATTAGACTACAGCGACTGACCAGTTCAACTCCATTTATTAATGAATTTGATTTGTTTCGGAATTGATATCCCATTGGTCAATTCTAGAGATCCGTGTTTCTCATGTTGTTGAACTAAAATATTCTGCAAATGACTCAGTGACATTTGTCGATTACAGATTTTATAAGATTAATTTTTTAAGGTTTTTTTTTCGAAACAAGTTGTGTTTCATATCCGTGCCAGAGAGTAGAATTTAAATATGTGTCCAATATTCTGTTTCGATGTTTGTGAAACTTCGCCTTCTCGAAATCTCTATAAATGTAAACAACATGTTTCTTGTAGCGTTTGTTGTTGTATTTTTGTTTACTTGCTTACCATTTTTTACGCAGGGCGATAATTTGTAAACAAGTTCATTGTTTTGTTTTTGTAGCTTTTGTTTATAATTTTATTGTTAAGCGATGTAAAGGCAAAACACCAGTATCTAGATTTTTCATTTTCGTAACACAGAAAAAAATATGAACAATTTTTTTCCTAACAATCATTTGTTTAAAATTAAAATCTAATTTTAAAAACAATTTTATTTGGTTTTATAAATATATTTGTTTGATTTTGACATTTCTACATTTTACTCTATCTGTATTAACAAAAACATATGTACAGTCAAACTCGGTTATAACGAACTCCGTGGGACCAGCAAAAATAGTTCGTTATAGGCAAAGTTCGTAATAAACGGGGTGAAGTCATAGAAGAAAATATGAAATACAAGTTTTTTTTTTCATGTATTAAAAACAAAAAATATTTTTTGTATTAAAAATCAAAACTATGTTTTAATTCTTTTTATCTATCAGCTGATTAAAGATGTTGAGTTATAATTTAATGCTGCCATATTAAATAAAAGTAAAGACTATTGCCACACTTCAAAGTTATTTCTGAGGGTTCGTTAAAAAAAGGCAAAATGTATGAAATTTAATTACTGGGACCATTTAAAGTAGTTCCCTTTAACCGAGAATTCGTTATAAACGAGTTCGTAATAAACGATGTTTTTTGTATGAAAATTGTTATTAAAACATTGCAACTTGAAAATATGTACGTAATAACCAAGAATTCGTTATAAACGAGTTTGACTGTATTTGTTTTTGTAAATTTGTTCTGAAAGCAGAATAAAGAAAAAAAAATAAAATAACAAAGATTGCCTTGACTTTTTCATTTAAGTAATTGTTGTTGTTTTTTTATTGAAAAAGAAAAAGAGAAATATCAGAAATATTTAATCTTTGGCCGGAATATATTAAACCTTCCGGATTTCAGCTGGTGAGTGTAAACCTAAGCAACTTTTAATATTTGGTATGATATCCTTTGTTTCTTACGACCTCAGTGCATCTTTTGGGCATAGATTCAATAAGATTTGATAGAATAGATGTTGGTATAGCTTCCCACTCTGATTTTAGACAGTTCATCTACTCCTGTGTATTTTTAAAACGTCGAGTTCCAACTCTCCGCTTTAGAATGCCGAAGTGGTTCTCTATGGGATTCAAGTCTGGCGATTGAGGTGGCAATCCAAGACTTAAACCCCATTAGCCGATAACCAATCCTTGACTAACTTCGATGAGTGTTTTGGGTCATTGTCATGTTGAAACACCCATCGAAGTGGTATTTCCCACTCAGCATAGTTAAGCATCTGAGTGGCTAAAATGTCTCTGTAAACAAAACGGTACATTTTTGTTTGAATTTCTACAAAGGGACCAACTCCACTGGCCGAAAAACAACTCCAAACCATCACATTGCCACCCCTTAAGAAGCTTCATGCCATCTAAGAAGCCTATGCTGACTAAGAAGCATTTAAAAAAAAGGTTTGTCTGATTGATTGCAACGTAGTCTCAGATTTTCCCAACTTTTTGTTTGTTTTAGGTTGGATTTTGCTAGAGCACATATGGATTGGACTATATCCAAATGGAGAACTGTTTTGTTTAGTGATGAATCTAAATTTAACTTACTAAATTTAGATGAAGTTTGCCACGTGAGAAGACCAAAAGGAAAGCGGCTACATTCTCGGTACTCAAAAACCACAATAAAGCATGGGGGTGGCAATGTGATGGTTTGGAAATTTGTGTAGATTTCCAAACACTATTTTTATAAGTTATATTTATCAAGCTCTGTAATTTTATTATTTGATTTTATAAAACAATTTGATTAAAATTACGATTAATTTACAAACAACGATTTGTCTGACTCAAAAAACAATATGTTTGAATATGAAAATAAAATCAATTACTTTTGTTCTTAGTTTTTAACAAATATGTTGTTAAAATTTTTTGTAAATTTTTAACACAATTTTTAGTAAATAGTATATTATTTTAATAAGAAAAATTTAAAAATTTTTTCAATAAACTATTTACAAATTTGAGTACTTGATTTTACGAATTTCGTGATAGGTCCAGAGATGCAAGCCGTAACGGCGCGACTGGCGGCTAGCCGGCTAGCTGATTTTTTTCAACAAGCCACGCCGCCGCCGATTTACTCGGCTGAACGGCGGCTTAATTGCGAGCCGATTTAAAAAAAAACTTAAATATACATAGTTTTATGAATGTAACTTTTTTACAATAATCATCCCAAAATACAACAGTGTTTGGCGGTTACATTATTATATAAATCCGAATACTGATTATTAAAAGCATTCGGTTACATAGAATCGGTTATAGATTTTTTATTAAAATTTTAAAATTCAAATTCAACGTTGGTTTTTAATTTAAAAAGTGAAAATTTAAATAAAATTAGTAATGAGTCGAAAAATAAATAGTTATTTTAAATTAAAAAACGACAAGAGACAAAATACGGAACAAGCCAGTTCCGAACCAGTCAATGACACTGAAATACTCGGTGCCCAATCATTCCGTACCGAGGATGATGTCTTGGAGAGCAGTTCAGATGATGATATCGCCCTTATTCAAAATTATGCCGATCATCAAGTCGGTGAATACCAACAAATTCTACGGCGCAACAAAGCTGCGAAGGAAGTGGCCAAAATTGTTCTGAGCGAGAGAAGAGGAACAGGGTCAATAGTCTGGGACTATTTTGGCACTTTGACCCTCCGCGGGAAGTCAATTTTTGAAAAATACCGGTTTTGCAAATTATGTTTCGAAATGGAGCATACAACTTTAAAAGGGTAAGTTCATTTTTATAGTCATTTTTACGTTTTTGATAAAAAAGAATGCTATATATAGTTTCGCCGTATCCACCTCAACTTCCAACCACATTACGCACCTAAGAAGCGTACACGAAATTGAATTAAAAACAAAGAATTCAGAAATTAGTTTAAAAAAAACAACTGAAGCTCTTTCAGGATCATCTTCAAGTAAGAATAAAAAAAAAGAGGATGAAAAGTTTGCCAATGCTAGAAGAATCGCCGAAATGTGTTGTTCAGATCTGCAGGCATTCAACATAGTTGAAAGGAAAGGGTTTCAAAAATATATATCTCATTTAAAACCTGAAATGGAATTTCCCAGAAGCCGAACTATAGCCACTACAGCGTTGCAGGATGTATATGAAGTCTACTTAGGCATAGTTAAAACTATTTTGAATGATGCTCCCAAACAAATTTCGATAGTGTTAGATTTGTGGACAGACAATTACAAAAAAAATGCATACATGAATATAAAGGTTCATTATTGCAAAAATTTTGAAATGGTTTCAGCATCACTAACAACAGAATGTTTTTCCCACCCCCATACCGGCTCACGTATTGCCGATACAGTAACATCAACATTAAGTAAATTTAAAATAAATGATAGAGTCATTCATGCAGTAAGCGATGGAGGATCCAATATAATATCGGGTTTAAAAATATCTAACATATTGCGATACGAGTGCATGGCGCACTCACTACATCGCTTCTTGGTCCACGACATTCTTGAGCACTACGAATTTGAAGCAATTAAACAAACAGTGAAAAAACTTAAAGAAGTGTATAAAAAGTTATCATATGCCACAGAGGAGTTGGCTTCAATTCAAAAAGCCTATAAGGACGATGGTTTAATTGATATGCTTCTACAAAGCAATGAAATTGCGGAGTCATTGCAATTAGAGGAGGAGTTTGGATTGTCAATTGAAAAGGTACAAGAGGAAGGATCCACCACCTTAAAAAATTCCAACGATACCCGTTGGAATACACTTCTTTATATGTTCCGAAGTTTCTCTAAAAATTTCAATGCTATAAATATTGCCTTAATGCGGGTAAGGAAGCTTTTATATTTAATGAAATGGAGAAGCAGCTTATTAAGGGGTTTATGGAATTCTTGGCAATTTTTGAAAAAGCCACCACATATTTACAAGGCCGAAGTTATCCAACAATTTGCAGTGCAATATTTTTTTACGAAAATATTTTAAGCCAGCTCGAAAATAATGAAAGCGTGCCTGAATTTGGAATAATGATTTCGTTATACAACTTTACGAAAGAAAACTTTAACAAACGTTTTAAAATAAAAAAAATTAATGTTGTGGCCGCGTTGCTGGATCCGTGCCAACGTAACTGGCCAATTTTGGACAATTGGTTAAAAAAAATTCCAAATAACAGCCAAATGGATTTAAACCAAGTTTTAGATGTTGAGTACACTGAAGGCCTCTATATCACAAAACAAGATTTAATTTATAAAGAATTATTAAAAATATTAAATGACAATCCCCCAGCTCCCGTTGAGCATATTGTTGAACAACCCGGACCTTCAAAAAAAAAAACCGGTGAGTAAAAAAACATATAAATTCATATGTAAGTTTCTATAATCTTCATGTATTCAAACACTTTCAATTACAGAAGATATCCCAACTTCGAAAGGAAATGTTAGATTTTGTGGCATCAACCAGCACACAAACAACAAGCCATTCCAACATCTCACGGGAAATAAAAACATATTTTGATGCACCACAGGAAGATTTGGAATGTTTAGAATGGTGGAAAAAAAATGAAGAGGTTAGTATTATTTTAAAACCTTTAACAGTTCAATTTTTGATAAGATTTCTTTTGTTCTAAGTATTATCCCAACTTATCCAAATTGGCTAATTTTTGTTTTGGGATTCCTGCCACTTCCGCATCATCAGAGGAAGCATTTTCTGTAGCTGGTGCATGTATAACCGCCAAGAGAAGCCGATTAAATCCCTTTACCGTAAAGAGACAACTCTTTGTGCATGATAACAACCATTTGGTAGAGCCAATGCTAAATATAAAGTAATTTTCCCATTAAAATCCAGACTGTGCCAATCACAAGTACTACGATCTCTTTAATTTTATGTTTATTTTTATTTATTAATTGTTAAATGAATAAAACATTGTTTTTTACGTTTTGTTTAAGCTTATTTATTTTTCTTCACCGAGAATGACGTTTGTTTTACGTTTTTTATGCTTTAATTCGGCGCAGCTGATTTTTTTTTTAAGCCGATAAAAACATCGGCGCAAACTAGCTGAGCCGCCGCCGCTGAAAATTTTTGGATTTCAGCCGCCGCCGAAAATTTTCAATCGGCTTGCAGTGCTGGATAGGTCCTATTTTAGTTAAAAAAATACTTGACTTTGTGAATTTTTTGTTTGATTTTGAATTTCAGTTTTTTCTGTGAACAATATGTATTAAATCCTGTGTTTATGAATTGTTTCCAATATGGTCGATTTTACCAACTTTATCTTGACTTATAACGCTAGTGCTCTAACAGCTATTTGAGTACAGAATTAAAAAAAGTCTCTCTCTGCTTTCGCTAATAAAAGGAAAACATTCTTTTAATGTTTAAAATAAAATATTGCAGTTTTAAAGAAGCATAAAAGCGATCGTTTTATCAATAATTTTCAAACAAACGAAATGATTTAAAACGTAAAATCGAAGCGTAACACAGTCATAGATTCACAGAAACATTCGGAATATGAATGTGCAGCGTATATAGTAGATGAACTCTTATAGATTCATACATTATGTTCAAAGTTATGCGTATATAGATGTGTGCATGTGTGTGTGTAATATAAAAGGACATTGAAAGGACAAAGAGGAAGAAAACGAATGGAGAGTTTGGGAATTTATGGTCTTAATTAATGCAAAAGTTTTTGCTTTCAGTGCATAAAAGTTGTTTGAATTATACGCCATGCCATTAAAATATTTTCTAACGAACAAATGAACGAAACGTAAAGGAAAAAAAAGAAAAACCAACAACGAGTAAAAAGTGGGAAAAAATATTTGCAACTGAAAAGAAAAATTGTCATTTGAAATGAAATTATTGTAAGGCATTGCATGCTTGCAACTAAAATTATGGTGGTTATGGGTCTTTAGAACTTAATTGTGTAACGGTTACGGTAACGGTTTTGTGATAAGAAATATTTATTTTTACAGTTATTGGAAATTAAAGTGTTAAAGAGTTGGAGGAAGTGGTTTAAGGTAGAGTTCTTGTAGGTCTACTGACTTACATTACTGACCATTACAACCGTTTTTATCAGGAATACAACCTACATAGCTACACCACATAACATCCAAGTTGTGTGTGTTAATTTAATCCCTGAGGCCAACAATTTAAAGTCGATTTCGAACGACAGATTTTTTGAGAATCTTTATATGGCAATTTTTATTTACTCTCAGAGACTGCTGAGTGGAAGTCATAGAAGAAATTTTGTCACAGTTCGTTATGCTAGATATGTCTAGGCTGTGGTTAGAGCCACAGCCATACGTTTAACACATTACCTACCAGACCACGTCGCCTTTCTGTAGATCTTCTTTCGTTTAATAGCGTTATCACACAAAAGTCTTTGATTTCACAACTACAACCCAATGTGTGGCAAGTTTTTTAATTTCATCACGTTCCTACGGTTCCTATTTTCCCTGAAAAAACTCATCTGTCTGAAGAACTTCGCTCTAGCAGTCCTGATTGGAAAGGACGTGTACATACACCATTGTCACTGTCGACTGATGGACAGAATAGGCAGGCGGTGTCAAATGTTCTGATTCCCTCTTTGTTTCCCTCCAATCAAGGCTTTAGTTGCTGTGCTCAAGAGTTAATTTGGTAGCAGTAAGACGCACTGTCTATGAATACCGACTATTTCTTAGAGAAATTTCAGATCAACTCTTATAAGGGATCCCCGGATTATAATTAGAAATAGCATTGCCGATGAACAGGACATGCTTCAAAGAACTTGGTTGTCGTGCACATTTATTATCGGGAAGCTCAATCTCCTTGGCAGGAGTAGGGTACGTGCAAAGCTACTAGACTCTGCTGGATACGTATGAAAAAGAAGACGACTGACTCACTTCTGTCGTTAATTCGCAAGGCCATCCATTGCACGATAGCGATTTTAATGTTCTTCTCATAGGCATGCCGAAGACTCGGTATACCGGCTAATGACTTCTTCAGAAGCTTTAAGGAGGAGTAAGAGACACCTCTTGTGTTAGCGCCCTGCTCTTGTCACCACCTGATATATTTGACTGAACTCTCTAATACAAAGAATCCTTCAAACATATATACATAATTGGTCATTACAACCTTTCAGTCAGGATTACGACCTAGTTTCGTGTTGTTTATGTGAGTATACATGCGTGGCGGTACCTACAGTTTAAAGTCGATTCCGAATGATAGATTTTTGAGAAACTTTTCGTGGCTATTTTATTTACTCTCAGAGTTTTTGCCAGAAGTCTGCTGAGAAAAAGTCGCCGAAGTAATATTTTCCCACATTTCGTTGTGTTCAACTCGTCTGACCTGGGCTTTGAACCATGGCCTCGCGTCTGATAAGCCAACCTGCTAGACTACGACAACTTCAAAAAATTTATTTTTGACTCGTAATGGATTCCTTTTGGATTTCCTGTAAGTAGCACCTCTTTCTTCTTCTCTTACAGTTTAAAGTCGACTCTAAATGACAGATTTTTGAGAAACTTTTCATGGCAATTTTATTTACTCGCAGAGTTTTTACCAGAAATCTGCTGAGAGGAAGTCATGAAAGAAATATTTGTTCATAATTCCGTTGTGTTGGAGATGTCTGACCGGGGGTTTGAACCGAGGCCTTAAGTCTAATAAACTAACGCACAACCTACTAGACTACGTCGACTTCAAAAGCAAAATTTATTTTGGACTAGTCATGGTTATCTCTTGTATTTCCTCTAAGTAGGATTTCTTCTTTCAACATTGTCTGTCACCTTATCTTACCTAAATTAACCTCGAGGGCATGGTTTGCTTCAAAAGATACCCCAACATTGATTCTCTTATGATAGCTCACAAAATTAGTTAATTTTGTTAAAAAGTCTGTGACCCATGCGGGTAGGAGAAAGATTTCTAAAAATAAATCATTTCTGCAGTTTTGATTGAGATTTTCTTTTTTGAAAAGCAGATTTGAGCAATTGTATGATGAAGGCAATGATATAATAACTTGAGTAAGAGTACCTATCCTAACTGACTACAATCGTTTCAGTAAAGATAACTTTTTGCGCTTTAAATTACCTGTAAACTAACATTAACGTTAACGATTTACTATGTTATTCACACAAGACAAGCCATGTAGAGGAAACTGTAATAATTATGGCCACAATTAAATTTTAAATTTTCATTAAAATTATAAACTTTTAGAATTTTTCTTATACTCTTGCACTTACAGCTCCGTATTAAAGAAGGAAAGTAAAACGATACATAAATTAATTCCCATGGCACCTAGTTTTTCTTTTTTTTATTATTTTCTGTTTTTATTTTATTTTATAAAAGCAAGCAAGTCAAGGTATAGAAAATGGATTTGGAAAAACTTGCATAAATTTATATATCCTTTGGGCTGTTAATTTACAATACGACTACGAGCAGCATTGTTGTCGTCGTCGTCGTCATCGCCATTGTCGTTGTCGTTGTCGACTTTAGCAAAACAATGTTAACAAATAAAATAAACTTTAAAATGGCAAAATGAAATGGAATAGTTTACAATGAATTTAAGTTATTTATGATTATTATTATACTGGCATTGGGGGTATGTGTATGGGTATGTGTATGACTACAGCAGGCAGCAAGCACTAGTTGCAGCAGCAACAGCCAGTTGCAGCAAAAGTTAGCAGCAAAAAAATATTAAAAAATTAACAGTTTTGCGTTCATGCTCGTTTACAATGAGATTTTTGTTTACAAATCATTAAAATCGTTTAAGTCCTTTTCTTTTTTGTTTTTTTTTTTTTTTGTTTTACATGCATGCAACAGCAACGTTAATACAGGTAGAACGAACGAGTTTGAAAATCAGTAAAAACTGTGTTGGAAAATAAAGTGTGATTTTAGCTTTAACAACAAATTTATCCACACAATAATTATAAGTGCAACATACAAAAGCAGAACACATCTTAAACTTCGACAAAAAAAATGAAGATGGAGAGAAGCTAAATGAATAGAAGAGAAATAAGCAGAAGAAGAAAAAAAGTTTTATCACACAGTGGCATGCATATTTTTAAAGTAACACTATGGCATGGTAACTCAAAGTTTTCGAAACTGGGGTAATTTAGTGCCACAAATTGATCTGAAAAGTATAACATGTACTCCCTCGTAACGCTTTAGCTTCTAATGCCACACACGTTCTATGTGTTAATTTTATGCATGAGTGATAGGACTTGAAATTTAATGCAGATTTCTTCTGTGCCTGAAGAATGCTGAGAGGAGGTCCCGTTACAAAGTATTTGTTTTTCATTTTTCTTTCAAGATGCCAGAATTGAGGTTTGCAATCTTAAGCTCTTTTCTAGTTTTAATTATATCGGAGTACGTATTGCAGAGTTGCTGAATTTAAAGTTAACATGCCTCCACATGATCTACGATAAGGGTTAAGATTTTCGTACGTGCTTGATAGGCTTCGAGGAAGCCGATTAATCTCCTACTTTGAAATGTAACAAGCGAATAATTTGTAATGAAATTAGAACACATTGAAGAACACAATCAATATTGAACCGAATAATAATAATCAAATAATAATCAAATATTCTGCGGAGAGAACCAACCAAATCTTGATATTGCAACAGCCTTTAATTTGAAGAACTTTGTCAAGGATATCAGAAGGTGAGGGGTGAAAAATATTCGTATTTTTATGACAAGAGCAGGGCCCATGATATGAGAAATAATCTACTCCTCAGATCCACAGCTCCTGCAGAATTAATTTGCCGCAATGGCAAGTTTTTGGCTACATAAAGGACAGTGGCCCATGAGAATCGCTATTGTGCGATAGACGGCCATGCAATTTAAGAATATGTGTGAGTCGATCCTCTTCTTCTAACAATGGGGGATGTACGTCATAGCTGTTAACGATATTGAGATTTGAAGCGAGTGGATAATATCTAATTTAACTGAGACAAACGCTATATTATGCCCTGTAACATGTCGAAGCTTACAATCTCCGTCATATGTCCCGGAACCCGTATAAAAGTTACTTTTGGATTATCCTAAATTTCCCAGAGAAATCCTTGGCGTTCATGGTCAAATGTCGTAAGTACGTTTGTTATGGACTTAACAGCAGCGTTAATGAGGAGATTTTTAGAGAAAATGAAATAACTGGCATTGCACCGTTTTCAAAATGGTCATGATATCAGCCTGAAAAGCACACAGCCTACCCTGTCATAAATTTTGTTAGATTCCTCAGCATTTCTATCTCCACTTATCTCACAGAAGGGCCAATAAAATAAGTCTTCATTCATTCGTTTTAGTTACATTCTTTGGCTAGAATGCTACTACGAGACGCAGAGAATTTAAAAAGTATATCCATAAGCATATCCCACTCAACTTCAAAAGCATTGCGTGTAGTCTGAAATTTTGTCTCTGCATCTGCCAATTGTATAACGAGAATTCCTAGGAATTGCTATATAACTGGCCAGGCTTGGCCAGTTTATCAGTTTAGAAGCAGTGTAATGATTCTGACAGAAGGAATTAATCTGCGGCTGATTAAGGTTTAGTGACAGACAGGGAATAGATGTCATATCTATTCATCATGAATGTTTAAGACGAACATTTCTTGCCATAATGAGAACGACAAAATCTTATAAGCTGATTGGCTGGCTGTACCTCTTTTTGCTTCTCTAGATATTGAGATTAAGAAAGTCTCAGTCAAATTGTTTCTGAAACTCATGGTGGCTGATAACCCAAACACAATACTCAAGTTTTTATTTTTTTTTTTCTTTTTATTTTTTGAAGCAATGAAGTGCATAGCGAATATTCTTGAAATGGGTTCTTACTTTTAGTGTAAACTTCGAATACAACTGAGCGTTAGGTTTAGAAGGAATAAAAAGAGCCTTGGCTAACCGTCACTCGTGAAATGATTTCCAAATCTTTGTGGTTTAGATAGCTTAGGCGGAATATTACGAATCGAACATACGGCTTAAAGCATGGAACTACAAGGAAATTGCTATTATAGAGGCTGTTCTGACAAGGATGAAACCATTCAACATATTCAAACCAATGTTCCAGTTTCGAGAAAATATCCACAGTAATATTAGACCGAAAACTACTTCTACCATCTTACAATATTGCAATAAACACCGTGCGTGTGGTCTTTAAGTACCTCAGAAAAGCTGGCTATATTTACGCCAGTCGTAAACTAAAAACTTACGTGGAGTAGACTTGCACAGTTTTTTTACTGTCATCATCCCATAGTACCATTGCGCCAGTGCATGCATGCACTGTATGTTAAGTTGCATTAGTGTCTGGGCGACATGCAATTAATTCTTTAAGCAGCCAGTGACGATGTTACGTTAACACAATAAGAACACACATACACAAACAAACATGCAATATCCTCTAACTAAACGAAAGATCATAGTGTGTATGTATAGTACGAGTATATGTAAATACAAGTATGTATAAGTATGTGTGTATGTATAAGTAAATGTTGCAAGTACAATGAGGCAGGCACCTTAGAAAATGTTATGCTGGTTTTTAAGTTCAAGTACGCATAACAAAAGCTTTTTAAGGAAGTGTCATTACCAAAGACTAACTAAGCAAGTAGCAAATAAAATGTTGTTGTTATTGTTGGGTGCTTTTTTGTTGTTGTTGTTATTTTTATTGTTATTTTTGTTGTAATTTAAATTCTTTATAACGTATGCAAAAGCATACGGGCTTAAGCTTAATGTGACCGAAGGATTGTAGGAGAAAAGGTGGGTTTGTATGAATAGAAATGTGTTCTCGAGGGAAATTTGAGAAGTGGGGCCATGTTGTTCAGGAAGATAAGTAAATAATTGGTGCGCTGGGTTAAGGTTTTTGGGTTTTGCACTGATGGTTGAAACACTCATTTTACTTTCATTGATTAGTCAGAAGTATTGTTCTGTTCGCCGTGGTCTAATGTGTAATGTGTGGGCTTATTGGACATGAGGCCTCGGTTCAGGCCCCAGGTCTGACATCAAAACTAAAACATTGTTACGTTTTTACTTCTTGAAAACGTTTAAAGTATGAGCTCGTAGATTGCAATATAATAATAACAAAATAAAAATAAATTTGTGTTTAGTTTTAATTAAAATACTTTATTATTCGCACAATTCTGTGTGCCACTGTTCACAACTTGATGTAAACAACAAAAATTGCTTTTATTTGTTATTCCTCTGTTTATACCCTTTGCATAAACAATAGCTTGATGATGACTAAACAATTGTTCGACAGATCTTTGTAACGATTACTCTCTTCAAACGCACCTCGACTTCACACAAGACTGACTGAACTTCACTAACTCACTCTCCTGCTTTGCCTTGCCTTTTTTATGGCAAGGTAAACTATCTGATAAATGTTCTTGAAGGCAATGTTCGTGGCTTCGCCTTCTCGACATCTCTATAAATGTAAACATTGCTTCAATATTGTTGCTTGTGTATTTTGTTTACATTTATTCTTGTAGAGTTTGATGTTGTATTTTTGTTAACTTGTTTACCATTTGTTATGCTGGTGTTTGTTGTTGTATTTTTTTATAATTTTAATGTTAAGCGATGTAAAAGCAAAACACCCGTATCTAAATTCATCATTTCCGTAACAATATGAAACAAATTTCTTCGGCGACTTCCTCTCAGCAGATTTCTGGCAAAAACTTTGAGAGTAAAATAAAATTGCCATGAAAAGTTTCTCAAAAATCTGTGGTTCGAAGTACCCTTTAAACTTTAGGTTCCGCCAAACATGGATTAAACTAACACTATAGCCAAATAAGTGGTGTGAGAAGCTAGGTCGTAACCCTGACTAAGGGGTTGTAATGAGCAATTATTTTATGTATGTGTGTCTTTAGGAGACCACGTTTGACTTTATTATGGCAGTGGAATTTGTTCTGGCCATAAGGAGGTCGAAAGAATTCCAAAGGTAAACTTGCAGGCAAACTGTGTAGCTTAATTCTTAATCGATTGCCTGGTGAGGCAGATCAGCATCAATTGTGCTTTAAAGTTGAAAGCGATCTCCGTTAAAAATGTGGAATAATATTGCTCTGGTCACGTTAGTGTGCAGCGTACGTATGTGTGTAGTTGTGTTGGTGCATCGTTTTTGTTTTTCTAAAGTCAAAAGTGCTAATTAAATGCTCTCGATTCTCCATCTTTTCTTTGAATATGCAACAACAACAACCAAAAAACACATAAAAATGTATAAAAATTAAAAAATTAAAAACGAAACAAAAAGGAAGCAAAAAGAAAAAACAACGTACGTTTTAGGCAACAACATGCATGTCATTGGTGTAATACAATAACAACACAGTAGCAGTAGCAATACAGTGTTATTGTGCGGCTGTAAATACGACAAGTACTTACCAGTTGCATAGTAGCTGTTGCAAATACTGTTAACTCTGTAGTTGCTGTTGCTGTTCATCTACCATTTTTTAACCTCTCCATGCAAAAGGTGTAACGCTGTTTAGTTCGTTAAGAATGTTATTTGTTGTTGCTGTTGCTGTTTGTTGTTGGCTGTTTGCAGAGAATGTGAATGCATGCGAAGCGAAAGAGCATCGCAAGCAAAACGCTTGTCCTCATTAAAGGTGAGAAAACACCGGTAACAAGTGCAAATTTTAATTTAAAACAAATTAAAGCACAAACATAAATTAAAATAAATTCGTGATCAAATATTAAAAAAAAAAAATTGCAACTGCAACTACTACAGTTTAAATTAAATCTTGTTAACGGCGTTGTTGAAGTTAAAATTCTTTATAATTTCTTATAAAAAAACGATGATGATGGCAAGTTAGTTTTATTAATTCGTGCAGTTAAAACTTAATTAATGAGTTCAAGTCATTATAAATTATATTTATCAAGTTTAGTTTATTGTGGCATCTACCACAAGTTTAAAAATGATGATCATCGTTGGAGGGGAAAAATTATTTTAAAACAGAAGTCATGAGCAGTCATGAAGTTTCATCATATCTGATGGGTAAAGTAATACCAACTGTAGTACTAGACAGAATATCATCAGTGTCTGATCAGGTGGTATGTAAAGGCCAAACAGATTTACTTATTACCATTGAGCATATGCCACCTACATACTCTTTTTCTTGAACAGAATTTCGATACGATTCCGTAACGCTATGTGGTACTGTGTAACAATGTGGTCGCAAGAGTAGTGTAAGGCTTCTTTTAAAACTGCGATTGAGGATAGGAAAACGCTATATATAGTCCTCTTACTTACTTAATTAATTGGTCTTTACAACCATTTAGCTAGGACTACAACCCAGTTTCTAACGCCACCCATGTTATGTGTCTTAATTTTACACATGAGTGGCAGGAACGACCATTGAGAACGAACTCTGAACGACAGATTTTTGAGAAACTTTTCATGGCAACTTTATTAACTCTCAGAATTTTTGACAGAAATCTCCTGAGAAGAAGTCACCGAAGAGATATTGTTGCATATTTAGTTTTGTACGCACTGTCTGACCATGAGTGTCGGCGGGACTTACAGTTTAAAGTCGATTCCGAACGACAGATTTTTGAAAAACTTTTCATGACCATTTTATTTACTCCCACAGTTTTTGTCAGAATTTCAAGGTTTTTCGTATTTGAGGTATGTGAGCTGGGGTTTTTGAACCACGGGCTCTCGTCTAATAAGACAACATACTTCCTACTAGATTACGAGGCCTTCGTATTGCCCTCTGCCTTTTTCTAGTACTATTAGGAAGCCTCAGTTGTTCACTGCTGCAATTTGAAAAACTTCATGGTACTCTCATGGCATACTGTTACTCTTTCCAGGGCAAGATAACCAAGGATGGTTAGCGTAAAGCATTTATTTGTGAGTTCATATAGCTTTCTTCAATCTGAACAAAAAAATGGCATGTAAGAGAAGGAAACTACAACGCATACAGACAGAACCCCCAGTTCAGGAGATATAAACATTTTTTTGTCAATGCCTGGGAAAGATTATTTGCACATGCCGGCCCAATTATATCTTCATTAAATCCCTATGGCAACGACCATAATGCTATTCAGTCTAATATAGGGTTCGTAAGCAAACGCGATTTTGGATTCACTGCATTCTAAGGCATGAGCAATTTCCGCCAAGGACTACCACGTACCAATTGAATCATTTAGCATAAAAACTGGCTTCAAATACCAAGATATTTGTATCCATATATAGGGTGATTTTTTAAGAGCTATAGGAAAATTTTTCAAAAAAAAAACACATAAAATTCAGAAAAATGCATGAAATCTTTATTTGAATCGATAGTACGGTCCATATAATTTAATGTTTGAAGATTATTTCATGCAAATGTTGACCGCGACTCCGTCTCAAATGGTCCATCCACTTAGTCCAATTTTGGTATACTCTTTCCAACATTTCGGCCGGTATCGCACGAATAAATGCTTCAATGTTGTCTTCCAATGCGTCAATTGAAGCGGGCTTGTCTGTATAGACATGAGCTTTAACATAGCCCCACAAAAAATAGTCTAAAGGCGTTACGATTCGCAGCATCTTTGAAGAAGTACGGTCCAATGATGCCACCAGCCCATAAACCGCACCAAACTGTGACTTTTTCTGGATGCATTGGTAGCTTTTGCAATGCTTCTGGCTGATCTTCACTCCAAAATCGACAATTCTGCTTATTTACGTATCCATTGAGCCAAAAATGAGCATCGTCGCTGAACACAATTTTTCGATAAAGAAGTGGATCTTCGGCCAACTTTCCAAGAGCCCATTTTGATAATAAAATTCAATGCTTTGCAAGCGTTGATCGTTTGTAAGACGATTCATGGTTAGATTATAGACCACACTGAAGATATTTGACAGTGCAACAAAACACGAAACGTGCGTGAGCTGTTTAAACCAGTGTTGCCAAAAAGATAATAGCTAAAAAATCACCCTTTATATCCATATATTCTTTGATTCATAACGTTTCGATGTACATTTTATGGTGCTGAAGTAGAATTTTGGACAAATAACTGCCCAAACTTTACAAAGCATTTCTAAAATTTATTAACCTTTCTAAAGGAGATGTTTCCATACTTAAACCCAAATCTTGAAATCTTGAAGAAATTTTGATCTACAAAACACGCAGTTGCCTGCATCAATAGCCGTCAAACCCAAACTTACTGACGTAGCTTCTTCAAAATTTATCAAAAGTCAACTGATAATCGCCAAATGATAGTAAGAGTTTTTGTTTTTGAGTTAAGAAGCAAGAAGTTCAAAAAGTCACAAATTTATTGACAAGTTTTCCATTAATGAATGAAACTGATAGTCTATATTTTATGCTTTTTATACACAGGCTTTGTATTTCATGTCCAGCTAGCCACTTACTCACTTTATTGGCCATTACAACCATTAAGTCAGTAGTACGTTCTAATTTCTCACATCCCAGATCACCCATGTTGTATGGCGAGACCTACAGTTTAACGTCGATTCGGATCGAGAAATTTGAGCAGCTATTTTGTGGTGATTACTTATTCTAACGGCTTTTGCGAGAATACTGTAAAGAGAAGGTCGTCAAGAGAAATATTCTTCTTCTTATTTCTTTATGTTTCAAGATGACAGAACTACAGTAATCAGTTTGACACTGCTGGAACCTATTCCAGTGATGTTCAGGAAAATAATTCCGACTTCTAATCATTATTAAGTCGCCAGAGTCTAGTATGTAGTATATTGGCTTATTAGAGGTGAGGCCGTGACTCAAACTCTAGCCCTGACATCTCGAATATAATGAAATATGAAAAATATTTCTTCAGCGACTTCCTCTTAACAGATTTCTGGCAAAAGCTCTGAGAATAAACTAAAAATGCTACAAAAAGTTTCTCAAAAATATGTCATTCGGGATTGTCTTTAAACTGTAGGTACCTCCACCCATTAACACACACAACATGAGTGGTGTGAGAAGCTAGCTTGTAATACTGACTGAAGGCCTCTAACGGTTAATTAATTAAGTAATCATTATAAGACTATTCAGTAGGATATAGTTCTTTATAATTTCCAAGGCAGATACCCAACTTTCTTTATGACCAGTGGTGTTGTCGAGCCGGAACGCTCCGGAACGTCGTTCCGGTAATTCCTTTTTGGACAGGAACGCGTTCCGGAACGTTCCTTCCCCCGTCGTCATATTTGGGACATGAGACATAAAAAAAAAACCCCCGCCGCCAGGATTATCATGGAAAATCACCCCCGCCGTTAAATTTGGAACATGAGACCGCACAGAGCGGCCGCCTACCCAGGATCGGCCATGTCTATATAATTATATATACGCGTTCCGGTAAAAAAAAAATTAGCACAACACCACTGTTTATGACATAGATTGCGGCATGAAAAATACTTTACCAGCTCATGCAGACGGTTTTAAATACTTTTCTGTTGTAAGAAATTCGCCAAAATCCATGGCGCTGCTATGCTAAATTTTATATTTCTCTTAAAATTATTCTTATTTCCTTAGAGTTAATTAAAATCGATTATTTTAGTGTCAAAAATTATTTGATCATTAAAAAGTTTTCATTCAAAATGCTTAAGTTTTCAGTTCAACTCTTTATTGTCTTGACATTAATGGCAAGACCAACGACGACGGCCATTGTCCTCAATCCAGACAGTTTTGTTGATCTTGGCTTTTATTTGTCTTGGCCTTTTATTGTAATAATTTGGCAAATTTGATTGTGTTGTTTTTGTTGTTGTCATATACATACATACAGAAATAATGAACATTATTTCAGATAATTACTGTTGCAACAACAACTTAAAATTTTGACTACGTGTTGCACCTTGTATCATATTAGTGTGTTGCTGTTGTTGTGATATTGTGGCTTCAAATGATAGTTTCTCAAAGCTGTGTCAATGTTGCAGCAGCAGTTATTTTTGTATTCTAAGCCCAACCCTAATAACCAAAAAACATTTATGCATTCATCATGGCAACTGGCTGTGGTGGTGGTGGTGGTAGTGTGTAGTGGTATGTAGTGGAAATTGTTGAAAATGTGATGACATGTACATGACACAGGATAACAGCGCGTCGAATATGAGTGGAAGGAAGACAGTAGTATGTACGACGACAGATAACCCCTTTTGTTGTAGCTGTCGTTTCGAAATAATTTCTTGCGTTTATGAGATGTAAAATAAACTAATTTTGCAACGTTTTGCTGTTGTCTGTTGTCTGCTGTTGGATTTCCGTCATTTTGGTGTTGCGTCGTTTGCTTTTTCTTTCTTTCTTTTTACCCAGTCTAACTGCTAAGCAAGTTAAGCATAATAAACACGTATTAACTCACGTACACCTTCACATAGAGGTACATACATACCACATATGCATATGCAAGAATGCAGGTCTACATGTATGTTGCACATCAGAGTATGGTGTATGCATGTATATGCAACATGTAAAATGTGCATAATTTCACATGTCGCTTTTGCCTCATCCTAAACAAACCAACACACACATACAATACATATTTATTTATAAAATAAGCATTTAGATTAAACTCATGCCACCAACTATCAAATTTAGTGTGTGCATACAATTATAATGAATAGGAGTGCAGCAGTTTGTGCCACACCATCATCAGCTTGTCTTATGCTGTCTAACCCAAAATAATTTGCTCAAACTTCTAATACTCCACTGAAGAAAATAAATTAAAAACAAAACAAAGACAAAAAAAACTCCAAAACGAAATCCATCAAGAAACCTAAAATGCTTGCAACAAAATTTGTACGAGTCAATGAAATTATAATGACCACATAATGATAATGATGACGTTGACGCTGACATCGAAGAAGAAGACAAAAATGTTGCTGCTGTCAGCAACATTTAATGACCGCGTTACGTGACGCAATAACAAATTTGCAAATTGTACTTTGAAATAAACGCATAGACGCTCTATAAAGTGCGTCTCATCAAATATTGACAATCCGTACAGCCCCAGACAAATGTCACATGAAATGCTTTGAATTGATTCGTGTGGAGAGGGGCGGAGGGATTAAGAAGAATATTCATGTAAATTTCATTTGAAATTTGAATAGAATGAGGGAAATTAAATAAAATGTGAATGAAAATACATAGAAATTCTTCAAAAATATCTCATCTTTAAATGAAATATAGAGAGCAAGCACAGAGACCAGAGGCAGCAGCAAAGGCTTTTACAAAATGTGGACTTACAACCACAATAATACCCGAACTAACTAAACGACAGGCTAATAAAAATGAAACTTCAATTATCGGTCCGAAGAACGAGCTGAAATCAAGTGAAGACATTGAAATTCTTGATCAGGAAATTTATTTCTTCTTTTCCCTACAATCCTTATAGGAACCACGAAAACTTAGAGAACGCCGTCAATATAAAACACAATGAGTTTTAATTCCTTTTAACGGTTCAAGCCCTAGCAGCTCACATAAACAAATTGGTCATTACAGCCCTTCAGTCAGGCTTATGACCTAGCTTCTCACACCACTTATGTTAAGTGCTTTAATTTTATACATGAGTGGCTAGACCTACAGTTTAAAATCGATTCCGAAAGACAGATTTTATTTACTCTTAGAGTTTTTATTACAATTCTGCTGAGAGGATGTCTCCGAAGAAATGTATTTTTCATATTTCGTTTTGAACCGTGGCCTTGCGTCTAATAAGCAAACACACTACCTACTAGACTACGGCGACTTCCGTTCAGGTTAGTATCAAACCCAAGTTAGAAGTGGCTGTTCCTCTAAGACTGTTGAATGGACATACTTAGGCCATTCAGGGCCCATTGAAAAACCACAATTGTCCCATACAATCATGAAACCACTCGGAATTTCTGATGAAGTCAATCTCAGTCAATGCTTGACAGGGCCTTCAGATCATCCATGTACCAAGCACAAGATGCCTTTTCGCCTTCGACATAGAGCCTAAAATGTTCTCAATTGGCGAAGTACAGTTTCATGTTCTTCCACATTTCTGCAGCTTCTACAGAAATCACTTTTAAGGCGCCCTAGACCAATGCGCCTTACATGCGTGTCCATAATGCAATGCCCCGTAAAAACACCAACAAATAAACTAAGCGTACTGCTTTGGAGATTAAGCAGTCTCACCGTGCGTCCTTTATCCAGCGTTCGCCAGATTTTATAAACCATACTACCGCGTTCGAAGCAGCCATTTATTGTTGGCGAAACCAACGATCACATGGTCAGTTATATGTATGGTCAGCTTATATGCGTTCTCAAAGGGCTGTCATATCTGGCCAGTTCATCCGCTCTACAGTTACCTGAAATGTCACTGTGACCTGGTACCCGGATGACATGGATACCATATCGTTCTGCAACAGCTGTACACTGCTCTGGAGTCCATCACGTTGGAATTCAGTGCTTTGAAAGCCGTCTGGTTATCAGTGTCCAAGTGTCTCGCTTGGTGATGTTTGAGGCTCTAATAATTTTCGCCACAGCCTTTATTGCCGACACCACTGCCTGAAAGAGGCTACAGTGATCTGACAGCTTTATAGACTGGGCTATTCTAATTGAGGCCAAATAAATTGCACCTCCAACGGTTCGCTTCAATTTGGTGTTATCGGTATAAATTTTTTTTACGAAATAAGCCCCAATATTCTCCCAGATATCTTTGTCCAGAATGAATATCCTGAATCCCACTGAGAAGTCGTAACCCGATGTCAAATAGTCACTGCCTTCGAAACACCAACTTCTTTTAGGACCCCTTGCATGCCCAATATCGGAGTGGATGTGTCTTGAGTCTTACTGAGAAGTTGTAACACGTTTTGATGTAAATAGTGCCCTCGGAATCCTAAGTTCTTATAGGATCCTTACGTGACCAATATTCGATTCATATCACTATCAATCGACCAGAGACGCCTTCTAAACTTACAATAAAAGTCAAGCGGAAAGAGGAGTAAAATTATCTCCAATACCGACGTATGTAGGTGCAGTGCGCAAGACAGCACTAATTACTGTACAGGCAGGCCACTGCAATCGCCGTATTAGATTTAAATTAGGGATTCCCATGGATTTTTAGGGATTCCCACCAAACTAGACATCTGTAGATCAAGAGAAATCTAACCACAGCTGTGTATATCCAGTGTTCGGTTTCGCAGACAGCTTCACATCCAACGGGAGTTGTAGAAAATGTGCATTATCTTTGAGTTTCAGTTCCATGCCAAGCAATTTAAGTGGATGAAAAGGCGGCAGCTTATACCCTCTCCTGAATAGTACTACCTTCGTTTTTCCGGGGTTAACAACCAAAACGCGATCAGATACCCATTCTTTGGCTTCCTATCACCTTCAAAATCACTGAAATTCAATCATAGCTTTGCAACCGAATGCTTTGAATTTTAGGCGTAGCAAACTCTTGTTAATTTTCATGAAAATTCTTCACCTGAAGAATATTTTTTTTATAAAGCAACATTTGATTAATAAAACCACACTCAAAACAATGTCTTTAAAGTTTGTTAGCCTACAGAGACAACATAATGTTCATAATTTAAATATTTTTTGTTTTTGTAACCATAATAATTCCCGTTATTGGTAATGTTAGTTCCCGGAAAATACACTAATTGTGGTTCCTTAATTGTCAAGCAACACAAATCACTGAAACTGAATGAATGTCCATTAAATTTTGCGTATGAAAGAGTATCATCAATAACATGGCAAATTGTCCTTAGGCAGTTGAGTAGGAACATCACCACAACCTGTAGTCGTAGTCATTGTCGTTGTCATCGTGGACGTCGTCTTATGTCCACATCAGCGGAACAACGTCATCATCATAATAATAAGAATATTCGTATGGGGAAAACATGACATAAAATTAATACAATACTAGATGGAACACACCGTGATACATACGCACGCATCTGTCTGTCATTTATGGGTGCAAAATTTTAATTATTAAGACAGCACGACAGGCACGAAAAGAAGTTCATTGTGGACGCTGCGTGGAGTAGTAAAGTTTAAGACGAATATGGAAAGCCCCTTCCTTCATTTGTAATTAAGGATTTGGAAAGAAAATTCATTGAAAATAAAATATGCAAATAAAGAAAATTATTATTAAGAATACATACCCAATAGATTGGTATTTTGCTTCATACTGATGTTGATTGCTGCTACAAGGACATATGCATCCCCTAAACTATCTAGACCGACTGACAGGCAACAGTTTAAGTCTGAATTTGTCATAAACATTGTTTAAAAGCAAAACAAAAAATTTTTTAAAAACAACTCCGTGTCTTGTCATACACTTAAACATTCGCGTGCTTTTGTAGCTGGTTTTACTATGTTACATAGAACATGTGAGATTTAAGTTCCAGGATGAATATACAAGTTGTTGTTGTCAGCAGCTAAAACAGCATCAGCAGCAGCAATAGCAACGTTAACACCAGCAATTTTCGTGTTATGTTAATTAGTTCATTATCAAAATTACGCGTTTATAGGTTTTCAAACCCAATATTTATATTTTCGCATCCATTTTATATGGCGTAACACTGTGCTGTTGAAATCATTTGCGACTGTACGCCAGTTCACTTATACACCAGCCGTATATAAGTAAGTGAATATACAATTGGGGGTTAAAAAATAGCATCAAGGAAACAGGTATTTTACTTAATTGGTTATAACAATCCTTTAGTCAGGATTATAACCTAGCCTTTTCCACAACCAATATTGTGTGTGTTAATTTTATCCATGAGCGGCGGTAGCTATAACTTCTACACTGAACAGAAGATTTGTGAAACCTTTCATGGCAATTTTATTTACCTTAGGGCCATTATTACAACTTGCCGTTAAACTTGGGTTTAGTTAAAGGTACCTTTAGCTAAAGGGAACTGTAAAGTTACCTTTAATTGATTTTCGTTATTACAACTTACAGATAAAATAAAATTAAAATATAGCAGTGCCGGAGCGAAGACGATAAAACTGCTCAATTAAATAAGTTTTTTTTTTAACGCAGTGGCAACAACGGACTTCGTTTTTATGTTGTATATGCTCATTTTGTTTAAATTTGAAGTTGCCATATTGAAAATAGTATATGATATGGCAAGTTCAAACATAAAGTAACCTTTAAATGTTAAAGGTAGGATGATCTTCCCTTTAGCTTAACGATCACTTTATCTTATTGGGTACTCATAATAATGAAAAACAATTTATCTGCCCGTTAAAAACATCCCTTTAGTTAACGGCGAGTTGTAATAATGGCCCTTAGAGTGTTCGCCAGAAATCTGAGAGGAAGTTCCACAACACACTACCTACTAGACTACGGCGACTTCCTCTGTTAGTGGTAGAACTTAATTGATTATTACAATCCTTTAGTCAGGATTACAACCTAGCCTTTTTCACAACCAATATTGTGTGTGTTAAATTTATCCATGAGAGACGGGATCTAGAGCTTAACGTCTACCCTGAGCGGCAGATTTGTGAAGATTTTCATGGCAATTTTATTTACTTTCAGAATTTTTGCCAGAAGAAGGAAATCGCCTAAAATAATTTTTTTTTATATTTCGCTTTGGTCGAGATATTTGAATCGGATAATAAGCCAACACACTTCTTACTACACTTCGGCGACTGTTAGATAAATATGTACTACAGGTATTACGTGGATTTCTGGCATGAACTCTGAAAGTAAAATAAAATTGCCATGAAAATGTTTCTCAAAAATCTTTCGTTCGGAGTCGACTTTAAACTGTAGGCCCTGCCACTCATGTATAAAATTAACACATACAACATAAGTGATATAAACTAGGTCGTAATCCTGACTGAAGGGTTGTAATGAACAACTACATACGTGTTACGTTGCAGATGACCAATCACTCTTGATCGACTTTGAGGACTTTCATATTCGAAATGAATCCATAAAGTGATATAAATTTTAATTTTTCTTGGTATACATTGTTGGCGCGCCCCTTCTTCAGCTTAACAGCTAATTAGTTCACTGTAACATGTTCTAGGATGACAGGGTTGCCAACTTTCATAAATTATAAATAAGAACCGCCATGAAAATGTATTTGCATTTTTGTATTGTATTGGATTTTTGGTGAGAAACACTGAGTCTAATCTTACTAAAAATTATGGTACTCCAAGAAACTCTAATAGACTTAACATTCACCAAAATATGTGGAAAGCATTTGAAAGCAGTCGCCTTAATCTAGTTGGTAGTGCATATTTAATCAAAATTACAAGGCTTAGAGACAATAATCATGAAAATCAAATCCAACAGATGGTCAACTTCTAGAATACGTAGCCAGACTTTACAATTTAGTTAGTATTATGCCAAGGAATGGTACCACAGAAATAGATACGAAATCGTCGTTCGAAGGACTATAGTCAGTACGAAGAAGCTTACAAATATTCAAATGAAAAATGCTTGGAATATGCGCACCTCTTCTCGTAGGTTATGTGTTGACTTATTGAAACGTGCTTTACAGACGATTTGTGGAAATGGCAGGAATAGCTTAAAATCTCATGAATATAATGCTGTTAAAAACAAGAGAACTATTTCGCCCCAATTTCAGGGATTTTATCTCTTTCAACCGAAGAACAGTCTTCTTATGTATACAGCTTCTGTAGAAATCATTAGGGAAAATGTTCAAAACCAAGACGCCTCTTATGCGTACCCATTATGCAATACCCTGTAATAGCACCGACAACTATGCCTAACGTGCTCCTTTCTAGTTTAAAGAGACTTGTCGTGCACTCTTTATCCAGCCTTGGTAAGACTTTCCGTGCCGTTCTACGCTTGTCCGAGGCCGCACTTCTATTATTGATGTATCCGATGATTGTATTGTCAATTATAAGCTGACAGATTTTCAGAGGGATTACCAAATTCGAGTATTCATTGGAGAGTTAAATGGTTGTGCCGAGCCTGTCTAGTTTATCTGCTTACACTTACCCGAAATGTCACTGTGCCCTGGTACTAGGGTTGCCAGATTCCTATTCGCAAAAAGCTGGACATTGGGTTTTAAAAAGCTGGACAAAACAAAAAAAAGCTGGACATAAAAAAAATACTTAGGAGGTGTTAATTTTGGTTTTGTGTAAATAATTTTTATGTCAGTGATGATAGAAGAGGGAAATCATAACTTAGTTGTATAACAAATGTACAATTAGTGTTGGCTAACATAATTTGACAAACATGATAATTATTGCCCAATTTATTGCAGTGTACTAAAAAATTTCTATTTAGCTGGACAAATTAAATTTTAGCTTGAAACTGGACAAGCATCAAAAAAGCTGGACAATCCAGCCAAGTCCAGCCAGGCTGGCAACCCTACCTGGATATGGACATATAGTTCTGTTATCTTATTGAGATATCTGCAACAGCTGTACACCGTCACAGGGTTCATTATGTTGGCATTCAATGTTTTAATAGCCGCCTAGCTAACGGAAAGTATGGAAATGTCCTGCATGGGGATATTTGCGCTCCCTATAATTTTCGCCTGAGCCTGTATTGCAGACACATCTGCCTTAAAGGTTAATCGATGATTCAGTACCATTTTATTAATTTTTGCTCGGACACTACAGAGTCGTTCTGCAACAGAAGGAGCAGACTCACTCGCATGAGTAAACATTATTTCGGCGTTAATTTAGTCTGGAGTGATAAGTATCAAAAGTAAGCATTGAATAGCATGACGATGACCGATTGTTTCCGTGTTTACAAATTCATTTTTAGTTCCTTTGTTTTGCCCATAACTGTCTATTTGCATCCACGGCATAGAGTTTAACCAATTAAGCCAATAATGAGGCTTAAAATGTGCGTGCCATTTGTCCTGTTTTTATAAAAACACTCGTAGTCGTAAGAGAGAGGGATACCAAATGAAATTTCTAATTAGAAATTAATGCAAATTGATTTTCATAGTAATTACATTAAGTTTTTGGTTAATTTTGTTGTTGTTGTTGCTATTGCTAATGCTGCTATCCGCGCGTAGTTTGTTTTTGTTGTTGCTTTATAGTGTATCTATCTATTTATCTTCGCGTATTTGCCAAACTCAATTAAGTGGCCAGTGAAAACATTTGTTGCGTATAAAGAATTAATAAAACTGATTAGACCGCGAAGAGAGAACGAGAAGAGAGTACGAGAGTATCGAGTATAAAAACGATTTTGAAAATCATTATTTGTTTTATTGTCGAAGACAAATATAAACACACATTCATGTTTGCATTTATAATTACACGATTGAATTGGATTTGAAATTGAAATTGGAATGGCTTTCAAACATAATTTAATTAAATGGCTGGCTGTACTTTGAAGCTGGGATGGCTAATTACAAAATAAAAAAGAAGAAACAAAAAAAGGAAGAAGATTTTGATGAAGAAAAAAGTGTTTAGAGGAACTAGACGCAATTAGTAATAGACAAGGCCGCTAAAAACAGAGAGATATTCTGCTGGCGTACATTTTTTTTTTGAGGACATTATTTGTTAATAACAGTCATTGTAGATTAGAAATTTGTATTCCTAAAAAATTCTTATTAAAAGGATGATTAAATAATAACAATTAATTTATTTTAAACTCAAGGCTAGATAAACAAAATTAAACATCATAAGAAAAATGGGATACGAGGATGATTTCAAAATTAGTCGAATTGAGGTAGTAATTTGTAAAAATTTATCACATAACACTAGAGATTCAAGACACCTCATTTTTATGTATTTTTTAGAGTCATAAAAAATAAACGATTTCAGAGAATATCATGTATGCACACATATACATAGCGGTGATGATTGTGACGCTAATGATAATAAGAAAGGGTGAGCCAAATGAGAGATTTCTGCATAGTGCCAGAGTCGAAAACTTTAAAAAGAAAGTGAACAGTAAGCCATTCCTCTACGACCTTTCTAAAAAGTCTAATACTTCTTTGCATGGCAACTCATTTCGCAATGCAACCGTAATAGGGATAAAGAGATGTTCCTATAATTACCTGTATAATACTATGTTCAGGCATGCACTTTTATTGAGTCAATATTTGGTTTATTGATTACAATATTTTAAGTGTTTAGACATAACAATATACGCAGTTCAGCTGGTTATTCAATATTCATTTGACAGCTGGTAAACAAAACAGCTGGTTGTTTCAACAACATTGTTTTTGTTTTATTCGTTGTTTTTTTGTTTTGTTTTTTTTTTTGTTTGTCGTTGTTGATATTTGAGTGTTCGGAAAATTGTAATATGTTCACTGAACGTACTTATGACAGTGCTGTATTTCAAGTTTCAATCAATATTATAACAATTTATGAATTTATTGAACAATAATTAATTACATAACATTTTATATGAAATATTGAGATCAATAATGCCGTTTATTGCGATTTACTCAATATAAGTACATGTCTGAACATAGTATAATACAGCAGTGGTCAATACTCGTTCCTTCCCTTGTTCGACAGATCTTTGTAACGGAGATCTTCAAACCACGATTACTCTCTTCACACAACGCATCTTCACACAAGACTGACTGAACTTTTATTAACTCAGTTGCCTGCTTTACCTTGCCTTTTATATGGCAACGTAAATAGTCTGATAAATGTTCTTGAAGGAAAATGTTCGTGGCTTCGCCTTCTCGAAACCTCTATAAATGTAAACATCGTTGTTTCATTATTGTTGTTTGTGTATTTTGTTTACATTTATTCTTGTAGTGTTTGTTGTTGTATTTTTGTTAACTTGCTTACCATTTTTTTAGCTGGTATTTGTTGTTGTACTTTTGTTTATAATTTTAATGTTAAGCGATGTAAAAGCAAAACACCATTATATAGATTCTTCATTTTCGTAATAATAAATAAGAGCTCAATTGGATAAGAAATTAAGCTTTCATTAAACTTTCATGTGAAGAAGATTCGTGCAAAGTTTTGGAGACGGCTTATACTCATGTCAGAGTGATACCAAAAATAAAAGAAGCAAAGGCGGTAGCATAACATACTGTTGAAATTATATCCGATATTTATTCTTAGTTGCTGAAGAACATGGTTTCCTGAGTAATGCAAGTTTTGACATGGAAACTTTAACAGCTGCCTTCATCGGTTTAAGTTAAAAGATATCACACGCTGGAAGTAATATGCCTGTGAGGATGAAATTTGAGAACATGTGATTTGCCACTGATGGTGAGAAATTTCAGTAATTTTGTAATTGATGGTGAAATAACAAGATGTTAATTAAAAAGGAAATGTCTACAGTGTACGCTTCCATTTAGACCATGTAAGTATGACAATCAAGCAAGATTTTTAATTAGATAAGGATTAATGAGCCTGCAATAAATACATTCGCCTGATCTTCGTTTGTACAATTATTCGGGATATTGTTTTAATCCGATTGAGTTTGCAGATGATTGAGTTTAAAAATGAACCGAATAACCGAACCTCACGTTCTATTTGCTGTTAGGTTGAAGTTTACGTTTAGATAAGTGCTACAATCGAAATTTGATTATAAATGTGGGACGATACCAAAGGCTAATGGTGCTGACTTGTTTTTGAAAGCGTAGACATCATCCAAAAGGTATTCAGCCATGGTAAAATCGGTTGATTTTACACTTTCAGCTGTGCCAGGATTACTCGATTTAGGATGAATTTTGGTGGGATTAAACGCAAATTTAACTGATTAGCCCCTTGCTCACTCTTTGCCACTAAGCGTAGAAAATGTGTATTTCTGTATTTTAATTTTAGAATTTGAGCTCATTTTGATAGCGTTACTATGTAGTTATCTATGAATTTTATACAAAGGAAAGGACTAATCCTTATGGAGACATGTATTGAGAGGCCAACCAATGCTAATGATCGGGTCCAATGATGCAAAAATGTACAACATTTTCGTTTTTGTCGAATCCATTACATACAAAGAGAATAGATCGGCACGAAATGAAAGATTTTGGATTGGCATTCGGTTATGATATCTTATCGTACTTGCAGGTTGCTACTTTGAAGCATTTTGAGATGTGTTCGATAATTAAAAACTGCAGCATAACTCCAATAGATCCTCATTATAAATGGTGATACATATTGGCTATTTACTTCGGGAATTACTTGTTGTTTTATACTATTCAATATAAGTATTTTAAAACCCAGAAAATTGCTGATTAAAAAGTCTTTGAAATCAAATTTAATATTTTGTTCGATAGAAATTTGAATTCCTAAAAATGAATCATTAATTTAAATTTTCCCCTTCTAGAAAATCATATGAAAACTCTGTGAAAATTTTTTTTGTAATATTTTCTCATCAATTTTTTTAGTCACACTGTCACAGATGCTTACAATGTGACCATGACCATCATAATTTTCATAGCGGAAGTGAAAAATTTGACAAAAATTGAAAAGAGGGAACCAAACGCGTTAACAAAAAAGGGTTAAATCCGCACAATATTTCATTTCATTTGCTTTTATTTCTTTAAATTTTATTTCAAATAATTAAAACGGAAATACACATAAAAACTGTCAATTCATTAAGCACTTGAATACGAAAAGAAAAATTATTTGGCCTCACAAGCGACAAGAATAATGACGACGATGTTAATGATTCTTCTACTAGCAATTCACTCTTGTGGAACACATCTAAGAACTGGGATGAAGGGAGTGAATTATACTAAAAGGGTTCATAATTTAAAAGAATGACTGACAATTCATTTAAAATTTCTTATTTTTTTGATCGCTCTCTGTCAATCAATGAAATGGAAATAAGTCATGTCATGTTTTTAATATCATTCTATGACTATGACTCTGACTCGTACTTGTGAACTGGTTCTGAACTAATTATTTGAAGAATATAATCTGAGGGTTACAAAAAAAAAGGTTCGGAATTTATTGGTTTGACAATATTTTTCAAGAGATACTTGTAACTTTATGATGCCATGATCACCACTAACTGTTAGGTTTTTAATTTTTAAAGAATTTCTGTACAAACCAGAAGCATTGATTTAAATTGTAGTCTTAGCAACAGATGTTAACAAATATTTCTGTTTAAAGAATAACAAAGACAGAACGCGAAGAAAATGTTACGAAAAGCAATTTAATATTTCCATGATTATGAAAACTTTAAAAAGATCAAAAAGCGGTAGGCCGATGCAAGGGAAGCTCATGGAAATCATGAACTTTCTCCATATTGTTATGTTTCTACCTTTTAAAAACCTTTAAAATATGATTTCGTAGATTGCAAATAAAATAAAAATATATTTATTTGTGTTTAATTTTAATTAAATTCTTTATTGTTCGCACAATTCTTTGTGCCACTGTTTACAACTTTATGTAAACAACAACAATTGCCTTTTTTTATGTTATTTCTCTGCTTAAACCCTTTGCATAAACAATAACAATTACTAGACAATTATTCGACAGATCTTCAAACCACGTTTACTCTTTTCAAAAGCACCGAGGTTTCACACAAGACTGACTGAACTTTTACTAACTCAGTTGCCTGCTTTGCCATGCCTTTCATATGGCAAAGTAAACAGTCTGATGAATGTTCTTGAAGACGAACGTTCTTGACTTCGCCTTATCGAAATCTATATACATGTAAGCAACGTTGTTTACATTTATTACTATAGTGTTGTTGGTATAGTTTTGTTTACTTGTTTGCCATTTTTTTATGCTGGTGTTTGTTGTTATAAGGGGTGATTTTTTTAAGAGCTATAGGAAAATTTTTCAAAAAAAAAACACATCAAATTCAGAAAAATGCATGAAATCTTTATTTGAATCGATAGTACGGTCCATATAATTTAATGTTTGAAGATTATTTCATGCAAATGTTGACCGAAACTGCGCCTCAAATGGTTCATCCGTTTAGTCCAATTTTGGCATACTCTTTCCAACATTTCGACCGGTATCTTACGAATAAATGCTTCAATGTTGTCTTCCAATGCGTCAATTGAAGCGGGCTTGTCTGTATAGACATGAGCTTTAACATAGCCCCACAAAAAATAGTCTAAAGGCTTTAAATCGCACGATCTAGGTGGCCAATTGACCGGTCCCGAACGTGAAATAAAATGTTCACCGAACTCGCCTCTCAATAAGTCCATTGTTACGCGTGCTGTGTGGCATGTGGCACCGTCTTGTTGAAACCACATGCCATGCAAGTCAAGCTCTTGCATTTTGGGCAAAAAAAAGTTGGATATCATCTAACGGTAGCGCTTACCATTCATGGTTAAATTATAGACCAAACTGAAGATGTTTGACAGTGAAACAAAACACGAAACGTGTGTGAGCTGTTTAAACCAGTGTTGCCAAAACGATAATAGCTAAAAAATCACCCTTTATTAAACAGTTCGATAATTTGTAAGCAGGTTTGTTTACTGCATTGTTTTGTTTTTGTAGATTTTGTTTATAATTTTAATGTTAACTGATGTAAAATCAAAACACCAGTATCTAGATTTTTCATTTTCGTAACAACACATAATTGGTCTTTACAATCCTTCAGTCAGAGTTACAACCTAGCTTCTCACTCCACTTAAATTGTGTGTGTTAGTTTTATACATGAGTGTCGGGACCTATAGTTTAAAGTCGACTACGAATGACAAATTTTTGAGTAACTTTTCATGACAATTTTATTTACTTTCAGAGTTTTTGCCAGAAATCTGCTGAAATATTAGATAAATATAGTATACACTAGAGCCCCGACTTGCGTCGATCCGATATGCGTCGTTTCGATTTGCGTCGCTTTTTAAAAATTTGACAAAACTCAGCTTGCGTTGTTGCAATTTCAACTTGCGTCGATTAAATTTAGCCGAATTTGAAGGAATGGAAGAGGATGACATTAATGAACTTTTACTGTCTCACGATGAGGAGCTTGATAATAAAAATTTATTATCCATTAATATTCAGCATGCAATAGAAGATGATATTATGATAATTTATAATACATTAGAGGAAAAAAAATAACAATTTCCAATATTTCGAAAGCTATGCAATTAATTTCCCATGTATTGGATATATTTTCTGAAAACGATCCTGACGAAAATCGTAGCGAGGGCGTAGCAGCATCTGCTGACCAAGCCATTAGTTGCTACAAGGAAACATAGCAGCAAAAAAATCTCTAAAAATTCAACAAAACTTTTTGTTAACAAACCTGTAAGATCACGTAATCAAATGGAGTGTTATTTATTTGAATTTATTATCTGAAGAAAGCACAATTTCTTCTTTAGAATTTATTTTTTTATAAATGAATTTTATTGATTTTTGTTAAGTTTTTTTGTTAATTTATATTTTTGCTATTTCTTTATAATAATTAGAGAAAAACTTTACTGAACTTAATAAAATAATAGCCCAATTCACGATCTAGTGTAAATGTATATAATGTATAGTATATTTTTACACTACAATAACAAAATATACAGAAATACTCTTGCTACAGTTTATAAAATAAACAATACTCAAAACCATAGTTTATATTTACTCAACATTTTGCAACACTTAAGTAAACTGACAGCTGACAATTTATTTATTAAAAATAATTAATTTCGTTGGCAAATGGAGACCCAAAATATAAAAAAAGAATAAAACTGAATGAAATTTTAAATAGAATTGTTCATACCCTCGATGAACATAATCTCTTCGGCAGCCTCGCCTATTAAAGAGTCCAATATTTGTTCCTTCAAACTTCCATTAGACATTTTTATAAATTGTTAACAAATATCATAAAACTAAAATCATATACCTATTTTTTATATTTGACAATCAGCTGTGTATTTGTGTTTTACAATAAGTGTTGCAAATCCAACCAGTAAAATTTGTTCAGAATTAATAGGAAATATTTACAATTGCATAAATACAATTGCAAAAATACACGAGATTGTGAATTGGGCTAATGAAAAATGTTTTCATAATTCTGTTTTATCCGAAATATTAAGTTTTTTTGCTTCATTTTGATGAATTTCAATGCATTTGTATAGAAAAATTTGATTCGATTTGCGTCGTTTCGATTTGCGTCGCAATTCTCCGGTCCCCATTAACGACGCAAGTCGGGGCTCTAGTGTATTAGACTTGAGACCCCCAAGTCAGACATCTCCAAGAAAACGAAATATGAAGGAATATTTGTCGGTGAATTACTCTTAGCAGATTTCTGGTTTTTCTCTCAGAGAAAAATAAAATTGCCAAGACAACTTTCTCAAAATTTGTTATTTTTTTTCACTAGAAATGGAGATTCTAGAAACAATTTCGTTTCCCGTCTTTAACAATTACTACCAAACGTATCACTCAATTTGCTCTTTCGCTATTAAGTTCCATTACTTGCCTTCTGCTAAGGTAGACATTTCCCATAGTCATGATGAGTGGTAAGAAACATTTGACCAACAACAAATTTACTTCATCGTCTTTATCTCTTATTCAACCACAAATACTTTTATTACATGACATTGGAATTTATGGCAGAATAGTGCTGTTGGACCAGAATTAAGAACGATAATAACATCATCATTAAAGTCATTATCATCGACAAAGAATCAATAAATATAAGTGCACTCCAATAACATGGTTGGAAGAAAATTAAAAGCAAAGCAAAATAAATAAAAAAAAAAGTCAAATTCTATGGATTTTATGAAAAATTATTTTTTTTTATAGTTCTTAAGTCCATCAAATGACGGCTTAAACAGCCATTAGAACGGATTGAAATAAATATGCAAAAAAGGAAATTGACCAGAACAGAAGATCCAATGCAGTGACACAAATAAAGATTAAATTGTCGTGTCTTTAAAGACTTTAAAAAGATCTTTCTTGCTTTACATCATTACAGCTAAAATATCTTCAAGTTAAATGTATACTTTTGTGTGATTATTGAGACGATAGTTTTACTAGAAAAGAAGTGTTAAATTTATTGGCAAGGTTTAGGAAAACTTGTGTTTTAGTTAGTTTGAGGGCGGCAATTCTTGGTAAATAATGCCTCAATTGACAGAAATCCTTCTTATGTACTGTGTTTACCACATCGAAATATTTACACAAGCCATCGAAAAAGGACGAAATTGAAGTTGCAATGATTGATTTTCCTTTCTTTCTTAGAAGAAAATATTGACGCCTAAAAACTTTATAAAAAATTTTTAAAAGTAGTTGAGTATATAAACACCACGAGATAGTTTGTTCTAATTTTTCTTTTGGTATCAAAAACTAAAAACAGACACTCGGCAATAATAGAAGTCTAAAAAACTTTAATAAGTTTTTGCTTTGACATCACTTTCTTTTCGTATGAGAATGTGAAGGAATTCTTCAAGAGCCATCTCCTTTCAATTTAATCCTTGTCGATATTAACACTTCACTAGCGACATACGGCCATTATGAGTTTTATGGTTACGGCATGAAAAGAATTAACTACAAACACAGACAGAATTTTGATGAATTAAAAATTTATTGAACTTCGCATGAAACTCAATTTCTTAAAATCGATATCGTCAGCAGAATTTTTTGCAAAAAAAAGAAATTGTTTGTTGTCTCTTACTGCAACTCTAGGTTTTGGATAGCAGACGATATTTGTCTACTCTTGCAAAAGAAGAAAAGCCATGAAAATATATAAGGTTAGCTCAGTGCACAGCTTGCTATAGGACCAAATAGTCGTATACATATGTAATTTTCTTCTGTTCTGTTGTACTCAAACTACAGCCATTCATCTAAAATTGCCCCAGGGTCATATACAGAATATTCTGGGCGAATACCTTGCTAATTGTCTCAGGAATTTAATCAACGAAATAAAACTAAATTCTACAAAAATTATTTGTAAAGAAAGAAAAATAAATATATGTAAATAAAGCCGTCAAGTCATTGCAATATGTGCTACAATACTCACTCCTTCTTTTTCCCACAACTTACATACATTCATAATTGGTCATTACAACCCTTCACTCATGATCCTGATCTAGCTTCTCACACCACTTATGTTGTGTGTGTGCTAATTTTGTACATAAGTGGAAGGACCTACAGTTTAAAGTCGATTCCGAACGATTAATTTGTGAAAAACATTTCATGGCAATTTTTTTTGCCAGAAATCTGCTGAGATGAAGTTGTATTTCGTTTTTTTGGGTTTGAACCAGAGATCAGCAACGAGTATTCAAAACGATGAGTAGATTCGAGTCATACTTATAATTTCAGCTACTTGTACGCATTCATACTTATTTTAATATCATACTCATACTACTCATATTCAAAGTTAGAAATACTCATCGTACTCATACTTAACATTACGAACGATGTTGTTGATTTCGACTCTCCATGATTCAACATATACACGAAGCACAAAACAAGTATGATTCGAGTACGAACACCACAATACTCGCTAGAAGGTTGTGTGTGTGCTTTGCTTGCTGTCTTTGTCTTTTCTTTCTTCTTTGTTTGTAAATGCAACAATAACTACTACTGTAAATTTTGATGAATGATTCGAGTGAGTCGAATCATTCGTAAGTATTATAAGTGTTTTTCTAAATTTATGAATCTGAATGAGTAGGCGTATGAATCAAACAATGAATCGAATGTTGTGAGTTTGATGTCAACGTTGTACTCATACTCATTGCAACCTGTACTATGTACTCATTGCAACACTATGATAATAAACGTAAACAACGATGTTTACATTTATAAAGATTTCGAGAAGGCTTCAAGGCAAAGCAGGCTACTGAGTTAGTGAAGTTCAGTCAGTCTTGTGTGAAGACGCGGTGCATTTAAAGAGAATAATCGTGGTTTGAAGATCTACGTTACAAAGATCTGTCGAATAATTGTATAGTAATTGTTATTGTTTATACAAAGAGTATAAAGAGAGGAATAACAAAGAAGAGCAAATGTTGTTGTTTACATCAAGTTGTAACCAGTGGCACACAGAATTGTGTGAATAATAAAGAATTTTAATTAAAACTAAACACAAATTTATTTTTATTTTATTTGCAATCTACGAGCTCATATTTTAAACGTTTTTAGAAGGTAAAAACGTAACAATTTGAAAAATATTTCTACGACGATTGAATTTCAGCAGATTTCTGGCAAAAACACTGAGAGTAAATTTAATTGCCATAAAAAGTTTCTCAAAAAATTTGTATAAAATTGACACAGTGGTGTGAGACGCTTGGTTGTAATCCTGACTTAAGGGTTGTAATGACCAATTAAGTATGTATGTATACTTTTATTTGGAAACTACACTCTTAGCAATTGGAGAAAATTAAAAATAGACCAATCGCCCGAATCACAGTTTTAAAGATGTAACGGGTGATTTTTTAGCTATTATATTTTTGGCAACACTGGTTTAAACAGCACAAGCACGTTTCGTGTTTTGTTTCACTGTCAAACATCTTCAGTTTGGTCTATAATTTAACCATGAAACAATTTAACAATGAAAGTTTGGTGCGGTTCATGGGCTGGTGGCATTATTGGACCGTACTTCTTCAAAGATGCTACGAATCGTAACGTAACTGTGAATGGTGAGCGCTACCGTGGGATGGTATCCAACTTTTTTTTGCCCAAAATGCAAGAGCTTGACTTGCATGACATGTGGTTTCAATAAGACGGTGCCACATGCCACACAGCACGCATAACAATGGACTTATTGAGAGGCGAGTTCGGTGAACATTTTATTTCACGTTCGGGACCGGTCAATTGGCTGCCTAGATCGTGCGATTTAACGCCTTTAGACTATTTTTTGTGGGGCTATGTTAAAGCTCATGTCTATACAGACAAGCCCGCTTCAATTGACGCATTGGAAGACAACATTGAAGCATTTATTCGTGAGATACCGGCCGAAATGTTGGAAAGAGTATGCCAAAATTGGACTAAGCGGATGGACCATTTGAGGCGCAGTCGCGGTCAACATTTGCATAAAATAATCTTCAAACATTAAATTATATGGACCGTACTATCGATTCAAATAAAGATTTCATGCATTTTTCTGAATGTTATGTAATTTTTTTTGAAAAATTTTCCTATAGCTCTTAAAAAATCACCCCTTATTACCCCAAAGAAACAAAGCAAACATTTTAGGTGTTAGTTGTACTTGGCTTAAACTAAAATCTAACGCTGTTCCAATTGGAAATTTTTTTCATGTTGTTGCATGACGAACTCCTCGTACAATGAGGTAGCAGTTTCATGGAATTAATTTTTTTTTTTTTTGATAGAATTCACTTTTGAATGACTTGAACTCAATATGATTTAACTTTACAGTGAATGATGTGTTTCGTATTGTAAAATAATAAGAAAAAAAGCAAAACAAAAAACGAGAAAATAAATCCAAAATTAAAAAGTGAGAGAGAGAGAGAGAGAGAGATACTGAAATAAACATTCATTTTGAATGACAGTTGAACAAATTAAACAATGTCTGCATAAACAAAACTAGAAATTGAAAAAAAAAAATACAAAGAAAAACTGCAAACTTTTAACTTGAAAAAGGCAAGAAATTTTCAATTTTTTTTTCTGTGTTTTCTGTTTTGTTACACAGTCATACAGTCAAGTCAGTCAATGTTAAATGTAATAAACGCCCCGTGTTTTTTAATGAAGAAAAAAAAGCGAAAATCCAATTGAAGTACACAATATGTAGAGGTGTTTGGCTTGTTGTAGTAGATATTGGTGTGGCAGGCAGAAGAAGTTGCAAAGTGACAGTATTAAGCAAAAAAAAAAGAAGAGAAAAAATACAGTTGACAGCCAAATGTCAATGTTTGACATTTGCACGACACTTGTGCTGTATTTGTGCAGCAACGGGAAAATAATATTAAAACAACAACAGCAGCAACAACAACTACTACTGGAGTCACAAAGAGAAAAAAAATACCCATACTAGTAGAATTATTAGAATTATTTTTTTTGACTTTTTTGTTTGAGAATTAAAACAACAAAACAAAGGAGAGAAAAAAAAGAGATACAAATTCGTGTCCTGACATCATGAAAATGAAATGAATTTATTAAACATCATCATACTCTCTTACAAAGTGCTAAGTGAACGAATGAATGAGTGAGTGAATGTGTTGCAAGCCAAAGCTGTGTGTGAAGCATATGTACATGAGTAGAAAATAATCCACTGTCAGGGATAATACAGTTTTGGTTTTATGGTTGAGGGGGTCTTTTATGGAATAATTTTTTTCATTCACTGTCTCTCTCTCTCTCTGTAGTTTGAATAATTTTGTTCTGTTTTTTCTTTTTTGTTTTTGTTTTTGCCTTTGGCTAGTGACAGAGACATTTGTGATTTTTTAATATAAATTTAATTAGAAATATGCAGTTATACAGTATGTTGCAAAGAGATTTTTCCTCTCATGCTTCTGTACACTGGAACCAACCATTCAATATGATGAGGAAAGAAAGAAAACAAAACAACATTAGCATGAGGGGAGTTTTAATATCATTCATCGTGCCCCCATGCTTTTTACTCTAATGGCTGTTTGGTCGTAGAGTACAAGAACCTTTGCTGTCACATTGACAGTTGTTAGCTAAGGCTTCTGGGTTGAGACCAAAAATTATATATGAAAAGTAAGTATTCCTTGGTGTATATCGTACATTATTATTCTTAACATTTGTTGCCCAATTTATAACTCAACATCAATTCGAAACTCACCCCCTTAAAAAAAAAAAAAAAAAAAAGATTTTTAAAATACGACAACATGTTTCACATACCAGGCTGCAGTTTTTCCTGTTTTTCAAACTTGTTCTGAAAAACATTAATTTTCCTTGGAAAAATTTATTTTTTTGTACTACCATGCAAGGCAGGAATTTAAAAAAAATTTTTTTTTGATCAAAAAATCCTTTTTTGTTTACCAAACATACCCCCTTTCATCCCTGTTGCAAATATTTTTTTTAATTTAATTGCCATTTATTCTCTCTCTTCGCTTTCGATTTTCTTTTTGTTTTTTAATTTCTCATAGCCCTACAGGTTATTTGATTTTTGGCTTAAAATTATATTCAATTTAATATTTTTTTCTGTTGTTTATTCCCTCTGAGTGTGTGTGTGTGTGTGTGCAGCAAAATGTCCTTTGGCGGTATTTTTCTTCAAATTACTTTGATGTGTGTTCAATTACTCCAGGGCATTACCACAAAACGATCGTAAATGTTTGAAATTATTTCGTGATTAGTAACAAAGAATTTAAAGCTTAAGGGGGGGTTGCTTGCTTGCTTGCTTTTACTCTCCTGTATTGCTCTTAAGTATGATGATGATGGCATTAAATATTAAATGAATGCAAAATACATGTGTCTATCTGTCTGTCTGTCTATCTGCCACAAACAGGGTGTTTATCTCCATATGTTGTGATATTCCTTTTACCATCAGTTTGTATTCAAAAGAAAGGTACGTACATATTTCGTATTCGTTTGTTGTTTTGTTTTACACGCGTTGGCAATAGTGTGTATGATTTAATTAAATTTCTGTTTTTCCTTAATTTATACAAGTTTTTTTGCCCCTGCTTTTTTGCTCGTACTGTCGACAGTTTTATTAAAAAACTAAATGTCATCTGTTTGCAAATTATTTTCACATTTGTTTGTGAAAGTATTTCAATTATTTTGAAATATTTTTAATTTAATTTTATTATTGCATATCATTTAATAACTAACTTTTAAACTCGTAGAAAAAAAATTGACAGATATGCTAAGCTAAATGCAACAAATAAATCACAAAAGATTTTTGAAATATAACCTAGGTTTTCTTTAATATCAGAGGATTATTCTTATTCGTAAATTAGATTTTTTCATTCATCATTGTTCCCATTATGCTGTTTTTATATACTGCTAGGATGACGTTATTTCTCAGACTCTTTAACAATTATATGAAAATTGTTGAAATCGTAGGTAAAAATGTTGTTTCGTGCTCATAGAGAATTTAGGATAGTTTAGGTGAAATTGCTGAAATCTTAACAGCAGCTCACTTCGCTGTATACCTTCAATTTCAACATGGCATTTTCTCTTAGCTATTCTGTCAATTTTCGTAATAAATTCTGGATGCACAAAAATATTTTGTGTCAAATGCTCAGGTGTGGAACAAGTACAGAAACAACATATATTTTCTGTTCACTAGATAATCTACACAAGTTGTTGTAAATTATGCTAAGCCACCTTTCCCTTATAAATGTGTGAAAGAGAAGCAGGATAATTCTGCATCTGGATTACTTGGAAATTGAAGTTGGGCACGTTGTGTAACTAATTTGCAGTCATGCTTTTACCTTACACGTACCAGTACCCTTTAACTCAAACTCTTCTTCAATCTTCTCTACAATTTATCTTCTAAAGTGATGGCTTTGTTCTTAGTTAATATGTTTATAATACTAGCTACTGTAGCTTGATCCTAAATTTCTTTTGCGACTGTTTTTATAGCGAATTCATCCTGAATTGCACAACCGAACAAAAAAAAAAAAAAAAAACAACAAAGAACTAGAAAATATCGGGTCTTTCATTAAGCGCTACCTACTTTTAAATTAAAATAAAACCAAGTGTTCTCTTGGGGCTTCTACGGGTGAAGAGAATACGAAATGTCCAATTTTCCACGAGTCTGCCACATAAATCAGGCTAAATTCGACCGATGTCATGGGTACCATAGTGTTTTGTGCTTATTTGCATACACCTTCGACTTAAGAAAAGTCCACAAGATAAAAGCTAGCAGTGCCAGATGACTTGATTTCGGTATACAGTTCACATCGCCTCCACGTGGCATAACTATGTCCACAAGTCACTCGTGAAAAATATCGAATGTGGTATGAGGGATGTCACACGTAGCACCATCCTGGTGACACCACATGTCGTAGTAGTCCAGATCATCCACTTCAGACAAAGGACCTATAGTGGTATATAGGTAATCATCGACCTATAGTGCTAACTGTTGACAGTGATGGATTGGCCAGCATCGTACTCAAAGAAATATGGACCGAAGACGCCGACAGTCCAAAATCCACAACAAATAATGAGCTTTTGGGAAAGAATTGAACTTTTTTTTGACAATTTTGTTTGTTCACTTATTCATTCATCCATAAGTGGGCCTCATCGTTGAAGAGGATTTAATGAAAATTATTGAATTTAATGAAAATTAGGTTTAGTTTTCAACTGCTGCAAAGCCCACTCAGTGAACAAGCTTCATTGTTTATGGTCGTTTACCCTCAGTTTCTGGGTCTGTTGAATTTTGAACGTGTCAAGACACAAATATTCACCAAGTTGTGGTTTTAAAAAGCCAAGTTCTTGTAACTGACGGAAATCGTCTGCCAAGGATTCTCTTGCACATTCTCTTATAACCGATGGTGTTTTCAGCACAGTTTGTGCACATATGGCTGTTGGTTGAACCTTTAATGAACTATTTCCATGATTATTTGAATAAATGGCAACTACACAATTTAGTAGATATAGCTCCACAAGTAGGCCGTTCTCAACTGTCAAAGCTCGGAAGTACTTTCTGAAAGACCAGTCAGATTTAATGAGCCACACAACACTATCGACTTTTTTATGTGAGAAAGAATAGTTTTACGTTTTAAACTTTTTTGTGGGGCTACGTCAGATAACCCTACGCGGGTAATGCTTATCTAAGGGCATTTACAAATTTGTTTTCAATCAAGTCAAGTTATCCCCACGATAGCTGTGAGAAAAAATTATCGAAAACAACCTCAAGTGCAGCGTTTGCTACAAGCAATCCAGGTTTAGCGATTTAAATGAGATTATTTTTCGTTGCCAGCTATGTGGCAAGATCTACGCATGAAATTAAATAAAATTTTAATTGAAATCAAAGCTTCACATTGGTTTCATTTTACTTAACTTTTAAGAGCAAAAACGGAAAAAGTCTTTATTAAGTGAAGTAAATATTTAATAAAAATATCAAATGTTTCATCTTTCTGGACAAGACAAAATATAATTAACAATTTAATTTAAAAAAATATATATATAAAAAATTAATTCCAATTGATGGCTGTCTTGTTAACCATAAAATATACTTTTTAATTGGTCAATAGATGTTAGGATTATTGCCTAAATTGCTTATGCATGATTATATTACAAATTGTTTTGTTAAATTGCAAATTCTAATTAATTTTTCATGAAATAATTTTATAAATTTTTTTTGCAATTTTTCTCTCTCTAAGATATCACTTTAATTAATTTGTTAAATATGAAAGAAAGATAAACTAAAAAAAGGAAATTTGCTTCAAGTAAAAATAATTTTTCAAAAAAGAGAAGAGAAATATTTTTGATAGAGTTTGACTTTTTACTTATTCTGCTTATGCATACAATATGAACAATGATGCCCATTACTGAATACACTTGAAAAATACAGAAAAATACGGAAAAAAATTGGAGAGACTTTTTGAGCTCAAGACTGTAACAATCATGTGCATTTTGCTGTGCTCTGACTAAAGGGTATTAAAAATTTTGTGATTCTTTCTCTATTTTTTTTTTGTTTTTGTTAAAGAAAGAAAAGCCTCTTGACAAAAGAGAAAAAGAGAGAAAAGTAATAAAAATTGCATATTATATGAAGGCTTTTAGATATTATTATGCATACAGGACATACACAAAGCAATACAAATAAAGGAAGAAAGAAAAAATCCAACAGAATTTGCTAAAATCCTTAAAGCAAAATTGTTTTCTCTACGAGAGAGAGAGAGCATAGCATACAATAGAATATGGATGGTAGAGCCTATAAAAAGGCAAAAATAATTCAATTCTAGAGCACAGTAAGTACATTTAACAACTCAATAATAATAATAATGGAAGCACATGAAATACACTCGTATGCAAAGCTAAAAGCAAAAGGAAAAAAAGGACATTCTTCAAGAGTGCCTTTATGGTTAACCATGTGTATTGGTTACAAACGTTAGAACGTTAGAGGAGCGGGTATCATTAATATATGCTTTGTAGGGAACCCACATTGTAATGTTAAAATAAAAATTACGTGTGTTTTTTTCGAATCTCAAATGCTTATGCAAATTTCTTACCAAAATTCTAAAAATGCCGAAATGCCTGCCTATTACCATTACAGCATTTAAAGGATCTCTTTTTAGGTTTCCATTTCGTTTATTATTTCGATCTAAATTTCCTTTAGATTTCTTTCATTTTCTCTGTGTTCATATGTGTGTGTGTGTGTGTTTTAAGTAAATGCGTATGAAATTGTTCATTGTGCCTTATAGCAACTCAAGTTGAATATCAATGAGGCTGCAAGAAAATAAAAAAAAAAAAAATTGGCAAATAAATTATCAACGTTTATTTGTATTGTTTGCACAAAGAAAACTTTACGTATGTGGGTATACATTTCAAGGATATTCATGGTACACACATGTATGCACATACATATGAATACATTAAAAAAAACACATATGAATTATTATTGTGTGGTTTGTTTATAAGTAGGACTTCATAAAAATAAAACGTCCACGTCCATTAATTTACAAAGAAAATATAATTACGAGGGTGGCTCAATAAGTTCTAAAGAAAGAAGAAGGAGCAAATATGCTATAAATAAAATCATAACAAAAGCTTTACTACCGGTACATATGTAGGCATATCGTTGGAAATTGCATTGTAAAAGAGCTGGTCGGGGCCGGTATGGAGCTCGCAATCTTCGACATGTTACATAGCATAGGTAATCCGATTGCCTCCCTTAATTTGGATATTGTACATTCGTTTTACAGGGAAGCTCAATCTCGTTCGCAGCTGGTGGATACGTCCAATATTGCTAGACTTTAGTGGACAAATATGGACAAGAGAAGAAGCGACTCACTTCTTTCATTAAATCGGCAAAAGTCTTATCATTGCGGCTAATGATTTTTGCAGAAGCTGCGGGTCTCATGAGGAGAAAGAGACTGCATTTCACTTCATATTATAAATAAAATAAAAGTGTGTTTAGTTTTAATTAAATTTTTTATTGTTCGCACAACACTGTTTACAACTTGATGTAAACAACAACAATTGCTTTGTTTGTTATTCCTCTGTTTATAGCCTTTGCATAAGCAATAACAATTACGAGGCAATAATTCAACAGATCTTTGTAACGGAGATCTTCAAACCGAAATTACTCTCTTCAAACATACCGCGTTTTCACACAAGACTGACTGAACTTCACTTACTCACTCGCCTTTTTGTAGCTTTTGTTCATAATTTTAATGTTAAACGACGTAAGAGCAAAACACCAGTATCTAGATTTTACCGTTTTCATAACAATATATTGGTACCCTGCTCTTGTTACGGCGAAACGGAGGTTTTTGACCTCTCATTTTCCGACATCTTTAATGCAGCTCTCTGACATAAAGATAACGACCTAGCTTCTCAAACCACTTATGTTATGTATGTAAATTTTATACATGAGAGTTGGGACCTACAGTTTTAAGGTCGATTCCGAACGACAGATTTTGAGAAACATTTCATACGAATTTTATTTACTCTCAGAGTTTTTGCCAGAAATCTGCTGAGAGGCAGTCGCCGAAGAAATATTTTTTCTTATTTTTGTTTTGATGTCTATCCTGGGGTTTGTACCTCGGGCCTCACGTCTAATAAGCCAACACATTAGCCACTAGACTACGGCGACTACAACTTATTTTTCAGGAAAGTTTAATCATGTTTGCATCTGAAATATTGTTAGACTCTGCTGTACACGTATGAGCAAGCCGAGGACCGATTCATTTCTGTCGTGACATGACATTCTGGCTTATTCTTCTGCAAGAACTGTGGGTCTAAGGTCTCTTGTCAAGAAGAGACAGAGGTTTTTGACCTTTTATTTTCTGACATCTTTGCCCCAGCTCTCTTATATAAAGATTACTAATTTTGGTCTCAAGTCCCTATAGGGAATATTTGATACCCGTGTTTCACAATAGGCCGTAGTTTAGTATAGGAGTGTGTTGGCTTATTAGACGTGAGGCCCGAGGTACAAACCCCAGGTCAGTAAACTCCAAAAAAATGGCTGCCTCTCAGCAGATTTCTGGCAAAAACTTTGAGAGTGAACTAAATTGCCATGAAAAGTTTCTCAAAAATCTTTCATTCTAAGTAGACTTTAGGTCCCGCACTCATGTATAAAATTAATTAACACAAGTAATGTGAGAAACTAGGTTGTAATCCTTGCTGATGGATTGTAATGAGCAATTATGTATGTATGTATCGCAATAGGCTCTAATGCTGATATTTTCCTTTAAGGGGAATCCTCCACGTTACTTACCCTAACTTAATAAAAGCTTTACGAAAAACTTGTCTTTCATTTTTCCTACTAAGGTTGAACTATAGCCTTCTTCATAGACCCGCTAGTATAAACTTATAGAACCTACTGTATACTTATATTAAAAATAAAATGTTTTTCAAGAAATTAAAAAACAGAAAGAGATAAAAAATAATTCCTTAACGTATGCCCGCATATTTCTATTTACCATATGAACATATTTCATAATACAGATGTATGATACGTGTGTATGTATGTCTGTCTGTGATGCATGACTAATATATAAATGTATTCCTTACTTCATTATAATTATTATTCTGTTAATATAAAGAAAACGTCCACAAACATATAAAAAAATCCAATGCGTATGGTTTTCAGAAATGAACGCCCATCCCTTGTATATCGAATACCAGTGATACTTTTCTTCTCAACACCCACTTGTTGTGATTATTATTCGCACATTAAACACACACAGGGCTCATGTATCACCATCACCATCACCATTACCATCATCATCGTCATCAACATCAACATTATAATTCTCATCCAATAATAGGAATTAAATGAACAACTGTTGTATGCTGCAGATATTAAGAAAAGCCCATTCATTCATTCATTCACTCAGTCATTCATTCATTCATTCCTTCCATTGTGATTTTTATTAATTGTAAGTGTTCGACCGAAGGTAGGCACAATGAATTTTTATATGAAAATATGACAACAACAACAGCAATAAATGCGTGAATTGCGAAGTGAGACCAAAGCAAGTACGTGACATGCATACAACAGCGAGTTCGCTATTAAGGCAAGCAACAGCAGCACCAGCAGCAGGTATAACCTGCGAATGTCTTAAGCTGAACATAAAAGAATAACTTTTTGGCATTTTCACGATTCATAATATTTCTCTCTACCCATCCATGCCATCCATCCGTCGCCTGACATAAAGTTCACACATATTAAATGTATTTTGAATTAAGAAATTATTGTTATTCAAGCATTAAAATATCGTAAGTATAATACGTAAAGCATTTAATAAGTGCCATAATTTGCTTGACATTAACACCCACTCTCTGTGTGAGTGTCAACAGAAATGAAAATTTTTTTGTTCTTTTAATTAAAGTTCTAGGAACAACTCTTTTATGACCTCTTTTTTTCAAATTGTTATTGCAAAATGCTCGATAAAAAAGCATTAAAAATAAGCAATTTTAATTGCTTTAAGAAATGCCATCCGGCTTCATCTTTTTGAGCTTCGTTATTAGAAGATGTGAGGCTCTGAGGTGTAGCGTATTCCAGTGAGAGCGTTTTACATCGTTCGAAGCAAATGGTAAGCGAAAGAGTGAAAGGTATGAACTTTATGGTAAGTATGGTAAAACTTGCCATCCATTGTTTTCCAGATAGTTTTTTACCAGCGCCCCAATGTGTAAGAGAGTGATGTCATGATGAAAAGTTATGAGCTCATGTTCGATTACATATGTCAACAACGTTGACATCAAACTCATACCATTCGAAATGTGTTTGATTCATAAGTCTACTCATTTAGATTCATAACTTTCGACAAATATTTATAAATTTACTCGAGTGACACGAATCATTCATCAAAATTTACAGTATTAGCTATTGTTGCATTTACAAAAAAAGAAAACAAACACATAAGCAAAAAAGACAGAGCAGCAAGCACATCAAACACAAAACCATTTAGTGAGTATTATAGTGTTCGTATAGTATAGTATAGTATGATGAGTACTTCAAACTTTGAATATGAGTAGAGGTTCCATGATATTAAAATAAATATGAATGCGTATAAGTATCTGAAATAATGAGTATGATTCGCTTCTACTTATCTTTTTGAATACTCATTGCTGATCTCTGATTGTTACTAAAAAAAAATCTCCTGAGTGAAAATGCTTTAAAAAGTTAAAGACTTCCTGTCTTTTTCATTTAGCAGCTACTTACATATATCTGCATTAGATCTGCCAGTTAACTATGAAACTTTTCTTAACTCTTAAAATATGTTGTAATAAACGCGGCTTAATATTACAACGAAATTTTCATTTTTTTTCATTATTTTTTCTTTTCTCACATTCTCTAATGCAAGACAATATTTCCTTTGCCTGCCATACCTTAAATTTTAATTCAAAAATATTTTTTTTTAAATATGATCTGGTAACTGTTACCAACAAGTCGTGGTATTTCTTTAATTTTTTTCGTTTCCTTTTTGCTAACTTTCCTACGATAATAAAATATTTATTGTCGCTTAAATGTTGTGTTATGTTGTGTTGTGTGGTATGACAGAGACTAAATGACTTAATATTGTTGAAGCGAATAAGCGTGTATGTCGTCTAGTGGTATGAGTATTTTATACTCAAACTCATAATTCATAATGAAAACATTTACACACAGACACATACTTACACATACATTGATAGAGACACAAGGAGTTGTTACCGTTAAACTACTTCATAGAATGTATGACACGCAATATTTTGCCAACAAAAGATGACGACAACGACGACGAAAGAAAACAAAACAAAAACAAAACAAACAAAATGTCAGAAATGGATGATAACAAAGGGGTAAATAATCTAAATAACAACAACAACGACAGCACAGTAGCAGAGCAGGAACAAACAAATGAGAAGAAAAAATGACGGCTTTTTTTGTGTGTATGTCTGGATTTTAAGCTTAAAAAAACCGAAAGTCCTTTATACTATAATCTGTACAGGGTCGTATTGAGGGTAAAGGGTTAAGAATGATAAGACGGTCATTGCGTAAACTGTTTTATTTGGATGTATGAAATGTTTTTTACACCGATGTAGAAGGACTCTGTGTGAGCTAAATTAGGATATCGTAGCATTTAAATATGCGTAAAAGCCGTGCTGATGAGTGCGTCAGGAAAGGGACAATGTATCGGTTGTGTACCGCTACCCCTAGCAAGATAAAGCGAATCTTGTGGTGTATGTCTGACAACTGCAGAGTCAAGGTCTCATTGCGAATTATTTTACACGCTCGGATGCAGCTGGTAAGGTCTATTATGAGTATTTAGTTAAGCCACTGGGTAACCCAATGGGCCATATGGGTCACCAACGAACTTGTCTGTAAGCACTAAGCTACCCGTTAACCTAACCTAACCTTATGACTGAGATCATCGTATTTTTCATTGGATTTGTACTTCCATTCATATAAAGTCCAACTAGAGCATAAATTAAAGCTGGTTGAACATTAATAACACGTTTTAGATATGCTAGATTGGTACCTCAGTGTCCTCTGTCCTGTCCTAAAAAAGAAAGACCCTACAATATGCGCCAACTACAGGGGTATAAACCTTCTCCCTCTCGTACATAAGGTTTTTACGGGCGTATTGTGTGAACGATTGAAACCACTCGTCAAAACAGTGTTTGAAACTTATCAGTGCGGCTTCAGCACTGCCAAGTGCACCATCGACCAGACACGCACCATCTTTTTGTCGATTATAAGGCAGTCTTCGATGCAGAATGATGTTGAGCAATTCCTGCAACTCTGTCGAGGTAGGAATGGATCTCTCCGACCGTGCGGTATTTCAGACAAGGCGATGCCTTATCATACGATCTCTTTAACTTGGTCATGAATAGTGTGCGGCGTAAGACGGGGGTGCATCGCAATGGCACTATTTTTGAAAAGAGCGTCCAGTTGCTTGCGCAAACTGACGACATTGACATCATAGGGCGTACCAAGCGAGATGTTACAGCTGCCTTCAGTGCTATTGAGATGGGTCTGGCAGTAAATGAGGGCAAAACGAAATATATTTTATCGACAAGTAGGGACATGCGGTGTATTGTATTTCAGATTACGGCCGATAACTATACTTCCGATGTAGTCTAGGAATTTATTTATCTTGACTCCGCCGTTACCACTAAAAATGATGTCAGTCTGGAGATCAAGCGCAGGATCACTCTTGCCAACGGGTGCTACTATGGTCTCAACAGGTAGCAGAGACCTATCTCGTACGACAAAACTAAAACTCTACAAGACGCTCATCCTCCGCGTGCTTCTTTATTGCGCAGAGGCATGTAGACTATTAAGCAATGATGCAGCAGCCTTGAGAGTATTCGAGAGAAAAGTTCTACGTAAGATCTTCGGTCCCGTGTAGGTTGGCAATGATTTCCGCATCCGACCCAACAGTGAACTATATGAGCTCCTCTACGACATGGAAATTGTGCAGCGTATTAACATCCAGCGGCTGCGCTGTCTCGGCCAAGCCGTTCTAATGGAGGAGGATACTCCAGCGGTTATTTGATGCAGAGATTTGCGGAAGCCGGCGAAGAGGATGACCTTGTTTGCGTTGGATCAAGTGCTGTGATCAAGTAGTTTAGGCGCGCAAGAATTAGAGGCGCCTGAAAGGATGTGTTAAAGCAACCGAAATCTGTTAATCGTGGGATCCTACAGCAACAGGCTTTCAATGCATGTTCTTTCGAACAAAATATTCTTCAGCGATGAAAATTATTTCTCGATTTCGATGGTTACGTCAACAAGTAAAAGTGCCATATACAAGGTTCACAGACCATAGAAGTGACTGTAGAAGGCCATTGTATCCGGGAAAAGTGAGCGCTAGGTTCGGACGACAACAATTGAAGAATACAAGCTGAACAGTATGTGGTTTTACAAGTCAATGCCTCAAGCAACATAATACGACTGATTTTTGCTTTAATGCATGAAATGCTTCTAGAAAGAATTATTTTACGTATTGTAGACGTCAAAGAGCTCTCAATATTATATGATTTGATGACGTAAATATTTTTATATATGTTTAATGCAAAGACAGTGTATAGGCAGAAAATTTTCTAAGGTTAAACCTTTTGGAAATCTACATGCGGCAAGTTTTGATAATTTCCAGTATTTGGTAATCTAAATGCCTATTATCCGTAAGCATTAGTCTTTATTATTAACCAACTTGTTCAGTAAATAAACGATTATGCCCCCAAAGTATTTACATACATATGTACATAACATGGTCATTACAAGCCTTCAGTCAGGATTTCGACATAGCTTCTCACAGCACTTATGTTGTGTGCGTTAATTTTATACATGAGTGGCGAGACCTACAGTTTAAAGTCGACTCCGAAAGACAGATTTTTGTGAAGCTCTTCATGGCAATTTTATTTACGCTCAGAGTTTTTGCCAGAAATCTGCTGAGACGCAGACTTTCATTTTCATTTTTTGAAAGAATATGGAAAACTGATGCGATATTGTTCGAACTCCTAAAACACGCCTGGAATCTAGATAATATTTTATTTGATTTGGGGCTATTATTACAACTTGCCGTTAACTAAAGGGTGATTTTAACGGGCAGATAAATTGTATTTCATTATAAGTAGATAATATGGTAGAAGTGAGCGTTAAGGATTATCCTACCGGTAACTTTTAAAGTTAAGTTTATGTTTGAACTTGCCATATTATATATTATTATTGCCATATTTTATATATTTACAGTTCCCTTTAGCTGAAGCTACCTTTAACTAAACCCAAGTTTAACGGCAAGTTGTAATAATGGCCCTTAAAGTGGTCCATACGGTCATAGACAATAAAAAAAGATACTTATAGAATATAACGCCGTAGTCTAGTAGGTAGTGTATTGGCTTATTAGACGTAAGAAATATTTTTTTTCCATATTTCGTTTTGATGTCTGACCTGGGATACGAAACCGTGCTTTACGTCTAATAAGCCAACACACTACCTACTAGACTACGGCGACGTACAAAGTATTTACCGTCCTGTTATTTCATGTCTTAGGTTATATAAGCAAAGAGGCCCTTGTTAATTCATCATTGCCTTACGTTTACCTAATGTGCTTAAGCCAAAGGACTAACAAAAAAAATGTTAAAAACTTACCCAGAAATATTTGTAGTTTTTCTCAAGCGCTTAAGCAGAACAAAAAATGGAATTTTCCTTTTTGTTGAAAAATATCCTGTCTATAAACAGTGGAAATGCTTAGAGCGGCACACACACATATATATTCACATTTACGTCATATAAGTATATATCCTTACAGACACAAACATGTATGCATATACACAGACAAAGTTGTATAAGCTTAATACGAATATCTTTAAACTTTTTCTAGTGTGTGTTTAATTTTTGTTTTCTTATTTTCTTGCAATTGTCTGCCATTCGTTACAATTTTATTTTTTTTTTTTTTTGCTGTTTTCTAGTTTTTGTTGTCCATATATAACAGAGAAGAAAGAAATAGAGTTACGTAGCGAACAAAAAAAAAAAAGAATAGAAAGTGTAGTACAAGTAAGAAACAAAAAAAAAAAAAAATGGTACGTCTAAATGTCGCGACTTAAAGAATTCCTCACAGTTGAATTAGTTTTTATTGTGTGTTGCAATTGCGAGTCTCATGCAACTTTTAATTGAATTTCCATAAATTTCTTTTATTTTGTCATTCGTTTCATTCATTCCATTCCCATTTATTTTGACGTTTTTGCTTTCATGCATAAGCACAAAATAATTTTAAAATGAGAATGAGTGTAGGGAATGACACATGCATTCATGTTATAATTTAAGATTTTTAATAAATTATGAACACATACTTACTATCAGCTACATGGAAGTAGACAACCAGCTGCGCTATAATAAAGCACGAATAGTGACATGAGAGACGTGTACGTTTCGACAACAATTTGTGACTTTATTTTGTTTATAATTTCGAAAACAAAGTCAACTTTTTAGAACCCCAACACTTAACAAACGAGCAAAGGTTATAAGTAAACATCTATCATAACCAGGGTCTGCGTAATTAGAATAAAATTTTTTAAATTTCCCCCCATTCCGTTTGAGAAGGTGGAAACCAAGTGTTTTTGCCCTCTGAAATATTGAATTAAAAATTTGGTGATCTTTTCATCAAATTTGTGCCATTTTCATTATTAAATTAGTAGGCATTACAGAGAAGCACAATTTGCTGCTCTAGTTTGTCTAGGCTAATAAAATTCTTGGTCCAGTTAATAACTACTATGCTCGCCCCAAAATTGTTTTCCTTTGTTGTTAAAAAAATTTTTGCATAAAACGTAGGCAACACCTTTTTTTGTTTTCAACAGTAAAGACTAATGTTGTAATCATTATTTTGTTGGTTCTTTCCATTGCTGGCTTAACACCCAACTTGCAACATTAAAGAGAGGAAACAAAAAACAGAAAAAAACAACAAAAAAATTGAGATTCCAAATGAACAATAATCATTACTTTTAAACATTTCACGCTTGTAACCAATAATAAAACTAGCACCTACTGCAACTTCATCCATACGTACAAATGAATAGGTGAAGCACCTAAAATTTGCTGCAGAAAGCCACTTTAAAATTTTTGCCACTTGCAACTTACCACCACCACCTGATAATGTGTAAAGTGCAATTCGTGAAATAAAGTGCTTACGGCTGGGGCCGAAAAACAATTGAAACAAAACCAAAAAAAAAAGGAACCAAACCGCACATTATATCTGATTGAGAATTGCAGTTTAACGCTGCTGCTTGCAATGTAACAGCACAGAGTGGCAAGTAACTGAAAAAAAAAAATAATTCCCCAAAAACAAAAACAAAAAAAAAATATTTATAGGATTTAATGAGATTTTTAAACGGATATGGGCGTAGTGTTTTTTTTCTCTTAAACTGCAACAATATTTTTTATTTTTTTGTATTCTCGTTGCAGTCAAAAAGTTGAACTTATTGCAACAAGTGCATGAACCAGGTTTAAAGTAGCCAACCCAGAGCAACCAAACATACTATTAGAAGTTAAGCTTTAAAAACATTTTTTTGTATAAAATTTCGTTGTTCTTGTAAGAGACTCAATGAAAAACAGATCAAAACAAATCCTTTTTTTTTTTCTGGAAGAAAATCTATTTTTTTTTCTGGGACACTGAGTAAACTTAGATGGCTTCATTATAAAAAATTTTTTAAAAGGAAGTTTTTACCCAAAAACAATAGAAACCTCTTTAGTTTACCTCTTGGAAACCTCAGAGCCATTACTTCATTATACACAATATTCCTGCACGTTCTTATACGTGTGGACTTTCGCTGAACTAGAGGGTACTAACTGTCATAGGAGGATTCATAACACGATCTGTTGTATGCTTTCAATATACGTACTTACTTATTTAATTGGTCATTACAACTCTCTAGTAAGGATAACAACCTAGCTGCTCACACCACTCATGTTGTATCTTGATTTTATCCATGAGTAGCACGATCGATAGTTTAAAGCCGATTTCGAACGACAGATTTTTTGAGAAACTTTAAAAAAAAGTTTTATGGCAATTTTATTTACTCTCCGAGTTTTTGCCAGAAATCTGTTGACAGGAAGAAATATTTCCTTTTATTCGATTTGTCTGAGCGAGGGTTTGAACCAAGGGTTTGCATCTAGAAATACAACACATTACCTATTAGCCTACGGTGACTTCACGCATAAGGTTACTGTATAATGTCTTCCCAAAAAACCTAGATGCCCTGAAGAATGTACTTTTCCAGTTTCAATAACTGTCCGCCAAATAACTTTTTTTTTTGAAAATGTTTTAAAAAAAACTACTGAATATTTTCTCAAATTTCTTTTTTTATTTGAAAGCACAATCCTTCCGGTTAATAATGGAAAATAATTTTATTCAAATGGCTGCCTTGGCTGGCCATGCAGTAGCCTACACGATCGGTCCAATTTTTAAGCACATTATCGATTGTGTGCAGCTGTATTTCACCAATGGCTTCAAGAATATTGTCCTTTAAATCGTCAATTATCTCTGGCTTGTCGGCGTAACACTTATCTTTGACGGCACCCTACAAATAATAGTCCAACGGTGTCAAATCGGAGCTCCGAGGTGGCCAAACCACATGAGCTCTGCGGCTGATAATGCGATTTTCAAAAACAGGGCGCAAAACATTGAGTGTAGCTTCGGCTGTGTGGCACGTAGCGCTGTTCTGTTGAAACCAAATGTTGCCAATATTCTCCTCTTCAATTTTTGTGAACAAAAATTCGTTCAACATGGCTCGATAACGATCTCCATTGACTGTAACGGCCACTCCTTGCTCATTTTCGAAGAAAAATGGCCCAATTATGCCTCTGGACCAAAATCAGCGTTAAACAGTGACTCGTTTTGGGTGCGCCGGCTTTTCAAAGTATGCGTGCAGGTTAGCGACAATTTTGCTTGTTTACATACCCGCCAAGATCAAAATGAGCTTCATCTGAAAAGATGATTTTTTTGCCAAAATCGGCATCTTCTGTAAGTCGATCGCAGGCAAACTTAGCGAAGCGAAAACGCATTGGATGGTCAATTGGTTTCAACTCCTGAACCAATTGGACTTTGTATGGCGTCATACCAAGGTCTTTATGCAAAATTCGCCTCAATGATGTCTCCGAAATGTTCAATTGTTGAGAACGACGGTGAATTGATGTTGATGGCGCTTCACGCATACTTTCTGCCACAGCAGCAATATTCTCGGGTGTACGCACTGTTTTTGGCTTTTCACGCTTTGGTTTATCGATGAGGATGCCAGTTTCTTTTACTTTTTTCACAAGATAACGAATATACGAAGCTGACGGCGCTTCTCTTCTTCCAAAATCCGTACGCAATTTTCGCACACATTCTGCAACATTACCATGATTTTCAAAGTAATGTCGCAATATTTCCCAGCGTTGCTCAAGCGTATACACAACCATATTCTTTCAGCGGACGGATAAAACTAATTATCTGTCAAATCAGACATGAGCTAAGTGTTACCATTCACGAAATAAGCACTAGTTGAAAAAAAGTTAGATGGCGGACCCGATAGATGGTAATCCCACAGCTTATTCTATTTGAAAAGCAAAACTTTGTACCGATCCACGTTAGTGTTCCGGTAATTTATTTTTCTCATCACAAAATCTGCAAAATGGTCGTGTAACATTCCTATTTCCTATTTTGTTAAAATGGCGTATGTACCCATAGTGCTGCGTTGGAGGGCCGGTTATTATTCTTGGGATATTTCTGCATTGTCTGATTTAAGACTCAAATATTCTTCCACTATAGTCTCGTAGACATTTAGGTGCCTCAAACAAGTCAGAATTGAGAGGAATCTGCGGCTATCTTCCCCTTAGGCAAGTGTAGTCTGACAAAGTTTTTTTTTTCATTTCTCGGAAAGGTTTAGGCCGCATTAATGTCGTGGAAGCTGCTTTCTTGAGTTTTCCCTGCCCTGTACGCATAGCTAACTCAGTTCAGTATACTCAAATTCATGAGAACTAAATGTACAGATGGCGGTCCTTCCAAAATTGCTTCTTTCACTTTTCTTACTCCGCCTCATTGCAAACTATTTTTCAAAACCATTGAGTCTACAGGTTCTGTCCAAGATGATGTCCCGCTGATTCGAACAAAATATAACACAATGTACAGTGAGTGTCAAAAGAAACGGTACACTATGGATAAAATTCCAGCAATCACCAAAATTAACTTAAGGGGAGTGCCCGAAAAAATTTGACAATATTTTGAAATTTTTTGTATATTTTTTTGTTTCAATTTTAAAAACTGGCAATGAAACAATTTTAAAATAAAAGTAATGGTAATTTGTTAATGTATAGCTTTTTTTAAATGTACAGTTCTTTTGCCGTTCACTGTATGTGTCACGGACTTTATTGACTCCGCTGTTCCCTTTTGTCGAAATTTTCATTTTTACTACCATTTTTCTCTGTATGTACATGGCGACCATCTAATGCCGAGTTAAATAAAGAAGACGAGAAAGTAAAGACAACATTAACTAATTAAACTTTAAGCCTAAGCAATGGTGCAACAGTGCAACACTTTTTTTTTCTTTTAAAACTAAAAAATATTACTTTTAAGATGTTTATGTTTAAAGAATGGTTTGTTCGTGGCACAAAGGAAAATTAGAACCTTTGCTTCGCTTATAATACATTTGTATAGTGCAATAATTTTACATGAAAAAAAAAAAAATAAAAAGAAAAACTATAACTGTGCCGAGCTATGAATATATACACTCTGTACCAACAACAACAACAACATTAAAAAGCAAATCTTCTACTTTTTGGCTCAAGTCAACTGAAGAGTGAAAATTCGTGATATTTTGTTAAAACAGAAAGACATTAAAAAAATTCTTGTTTTTCAAAAACATACTCACTTACTACTCTCCTCTCTACAAGATGGTGTAAATGTCGCACAACTTTGTTCTTTACATTTACAATACTGACGACGACGACGACCATGGATGGGATGGCTACACTTTACAATCCCTCCCTCTATTAGATACGTTATCATTTAAAGGCAATTTTCACCTCAGTGGGTGTACACCGCCTAGTCGAATGATGAGAGAGACTGAACCGAAACGTACCTGCAACCCGTTACCAAACTTTACTGTAACGTTTCTTAATACAGGAACACAACAACGGAAAATAAGAAAAAAGAAGAAAAAATTTACGATTTTTGTTGTCTTGGGCACGAAATAAAGTGTTGATGTTACTTGACAAGTGAAATGCATCCGTACGAAATACTTTAAAACATGAAATTAATTTTGCAAAGGGCATTAAAGTGCAAATACATTAGAATGTATTTAATGTTTAAGACAGTAACATACACTCTGCTAAACTGCTAAACTCTCTCTTGTCTGTCTAAGTCTTTTAAGAGGCAGACAGTGTACCAAAAACTATGATACACATAAAGAGCAGCCCACTTTCAGCTAAAGTTTTCTGATTTTTTTTTTGTTTTTCTATTCGTTTTTACTGTTATCAGCATTTGTGAACATTAACAGTAATTGCAAAACATGCAAAGCCACGAAAAGGTGAAAAAGAGTTTTCCTCTTCTTCTGCTTGCTTTTCCCCAAAAATTTGTTCATCTATTTGTGCAAAAAAAAAAAACAAAAAACGAAAAAAAGTTCGTAGAGCAAGAAGAAGACATAACAAAATATATATATTATGAGAGAGATCGTGTCAATAGTAAGTAGAAGCAGCATGTGCATTTGCCATTCAAGCAATTTGTTCTGTTACTTTATTAAGTTATCAACTGGAAATGGAAGAAAACATATTTCAAAAAAAAAATTCTTTTTTCTTTTCCAAGTCATGGACTGAAATACTTCTATTCGCCAATAAGTGTTTGCAATCTTATCTTGCTTCAAACAAAGACAAACCAATTCTTTCAAGAGAGCGGTTTTAGAAAGTTCAAATTTTATCGTTATGGTTTGTCGAACGATTTAATGGGGATTTGAGAAAGAAATATGACATCATTTGGCTAAGAAAAACGAATTAATTCTCCGACAAGCAATTTTAATATAAACCTTGCTGGCTGATATAATTTCGATGCTATTGAGATAGAAAAACCATATACCAGACTGCCTCTTTCGAATATCGATCAGTTCGTTAATACTGTTTCAACAGATTGTAATTACAGTATTCCCTCGATTTACGTCGTATAATGTTCCGGAAAAAGGCGACGTAAATCGAAACGACGTAAATCGAATTTCATATTGCTCATACTACAAAGTAGTATGTTTTTAACAAGGAACTTAAAAAAGTTACAGTAATCTTTTGATTTACGTCACAGTTGGTTCCAAAAAAAGGCGACGTAAATCGAATGACAACGCAAATCGAAGTTCGCAAATCGAAATTTTTTACGACGTTAATCGAAACAACGTAAATCGAGCCGATCGATCGTGTAGGTGTTGAAGTCGCTGTAGTCGTAGTATCTATCCGGCCCATGTAAATGTTTCGGTAATTTGTTCTTCTCATTATAATGGGCTTGTAACGTACCCTGTTTTGTACAAATGGTATATGGACCTAAATGGCACCATCTAATGACCTAATGTGTTGTCTTATTAGACGTGAGGCCGAGGTTTAAACACCAGCTCAGTCATTTTGTTTGGAATATGAACAAATATTTCCTTCGGCGACTTCCTCTCAGCACATTTCTAGCAAAAACTCTGAAAACTCATTACAACCCTTCAGTCAGGATTACGACCTGGCTTCTCACACCATTTATGTTGTGTGTCCCCAAAGAAATATTTTTTTCATATTTTCGTTTGATGTCTGACTTGGGGTTTGTATCGTGGCCTTGTGTCTAATAACCTACTAGACTACGGAAACTTCACCGTTAGGTATCCTGTCGAATAAAGAGACTTTAGGGAAGTTTCCGTTTAGTATCCCAATTATGAATTATTAGAAAATCATTATGGGGTATGTTAGAACGTCGCGCTATTTCTACCTTGATGAGCTGACAGATAATAACCATATCATCATAGTATTCATATTCCATATTCAATCATAGTTTTGGATAGTTGTACTATTTGTACAACTAACGGATAGTTCTATTTTTTTTTTTTTTTTCTTTAATGCATCCAACAATCAGATGATGCAATTCATTGTTTTGACATCAGAAATAGGTTGTGAGAAGGACGAAAGAGAGAGAAATATGTGTATCAAATTAGCTTTCATTTCATTGATTTTATAGACGGCACAATAGTGCGGGTAAAGTACGAATTTTCTTTGTAATGCATTGTGCAACACAGTGGCCAATCGACCATGAATGGATGTGCTCTGTTCACGCTGGCCACCCTAATCTTAAGCTTAGTTTAAGTATTTGTACAACCGTGTGTTATATGTTGAAAATAAGTGTGAATTGTTAATAATTAAACGAAAAGAGATTATTATCAAATCCACCCCCGAATCGTAAGGTATGTTTCTATGTACTTTTAAATAAATATCACATAATCTAATCGATTATATTTTTTTTTATTATTCTCGACAATATTTTATTTTATTTCCCCGCTCACCCCCAACATGCTCTATTAGAACAACATGTGAATTTCGTAAACAAGATCCTTACTTTGACGAGAGCATAATGTATATTTTAAACGTTATAATGGGGGAAAACAAGTTAAACTGTGGCGGTTTACTTACGAATTAATAGAGTTGGATACTACCTTCGCCCCTTTCCTGTACATGGACGAGAAAGTTTAAAAGTAACTTCTAACCATTTATCTAGGAATAAGAGCTGATTTCATTTTCAAGTGGATATAATTTATGTCAGTAAGAAGGAGATCAGATGAAGTACAGTATGTTTTACTTTGCCTTAATAAACCAAGGCACTTGCATGCCACTCTCCATACTTCAAAACCGCATTGAAATAAAAGGCTTAGAAAATCAAGACATACATTGTTTACCCGCTCATATTTACATAAGTAAACGACTTTGCCTCTTTAGTTTTAACGTTTCTGACTGAGTCTACAAAGTACATAATTCGTTTACGATCAAATAATATTAATTCTAGATACTTCCATACTAAAGTCGCAGTAGATTACTAGGTAATGTGTTGGCTTATTAGACGTGAGGCCACGGTTCAAACACAACAATAACAGAAGAGCGGAGCCTGGACGCAGGCTGACAATGATGGAACTGGCACAGGTGCCAAAAGGGGTCCACCCCGAAGTAATGCAACCGTGGTTCCGAGGTGGAATGATACCCCGGTGAGGAGACAAGGCGGGTTTTTAGTCGGTATACCCAGTGGGAGAGTCCGACATACCTTCATGAATGCATAAAGCATTTTCCCTCCTTGACGGATAATTCGAATTTCACAATTGCATTTGCACCTGAATCCTTTAAAAATTCCAGTCATGTCAACAATTAAAATCGGTTGACCATTCACAACACTGTAGATATGCTGATTGGGTGCTAGAACAATAGCCTTTCAATGCAGATCTTTCAAACAATTCTTCAATAATGAATCCCACTTCTCACTCGGTGACGGCAGAGAGCAGATAACGTCCCGGAAACCTTTCATCATGCACGATAAAGTCCATTTACGTGAATACTACACGAAGAGCCATAAAATTCGTTCAAAGTTACTGTACAGTGTGTGGTTTACCCTGTAGGCGTCACTGAGCAATACTGAGATTTTCTTGTACGGCGATCGCTGCGGGGCCATGCTCAACGAGTTTATTCTACCTCAACCAGATGAATCGCAACTGAAAAAAATTTATGCAATGGCACATACTGCACAACCTACAATCGTGATTTGAAATTTGAGATCTACATTTCAGGACTCGTTAGACATCTTAAAGTAGGATTTCCTTAAGTAACGAGTCTGTGTCAAAACGCACCAGACTCTTGAATTTCTCGAAGAGAGTTTTCGTCAAGTATGCAGGTGTTCTGTCAAAAGCACATTTTTCCTATTTCGAGTTACGCAGATCTTCGAAGCATATTCTTTGGTTTCTACTGTTTCGAACATCATATTTCTAAGGCACAAACACCCATTTATAGGCCTTTCCAACTTCAAAATATTAAAATATTAAAATTCATCATGTGCATCCTCTCAACAGATTTCTAGCAAAAGATCTGAGAGTAAGAAAAAATTGCCATGAAAAAGTTTCTTAAAAATCTATCGTTCGGAGTCGACTTTAAACTTTAAAGGATTAGAAGTTAAAGAGAGAAAATCATTAAGAAAAGTTGAAAGTGAAGTTGAAAAACTCTTGAACTCATCTGAAAGATTATGGAACAATTTTCGTTGAAAAATGCTTTCTTGATGTGTTAAAATAATACCGGTGGAATTATTAAAGTTTGCCGATCCTGTAAACCATGTGTTTGTCCAATAAATATAACGAGAGCTTAGCATTACGTCTCGGGAATTCAAATACTCATAATCCTTTGAAATCTAGGCTCTTGGGAAATAATATTTTTATTATTTTCTTATTGAAAATATTTAGTTTTGTCAAATTGTGTATGCTAATTTGTCTACTATCTATGTGCTGTATTGAGTTTTCTGTGGAGGAAAGCAAATTTTAAGCACACCAGCAAAGAAAACTGTGTCAAAGATTAATTCATAGTTTATGCCAATTCGCATGCTGCGACTACAAAGATATCGTATTTGAAAGTTTATTCACTTTATGAACTTTTTTTCTTTCTTGTTTTTTTTTTGTTTTTTTGTTGTATTTTGTGGGAAAACAAATTTTACTTGCGATTGCACAAAGTATTCAAGCAAGAAATATTGAAAGAAAACGATGAAGAGAAAAAAAAATTTCCTTTCCTAAAAGTTTCCTGAGATACTTTGTAAAACGAGTTGCAACAAAAACGATAGACAGACAGACAGACAGACGAGAGCAATAGAAAAGCCACAAAGAATCTAAAATAAAGCATTACAAATATGATGTGACAATAAGCATTAGAAGGAGAAGGGAGGTTGGTTGAAGAGTATGAGTATAAGAGTGTTTGGAAGAGTGAGTGTGTAACGCACTTGTTGCCATCATAATTCGTTGCACAAAGTTTTTCAGTGCAGCATTCTCTGTTTGAGGCAGTGATGTTGCAAAAAGGAAAACGTTTTATATTCCGTTGTTACAAAAGCAACAAAAAAACGAAAACATTTCATTATGAATGCAGCCATTGTAGCAAATTTACATGCCAGTGTGTGTGCGATAATGTTGCATAATTGGATCTTTGTAGCATAAAGTCATTAGGTCGACGTGATGACATAGACATAGACAAGCGTATGGGCGCGTTATGACTTAGCCATACCATATAATATTGTAATAATGGATGGAAATTATTATTAAAGCATTATAGAGCATAATAATACGCTGTGAATGTAAGCATTTATGTGTAGGCTGTTTAAAACTCAAAGCATTCAACGTACAGGGAATGACAGCAAAACGTGGGAACTGTATATGCTGGATATCGATGGCTGTTCTCTCTGTCTCTTGCTCTCGAAATGTGTCATTTAAGATTAAAATTCTTTGTATTTATAAAACAATTCGATTTTTCGTTTTAAAACCAAATGCATGAAAAATAGGAATGAAAATGGAATGGAAACGAATAACTAACTAAAGCAGCCTTAATTTATATGCACGATAAATGTATGCACTTGTCAGAAGAGTGCAATAATAACAGACTGTCACCTTGTCGTTCATATTTTTGAGACACTTAACGTGTTAAGGTATGTAACATTAAGACCCCGGCTGTCTCTTAATGTTTTCTTTGAAGACCACCCATATGGTATAAGCAAAGGGAGACCCATAATGCATAAATTTGAAATAAAAAAATATCAAATGGAAGAAATATTTTCTTTTTCTCGCCTCACTCGTATTGTATATATACTCACACACACACATCAGTATTGTTGTTTCATGTCATTTCAGACATTTGCAATTATTTTAAGATTATATTTCTTGCTTTATGATGAGCAGCAAGAGACAAGTGACATTAACAGCGAAAAAATAAGAAAAAAAATGAAAAGAAATAAAAAAAAAATTTCCCTTTTTTTACTTTAAAAACTTGGCTTTTTGCCATCACCAGCAATCAACTACCACGCCATTACCATTACCCACTAGCAGCAGCTACAGCAGCAGCACTAGCAGTAGTAGCTTCCCATGCTGTAGCTGATAATGATGAGTGAAATGAAAGTGAAAGAAAAAAAAAAAAACACTGCGTTGATATTCCCAGAACCAATAATTATGATGACGATATTTGATTGCTCTGTGCAGCGTACAGCAGACAGTGCCACCATAAATACTAAATGGGCCGTAGACGTAAATCTAGTTCAAATGAAATTGAAATATTGACAGGTTTTTCTGTAAATTGATTTCATGCATTGTTAAATTGTAATGATTTCTTCACTCATTGATGATAATTGAAGCATCACAGCACCGCAAGCACTCATCATGATTAAATGAATTTCAGAAAAAAAAAAGAACTCAAGTTGACATGCGACGGAGAAAAATCAAAGATCTGTCAACTATGCTTGAGTGACAGAAATTATTGGCAAAATTATTTTGCAAAAATATTCTTGTTTATGGACTTGTCAAGTATTTTAAATTAAAAATTTTTAAATTGATTTTGCGTTATAAAGGGTGAGTGAAGCTTTGCTAAATTAATTTATTTTGTTCAATTATTGCGGTTAGCAATGGAATATTATTTCATTCATATGGCTGTCTCAACCAGCCTCACAGTACCTCATTCGATCGCACTAATTTTTGTGCATTTTTTCCAGGGTATGCGGTCGTATCTCGACAATGGCATCATGAATATTGGCCTTCAAATGCTCAACTTTCTCCTTGTTTATTAGCATAACACTTTCCTTCAACGGTGCTCCACAGAAAACAGTGCAACGGTGTCAAATTTAAACGAAAAATGGAAAATTATTTCTTCGACCACTTCCTCTCATCAGATTTATGGCGAAAACACTGCGAGAAAAATAAAATTGCCATGAAAAGTTTCTCAAAAATCTGGAGTTGACTTTAAACTGTAGGCCCTACCACTCATGTATAAAATTAACACACAACATGAGTGCTGTAAGAAGTTAGGTCGTAATCCTAACTAAAGGGTTGTAATGGCCAATTATGTATGCGGGTCGTATCTCGACGATGGCATCATGAATATTGGCCTTCAAATGCTCAACTTTCTCCTTGTTTGTCGGCATAACGCTCTTCTTCAACGGCGCTCCACAGAAAACAGTCCAACGGTGTCACATTTCAGCTACTTGGCGGTCAATTGACATCTCTATTTCACTAATTAAATGACCATCGAACGTTTGACGCAATAAATCGATTGTGATGTGTTTCAAATTGCACCACGCTGTTGAAACCAAACATCGTTCACATCACTACCATGAAAAGCGGGTACAAAAAAATCGGTTATCATGATGCGATTGGTGTCTCCACTGACCCTAATGGTTGCGCCGTCCTCTTTTTCAACGAGGCTCCACAATCCGCACCAAAAAGTCACTCGTAATGGGTGCATTGGCTTCTGGAAGACCACGTGTGGTCTTATTAACGTACCCATGAAGAGCGGGTTCAAAAAATCGGCTATCATTGTGCGATAGATGCCTCCATTGACCGTAATGGTTGTATTTCAAAGAAATATGGGCCAATGATGCCACAAAGCGTACCAAACTTGTAATGGTCACTCGTAACGGTCACTCGTGCATTGGCTTCAGTAAGATCACGTGTGGGTGTTCTGATCCCCAAATACAGATATTTTGCTTGTTAACGTACCCGCCATAATGAAAATAAGCTCCATCCGAAAAAATAATTCTTTTTTTTTTTTTTGGCAAAATCAACATCATCGTACAGTTTCTCGTTGGCGAAGCCCATATAGCGAAGCAAAAACGAAGCGGATGGTCATGCGGCTTCAACTCTTGAACCAACTGGACTTTGTAAGACGTCGTACCGAGATCTTTTCGCAAAATTCCACGTAAACTGGTGCGTTAAATGTTCAATTCTTGAGAACTTTGGCAAGTTGATGTTGATGGATTCTCCCGCTGCTTGGCGCATCAACAATGAAACCAGTTTCACGAACTTTAGCAATAAACTTGCGAATAATGAGCACTGTTGGTCCCTCTCTGCGACCAAATTTTGAACAAAATTTTCGTACAATTTCCGACCAATTTTTGGAAATAAATTTCCAATAAACTCCAAGGTTGTTCAAGCGTATATCGATTCATTACGTTCAATGGAGATAATACATGAAATTTGTGACAGAATAGAATGACATAAGTGTTGCCAGATTGGAAATAACCAATGGTTCCAATTTAAACTGATAGGTGGCCCACTTTATGGAAACATATTTTGTCTCTCATGTGCTTCAAATATGAATAATTTCAGGCCGGGTTCAACAAATAAAAAATTATTAAAAATATTACAAAATTAACAGAATTAAACAAAACCCGAGCAATTTTTATTCTTTTGTAATCAATTCCATTGCAAAATATGTAACCTCTCAACACGAAAAGATAAGACAGTAAAGATAACTAAGGAGAAAGGATATTTGAACTCAATTCCACACAAAAGTACAACAACAATAACACTAAAAAGCCAAATAAACAGAAAAAGAAAGAAATAGAAATAAATCTTCATCTGGTTTAGAAGGTTTTTGTTTTTGGATTTCTTTTTTTTATTCTTTTCATTTCGAAAGCAAATCTTTTAATAACAAAATGTTCTTGTACTGCAAAACACTTGTCAACAACAACAATAATAATAACAGCAACAACAATGACAACAATAGCAATAATAAAACTGAAATAAAAATAATAAATAAACACAAGCGGCCATTGTGTCAATGACATAAAAATCTCTTCTAGTTTGTAGTTGTTATTGCTCCCAATAACACAAGCACACACACACTCAAAGAAATAACATGAAACTCCCTTCCAAGTTTTCAATATATTTGACACACAAACAAAGGCACACTTACTCAGTTATATAAATAAATCCAACACATATACGAGTACATACATATGCTTGAAGTGAATTAGAGATGAACTCTCTTCCAAGTCCAGTTAGTGACAAAAAACCAAGCCATTGTTTAGTAACAGTTTTAAGGTTTTACGAGTGAAGGAGAGAGGAGAATGTGGCATCAATTCTAACCAAACTACACAAGTGGATAACTGAAGTGTTTTGCGGTATGTTGGACAATACTTGACTTATAAGATTTTATTTCGTTCTCTTCCCTTCAATTTTTCCTTGTTTTTTCTTTGAATTTTTTTTAGCAAGAAGGTGTACGGTGTATATATTAAGAAGGTTTTCGTAATTTTGTAGAATCAAATATTTTACTTGTAAAAGAAGACAAATAGAAGAAGAATAAACACCCATGGTATATCAATTTTTAAGTTTCGAACTTATTAACCCATGACTTCAGTGAAATGCTTAGCACGTCGTTGTAATAATTCGACAATTTTTTGTCAGAATTACAACCTAGCATCTTATATCATATGTTTTGTTTGTTGATATTATCCATGAGTGGCAGTATCTACAGATTATCATTGACTCCGATTCAAACCTGTCCCTTAATAGGACTCTTTATGATAACACGGTGCGACAGTGAAAATACACCCTAGTAACTACATAGTCCACGTTGTTCAGTTAGTTGAGTAGATCTAAAAAATACCCTTTTTATATTTCTCGAACCCTCCAAACTTGCTTTATTTGACAAAAACTGCTTTTTTTGACTTTATGCACAAAAATTTAAATATTGTTGGAAAGGAGAGAGATGGACGTTTAAAACGGTTTACATTTATTTATTAGTCGACTTAATATGCTATTAGTTTTGATGAGGTAAACTTGAAAAATTCGAATTTTTTTTCATATTTTTTCAAGTTTGCCCATTCATAGTAGCAAACTTTAATAAAAAAAATATAGGATAAGTGATAATATTCTTAAAGTCTGTTCTATTGTGAAGAGAATGAGTCATCATTTGATAAAATTGTATAAAAATTACCGCAGTTATTATTTAAATAGTATAACAGCCGTGTTATATTTTTTATATATGTATGTCATCTCATCAAATGAACTTTTAGTTCAAAAATGTTCAGAATTTTTGATGGATCTTGATTGTTTATCACAAAGTGTGTCAATTTTACGTTTGCACGACTTCCAGAAGTCGGCTAATATTATTATTTCTCTTTGCGCAAACGTTGTTCAACTTGTGGTGCTCGCTCAAACGTGAAATTGACACATTTTCCGATAAATAATCAAGATCCATCAAAAATTCGGAAATTTTTTGAACAAAAAGTTCATTTGAAAAAATATACATATATATGAAAAATATAACTCGACTGTTAGACTCTTTAAATAATAACTACGGTAACCCGATTTGACCAAACAAAGTGCCAATCTCTTCACAAGATAATGCACTTTCAGAATGTCATCATTTATTTCATATTTTTTAAGTAAAGTTTGCTACTATGAACGGACTAACTTGAAAGAATACGAATAAAATTCGCATTTTCCAAATTTACCTCATCAAATCTCATAGCATATTAAGTCAAATAATATATATATGTACATCGTTTTAAAGATCCATGTCTCCTCTTTGCAACAAGATAAAAATTTTGGATATCGGGTCAGAAATATTTGAGTAATCCAGAAATTTGTGATTAAAGTAAAAAAAAAACAGTTTTTGTCAAATAAAAAAAGTTTGGGGGGTTCGAGAAATATAAAAAAATATTTTTGAGTTCTACTCAACAAAACTCACAACCTACACTATGTCATTAGCCGGGTGTATTTAATTTTTTTATTTTGTGGCATAGTGTAATTAGTTATTCCTTCGCGGGATGGGATGGGAAGCATGCAAACAGGTAAAATTTCTAATTGCTGTATTCAAGCTGACACGCAGGCTCCAGGTGGCCCCTCCTGGATGGCATACTAGCACCCGCTAGCTGTTAATTACGGCATGCAGCAAAGTGCAATCCCCTGGACTTTAAATTTGGATTGTTCCTAGGGATTGGAGCCAAATCGAGGAAGCCCTGTCATCGATTGATGTGACTAATTGGAAAAGGCGCTCAAGAAGCGATATCCGTTAATCGAGTTGTTAATGGCCACTTAAGTAAATAAGTAAGTAAGTTATTCCTTCGTATTCAAGTGCTACATTGCAGTCGGTAACATAAAGGTTTCTGTGCAACAGATTTCATGTAACTGATGATCTCGGAAAGAACTTGTGAAAATCTTATAAGTATTCTACACTGGACAGTGGATATGAGTTATCGCAGATGTTTTGTGTGTGTTAATTTTATTCATAAGTGGCGGGACCTACAGTTTAAAGTCGACTCCGAACGACAGATTTTTTGAGAAACTTTCATGGCAATTTTATTTACTCACAGAGTTTTTGCCAGAAATCTGCTGAGAGGAAATCGCCGAAGAAATACTTTTTGTATTTTGTTTTGATGTCTTGCCTGGGGCTCGAACCCTGGCTTTACGTCTAATAAGCCAACACACTACCTACTAGACTACGGCGACTGACAACACAGCAGCACTAAAGTAATTATCACCGACAGTAATAGGCGCTTACCCTGCTTGGATCATGCTACATTCATCACCCATCATTCGAGACAACCTATGAAACCTTAATGTAAGCATAGTCCATGCGATCGTCCATCTTTAGGACTGGTTATTTGGAGTTTACAACTATCCCATCAACTTATATCTTCATCGATAGCTTTTTTTAGCTTTAGATTTATGACAACACTGCTTCTGTCTTTTGCTCTGTCAGATTCCATTCGGAGGTGAATCAATCTAAAGCCCTAGTTTGCAAGTTGTTGCTGAATTTTTTGTGAGTCTTTCCTATAACCCACCCATCCATCTAGAGGGTTAACAATTTCGTAGAATATTTACACTCTGCAGAAAAGGAAATCAACAAAAAACTGGACTGGAATCTTGAAATAAATAAAAACATTTTCTTGGGTTACAACTTTGATCCAAATAACAGGGTGTTTAATGTTGCTACTATTGTTGTTGTTGCTGTTTATTTATTGCAGTGATTTCAGCTGTAAATACGTTGTTCTTACCGGTGTTCTTATACCATAAGATGTTAATTTTGATGCCACTACAATTGTAATGTTGTTGATCTTTGTGGCAACTAAAGAGTATTTTCTTGACATTTCCAAAGCCAAAGTATAGCAAACAAGGTGAATAAAAAAAAAGTAAAACAACAAAATCAAAACAAAACGAAACAGAACAGAACAACAGAAATCAAAAAGAAAATCAACCGGAATCACAACGAAATTATTGTGAATGTGACGTTCGGAAGAATGAAGGGAAACCTTTCAAGTGGCACTTGTGTTGAGAAAAGCTATGCCACAGAGAGAAATCATTATCTTCTTCAACAACAACAACAGCAACAACAACAACAGGAACCTGATAAAAGTACTGGTGCCATACAGGCCATATACCCACTGATATACACCCAACGTTTACCATCTTACAGATGGAGAGTAGAACTCAAGTGTACGAGCAGTAAGTAAATATTATTATTTGAAATGTATTCTTGCAAGGTAAGTTAAGGTAAGGTATAGTATTTGAAATAAAATCCAATATTATTCATCAATAGACAGAATGTTTATGTTTATGATGTTGATGTGGTAGTGGTGTGAAGTCATTCAAATCGATAATGATGATGATGTTGAATGGTCAAAATGTCAAACACATAAAAAGTACTTTGTTATACGGAGCGTAAACAATAAATAGGCTTAAGGTGTTAAAAGCCTTTTTGCACTTCACTTCAGGTGTTTCCGAAAATAACAGGCTCAGAGCATAAACAAAATACAGTATAAATTGGTAAGGAAATCATATAAACAAACGCCTTAATATAAAGACATTTAGAGTGTATTGTTGATACTTCTTGGATGTGTTATTGGCCACAGACAGTCGTAATCATAATTCAATTAAAAAAAAAATCGCAAAAATGTGTTGAAGATGAAGAAACTTAAGAGGATTAAAGTTTTACATTTTTTATGAATAAAATTTTGCAGTTAAAAAATTTATTTTCGACGATTTAAAATGCACTCTACTCCTGGGTTATTAATTTTAATATTTTCATGGACTAGTAATGTTATAACTAAAAGGGTTTAAAGCGTTGAGTATTTTTAAACTATTCCTCAATAGTTTTAATAGAGTGTGTAACGATGTCTTTTCTAGATATGGAGAATCAAGATATCTTCAATGATTGAATTTCTTTAAAGCGATCGATATACAGTCAAAGAAAAAAGTCTACATACACTGGCGATTTTTTTTAAATTAAAACAGATGTTATAGCGTCGATGTTGAAGTTACCGTAGTCTAGTAGGTAGTATGTTAGCTTATTAGACTGAAGGCCCTACTTCAAACTCCAGGTCTGACATCAAAACGAAAATATGAAAATATTTCTTTGGCGACTTTCTCTCAGCAGATTTCTGGCAAAAACGCTCAAGAGTAAATAAAATTGCAATGAAAGCTTCTCAAAAATCTGTCGTTCGGAGTAGATTTTAAACTGTAGGTCCCGCCTTCAACATAAGTGGTATGAGAAGCTAGATCGTAATCCTGACTGAAGTGTTGTAATGACCAATTATGTATGTATGTGTTATAGCGTCACAATTAAGAATGTTTGAAGGAAAAATCTAATAAAAAAAATATAACTTAGAAATTATTAGAAAAAATTTATTATTTATTATTATTATTATTATCTATTATCTTTTTGGCAACACTGGTTTAAACAGCTCACGCACGTTTCGTGTTTTGTTTCACTGTCAAACATCTTCAGTTTGGTCTATAATTTAACCATGAATCGTCTTACAAACAAACAACGCTTGCAAATCATTGAATTTGGCACCATTGGACCGTACTTCTTCAAAGATGCTGAGAATCGTAACGTAACTGGGAATAGTGAGCGCTACCGTGAGATGACATCCAACTTTTTTTTGCCCAAAATGCAAGAGCTTGACTTGCATGACATGTGGTTTCAACAAGACGGTGCCACATGCCACACAGCACGCGTAACAATGGACTCATTGAGAGGCGAGTTCGGTGAACATTTTATTTCACGTTCGGGACCGGAGAATTGGCCGCCTAGATCGTGCGTGTGGGGATATGTTAAAGCCCATGTCTATACAGACAAGCCCACTTCAATTGACGCATTGGAAGACAACATTGAAGCATTTATTCGTGAGATACCGGCCGCAATGTTGAAAAGAGTATGCCAAAATTGGACTAAGCGGATGAACCATTTGAGGCGCAGTCGCGTTCAACATTTGCATAAAATAATCTTCAAACATTAAATTATATGGACCGTACTATCGATTCAAATAAAGATTTCATGCATTTTTCTGAATTTTATGTGTTTTTTTTTGAAAAATATTCCTATAGCTTTTAAAAAATCACCCCTTATTTCCAGCAGAGATTAATTCCCCAGTTTCACAACAAAAAGCCGATAACAGCTGTATTTAGTTGCAGATAAAGGGAGGACTTCTTCAGCAAACTTTTGATCTATAAGTCTATTAGTTTCAAAGATTTTTGCATATTTTTTTATGAAAAGCCCTAGAAGCGATGGCATTTCTCACTGCCTTAGTAAATTGAAACGCGTAACATCTTTGCAAATAAACTTTTTTTTATTGTAACAGGAATTATTTTTCTTTACACCTTCAACTTTCTTGTGATTAATGTTTGAACTGCCAGACATGCGATATTCACACACATATACATATATCCATATAAACTCCTTAAATAATATGTTAGTCTGTGTAGATAATTTTGCTTAAATTTCAAATACGCCATATAGCTGCTGCTAAATGTACATTTGGCAACATTGTTGCCAATAACAATAAAATCGCATTAGATCCTACACTTTTTTTTTGTTGTCTGTGATTCCCACTTGATAAATAAAAAATCAAAATAAAAAACAACAAATGCAACAATTACATCAACAAATGTAAACTGCAATTACATTTAATACCACCACCAAGCAATTTATCGCCAAAATACTGGCAACAAAAACGATTGAAGCCTTTAGAGCTCCACCTTATAAGTCGTCCTCAGCCATAAAAAGAAATCCTATCTGAGACGTTTAAGAAGGTTGGCAAAATTTAAATTAAAATGGTCGATACAAACAATATTTGAGTCAATTTAGTACAGTACAAGGGAAAAGAAAATTGTTTCGCTGTTTCAATTTTTTCCCTGCGATTTTAATAATGACGCTGCGGTTTTATTTGTTTTCGCTTTGATTCTACGGTTATGGTAGTTGAGTTGGTGTTGGTGTTGGTGTTGGTGTTTTGTTATTGGATTTACGATGGCTTAAATGTTATTTACTTCACTAATTAAGATATTAAATTAACGTTCATATCAAAGACTAATAATATCGTCGTCGTCGTTTACTTACTTACTTTTTTTCATTCCTTTTTGGTGTTCGGTTGTTGTTAGTTTTGCTTTAAGGAGCTTAAAACTGTTTGAAAAGAAATGCTATTTCGCCAATGAGCATTAATGCTGCAAAGCTATTTAAGATGGGACATGATGCATAGGTGGATACAGTGAGAGAAATAGTGTGACTCATCGTTTGGAATTTAATGGAAAAATTATGTGGAGCCTCTAATGAAATTTAAACAAAATGTAGGCAACAGATGAAGATTTAATCCAGAAAACCCTTATAAAGTGAAATAACCTTTACCCGGATTTTTTATTTGTTAGGTTAGGTTAGGTTATATTAGAGGACGTGTACTTGTCAACTGTGACAAATACAGTACCCGGAGGTCGAATTGACCCATTGTGCAAAGTCCTAGCTTCTTACACCACTCGTGTTGTATGAGTTAATTTTATACATCAGTGGCGGGACCTACAGTTTAAAGTCGACTCCGAAAGACAGATTTTTGAGAAGCTTTTCATTGCAATTTTTACTCTCAGAGTTTTTTTTGCCAGAAATCTGCTGAGAGGAAGTCGCCGAAGAAATATTTTTTCAAATTTCGTTTTGATGTCTGACCTGGGATTTGAACTCGGGCCTTTCGTCTAATAAGCCAACACACTACCTACTGGACTGCGTCGTTTTAGTTGTTAAACGTTATGAATTATAAAATGTATCCTCTTCAGTAAGTTATTTCTAATCATCACAATAGTCTGAGAGATCGGAAAGAATAATATTTTCCTCCTACTAGAACTAGTTTGGAAAAACAAATCGTCGACATATGTAAAGTAACTACCATGATGGATACGTTGGCACTACACATGGTTGCTATCAGATCTTCCAATAAGGATATCCTAACTTTAAGAATTGCTAGCTGCAATATTTTTGAATTATATTCGTTAAATTGGGAGTTCTGTTTTGACAACGTACCGTTCATCTCGTCCATTTTATGTCGTCTTACCGTTGCCATGAAAAGATTCTCAAAAAATTTGTCACTCGGAGTTGACTTTAAACTGTAGGTCCGTCCCACCGCTTATACCGGGTTATCCATTTCATGGTTTCAAAAGTAAACGTAAATAAGACACATATAAAATATTTTTTTCATGATATTTCTTTTCTATTGTAAAGTTTGAACCTTGACATTATGAGTGAAACACTACATCATTTTAATAACCTCCACGTGAAGTGTTGCAAGCATTGATTCTTTTGAGGTAATTTTCGACCACTTTTTGACACATATTGGGCGGTATCTCAACCATAACTTGACGAATGTTGGTTTTTAAGTGCTCAAGAGTTGAAGGTTTATCTGCATAAACACGGTCTTTCGCGTAGCCCCACAAACAAAAGTCTAATAGTGTCGAATCGCATGATCTTGGTGGCCAGTTGATATCGCCACGACGTGAAATTACGCGGCCAGGAAATGTCTCTTGCAATAAAGCCATATTCGCTCGAGTTGTGTGGCTTGTGGCACCGTCTTGTTGAAACCACATATTCTCCAAGTCGTATTTTTCAATAGCAGCAAAAAAGTCGGTTATCATATGACCATAACGCTCCGAATTGACGGTGACAGTCGTTCCATCGTCGTTTTCGAAGCAGTAAGGTCCAATCACACCTTCGGACCAAAGAGCGCACCACCACGGACTTTTTCAATTACTTAAATACGACAATTTTGTTTATTAGCATACCCACCGAGTGTGAAATGTGCTTCATCGCTGAAGAAAATTTTGTTCGAACGTATCTACGGCGTTGTGAATGGTAAGCTGGCTTCAGTTGTTGCGTGAGCTGGACTTTATATGGATGTAGGTGTAGATCTAAATGCAAAATACGCCATAATGTGCCGTCAGACAGTCCTAATTCCTGAGAACGACGAGGAATCGACACATTCGGGTCTTCGGCAACACTTTCACTTACAATAGCGATATTTTCAGCGGAACGAGCGAAACGATGATGCACAGGCCTTTCAATATTTGTAACCACTCCAGTCTCTTCAAATTTCTTCACAATTTTGCCAATTGCTTGCGTAGTTGGACGATTATGTAAATCATAATCTCCTCTTAAAGCACGATACGTTGCTGTGGCATAATCACCATTTTTGTAGTAGGTTTTGATAATTTTTATGCGTTGTGTGATAGTTAAGCGATCCATTTTCGTCAATGTTAGATTTTCTACTGAAAAGAAAAAAATTGGTTTCACAACTTATTTTGACAGATGTCGAATTCCAGTCCCATACTTTTGAAACCACGAAATGGATAGCCCTTTATATTATAAAATTAACACACACGACATAAGACATGAAAAGCTAGGTCGTAATTCTGACTGAAGGGTTGAAATGACCAATTATGTATGTATGTATGACGTCATACTGAGAGTTAGCAATGTGACGAATAAATATGGGTTCATTGTTTCACTAAACTAACGACCAAAGCCCGTATGTTGACAAAAGGCAAGATCTGCTGAAAACATCGTCGCAAGAGTGAGCAGAAGAATCTTATGCAAATGATTTTGCGTCACTCACAAAAACTCAGCCTTTCGCATACTACAACGTGGAAAGTTTTTAGTCGTGACTTGGGCTTGTGCCCGTAAAAAATTTAACTGATCCAGGTGAAGATAAACGACCATAGTCAATGACATAATGCAACGAATCATACTTTCGTCGAAAAACCATCTTCAGCCATGTAGCCCATTTCTGGAAAAATGGGCACATGAACAAACAAAATTCTCGAATTTGGGATGATACCAATCCATATGGGATCCAAGATCATCCAATGCATCCTAAAAAAATTACTTTTGATGTGATTATCGGGCTGGCGGCATCGTCAGTCTGTATTTCTTTAAGAACGACATTGATCAAGCTATTATTGTCAACTGCGAGCACTATAGATCAATGGTTTCCAACTTTTACTGGCCTGATTTAGATGATCTGGCCGTCACAGCTCATGCTAGTGGACGTGATGTGAACTGGTGTTCAATGCATTCCGAAAAAGTCACAGTTTACTATTGATTTTGGTCTGGAGTCGTTCATATTTCTTTGAGAACAATATTGGCCAGGGCATTGCTGTTAACGATGAGCACTGTAGGGAGATGATTATCTTCTTATGGTCTGAATTGGATAAACTAGATTGCAATGGCATGTGAATTCAACACAGCTTGTGTCATATTTAATATTCTGCAGGAGGAATTCAGTGTGCACTGCCATCTCTCATGGATTCGATGTGAAATGGGCACGGAAATCTTTCGATTTGACATCGTTAGACTTTTTCTAGTGGGGTTGTCTTAAGTGGCAGGTGTATGCGAATAAACCACAAACCGCAGCAGTCCACAAAGCCTAAGGCATTGGTCAAATTCAGTTTTTGAGAAACACTTTATCACTCCACCTCTGTTTTACCATTTGCCTGATAAGCCCAAAATCAAATCATGCCGATATTGATAAAGAAATTAAAAATTGTTCGGCAACAAACTGTCATTATTAAACTAAGTTGAGTGCGCTTGCCTAAGAGTAGATAATTTTAATTTAAAATCTTTTTTTTTTTGTAACAGTGTTGCTTGGTTTTTGAGCACATAAGTAAAGCGAATCCTATTAAGATGGTGATAATAAAAAAAATCATTCATGTTTAGTGCAACATGCAGCAGCAACAAGTAACAGACAAATAAGACAACACAACACATGGAAGGAAAAACATTATAATCCATTGATTATTAAGTAAATATTATTTAAAAGACTGAAACAAACTGAAACAAAGAAGCAAACGTACGAACAAGTAAACAACAGGCAACAGAGCAACAACGAAAAAATAAAATAAAACAAAATTAATCTCAGAAAGACTAGAAGACTCACTAGCCCATATGCTAAGCCCACTTGCAGGACAAAGATGAAGGCAATATTAACTAAACCAACAGATGGAACACATGCAGTATACCATGCCACATAATAAACTCATACTGCATGCAATATGCATGCACATGCATGCAAACATTCATTCGATGTTCATTGCATTTAGTATGTGTGTTCAAAAATAATTTCAATTTGAATTGAAATTCAAATACAATTTCGAATGGATTCGATGGTGAAAAAAAAAAATTGCAATTCATTGCTGCAGCAAACCGCTTGAGGCAAGAAACTGTGGCGAAAAAAGAAAAATTATCGGATACAATTGCTAACGCAGTGTACATATATATATACAGACAGATAAAGTATACAAATCAAAATGGAAAATAAAATTAAAAAAACGAAAAAAAATCCGCACATAGATAGACAAAAATCAGAAAAGAAAACAAAAACCAAAAGAAACACATGCGCAACAGAATTTAGCAAAGCAATAAAGTGCTGCAATAAATCAACTTAATTAACTGAAAATCAATTCATAAATTATATTGTTGGGTAGCCCTCGTACATATTCGTACACGTTTCTGTTTTTTTATAATTTTTTTCACAACGACAAAACCACATACGTACACTTTGCGTATCTATGCGATAATATACCGCACCGCATACGTATGTATGTACGTACATACTACTAAACATGAATCTTTTTTTTTTTTTCTTTTTCAATTCAATTCATTTTTGCCTTTCTCAGTAGATATGAAGCAAAAGTTTGAGAAATGAAAGGCGGAGGCAGAAAAGAACACGAAGAAAAATCACACACATGTGTAGTATGAGGCTTAACCAACTGATTGTTGCATTGCAATTGCTTGTATAACATAGCTAGTGTGTGCATTTCCTTCATGCTTTATAGTGCAACGGATGCATTGCGTTTAAGCCAGTAGAGAGAGAGCGAGAAACTTTAAGAACAAATGTTTAATCTTAAAAGTTAAATGATTTTCTAAACGTACATATTTACATACATATGCACATACGTTTCTTTATATTTATTTTCTTACTTTTCATTTAGTTTAGCTGACTAAATATAATCTATTTTGTATACATTTTTAGTATTGATTTTAAATGAGCTAAGTTTTTACTTAGACTTAAAGGTATTCTAAGTTTATCATTGCAAATGTAAAGTTTTTGCTTCAGGTACTGCTAACAAGGTTAAGATAATTCTAGAATAAATAATTAGAAATACGTTGATGTCCTCAAAATGGTCCAAATGCCGTGGAGAGTTAAAATTACCTTCTAAAGTATGATTACTTGACCCTTTTAGATTTGAATGCGTCGAAAATTTACTCGAGTAATGCGGAAATATTGCATATTTCACAATTTCACTTCAATAAAGTCAATAGCACGAGCTGGATAAAATTATCTCCTCAAAAATAAGCAACGCCACAATTAAGCTTTGGCAACATCTGGACAAGAAACCTGTTTGTTGAAGTATCTTCTGCCACAGCCACATTAAATTACTCATTGAAAAGAACCGCCCAAAAAACTGACCTCGAATTTGCTATTTGCTTCAAGCAAAGGGTAGTCGTCGTAGTCTAGTAGGTATTGTGTTGGCTTGTTAGACGTAAGGCCATGGTTCAAACCCTAGCAAATTTCTGCCAAAACCTCTGAGAGAGAAATAAAAGAGTTTCTCTAAAAATCTGTCATTCAGAGTCGGATTTAGGTCCCGCCACTTATGGATAAAATTAACACACACAACATAAGTGGTTTGAGAAGGGTTGTAATGACCAATAATGTATGTATGTAAAGGACATATGCGAGCCAAAAATTGGCGATATATTCCACATGCAAATACGGCCTAAAAAACTAAGGCAAGTACAATTAAATCACCCATGAACGACCTCGAACAGCAACACAATCGAGAATGGCTGCACATTTTGCTGTACAAAACATTAAAAACAGAATTAATAAAGCTTTCGCATGATATACAAGAAAGACTAATTGAGTGCTACGGCTTCTACAGGTTGCAGATAGTTGAACGCCTCATAAATAGGCACCGTAGCTACGTTGCAGTGGAGGACAATTAGTGACTACATATGGAAGCATAAGAGGAATTCAAGATTACACCGAATTTTCAGGAAAACTCTAGTTTTTCCAATGTATACCACACCTGGCGATCAGACGAGTTGTCGGGTTCAATGAAGATCTACATATATGAGGCACGTATCATGTCTGTATAAGACATGTATTACGACCGTGCTATGTGGTCTCGGTACATGGACGTTAAAATCAATAGTTCTCTGCACAACATGCCAAATAAGCGTTTTCAATAATAACTTATTCCGGCTAGCCAGACAAGAGGATTTTGAAACTCAAATAAGGAGGAATAAGATGAAATATAAGAAAGCTTTTTGACGAGATTTTGCCGCACCACCCTGTAATAGAATGGGCCAATCGAAGACGGAAAGGATGAAGGACAGTCTGAAGAAGAGCTATATTAAGTAAAACCGTCAAACTTTATTGATTATGCAAACAGATTATTGGGTTCAAGCAGGAAAATGGAAATTCTACGTAGTAAGACGTTTTGTCAAATCATCATGAATGAATGGGCTTTGGCGCAGTTGACAACTGAATTGATTTTCATCGAACAGTCTTTTTCTTTCTTTCAGCAATGAAAATAATTTTTGGCTGAATGGATATGAAAATACTTGTCGAATTTGGGACGATACCAATCCATTTGCGATCCAAGAGCATCTAATGCATCAGAAGAAATAACTGTTTGGTACAGATTTTGGTCAGAGCGCATCATCTGACTAAACTCTTTTGAGAAAGACGTTGGACAGGCCACAACTGTTATCGGCGAGTATTATAGGTCGATGATAACTTCTTTGAGTCTAAATTAAATAATCTAAACACCAACGACTTGCGATTTCAATAGTACGGCGCTCATGGCACATTGGATATTATGCACGACCATAATCATCTTACGTGGAAATTCTATATAATGGCCGTCCTGTGGACAGGACGATTACCTAAACGTAATGAAATATCGGTCGGCATTTACATAATTTTCATATGCTATAAAGGAAAATATGTTGTGTGAATTTTTGGCTTATTCTAGATTTAGCATTGATGTTCCTTCTTTCCATAAGTCAAACTCTTTATTCGATGCTATACTGTCATTAGCACCACTATATTCCTATACATATTTGATCATTACGAGCCTTCAGTCAGGATTAGGACCAAGCTTCTCACACCACTTAAGTTGTATGTGTTAATTTTATATACATGAGTGGAGGTATCTACAGTTTCAAGTCGTGTTATTCATGACAATTTTATTTGCTCTCTGAGTTTTTGCCAGAAATATGCTGAGAGAAAGTCGACAAAGAAGTCGTTTTGTTGGAGATGTCTGACCTGGAGTTTGAATTGTGGCCACTCGTCTAATAAGAGAACACACTACCTCCTAGACTGCGACTACTGCTCGGTGTTATACTATCATTAAATCGAGTATATTTCCATGCCGTATTAGATTACCCTTACTGGGCCTTTTCTTGGAAGAGGTCTACATCTACTTACTGGTGTCACTTGTCACTCCTTTGCCTATTATATCAAGTACTTTATCGAGTGTATTTGTTCGTTTCTGGCATTTAAGATAAGATAAGATATTGACGACTTTTTTAAATATTCGAAAACCTTCCCTGAGGTAGGACTTTATTTTTCTACCTACGAAAGTTTTACGATGTCGCAGCATTTGTAGAGTACTAAAAATTCTCCTTCAGCTGATGCTACTAGATTCCTTTGGAATAATTTAAAATAAAATAAAAAAAATAAAAAGATTACAAATGAATCAGTAGGGTAGAGGAAAAGAGTTGAATTCCTTATGGAACATGGGTGCAACATTTGTAAAAGTGTTTAACATTTAATGAGGTTTTACAATATCTTAAAACCCAAGGCAAATATTTATATGCTCGGAATATCTACAGTGCCACATACTCATTTCAATTTATTTCTACGGCTGTTTTTTTCTTTTTTTCTTGAATATGCAAGGCACAAACAAGAAGAAAAAAGAAACCCAAACTAAATAAAGGAGAAGCAAAAGAAATATATTTGCAATCGTAGTTTAAATTACACATCTTTCTCTCACTTGGACTCAATTGGCATGGAGATGTGGTATGGCCGTTTTCCTAAGCAATTGTTGGTTTTAATTTTTCCAGAGACTAAGGCTGTTCTTTTTGTTAAATGTTTGGAGGCAATTGCATGCTTAACTTTTGTTGGCCAGTTATGTTACAAATCTAACATTTGCAATTAATAATCTTTGGTAATAATGAAATCGGAGACCAGTTTCTTGTTTCTATTTGAAACCAAAAAAAAAATGGGAAAAAATAGAGAAAAAAATTGAGAAAAAAATAATACGAAGAAAAAAGCCACAAATTGAAATGAAAATGAAAAATTTATGCAATCGAAATCAATTGGCAACAAGTATAGATGTATATATGTGTGTGTGTGTATTGTATGGTATGTAGAGTAGAGACAATGTTTATGGCCGAGCTTTACAATATTTTGTAATGCCTTGGAAAAATTTTGTCGCAATCCATTAGAAATAAGATACTTTGCTGTTCCAAATATGTTTGGAAAAACAAGATTTACTTTTTCAATTTCATTTAAATTCTTTTTTATGTTTTCTTTCTTCATCTTTCTCTTCGTATTCGGTTTTATTTAAGTTTTGTAATTTGGTTGTTTTTATTTCTTTTTAACTAAACACGACTTATGTTCTGTTTTGTTAATAAAAACGAGACTTTACTTTAGTTTTACCATAAATTTTCAGGCATAAAAAGTTTCAGATTACAAACGAACCAGCCAGTCAACCAGCCAACCAACCAACCAACGGGTATGACAACAGCTTCGAAGATGCTGTTTAAAGATGATGATGCTGCTGCCAAGCATGCATAAGTAAATAAAGCTCAACACTAGTGTGTAGGTTTTTCCGTAACTTTTTTTATTTTTCATTTAATTTTTGCTTTGACTTGTCTTAGATTCTCAGTTTTCTCACTCGCTCTCTGTCTCTCAGTCTAGAATATTGCTATGTCTTGTGATTTCTATAAATTTTATTTTGAATTGATTGAACATACTTTGTCAAATACTTAACATGGCAAATAAATTTTGTGTAAAATATGTTAAAAATGTTTGCTACAGACAGTTTTACAATAGTGAAGTACATGTACATGCAAAATGAATCCTACTCACATCCAGCATCATCATCACCAGCATCCATCCACTCTTAAATAATTCGCTTCCTTCTGCAACATTTGTTGCTGCGGCAGCCTTGGCTATTTGTATACCAAATAATTTGTAATTGGAAAAGGTATCAGGTAACCAAAAAAGGCCTTTCTTTTCTTTCTTAGATTCATAATAAAATATTTAATAACAAAATATTTATTAAAAATATTTAAAAATAAATAAAATGTATACAAGCCTGTAAGCAATGTTTAACTAAAATATAGAGTAACAGCAACTAGACGAAAAATATTGTTACGAAAATGGAAATGGTGTTATTAAAATGATAAACAAAAGCTCGAAAAACAAAAACATGATCAACGAATAAACAAAAAATATAGAAACAACATCAGTATAAAAAAGGGATTAAGAAGTAAACAGGCAACAACAACAGGGCAGTATAAAAAAGGGGATAAACAAGTAAACAGACAACAACAACTCTGCAAGGACAAACGTAAACAAAATACACAAACAACAATAACGTAAACAACTTGTTCACATTTATAGAAATTTTGTGAAGTCAAAGACATTCTCTTTCAAGTGCATTCATCAGACTGTTTACTCTGCGATATACATAAAAGGCAAGACAGAGCAGGCAACGGTGATTCAGAAAGAATTCAGTCAGTCTTGTGTGAAGACACGTTGCGTGTGAAGAGAATAATTGTGGTTTGAAGATCTCTGTTATACAGATCTATTGAACAATTGTTCTTGTGTACGCGGAAATGTGTAAAGAATAATAACTATTAAAGCAAATTGTTGTTGTTTAAGCCAAATCGTGAAAGGCGGCACACGGAATTGTGCGAATCACAAAGAATTTTATTTAAAACTAAACACAAATTTATTTTTCTTTTATTTGCAATCTACGAAGTCATATTTTTAACGTTTTTAAAAGGGTAAAACGTAACAATATATTCAGTTTAGGGAATAAAAAAATTATTTTAGGAAGCCCTTGGCTAAGTAAGAAAGGTAAACCAGTTTGATGATCAAAGTAATAATCAAGAATGTTACACTAAATACCTTGTAGAGCACACATTGTCACTGGTGCTGTAAACAACCGACCAAATCCCGCATGTTGACAAAAAACAAGATCTACCATAAAGATCGCCTCTGTCCGTGAGTGTATGTAAGAGAATCCAAGGCAATCGATGTCAAGTCATACACACAGGATTACAACCTAACTTCACACACCACTTAACTGATCATTGCAACCGCTTAGTCGGGATTACAACCTAGCATGTGATAGCACCACACATTTTATGTTAATTTTATCCATGAGTTGCAGGACCTACACTTTATAGTCGACTTTGAACGACAGATTTTCATGGCAATTTTATTTAGTCTCAGAGCTTTTGTCAGACAACTGCTAAAAGGAAGTCGCCGATAGAAATACACATACATACATGCATCTTTGGGATTTACAACACATCCATCAGGATAGTGACTTAGCTTCTTGCACCACTTATGTTGTGTGCGTTAATATTATACATGAGTGGCGGGACCTACAGTTTAATGTCTACTCCGAACGACAAATTTTTTGAGAAACTTTTCACGGCAATTTTATTTACTCTCAGAGTTTTTGCCAGAAATCTGCTGAGACGAAGTCGCCGCAGAAGTATTTTTTTCGTATTTTTGTTTTGATGTCTGACCTGGTGTTTGAACCGAGGCCTCACGTCTAATAAGCCAACACACTACCTACTAGACTACTGCGACTTGAAACGATGTCAAGTCGCTGTCATTAACTAGGCGCTGAGCTATCTACAACTTGGCAAATTTTTCACCGGGAGTAAACCTGCACCCGTACAAAATTGAATTGGCTGAGAATCTGAAGATAAACAACCACGGACAACGATGTTTCGTCACTGAAAGGACTTTGAAGCATTCGGCAACTAAACTTAATTTTCATCAAAAATCCCATTTTCAGACATATTTTGTCCCATTTTGAATGAAATTGTCCTATTTGAAACGACATAAATAAAGAGATCGCAGAGCGTCGAATGCATTGCGAAAGAGTCATTGTTTGTTGCATTTTTAGTTCTGGCGGCATAATCGATTCATTTTCCTTTATGAACTGCGTTGGTCGATCGACTAAAGGTCGATTATCATCAACAGTTAGTGACCAGAATTGCAGGAAGTGGACAAGAATGGCATGTAGTTTGAACAGAACAACGCTACATGTCACACTGCTCATATCACATTGAATGTTCAACATGAGCAATTTGAGGAGAACCAGCGATTTGACTCTGTTAGATTTTTTTCTTGTCTGATTTTCTTAAGTCGTAGGTGCATGCATTATTAGTTAGAAGCCACAGTGATCCTCAAATTTAACACTACCCAAGAAATCTATCAAATACCACCTGATTTATGCTCCAGAGTAATGAAAAATTGATCATTTAGGATGTGCTTCATCCAAACAAGACTTAACGGGTATTTAAACGATGTTATATTTCACATATAATCTCGTCGAAAGGTCTTTAATATTTTACACTTACTTACTTACTTGGTCTTCACAAGTCTTTAGTCAGATACCTAAAGCAATCGAATCTTTGCTCTTTCTGAAACAACCTGATATCACATCGGCCAAGGATTATCAACTCAGTGGAGACTGTATCAACCGGAAATTTTTTTCTCTGGGAAAAATATCCATGTACGGCAAAGATGTTATAGGAACACAACCCTTTAGGTTTAGTTTAGAGGACGTGTACTTGTCAATTGAGACAAGTACAGTACCCGGAGGTCTAATTGACCCATAGTACGGAACGTCCTTAAAATGGAAGGATAATAGAGGGGATAGGAAAAAGGAGAGGAACTAGGAAAGGGAAATAAAGGGTCTACCAAATAACTTTTTTTTTTGAAAATGCTTTAAAAAAAAACTACTGAATATTTTCTCAAATTTCTTTTTTTATTTGAAAGTACAATCCTTCCGGTTAATAATGGAAAATAATTTCATTCAAATGGCTGCCTCGGCTGGCCATGCAGTAGCCTACGCGATCGGTCCAATTTTTAAGCACATTATCGATTGTGTGCAGCTGTATTTGACCAATGGCTTCACGAATATTGTCCTTTAAAGCGTCAATTGTCTCTAGCTTGTCGGCATAACACTTACCTTTGACGGCACCCCACAAATAATAGTCCAACGGTGTCAAATCGCAGCTCCGAGGTGGCCAAACGACATCAGCTCTGCCGCTGATAATGCGATCTTCAAAAACAGGGCGCAAAACATCGAGTGTAGCTTCGACTATGTGGCACGTAGCGCCGTCCTGTTGAAACCAAATGTTGCCAATATCCTCCTCTTCAATTTTTGTGAACAAAAATTCGTTCAACATGGCCGATAACGATCGCCATTGACTGTAACGGCCACTCCTTGCTCATTTACGAAGAAAAATGGCACAATTATGCCTCTGAACCAAAATCCGCACAGTGACTCGTTTTGGGTGCGTCGGCTTTTCAATGTATGCGTGCGGGTTTTCTGTGCCCCAAATGCGACAATTTTGCTTGTTTACATACCCGCCAAGATCAAAATGAGCTTCATCTAAGAAGATGATTTTTTTGCCAAAACCGGCATCTTCTGTAAGTCGATCGCAGGCCCACTTAGCGAAGCGAAAACGCATTGGGTGGTCAATTGGCTGCAACTCCTAAACCAATTGGACTTTGTATGGCGTCATATCAAGGTCTTTATGCAAAATTCGTCTCAATGATGTCTCCGAAATGTTCAATTGTTGAGAACGACGGTGAATTGATGTTGATGGCGCTTCACGCACACTTTCTGCCACAACAGCAATATTCTCGGGTGTACGCACTGTTTTTGGCTTTTCACGCTTTGGTTTATCGATGAGGATGCCAGTTTCTTTCACTTTTTTCACAAGATAACGAACATACGGAGCTGACGGTGCTTCTCTTCTTTCAAAATCCGTACGCAATTTTCGCACACATTCTTCAACATTACCATGATTTTCAAAGTTATGTCGCAATATTTCCCAGCGTTGTTCAAGCGTACACACAACCATATTCGTTCAGCGGAAGTATAAAACTAATTATCTGTCAAATCAGACATGAGCTAAGTGTTGCCATTCACGAAATAAGCACTAGTTGAAAAAAAAACGTTAGATGGCGGACCCGATACAACCCTTTAGTCAGAATTAAGACGTAACTTCTCAAACTACCCATGTTGTGTTTGTGTTAATTTTATCCATGAGCGGCGGAACCTCTAGTTTAAAGTCAACAACGAACCATAGATTTTTAAGAAACTTTTTCATGGTAATTTTATTAACTCTTAAATTTTTTTTCGAGAAGACTGTTGAGAGAAAGTCACCAAAATATTTTTCATTTTGTTCGAGATGTCTGAGCTGAAATTTGAAACATGGGCTCTCGTCTAATAAGCCAACATACTACCTATTAGACTACGGTGACTACAACTTAGTCTTACCCAATCTTACTGTAAGCGGCAGCCTCTCAGACTGATGTAGACAAATTCAAGCCTATCAATAATAGGTAGTTTGTTTGATTAGAAAATAAATAATAAAGTTTCAATGGGATTTCTGAAGCCTGAAAGAATTACAAGCAATTGAGAAGTTAATTCAAGTTTTTCCTTGAAAAACTTTACCAATTAAAGGAACTATAACTTTAGTAAGGAAACGAAAAGAACTAAGGTCTACTACATTATATTATTTTAGAAAAAATAAACACATGTTTTAAATACAAATAACAAAAACCATCTGTTTTCAGTAGAAACTCAGCATAAAACCTCATTTCCGCTACTATAGGTGGAGTTCTTCTTAAGAAATAAATTTTCATAAAAGACTTGTACACATAAATACCAACTTGTTTGGGGAAATATGGTCAAATGAAAATAAAATATAAATAAATAAATACGTATTTAATTAAATCTTGATTTATTTAAGCGAAACCAAGAAAAAAACAAATCTACTGTTCACTAAATTTAACAAACAACCTCAGCTTGAACTTATTTAACCTACAATTGCTTGTGATCCAACCCCATACTCATCGTCATCTCGTCAGCATCATCATCATTTCCATCAGCCATCCGTAACAGTGATGACAATGAATACTGTACGTATGTCTGTATGTATGCATGGTATAGTCGTAGATATATTCGTATGCGTTTTTAAGGAAACTAGAGAGGAGCATACAAATAACCATTAAATCTGTCAGCACATATTAACATGACAATCCAGCCAGAAACTACACAACACAACAGAACAGAATAAAATGAACCAAGTTTTGATGACAGAGACGATGAGGTAAAAATGAAATTAATAAACATTGAATGGAAAACAAAAAAGTTTAAATCGAAAAACAAATAGCGCTTATGGAAAAGGGCTATGAAGGAGTGAATTTGAGAGAAAGAAATAAGGAAGTTTAAAGCCAAGAGAGCATCAAAGGTATTTCTTCGGATAGCATGATGTTTGACTCTGAAGATGGAGGCTTACAGCTGTTCTGGAAAATATGTCTTTGCGAAAAATTTTTGTTTTAGGAATTATTTTCACTGAAAATTTTTTTTTTTTAATTTTTAGCAGCCTAGGTTGAAATCCTGTCACTGTGAAACAATTAAAATTATTATTTATTAATGTACCGTAGCCTGGAATTGTAATGTTTTTCAATTGAAGTTTTTTTTCCACATTCTGTACCCCTCATCTTCTGTTTTAGAGGATTATCTTCCGCAGATGAAAGCTATTTTTGAATAAAAACGTGTCGTTATAGGGGCATACATGCCAGCACTTCACCTTACTCCAACCAGGGTTGGAATTTAATTTTAAAACGAAGAGCCTAATTATAGTGAACATTAATTGACTAAGTAGTCGCCGTAGTCTAGTAGGTAGTGTGTTGGCTTATTAGACGTAAAGCCCGTGTTCGTATCCCAGGTCTGGCATCAAAAACGAAATATGGAAAAAATATTTCTTCGGCGACTGCCTCTCAGCAGATTTCTGGCAAAAACACAGAGAGTAAATAAAATTGCCATGAAGAGCTTTTTAAAAATCTGTCGTTCGGAGACGACTTTAAATTGTAGGTCCCGCCACATAAAATTAACGCACACAACATAAGTGGTGTGAGAAGCTAGGTCGAAATCCTGAAAACTTCTGAGAGTCATAAAACTGAGTAATCAAAAGAAGCCATGTGCCCTTTAGCATGACATCAGAAGCAATTTGGGCACAGCAGATGCGTTATACGCTGCTTATTGTAGGTATAAATATTTCCTTATCGGTATCTGAAAATTCTTATCATACTTTTAGTTTCTATAAGTAGCACGAAATCTAGTTGCCGTAGTCTAAAAAGTAGTGTGTTGGCTTATCAGACGTGAGACATGGTTCATACCCAGGGCCAGATATCTCGAACGAAATGAAATATGAAAATTATTTCTTTGGCGAATTTTTCTCAGCAGGTTTTTGGCAAAAGCTCTGAGTGTTCAATAAAATTGCCATGAAAAGTTTCACAAAAATCTATCATTCGGAGTCGACTTTAAACTGTAGGCATGAGGCTATTACAGAGCATCACCATGTTCTTGCTGAATTATCGTTTCTATTTAGGTGCGTGTTCATAAATATAGTTTACGCAGATGATTGGACAATTGCAGCAGATTCTGGAATGATAGGGTTGCCATTTTTCATTGCTTAGAAATAACGCCCTCTACAATATATGTTTTGGATCTTATATTTCGAATTGAAGTGGCACAGTATGCACTCTTTTAAGCTTCGTTGTAGTTATTATCCGTTCTGGTTGGCCAGTGGACTTCTGAGTGAGTTATTAGAGGCGAATTGAGATCCCTTAATGTTTAGAAATCGAATTAACCAATTCAGTCTTTTGCTATGTTCGAACATGAGTTGCATGTGGTCGTAGTTAGGCACTAATGGTGTTTTCTTTTCTACCAAAAAATGTGCATTCTGCATGTGCAAAATGCAATTTTGTGTTTGTTTCTTAAAAATGTTTCGCCCTCAAAAAGGGTGGTATGTTTTATTCTAAATAAATCGCACTTGTTAATGGTGGAGGGCATTGCATTTTATGCCCTGTATAAATCGAGAGTGCTGGTAATGCCCTGTAAAGCAGATGACTTTTGTTTATTTATAGAGCTGCCAGATGAAATTTAAAAAAAGCCGCATGGTATCTTTATCCAATTTTGAAGTTAATTTTTTCATTGTTTTATAGAGTAACCTTAAGGAAACATTACATTATTAAAGATACATGGTCAGTAATATAAAGAAATTGCATTCAGTGTTAGAACAGTGCTAAAAAAAATTTTTTTGGTTATAAAAAACAGCGCTCAAAAAATGAAATCGAAAATTTAGCTATCTGGCAACACCTTTCTCATATTTACATATTTTATTGAAAACAAATCGAAAAATACAACATATTTTTAAATCTAAAACCTTAACGTTAATAAATATAAAACATTTAATACATATAAAACATTTTTTTTTAAATTAATTTTAAATATTATTATTTACATTGAACGACTTTTGAACAAATTGCCATTTCCTCATTCATTTTCTTAATAAGTGGTAAACACAGGGCATACCCTTTTTTAATATTTGTGTTATGTTCTTCTCAAATAAAAAATTACATTACAACAGGGTTGGTCAGAAATTTTTTTAATGTACCTTGTAAGATGGTGACATTTTCTTTGTAGAAAAGAAAACACCATAAGTCACGTAATCATTAAGTATTTTCGTGAAGTCTTGATTACAGTCTTCCTCATTCCTTTATCTTCCTATGAAGATGCCTTTTTTTTAATGTCTAAAGTAGCTGCCCATCAGTGAGCTGTATGAGCTCCACAACGACAGGGACGTTGTGCAGCGTATTAACATCCTACTCTGGCTCGGTCATGGCGTTCGAGTGGAGGACGGCTATTTGATGCGGGGATTTGCGAAAGCCGCCGAAGAGGATGTTTGCTTTGGAAGGGCTGAAATGAAGAAGCGCTGTCATCGATTGGTGTGACCAACTGGCGTAGGCGCAGAGGCTCTTGGCAGGCCTGGCAGGATCTCAATGGCCAATTAAGTAAGTAAGTATGTATGTATATTAGCTGCCCTAATTTCTATCTTAAAAGATAACCAGGAGCATTAAAATGAGTCTGCTTGGTACTTACACAAGCACAGTGGAGGAAAACAATTTTCCATTCTCCAAAACCAAGAGCTCTTAATAATCGATGCATAATTCGTTTACATAATGCTTTAGTGCTGGAAATTCGTATTACTTGAAACTAATACCCTACATTCGTAACAGAGATCAGCAACGAGTATTCAAAACGATGAGTAGAGTCGAGTCATACTTATTATTTCTGATACCTATACGCATTCATACTTATTTTAATATCATACTCATTCTACTCATACTCAAAGTTGGAAGTACTCGTCGTATTCATACTTAACAATACGCATGATGTTATTGACTTCGACTCGTTTCTACTTAACATTTACACGAAGCACAAAATAAGTATGATTCGCATACGAACACTACTATACTCACAAAAAGATTGTGTGTATGCTTTGCTTGTTGTCTTTGTCTTTCCTTTCTTCTTTGTTTGTATATGCAACAATAACAAAGGCTGTAAATTTTGATGAATGATTCGAGCCACTCGAATCACTTATAAGTATTATAAGTATTTTTCTAAATTTATGAATCAGAATGAGTAGGCGTATGAATCAAACACATTTCGAATGTTGTGAGTTTGATGTCAACGTTGTACTCATACTCATTGTAACCTATACTTATAAATCAATGCTGTAGCGATTACGAATGAATCAGAGTAGTTGAATTTCAATTCTACTGATTCACTCAAAATTGCATGAGTGCTTATGAGTAGCGGAAAAACGATTCATTGCTGATCTCTGATTCGTAATGTAATTAGGTGCAGTGGTTTCTCACTAACTGCTATAGTCCTGCTTCTTAGTAAAAAAAAGAAAAGAAAAAATTCTAAGTATTGCTAAGTAGAAGTGAAGAATAAAACTTTGCTGTATTTCATATAGAGACAGGAGAATAGAACTTCCTTGTGTTCTCACAGAATCTGTCAATGTCATCTAGAGTATGAAAATTTGCGTAAAAAGTTTGCATTCCTTTAAGCCACTGTTAGATGCCTATTTAAGAGAATATAAACTTAAAAAGAAAAAGTACGTAATAATCAGAATTATATGGTACAGGGCATATACTTATGTACGTATGTATCGTTGACATTTGCGGCTAGTAAAACTCTGAATTCGTATTTTCAATTCTAATCCAAGACAAGCAACTGATCCCTGCAAAAATGATGATGAAAATGAAAAGGAAGATTCTTATTGACTCACCGACAAATACATCGTTTTCAACGTAGTCGTTGTCGCCGTTATTGTCTTCGTCTCAGTAATACGCGATCACATGGTAGTATTCTTCACTATTCCGCTTATAAACTATACAATGACAATGACCATTGTGACAGGATCAGGGACATTTGTAAACGATGAATACAACGTTAGCAACGACTTCGAAAGACGACGAAGAGGATATGATGATGATCATGAGATGTTGAGTTTAATTTCTTTTTTTTTTTTTTTTTTGTTTGTGGTAAAGAAGTCTGGATAAGGCCTGTCATCGTAAGTACGGCTAGCTAAAGATGCTCTAGCCGGGACAGAAGAACCGAGTGATCAACAGCTATAACAACAACATCAATAAAAAGGTCTAAAAAAGAAAACAAAAAAAAAAGGAACACAGAGAAGAAGAATGAAGAAAAAAGAAGCTCTGTTTTCAGTTGAAAACAGACACTCGAACTCACAACAATCACATCATTGCGTAGCGATCTCATATTGTTGTAGACTTGAGGTTTTGACAGTCTTGCAAACAAATGAAAAGAACTGTCAAGTTATTGTGGCAAACACACAACCGCAGTAATTTGCTGTCATATCATCATCTTCTGTTTTATTCAGTCACTTATTTTTGTATTGCTTTGTTGCATTTGTTTTTTATGTTGTTGTTGTTTAACTTAAAGCGAAACGAATGAAAGAAAAGAAAGAAAAAAAATTGAAAACAAATGAAATAAAATAAAAATAAATGCGGAGTACAACTCTAAAGATGTCAACAAGCCCAAAAAGCTTTTGTTGAAGTTGTTGATTTGTTTTTAGCTTCGCAAGTCTTAATGTATCGATTACATCCACAGCCTGTCCATCTAAAACGTACGAACAACAGAAAAACAAAGAAGTCCGTCCAGTCTATACGTTCATCAAGTACTTGTACCAAAACGAAGATATATAAAGTACTTGTAAGCGATCGTACTCTCGTACATTTTTCTTTATATAGAAACAAATAGATTTTTAGGCGGCTAATAATACAAAAAAACAGAGAAAAAAAACCAAAAAGTTAGTGGAAGTAAATTTCCGAATACGATAAAATATCATAGATGTTCAATTATAGCAAGTTTCTTAATGATTCCATCAACAAATTATTCGGTTTTTGAAATTAAGGTTAAAACCAACATTTTTTCTTTGGAAACGACTTAGAAGTTTTGTAAGTCTAAGCTATTAAAAAAGTGAGAAGTTAGCTTAAGAGAAGTTAGTTTGTCAATCAGGGATTTTGATTTTTGACTGTAGCTTCCCTATTAGTCAACGGTCAGTAGTTTACGGATTCTAAATAAAAAGCAAAACAAATGCATAACGAAGTGCTATGCCAATAATTTTCCATTTTAACGTATACAAATAAAAATTTCCATTCTTCTCGATTTATCGCAGAAGCAATTGAATTTAAAAACTCAACCAATGTCAACCATGCTCTTGTTCCTAACTCACTCAAAAATTTTGCTTAATATCGTTCTAGAAGGTCCGTTACAAGAAGATAACATCATCCGGGATGACATCATCCGTGAAAGTCATAATATAGAATCACTCTCTGTGAATGACTAAAACCCAATCAACACAACAGATCAGCACACTTAAAAAAATGAGTTCAATTTAAACATTTTCATCCTACGACCCTTTAAAGTAGACTGAAAATTCCAAACTGAACCGAACCACAAAATAAAAGCAGAACCGCACGAGACACGTGAAGATAGAGACGCTATGTAACAGTCCCTACTTAATTGGGTCTCTCGTTAAGTGCTTCCAACGTATTTGCCGTTGTCTAGTAGGTAGTGTGTTGACTTATTAGACGTGAAGCCGTGGTTTAAACCTTTGCTCAGATATCTCTTAGCAATTTTCTGCCAAAGAATTTTTTATTCGTTTGATAGACGTGTTAATGCCATTAAGTGTGTAATATAATATCACACAAATATACGCCAAGTCTTTTCTAGCTAGAGCGCAATCAAAATGCTCAATTTTCCATGACTCTCTCGCATAAATTATAGCTGAAGTTGACCGATGGCACGCTTTTGATGGCCAGTTCACATCACCTCTACGTGAGATAGCCATGCCCACGTGCCTCCAATGTTTCATTGGCTGGAACGCAATCGAAATGTCAATTTTTCCAATTACTCTGACGCATAATTAAGACACAATCTGGAAGGCCAGTTCACGTCACCTCCACTTGGGTTGACTATGCTCTCATATCGCTCGTGTAGATTATCCAATGTATCATATGCCTCCTATTGAAACCATATCGAAGCCTGAGTTATGAGCTCTCAAAGTTTTCACGCTACATAATACTATATGTGTATTCTAAGTAGATTTTTCCCTATAACTTCGGAACGGATCGGCGGATCTTAACCAAATTTTGACACTATTTAAGTTAGAGAACGTAGAATTTAAAAATGCAAGAACATTAAAAATGGAATGGATGCGTCGATATGTCCGTGATGTCGAGCTGATTCAATTCAGACCATCGATCTATTGTACTTTCAGTTGACAATTATGGCCTGATCAACTTATTTCTCAAAGAAATATGGACACACAATGCCGTCAGCCCGAAATTTATACCAATCAGTGACTTTTTTGGAATGCATTGGAGGCTCTTGAATCTCATGTGGATTGATATCGTCCGAAATTCGACAATTTTGTTTGTTTACATACCCTTTTATCCAGCAATAGGTCTCATAGCTGTAGATCATTTTTCGCTGAAAATTAGGATCAGAACAGAAAACCCATTAAGATGAAATAATTTTATTATTCGCACATATTGTTCAATGCTATAACCGTCCATGGCAATTTTGACTAAATAAATGACAACCAATTTTATAGATGTAGGTTCAACAAGATGACCATTATCAGGTGTGAAATTCAGTAAGTCTTTTTCGGTTGCCTAGAAGCTAAATAATGTAAACAACCATTTACAGGGTGGCTGATATATAATGCAACAAAGTAAAGCGCTATATTTTTTTAATTTTTTTTTAATTTTATTTTTCAAAAGCAAAAAATGTTGGAAATAACATCAAATTTTAGAATCAGTTTAGATTTATTCGAATTGGCCACCTTTGGTACGGTTTATGGCCTTCAAACGGCCGACAAAGCCATCACAGGCCGCACGAAAGTGGCTCTGCGGTATTTTGGCCCATTCCCGGCGAAGCGCCGTCTTGAAATGATCAACACTTTGGTATTTTTTAGTGAGAACCTTACTCTCCAAAATGCCCCAGGCGCAAAAGTCCAACGGATTGAGATCCGGAGATTTTGGTGGCCATTGTGCGGTAGAAATGAAGCGAAGAACCTCCTTTTTAAGCCATTCTTCGTTGACGCGTGCTGAGTGCGGTGGTGCTGAGTCCTGTTGGAATGTCCATGGTCTGCGGCCGAAATGTTTGTCTGCCCAGGGCTTCAATACTGTCTTTAAGACATTTTCCCGATAATATTCGGCATTTATTTTGACCCCACGGTCGATGAATACGAGCGGGGAGCGACCATCGGCCGTTACGATGGCCAACACCATTACCATCGGCGGCGCTTGAGTTCTGGTGGCCAATCGGAGGTGTAAATTTTCAGCTGACCTCTTTGGCAAGTAAACCCGATCATTTTGTTTGTTCACAAATTGCTCAATTTGGAAAAAAACCAAATTCGGTAACTGGCCACTTTCGTGCAAGCGAAGTAACTCCTTGGCTCTTTCCAGTCTAACTTTTTTTTGTCCATCGGTGAGCTCCTGCACTTTTTGGAACTTCAATGGCTTTAGTCCAAGCTCATTTTTCAATATGTGTTGCATCCGTTCTCGCGATATGTTCAGCTAACGAGCAATTTTTCTACCACTGCGGCGTGGATTTCGATCAAATCTGGCCTTCACTTTTCGGATCATTTCTGGTGTTGTTACCGTTTTTTTTCGTCCACTTTTTGGACGCGATGCAACACTGCTAGTATCACGGTAACGAGCAATGGTACGAGAAACAAAAGATTTATTCACATTTAAATGCTGGAGGGCTCTAACGATAGCCACCTGTGGTTTTCCAGCCAAATATAAAGCAATCACACTATCACGCTTGAATTCCATCACGAATAACTTTTTTCTGAATGCAATAGATCAAAATGCTTTTGTAAGCTTGTAAATAATAAAATGAACTGTCACTGGAATAAATCTGTCAGCTGTCAGACGAGCGGTTTACAAATGATAACAACCTAAAGTTAGTTGCAATACATATCAGCCACCCTGTAGATGGTTTAGATAAAGCTCAACACAAGAAGATATTTTAATTGTACTGTCCAAAGGAATACATCTCCTCACGTTCATCATTACTAAACAAAAATGTGGATTTGTGGTCTCTCATGATAATTGTATGTCTCATATGAACACAGACCAATTATAAAATGAAGCAAATAAAATCCTATTGTGGTTACTTTAAAACCAAGCATAACCGAATATTTTCCATTAAGTTGAACAATATTTTCAGTCTCATAAAAAACAAAAAAAAATGATGCACGAAAACTCATATCCCAAAAAGATGAGCTTATGAAAAAAAATGTCACTGAAAAACTTATCAATTTTCACAACTGAAACTCTCATTAAATGACACGGTCAATTACAATTTATTCAGCTCTCTTGAGCGACTTGAGACGATGATGATGACAATAATGCAGCAAACAGGCAGCCAGCCAGCTACACTGCCTCTATTCACTTGCGCAAGTACCTTTTGGCTGGTCATTCACTACGATATTCTGCTATCGCAAGGAGATTTAATGAATTTTATTGGAAATTTTTAATATAATTTTTGTTTTTTTTTTTGTATATAGAATTCTATACGTACAAACAAATAAATGAACAGGTACCTACCAAAAGATTTCTTTTCTTATTTTCATTGAATACTTTTGGTTTTTTTTTTGTTGTTGTTTGTTTGTGGCATAAAATGTCATCTTTGGTTGACAACATGTCCTTTGGGAATTGACAGAGAATTTATAATGAAAAGTTTTGCAAAAAATCCCATATTTGTTAAAGTGTCAATGACTTTAAGATTATGGTTATGCCCAGCAAACTCTTTCACTCCCTTTTTTTTGTTCTCGAGGTTTAGGTTTAAGTTGCAACAAATTTTTTAGTTTCTTTTTTTTTTTTTTGCTATTTTTGTTGATAAAAGTTCCTTAAAAATACAAACTTAAGGAAGTTTATACTTTTAGGCAATGAAATGTGAAAATCTTCTTTTTCTTCTTGTGTTCAAATTCAGAACTTAAAGAAATAGAGAAACAGAGAAACACGAAACTACGAAAAATAGTTTTTGTTGCAACAAAAGCGAAAAAACAACTACGAGTACTTAAATGTTCAGATTCTTCATAAAATTGTGGTAGAAAAGGAAGAAAGAATGTTTTCCATTCTTTTTTTTTCATTTTGGCTGCTTTGGTGTTGGGGTTTGCTTTTTTTCTGATAGAAAACAAAACTTAGATTTGGAAATTTTAAGAACGTTTAAGACGATCTTTTGGAGAGCTAAACTGTTTGAAAGTCTAAGAGAACTAGTAAAAAGAGAATCTCGCTACGTTGAGTAAAAATAAGCAAAAAAGTACATTTTCATACATAATATATAATTTTAATAAGGCCTCAAAGGGGCGAAGAATAGGCGCGATACTGCCCGGGACATCTTTAGGTCGGTTTCTTCTGCTATACTAAAAGATCTGCCTGCTATCCTGGATAAATCCAGTTTGGATGATTCCTGAAGAGTAACCACGAGAAAGGCTTGCAGAGATAAACAAGAAGGGGTTTTAAATTAGTGCCCTAGCGTGGTGAATGTTGGAGTATCTTTTTGGCAACCATGTTGATGAATCACTGTACTGGCTACAAACTCAAGTTACGCGAATTTAAGGGTGTAACTGAGGGAGCGAAGAGAAGCTTCTGTTGGTCCTTCTGTGAGAAAATGGAAGGATCCAATCAGGTTACTAGACTGCTAAAACTGCTTACAAAGTCCAATGGCGATATAGGATCCATCAGCTTTGCTAATGATGGATTTAGGCTAGGACGTAATCGTGACTAAGGGGTTGTAATGAACAATTACAACATGCATGTGAGTCTCAAGTCCCTGTTAAGTGGAGAGAGGCAAGGATCGTTTTTTATCACAAAATTTAGAACACAACCGAACTGCGAATGACAACAGACAGATAAGCCTGAAATCATTCGTTCTCATAATATTGGCAGATTCCCTTCCGGGTCATAACTATCTTCAATAGGGTGAGGTAGGAAAATAATCAGAGGCACACCACGAGATGGAGTTCAGTAGAATATCATTGCAGAAGACTTGTTAGTAGTACTCCAGAAATATGGTTTTAAAGTCTGTGGTAGAGCGGACAATCTGGTCATTATCGTGTTTTTATTCCGTTTATTCCGAACTCCAAACTCTAATGAAGACATAGCACCATTGAGAAAGTAAAGAAAACGACTATTACACTTTACAGCTGTAAAACGGCCGTAGCTGAGATCTGGGAATCGAATACTGACTAAATCAACTTGTGATGAAATCAATTTTTTCGGTGGTCCAGCCTGATGCAATAGTTGTAATATCCACTTAACGTTTGTGAAGTCTCCGGTAAGGTGAGATGAGAAAATAGTAAACAACCCTCTTAATGAAATATTAGAAAGGCACTTAAACGTTTATCAGATTCATCTCTAAGAGAGCGAATAATAATTCTAAACTGAACAGACAAAATTTGAGACATTGTCGGGTACATATACAACTCACTATGTCGACACAACCGCCGAGATTGCCTGCAGACTTTGCTGGAGTTGTTGAGGCATTAATTAACAAGCGAATCTCAATAGATAAATAATGATTCAACAATAATGATCATTACAGAATAAGAGGTTAGCCGTGACTGTTAGTTATGCTCTCCTTGTGAATAATCCCGTTGTGGTAATGTTCTTTTGATGGCGTCGTAGTCTAGTGTGTTGGCTTATTAGACGTGAGACCACAGTTCAAACCCCAGGTCAGACATGAAAACGAAATATGAAAAAATATTTCCTCACCGATTTCCTCTCAGCAAACTTCTGGAAAAAACTCTGAAGGTGAATAAAATTGCCACGAAAATTTTCTCAAAAATCTGGCGTTAGGAGTCGAATGGAAAATGTGGGTTCCGCCATTCATGTATAAAATTAACGCACACAACATAAGTGGTGTGGTAAGCATGGCCGTAATTCTAACTGAAGGGTTGTAATGACCAATTATGTATGTGGTTAATGAAAACAGAAAAACAGAATTTTCTTGATGCTATACTTATAGCACCCAGTGTAGGGTATTTTCATGAACAACAACAATTTCTATTTAGCGCGGCTACTTCAATTGTTTTGCCATAAAAGGAGGAATTTACTTTGACACTAAGGCGTTATGTGTGCACGCTTTCTTGGTTAGCAATTGTCACGGTGTTATGTTGCACTCACTCAAACGGACTATGTATGTACGATTGTGTAATGCATGGCATCTATGCAGTGTGTCTGTCTGTCTGTTGCAAGAGTTGCTTGTTTCTTAAAACAAATGCGAATAAATAAATAAATATTTGCAGCTGTGTAACAATGTATGTTTGTTAGCAAATGTCTGTCTGCCTGTCTGTCTGTGGGTCTGTCTGTCTGACGATTGTATGTACATATATGTATTTCGAGATAGTAAATTCAATACAAACGAAATCATAGTAACTTAAACAAAGCAATTGTATTTAAAATGCGTTTTAAAACTGGCCAACATTTTATGTCACTTTTATTTATTTTTTTTTTTTTTTTGTTTTTTTCAACCAATTTTGGTTAAAACATTACATAGCGGCTTTTAGTAGTCATAGTTGGACTCGCTTAAAAAATCATTTACAAACTCAACATCTATGAAAAACGAAAAAAGGGGGTTGGGGGGAAAACTACTACAACAACAGCAACATACCATACATTGTACAATATTACAACAATGTCTTGATATATTTTGGTACTTCATGGGTTTATTCTTCAACTGCTTAAATTGCAGTTGCACTCTCAGACTACACAGTACTTTTTGTGTTGTTTTTTTTGTACTACACTGGCTGGCACCTAAACTCATTAGTTGTAGGCTTTTAGACAAGCTTCACACTGTTTAGTTTTTCTTTCCTTATTTGTTGATTGTTTTTTTTTTTTGTGTTTCATTCATTTCATTTTGGCTTTCCTTAGCATTTCGTTTGCTGTAGTCGTGTAGTCTAATGCAAGAATCTAACAAACACGCACGAAAAATGACAAACATTCGCTAACTACAGCCGTTTGGTACTTTAAACGAGAAAATCATTGATCTGGTCATCACCATCCACCATCACCGAGGCTGAAGCTGTGCGGCTGTGGAGTGTTTGGTAGCATAAGCTTGCATATCACCTTTGCCTTTGGAACGGCGTGAATAAATTTGTAAAGAATTTCTAATTGTAGCCTTAAATATTTAATGTTTTTTGTTTTGTTTTGTTTTTCCTCGTTTTTTCTTGTTTGTTTTGCTTAAGCTTTTACTGCCAGATTAACCGCTAAGATATTAAAAAAGGTTTTTGAAAGTTGTTAACATTTTCTCACACACATATTTACTGTCTCTTAAGCATTTAAAATGAAACTTTTTTCCTTTTCCATTTCCCTCATTATTTTAAAGAGTGGCAGCATTTCCCATTCAAGATAATTGCTTGTAATCCTAATATGTAGGATGGCCATATGGGTGTGTGTAAATATGAAAAATAAAATTTTACGTACTAAAGTCTGTACAATAATTAAAATTTTCTTAAGATTTTAATGCTTATCTCAAACAAAAGTAGGCACATTTTAATAACATTTCTAGTTTATGCGCGGATAAATTAAATTCCCGCCACCATTTTAGACCAAAGAAAAAACCGGATCTGATACAAATGTTTTTGTTCTTCGCCTATTGACAGTACCAAGTGTATTATCATACCACCCAATCAATCCATCGCAATGAATAAAAACCTGTTGACAAAGCACCGTAGTTTTCAGGACAGTCACTATCGATGTGTGAGGCTTGACGTTGGTTTGATTAAGATTTATACTTCAACTACTACTACTGCTACTAATACTGCTACTACTGCTACTAATACTGCTACTACTGCTACAGCTACTAGTACTGCTACTATTACTAGACTACTACTACTACACTACTACTACTCCACTGCTACTATTGCTACTAATACTGCTACTAATACTAATACTGCTACTACTACTACTGCTACTAGTACTGCTACTACTACTACTGCTACTATTACTAGACTACTACTATTACACTACTACTACTCCACTGCTACTATTGCTGCTAATACTGCTACTAATACTAATACTACTACTACACTACTACTATTGCTACTAATACTGCTACTAGTAATGCTACTACTACTGCTACAATTACTACACTACTACTAATACTACTACTAATACTAACTACTACTAATACTACTACACTACTACTACTACTACTACTACTGCTGCTACTACTACTAATATTACTACTAATACTACTACTACTACACTACTACTACTACTCTACCCATCACCATCTGCTTCGTTTTTTGATATCCAACAGCAATTTTGGTCAATCTAAGCGCTGTTTGTATGAACCATTGAACTTTTGGGGATATAATCTCTAATGCCCAGCTTCAAAACTATAAAACATGAATTCAATCTAGTTTGATACTGTTTTCTCCGTGTTATGCTGTAGTTTCGAAAAGCTGTTTAAACTTGAAGTGGTAGTAGTCTAGTAGGTAGTGTGTTGGCTTTTTAGACGTAAGATCACGGTTTAAACCCCAGGTCAGATATCTCTAATAAAATGGAATATATTTCTTCGGCGAATTCTCTCAGCAGATTTCTGGCAAAAACTCTGAAGGTAAATAAAATTGCCACGAAAAGTCTCTCAAAAATCTGTCGTTCGGAGTCGACTTTAAACTGTAGGTCGCCGACACTCATGTATAAAATTAACACACACTGTATAAGTTGTGTGAAACACTAGGTTGTAATCCTAACTGAAAGGTTGTAATGACCAATTATGTGTGTATGTGCTAAGCTAACGTTGGGAAATCGTTTACCATCAAGTACAATAAAAAATAATTCGACGAACTAATTCTAGCGAATTGCAGCCCTTGCGCTGACCAACTTCTTCCTTTTCCCTGATTTTGATGGAACTTGGTTAGTACAGGGACTGCGTTCACCCGTGGCATCACAACGGGCCGCTAAGCGTGCTCAAGTGAGCTTTGTGATATCAGAGCTACCACTCCGACCTAACCTAACCTAATTCTAGCGAATAGGGAGCGTTACAAAGCAGTTTGAACTTTAATTCATTGAACATGATAATCGCACTATATTGTGTGATGTGGCTCATTGTCTTGATGAAACAAACACTTTCTGTTTTGCCAAATGAAGCCTGAATTTCATCATTTAAACACAACAAAATGATTCAACTTGAATTAGGAAAACATTTTCTCTTTATTCGTATACGATTCTTTCCATTCAGTCTATTAGTTTGAGCGCTTCTTTCTAACAAACGTCAAGTGGTAAGCCCTAGTCTCATCTAAGTTTAAAGATCATATGTTTAATGGAATTGTAACAATTTTCTTAAAATATTTTTTACGAACTGCTACTTTCATGCACTCACCCGAACGAAGAATTCTGTGACGTCGCTTATGTTAAAAAAAAAATTCGATTGTTTATTTGAAACTGTAAGCTTTGGAATGCTATCCATGAGCATCACGAGATACATACATACACTAGGTGTGAGTAGGTAGTAATGAATATTCTTTTAAAATCCTTTCTCATACTTTCTTACTTAATTAGCCATTACAACCAGGGTTACAACCTAGCTTCCCATACTATCCACATTGTTTGTGGTAATTGTATTCATGAGTGGCGGCACCTATAGTTTTTAGTCGACTCAGAGTGACAAATTTTTGAGAAACTTTTCCTAGAAATTTTATTTACTCTCTGTTTTTGCAAGAAGACTGTTGAAAGCAATTTTCTTCGTTTTGTTCGAAATGTCTAAAGCACACTACCTACTATGTATACCGTGGCGTCTTGATATGATACAAATGAAAATTAAGCCCGAAATTTCGCATTGGCTTACAGCTTTATTTTGAACTCGTTCGTGAAGATTCGGTTTTCTAACAGAGCTACGTATAAATAATTTATTTACTTAACTTTACTCTTTTTCTTTTAATTAAGAAAGGATAAATTTCATAAGAATAATAAAAAAAACAAACAAATTAAAAAACAGAAACAATAATGCTTTCAAGGCCTTAAAACATTTGCTTTAATCGCCGAACAACATCAAATGTCTCTGAGGAAATCATTTAAATTTAATAACCTCAGCTTATACATAAACATGCTGAAGAGCCATGTCGCAAAACTTCAAAACATCATGTCAAAATGTACGCTGCGGTATACAAAAAAAAAAAAAACATACAGAAAAAACAGAAATTAATGAAATGAAGAAGAGGAAAAAACAAAGAAAAAAATCAACAACAAATGAAGTGATCTTTTGCAAAAAAACAAAAAAAAAAAACACACACTGGCGTTTAAAAACTTTAATGATATTCATTAACGCTGCAAGAGATCACAATGATTACCTTGATAAATTTCTGTATGACAAAAGTCCATCATAATCTCTCGCTCTCGCTGGAACACGAACGATATTATGGCGACAGATGAAGTGGTACAAACAAAAGATGAAAAAAAACAAAAAATGTTCACGATAACATACCAGAACGACAAACTATGATGATATAGTGATGCTGGTTGCTGTACATGATCATCAGCTTTTATAATACCAATGCTGATGATGATGACGATGATGATGTTGGCGATATCGTGCAAGATGCTGAAGATGTTGCTGATGACAACGTATGGATGTATATGAATGGCTAAAACAATGAATACTCACTCACTGATATAAAGCAAGCAAACAAGCAGTGTTGTGTACAACTGCAATACAAACTAAACTAATTGTAGAGGAGCGTAACGAACATTAACAACAGCCAGCTAGCCAGCAACTCCAATAAAAACTAACATTAATGCTTAGAAGACACAAAAATGACAGGCACAAAAATATAACAAAAACAACAACAAAAAAATAAGAAAGGAAAAAAATTTAAGAATCATTGTGGCACTGGGTCTTATCTGAATAATGATATTCAAGAATCTACAACATGAGCGCACACCAGCAACCAACAAAAAGATGATGACGAAGATGAATAAAATCTGGACACAGAAAAAAAAAATTGTACCAAATGACAGTATCACAGCAGCACTACAAATAATACAATAACAACAACAGCAACAACAATACAAACAGCTGTACATAAAATATGCATGTACGAGTTATTTTTGCATATTTTTTCACTCATACCGTCGTGCGTTTTTCAGCGGTGGACAGCAGCCATCATGCATATGAATTATTTCATATTTTTCTGCAACAGCACTATTATTGGTTGAGGGTAAGACATATCGCTTTAGTCTAGTAGGAAGTGTCTTGGCTTATTAGATGAGAACTCGTGGTTTAAGCCTCAGTTCAGACATCTAGAAGAAAACGAAGTTTTAAAAATTCCTCATTCAAATTCGACTTTAAACTGTAGGTTCCGCCATTCATGTATACAATTAACACATACGTACATACATAAGTGGTGTGAGAAGCTAGGTCGTAGTCTTGTAACATGGGGTGTGAGAAACTAGGTCGTAATCCAAACTAAAGCTTTGCAAATACCAATGAAGTAAATAGTAGTAGTAGAAAATTTTTTTAAATATATTGGGTCCTTCATTAAGAGCTTCCTATCTTTAAATTTAAATAAAACAAAGTGCGTGAGAGACATCATTGAAATTTTGTATGCATTTGAAAGGCCTATTGATGCCATTATGGAATATAACGTCTTTTAAATGTCTGCTACAACTTCTTTGGGTGAAGCGTCCAATTTTCTATGACTGTGACACATAAATCAGACGGAATTTAAAAAATAAAATGGCTTTTATCGGCTTTGGGGACCGCTGTGGTTTGTGAATTATTCCCATAATCCTCATTTCAGATAACCGCACAGGAAAAAGTTTAACGAACACAAATCGCTAGTTTACATCACATCCTCATGAGATAACCATGTCCTCGTGAAGAATATATAATACTGTTACGTTTTTACCTTTTAAAAACATTTATAATATGAGCTCGTAGATTGCAAATAAAATAAAAATAAATTTGTGTTCAGTTTTAAGTAAAATTCTTTATTATTCGCATAATTCTGTACACCACTGCTCACAACTTGATGTAAACAACAACAATTGCTTTATTTGTTATTCTTTTGTTTACTCCCTTTGCATAAACAATAACAATTACTAGACAATTCTTCGAAAGATCGTTGTAACAGATTTGTAAACAAGTTCATTGTTTTTGTTTTTGTAGCTTTTGTTTATAATTTTGTTGTTAAACGAGGTAAAAGCAAAACACATGCCGCCATCAAATTCAGGTCAAAGGCCTGCAAAACTTTCCATTTATAGTGATGGTGGCTGGTAGTGACATAATACTATATAGGCAATGGCCTGGCCATTACTAGCAATGGGGAGTATTGCAGCCACATCAAACAGTTACTTCTTGGGGATGCATTGGATGCTCTTGCATCTTATTTGAATTGGTAACGTTTCAAAATTGAAAATTTTGTTTGTTCATGATCCATTCAACCAATAATAGGCCTCATTGCGAATAAAGATTTTTCAATGTCAATCAGACTCAGTCGCCAACTGCTCCATTGCATCCGGAGAACACACGTTGGGAATTCTTTTGGATTCCGTTGGAATATCTGATTGTAAGGATACTGTTGGCTTTACTATTTCGATGGTTGCTTGATTTTCTACAAACTTTCCAGCCTTTTACGAATTTGAAAGCGATTGTTATTTCCATTCAAATTTATCTCCATTCAAATTATAAAAAATCTGTCGAGAGAATAAGAAAACATTCTTCTAAAACCAAATTTCAACACTTGAATTGAAACTTGTTGAATGACCTGGAATACAACATGTCCTCGTTTGAGAAAATATGTCTTAAGCAGTCCAATTTCTTTGAACGAAATTAGTTTCTACTCTCACCCAACAGGAAAACAGCCTTAAACAAATGATGCAACTTTTTCTGTTTCTTCTCTATTTCCAGTTTGTTATTTCATTAAGCAAAATTCTCTTCCAACCTGAGAAAATAAAAGCATTTTGAAAAACAACAAAAAAAGAGAAGAAAAATACAACAAATTTTTTGTGCTTGTCCTTGATCAAACCGGGTGATCCGAGCTAAAAGCAAAACCAACTTAAAAATGGCAAAAAAGGGACAAAAACTATAAGAAGGATGTGCATCGTATTGACTATTTTCATGAAGGCAGCATACAGACTGCATAGACTTAATAAAACTATGTAAAGCAGAAGAAAAAGAAAATCATTAAATAAAATGTCAAGTTTATTTATCATTTGTCAATGCAAAATCAGTTTGGGCTACATGGAGATCAACGTAGTAGGGCAGTCAATATAAAAAGGTATCATCACCACTTGAGCCCAACCTACCTGGCCACAGAAAAAACAGAGTAACAAACAGAAAAAAAACTGTGCTTGGATTTAAGGCTCTCTAGAGGATTTACATTTTTTTTTGTCTATACAATTTTAAGGTTTTCTGAAGCTTTCATGTTTGCATTGTGGTCGATCATTCAAATTGCATGAATACAGCAAATAAATGAACTGCAACACAGCAGCAGCAGCAAGAGGAGACATCCAGAGAAGACGTAGAAAAAAAAAACGGATTTTGATAAAAATGCAACAAATATGCGTTGAATTCGTGTCAATCTGTCAATCACAACTTCACTTTGTCACGATCACTCACCAGCAACGACAAATCCTATGAATAATTCAAGGCTAGTCTAGTAAGATCAGCTTACGTATGGACGGACAGCCATACAGTGGTCATCATGGCATAAAGTATGATTGCGACTGCCTTAAGGCTGTCGTCGTCATTCCATCGTGTAACAATTGAACAATTGATCACTATGTAAATTGTAGATTTTATACGAGGGTTGTTGGGAAAATTTAATTTTTGTTTTTCGAAAATTTTTAGCTAACTTAGGGCCATTATTACAACTTACCGTTAACTAAAGGGAGGATTTTAACGGGCAGATAAATTGTTTTTCATTATTATAAGTGGGCAATATGGTGAGCGTTAAGCTAAAAGTGAGCGTTAAGCTAAAGGGATCATCCTACCGGTAACATTTAAAGTTAAGTTTATGTTTGAAATTGCCATATTATATATTATTTTCAATATGGCAACTTCAAATATAAACAAAATTTGCATATACAACAAAAAACCGAATCCCGTCGTTGCCACTGTGTTTAAAAAAAAATTTTTTATTTGAACAGTATTATCGACACGGCTACGGCACTGCCATATTTTTGAAAAAGTTAATTTTATTTTATTAGTAGGTTGTCATAACGAAAAGAAGTTAAAGGTGACTTTAAAGTTCACTTTAGCTGAAGTTACCTTTAACTAAACCCAACTTTAACGGCAAGTTGTAATAATGGCCTTTGTCCGTTAAATATGGGTTACAGGATACCCACTTCATGGGAAATATTTGGATCCTTTACTTACTTACTTATCTTCTTCTTTCACCCGCATAATCAATCTTCTCTGATAGGCTGCTATGACATCGCTATTGAGCGGCATGATTAACTCTAGACCAGTTAGGGACTGTTGCCACTGTCTCGACGTTCTCTTCGGGCGCTTCAGTGTCTCACTTGTCAGCCAGAGATAGTGCATTCCTTCTGGAACCCTCATCAATCGTTTTGGGTATGCCACTTACATACATACATACATAATTGGTCATTACAACCGTTAGTCAGGATTATGGACCTAATTTCTGACACCACTTATGATGTGTGCGTTAATTTTTATACACTAGTGGCGGAGCATACAGTTTAAAGTCGACTCCAAACGACAGATTTTGGAGAAACTTTTCATGGCAATTTTATTTACTCTCAGAGATTTTGCCAGAAATCTGCGGAAAGGTAGTCGCCGAAGAAATATTTTCTCATATTTCGTTGAGTTGGAGATGTCTGACCTGGGCTTTGAACCGAGGCCTTACGTCTTAAAAGCCAACACACTACCTACTAGACCAGGGCGACTGATAATCATACGATTGAAGGACACGAATTGTGCCGCTCCATGCAGATTTTGGTCACCTAATCTGTTGGGAACCCACTTACATCGATTAAATTAGCTATTGGGCGGAAATTCTTTCGGGACGCTTACCAGACGCTGCCAGACTCACTTGGCCCTCAATCACAGTGGCCATAGTTACAGGTCATTGCGTTATGGAAAGACAAGCAACTCCCATCTAACAACGTCCGACGTAGGTGTAGATCCACTGAAAAAGACGAAACTGTTATCCACTTTCTTTGTCAATACCCATCTCTTGCGAGGTGCAGATATAGAATGTTTGGGCCTTTATTCCTTGTCTGGTTAACAGAGTTATCATCTATTGATGTGAAGGTGAAGATGGTTTCGTTTATTAAACTTTCAGGCTGATTTTCCAAGGTAGAGTAGTCGTGATTTTAATGTGCAGCCCTTGCGCTAAACAACTTCTTCCCTAATTTGGTGGAATTCGGTTGAGTGGTAGAACCTACCATTTTATGTCGACTCTGAACAACAAATATTTGAAAAACTTTTCAGGCGAAATTTTTTTTCAGTGCCACAGTTTTTGCCACAAGACTGTGCAGAAACAGTTGCTGAAAGAAATATTTTTTCTGTTATACTTCGGGATATCTTAGCCGGGTGTTGAACCACGGACTCTCAACATACTAACTACTAGTCTTTGATTCTTTATTACAAACCAAAAATCGAATTTTATTAACACCCCTCGCATATATAAAGAAGGAGGAGACGTTAACAACTCAGTGAATAAACATGTGGCATTCCACATGTGGCATGATCATACATATATGATGACAGTTCATCAACTATGTTTTGTTAAGTTTGCCTGTTGTTCAATCATGAATCCATCAGGCCAGCCAGCCAGCCCAGAGAGCAATGAAGTTCAATATGTTCACTGGGACTGAATGTATGCCATTCAGGTGAAGTCAATTTAAATATTTTTTTAAACTCAATTTACATGATTGAGTCTAATTAAGTGATCAGCACACTGTGGTAATCACGGATGATCTGAGAGTTATGGCAAGAATTTCACAAGATTTTTGGTTACAAATTCAAACTCAATTATGGGTGATTTTACTCAGGGTATATGAGAAATCAAATCTTTAACGAAATTTTTTGTTGGTTTTTTTTTAGTTCTTTGTTTTGTGAATTTCAAATTAAGCTGTGTGGTTTATGCTTTACAAAGTATTAGGCTGCAGGAAACGATAATACTTTCAACAAGTTTCAAGGCTGCTTTTATGCACAGACATTGGCTTTCATTGGCTGTCTGCAAACTGCTTGCAAAAGATCAACTGTCAAAAGTTAAAGAGGGTCAATAATTCACATAAAGGACCTTCAGCTTAAACGAGAAACATTTCTTTGTTGAGTTCAAACACTTATTTCAAATGAAAATAACATACCGAAGAAGTCTTTGCATTTATATGGGGGGAAATTAAGAATTTTCTTACACAAAATAAGTAAAAGAAAAATGAATAATTACTGGAGTTTAATAATGAGTTGTGTTTCTCTAGTTGTGTTTCAATTAAAATGTTCAACATGTAAAGCAGCCTTGTAATTAACATGTGCCGTCCAACGAGCGTTATATCTAGAGAGAGACACCTCTTAACCCTACCAAGTTAATTAAGCAGCCCGTATAGAACAGTAAAGAACAGAACAAGCACTCAGGAGAACACAGCAAATGTTTACTTTTCGTGGTCATGATAATTTCACGCATGTTTTAAGACAATTTTCATTCCAATTTTTTTCATGTTTTTTTTGCAAGCTTTTAAAATTTAATTTCCTTAACATACCAGATGTTACCTGTATATTATTGCAACAAAATTGAGTTGCAACCAAACAGAACAAAAGCAAATATTGGAGAATGAAAGAAAAATAAAAAGTAACGCAAACAGCATAAAAATTGCAGGCAAATAAACAAACATCAGAAGCCACCCAGATCGCAATAATGATAATGCCCAGTACAAATGATCGTTGACTGCATCTTGCCGTGTAAAACAAAACGAGAGATAGAGCGAGCGAGTGAGTCTTGCAATACAAAACATAATAACTCAATTAAATCCATGGTTAAATGAACATACTCTCCATGTAGTACGAGTATATATGTAGCTTCGCAGCCAGCAACACAACCGTCAGTTAGTCAGCTCACAAACCATCCTTAAATACAACAATTTTTTCTTCATTTTTTTAGCATACAAAGCCATTCCCAAACAATATAATTGCATTCCTTATGTTTATTCAGCGAATTTAATTTCGTTGGTAATTTTAACTGCAATTAGGCTGCCAAAAAAAAGACTGAATTCAACCTTTGTTTGGTTGCCTACCTTGTGTTATTTGTTTAAGGTTTTTGAAGGTATGATGTGTTGCCCTCCAAAAGAGATCATGTCAATGCGGGTTTATTCAACTTTTCGCTGTGAGTTTAACCTTCATTTCTATAAAGCAGGAATTGTTTGTTTTTAAATTTTATAAAATTTTAAATTTCTTTGAATTATTATGTGGGTAATCAATCTAATTATTTTTGTAATTAATTCAATTAATATTATAATTATATTAATTAAATATTTATTCAAATACATATTGTACTTAATACAGAAAAAAAAAATTACAAGCTTGTGGCTTCAGCAATTAATTAAATAATAATAAATTAAACACCAAATACATAGTCAGACAGTGCAGGTCCTAATCGGTGTGAAAAGTGCGTTAAAACTGGCCAGTAAGAAATTTTAGGTGACTATTGTATCCGTTCTTGTCTCTCTTTCTGGATTGCTTTCTTCAGAGTTCAAATTGTCAGCAGCAAAGACTAAATTGACATATTGTTAGGCTCTAGAAACTTATAAAGTGTAATTCCTTTCAACTATAAACTGAACATAAACTTATTTACCTTCAAGCACTGAAGCCATTTTCAAGATTGTTGGACTCTGATCAGAAAGCTCTTTATTTAACTTTTCTTATTGCCCGTTCAGCTCGGCTCAAAATTTTGTTGTGTTTCAATTGGTCATTACAACTCTTCATACAGGATTACGACCTAACTTCTCAAACCACTTATGTTGTGTGTGTTAATTTTATACTTGAGTAGTGGGACCTACAGTTTAAAGTTGACTTCGAAAAACAAATTTTTTGAGAAGCTTATCATGGCAATTTTATTAACTCTCAGAGGAGGTTAGGTTAGGTTAGAGGACGTGTACTTGTCAACTGTGACAAGTACAGTACCCGGAGGTCGAATTGACCCATTGTACAACGTCCTAGCTTCTCACACCACTCGTGTTGTGTGCGTTAGTTTTATACATGAGTGGCGGGTCCTACAGTTTAAAGTCGACTTAGAACGACAGTTTTTTGAGAAGCTTTTCATGGCAATTTTTACTCTCAGAGTTTTTGCCAGAAATCTGCTGAGAGGAAGTCGGCGAAGAAATATTTTCATATTTTCGTTTTGATGTCTGACCTGGGATTTGGACTCGGGCCTTCAGTCTAATAAGCCAACACACCACCTACTAGACTTCAAACTCTCAGAGGAAGTCGCCAAAGAAAAATTTTTTCATATTTCGTTTAGTTGCAGATATCTGACCTGGGGTTTGTATCGAGGCCTTACGTCTAATTAGCTACTAGACTACGACGACAGCCTGTTTAAATGATTCTAAACTGGCACGTGGTTGATGTTCCCGTATGTAATGATAGCTTGCATCTGGATCAGAACCATTCCATCGACCTTTGCCGCAACTGTTCGATTAAAGAAAAGCGCATTTTGATATTGAACAAACCGCTATTGAGTCCTACAGTATTCTCTCTCATAACGTTTCTGTTTCGGAATAAAAACTGTCCTGCAGCCGTTTTTCTAATGTTTATTTTGTGTCCCTAAACTTCATACCCTTTAATAAGGATTCCGTTAATAGACACTATAAGTAAGTCGTCTCTGCTGGGTAATAGTCTTCCAACGCTTTCTTAATTACTTAATTGGTCATTACAATCGTTTAGTCAGAATTACAACCTAGCTTCTCACACCACCCATGTTGTCTTAATTTTAGTCCATGAGCGGAGGGACCAACAATTTAAAGTCGACTTTGGAGGCCCTATTTTTTTTTATCAACTTTTCATGGGAATTTTATTTACTTTTAGAGCTTTTGCCATAAATCGCCGAATCAATATTTTTTCATATTTCGTTTCGTTAAAGGACTTTCAACCGAGGCCTCACGTCTAATAAGCCAACACACTATCTACTAGACTACGGCAACTACTTTGAACAATCGACAGCTGGCGGTTCAAACCGACGGTATATCTATAATCACATACATAATTGGCAATTACAACCTTTCAGTCAGGATTACGGCCTAGCTTCTCACATCATTTATGTTGTGTGCGTTAATTTCATACATAAGTGGCGGAACCTATAATTTAAAGTCGACTCCGAACGACAAATTTTTGAGAAACTTTTCTTGGCAATTTTATTTTTCTCGCAGAGTTTTCGCTATAAATCTGATGAGAGGAAGTCGCCGAAGAAATATTTTTCCATATTCGAAACGAGGCCTTGCGTCTAACAATTTAATATTGATTTATTAAAGGAGAGACCTGGCTCAGACAAAATAAGAAAATTTGAGATAAAATTAACACGCACAGCATGGTTGGTGTGGCATATTAGATCGTAATCTTGACTAAAGTATTACAGTGACCGGTTACGTTAGCACACTGGGTCTGATTCAATTGCGTCAAGATTTCAAGATTTCTGTCGTGATATTATTCCTGTAAAGTGTTAGTGATACCTAAAATTTTAAATTGTTTTTATGTTTGTCAGCATATTATCTCCCAAAAATTGCTCAAACTTATATTCAATAAACCGAACGGTGAATTATTCTATGACCAGGCAATAATGTGTTCCAACCTTTAAATGAGAGCAAGTTCCAGAGGATAATCGAAATCAAATTCAATAATTTCATGGCATTGTCTTGCTTAATTTTTCAATTGTATTGTATTCCATAGAAAATATTGAATGATGCTTAGTCCATTTCCAAACATTTTATTTATTCTACTCATGCCAAATATTAAATGTTTTATAAAGAATAGAGAAGAAAAACGAATGAATGAAAAACTTTTCTAATTGCGAATTATTATCTCGTACATTAAATTTGTTTTGATGTCTGAATGTTTTCAAGGCACAGACAGCATTTGCTCAAACAAAAAAGCAGTGCAGCTCCGTACAGTTTAGTTCAACTTTGCTTGAATCAATAGAGTAAAGAAAAACGAAAAATTATTTTTGGCTTAAAGCAGTTTATCTCCACAATGTAAAGACGTTAAGAAAAGTTTTTTTTTTTTTTGTATTTTACAAGCATACAATAATATAATAAAATTAAACTAAAGTTATATTTAATTTTGTATAGCCAGCAACCAACAACAAAAAAAAAACGAAAATAACGAAAATATTTCATCAAAAATTCAGAGGAGATGAGCTTCAAATGAAAAGGCAACAAGCAACGAACGAAATAAACTTCAAAAGAAAAATTGTTTTATACGAGAAGTTAAGCTAAAATTAAATTAATTTTAAATACTTTCTTTCCTTCTTCATTATTATTGTGTTGTTTCATTTTGCGGGTACTCTTATAACAAAAAGTTTTCAAAATTATTTTCAAAAAATATTTTCCTTTCTTGTTGAAAATTTTCTGAGAAAATGACTTCCGTTTTTTCTTTTAAATTTTTTTTTTTTTTTTTTTTCAATTTTATTGCCACAGTTTATTGCGTTTTGTTTTATGTTCATTGAAGAAATTATTCGTTAATCTGCACTAAATAATGCTAGTCATGTCCAGCATATAATTAAAGGCATTTAACTTACGGGTCCAAACAAAAGTATACATTTAAACGTTTAACTGAAATGTAAAATTTTTTTTTTTTTTTTGTATTTGATACCCTACAACTGATGCACATACATACATACATCTGCAGTCAGGATTACAACGTAGCTTCTCATTGATGCACTGCCATATTTATTGTCATATAGAGACTCTATATAGCTTGAGTTGCTTATCACGTCTAAATTTTGTTGCCAGAAACACATAAAAAATTTAAGAATTTACGTGGAAGCCTGTTTTTACTTTTCTTTTTGGAAAATATCTCTTCTCCATATTTGCATGGATTGATTGATGTATTCTCAATTCCCTCAAAATCATGTTTTCATCGTGCTTCCGGTCTTTTTTACCACTTGTTCTAGTTGTAATAATAAAGAAATTGCTTTCAATGGATAGCATTACAACCCCTGAGTAACGATTACAACCTAGCTTCTCACATTCTCCTTGTTGCGTGTGTTTATTTTATCCCTGAGTGACGGGACTTAATTAGTCATTGCAACCGCTTAGTCAGGATTACAACGTAGTAAATACCATACCACCATCCATGTTGTGTCAAATTTATACATGAGTGACAGGACCTACAGTTTATAGTCGACTTCGAACAACAAACTTTGAGAAACTTTACATGCAAATTTTATTTTACTCTCAGAGTGTTTGTTAAAAGACGGCTAAAAAGAAGTCGCCGAATTTTTTTCATAATTCATAATTTTATTCGAGATATCTGAGCTAAGGTTTGAACAGCGGGCTAGCTTGTCATAAGCCAACATACTACCTACTAGACTTGAAGTCGCCGTAGTCTAGTAGGTAGTGTGTTGGCTTATTAGACGAAAGGCCCGAGTTCAAATTCCAGGTCAGACATCAAAACGAAAATATGAAAATATTTCTTCGGCGACTTCCTCTCAGCAGATTTCTGGCAAAAACTCTGAGAGTAAAAATTGCCAAGAAAACCTTCCCAAAAATCTGTCGTTCGGAGTCGACTTTAAATTGTAGGTCCCGCCACTCATGTATAAAATTAACGCACACAATACGAGTGGTGTGAGAAGCTAGGGCGTTGTACAATGGGTCAATTCGACCTCCGGGTACTGTACTTGTCACAGCTGACAAGTACACGTCCTCTAAGCTAACCTAACCTACTAGACTACGGCTACTCTATAGCCGAACTGTGGTTATGATTTTCGAATTTCGAATATAAAGATGCTTCAATTGCCCAATAAAAATCATTTTAGGGAGTCCTGGTTGTCTTATAGTGGATAACATCAACTCTAAACATCATAGAAAAATCTAGGCAGAGCCACCTCTAGGGCAATACCAATACAACAATTCAATACATTTGCACAGATGGCGTTATTTCAAGGCAGCGATTGGAAGCAGGCGTAGTCTAGTAGCTAATGCGGTCAGACATCTCCAATTAAACGAAAATTAAAAAATATTTCTTCAGCGACTTTCTCTCAGCAGATTTCTGGCAAAAACTCTGAGAGCAAATAAAAATGGCCATGAAAAGTTTCTCAAAGTTGGTCGTCCGGAGTCAACTTCAAACTGTAGGTCCAGCCACTCACGTATAAAATTAACATACACGATATAAGTGGTGTAAGAAGCTAGGTCGTAATCCTGACTCAGGTGTTGTAATGACCAATTAAGTATGTATGTATGTATGATTGGTAGCAACCTTGTAGTCGTGATCAGCTTATGTAAGCAGATTAACTGCTGACCTAGATTAGCACCACAAGTGAAGTAAGGTCCTAGGATTAATAGGAAATGAAGCTTTATAACGGCCATATAGTACTTACAGGAATTATGTTAGGTTAGGTTTGAAGACGTGTACTCATCATTGGGACAAGTACAATACCCTGGGGTCAAACTGACCCATTGTAAGTTCGTAATAGAAGAGAGAGAGAGAGAGAGAGGATAGTGAAGGAGAAAGGGAAATTGGAAAAGGAGAAGAGATAGAAAAGGAAGTATTAAAAAGGAAGAAACTCAGAACGGTACTGATTTCTGATCCCTAATTGAATTTGTAAAAATCTTTGTCTACAAATGGTATTTGGAGGAATATAAATACGTGTGGTTTTCTTCATTTCCGTCTCAGCACCTGCAATAATATCTCTTTTAAAATCATATTCAAATATTTTGTTTATAATTTTCTTTAATCTGTAGGTGACTTCCAAAATTCCATAGACACACAGTATCACGATTTTTTGCATACTACGTTACATGGATGGCTTAAGTAAAAGAGAGAATAATTCATATTCTGTAAAGAACCTGCAATTAGGAATACTGAAAAACTATAATATACGCACTCTTCGCATACATATACTATGTTTGTGCAATTTTTTCTCTGTTTTCTCAGTTTTTTTGTTGCCTCCAAAATAATGCCACACACAAAGTTGTTACTGTTAAATGCTCTGCTACCATCACGTACGTATGCCAAGTTTATTTTTTTTTTATTTTTTTTATCAGCATAATTCTTTTCCAACATCTGGTTTCTTTAGCCAAGTCAGTGTAGTGGAGTAGTGGACGCTAATATTTGGCTGATGATGACGGTGATGCACGTTTCCTACCAGCCCACTTGCCTTTTTTTTTTTTCTTGACTGCGCCACTACGCCACCTCACTCGGTGTTGTTGGTTGTTCTTCTCTACGTCATGTCCACTTTTACAAAAAAAAAGGCCTTTAAATTGTAAAGTAGGCGTGGCAGTTATGCTAGTAGTCGTCGTACACTAGTCATCCTTAGTAAATAATCATTTAAACCGTATAAGAAGCACTACATTTAGCCACGCAAAGTCATAAAACTGTCAGTGTGATTATGATGTGGTGTATGAGTTTCACTTCGTTTCTCTCTCAACTGTTGCACGTTTGTACTCGCGTATGCGATGTTGTGTGCCCGAGCCCCAGACAATTATCAGGAACAAGTTTTTCATTTTTTTCTTGTTGTTTTTTTTTGCTTCATTTGGAATAGAGCAGCAGCGTAATAAAATGTTGCAGGAAAATGAAAAATCATGATGCAAGTAAGATTCACTAGGATATTTATTTTTGTCCAAGGATAACATCATAATTTAAAGAGATATGTCTGTCTTGATAATTATTTTATTTATTTATTAATTATTTAAGATGGTTATTTAACTTTTTTTTTCTTTATCTTCTGTTTGTTTACTTAAACTATTTTTGTATGAGAGCTGTTGTCGGAAGCTGTGTTAAATTGATTTCAAAGAATTTGTTTAAATTGATTTAATTCGATTGAATATTGTGTTAATCAAGCCTATTATTGTCTTGTTAGTTAAATAGCAGATCAGATGAACCTTTGAAAAACATCGCTTAAGGAACTGTTGATCGGCATTACGAGTGATAATGATTTTCGCAGTAGGGTCTTAACTGATGCAAGTAAAAAACACAAAAATAGCCCTGACCCAAGCTTTATTTTTGTTTTATTTTTTTAATTAAAATGTGGTGATATTATTAGAAATTATCGCAAGATTTTTATGTCAATGAGGCGTATTATTTCAAATTCATACGCCCATCTTTGAGAGTTATACGAAAAAAAAGCATCAAGTCACTGTGGCTATGGTAAGTATTTTCCGTTTTCAGTCTAATACCACAAAACTTATCTAATACTATGTTCAGACATGCACTTTTATTGAGTCAATATTCGGTTTATTGTTTACAATATTTTAAGTGTTTGGACATAACAATATACGCAGTTCAGCTGCTTATTCAATATTCATTTGACAGCTGGTAAACAAAACAGTTGGTTGTTTCAACAACATTGTTTTTGTTTTGTTTTTTTTTTTTTTTTTATTAGTCGTTGTTGATATTTGAGTTGTCAAATATCAATAGAAAGTGTTCGGAAAATTGTATTTCAAGTTTTAATCAATATTATAAAATTTATGAATTTATTGAGCAATAATTAATTGACATTTTATATGAAATATTGAGATCAATAATGCCGTTTATTGCGATTTACTCAATATAAATGCATATCTGAACATTGTATAAAGAATTCCTTGATTCAATTCAAATATGTTTTTGTGACTGTGTGTTGTGATATCTCGTAATAAGTCATGAAGAATTTTCAGACACAATAAGAATGATACAAGGATCCTAAAAGGAAATATTATTTACTAGCAGATTGTACCCGGCGTTGCGCGGGTTATGTAGTTTGGATTAGTTTAAAAAATTAAAAAAAATTATTGGGTAATTTTTGCATTAAAAATAACAATAAATAAAAAACCGGTTTATCGGTATCGAAACCGGTTTTGAAACCGGTTTCTTAAAAAATGCAATTTTTCAAATTATTCGGAAACCGGTTTAACAAACAACCCAGTTTTTTGAATACTCTAAGTCCTAAATATAAATGCACTCAATTTGCCCGTTTTTCGCCCCTTTCCCCATTTTTGGACCCCTTTTGGTTCAACTTTTGAAACGGAACACCTCCAATAGCTATTTGGGAAACTTAACCAAGCTAAATCGTAAAAAAATACCTTTAAAACAGATAAAATACAGCATTTATGCATAAAGTACTAATTTTTGCCCATTTTTTCTCCCCTTTGACCCATTTTTTCCCCCTTTGGGTCCAAATTTTCAAAATATTTATTGAATATAACCTGCACCGACAAAAGATCGATCAATATCCCAAATTTCAAGAAAATCGGTCCAGGCGTTCAGGCGTGATTGGCTATACACTCAATTTGCCCGTTTTTGGCCCCTTTCCCCCTTTTTGGACCCCTTTTGGTTTAACTTTTGAAACGGAACACCTCCAATAGCTATTTGGGAAACTTAACCAAGCTAAATCGTAAAAAATTACCTATAAAACAGATAAAATAGAGATTTTATGCTTAAAAGTACTAATTTTTTCTCCCTTTGTCCCATTTTTTTCCCCCTTTTGGTCAAAATTTTGAAAAGATTTATAGCCTATAACCTGCACCGGCAATGGCTCGATCTATATCCCAAATTTCAAGAAAATCGGTCCAGGCGTTCAGGCGTGATTGGCTAACAAACAAACCAACAAACAAACAAACAAACAAAAAAACAGACTTACAGAAAGATTTATAATATATATTAGGATATCTACAACAATTGCCTGGGAGAGGGTATATGTCGAGAATTGTGCTCATAAACAAAGCCAACAGGTAACTTTGCATGCCAAAAACGGCAAAAAAACTAAAAGAGTGCCATGTCTAAACAAAGGTGAGTGTGCTGCAGAGGTACTTTCAGAAATAGCCGATGGATGGACCAGGTAGATCTACCATTGGGACTCATAAAGATGTTGTAGAGATAGTGGAAGCAGTATAACAATATATAGTCCAATAATTCTTATTGTTACATTAGCCATGTATGTATATCAATTCCATCTTAAGTTTTAAAATTGAAAGAAAAATGTTTTTGTATCCCGGTATACTAACAATAAACCCATGAGTGCTTAAGATACGGAGATTATATACAGTATAACTGAGGATTAGAAAAGAATGCGAATGACACCTGGGGCGGTATAAGGTCTCACCTCTTCATGATATTAACTGTGATTGTATTTTGAGAGTAGAAATAACACAAAGTACGTTTCTGGTAGCCAATATTAAGGGGGTAATTAACTAAAGAAATATTGATAAGAGCAAGGTAGGGATTGATTATTTTATAGCACTGCACTGAAAATAAAAAACAAGATAATATCCCTCATCAGAGGTTTTGAGAATGCTTTCGTTGCGACAGACTGCAAAGCTATATGGTCAATTCCCAACAGAGTGGCTAAACAAAATCTGCATGGTGGAGCACCATTCATTTCCTTCAATCATACGATTGTTAGCAAATATTAAATGTCTATGGAGATATAGAATCTTAAATAGTATGTGGTAATAATAGAATATAAATCATCCCATAAGACGGAACTTCTATTTCTCACTAGAGGACAATTAACAATGAAAATGGACATACAAAGAATTTTGTAATAACGAAATATGAAAAAAATATTTATTTGGTGACTTCCTCTCAGCAGATTTTTGGCAAAAACTCAGCAAGTAAATAAAATTGCTATGAAAAGTTTTTCAAAAATCTGTCCTTCGGAGTCGACTTTAAACTGTGGGTCGTGCTACTCATGGAAAAAATTAATACACCGAACATAAGTTGTGTGCACAGGTTGGTTGCCGTCGTGACTTAAGGTTGTGTAATTTCCAATGAAGTATGGAAGTAAGTATTTTCAAAATGTTATCAAGTATTATAGAAACTTTCTCTGATATAGCATAGTTTAAAAACAGTTTCCTCTTCTTCCTAGTCTTCGCAACTCATGCTGAAGTAGTATCAGATATGTCGAAGACAAGTTTGTCTCACATAAGGCTTTTAATGCAGTGCCCAATAATAACTTTAACCATTATACTAAGCTTGGTCCATTGAAGTTTGAGCAAAATTTCTGTGTAAAACTCATTTCTGACATACTCAATTATATTGGATTTTCAATACACGGTCTTTTTTTACACGATTTGGAAATAACACGGATCGTCAAGAAGAAAATTTTAATTTTTTTACACGCTTTTTTGGTTTAACACGAATTCCAAAAAAAATTTAATACGAATTCAAAAAAAAAATTAAATTTTTTCATGATATTTTACAGTGTCTACACAGCAGGTTTAATTTAAGGGAAATACCCTTTTTATTTAACATATCAGTTTATTGATGACGCAATATATAATTTCAAAATGCTTAAAGTTAATGTTTAAGTTTATATTTTATATAAATTGGTGCCAGCTTCAAATTATATAATTGGAATCGTTAACAACTTTTCAAAAGGTAACATAGTGTTAGGTTGTTATTGCAAAAACCAATTTTATTTAATTTCGTTTTTACAGTGCCCTTATTAATACAATGTCTAAACAACAGCATTTTCTAAAGAGAAAAACAATTTCATTAGATGAAAATAAAAATCCTAGACTGCCTAAGAAGTGGCGAAGGTCCAACATCTGTTGGCAAAGCTTTTGATTTAAACGAAGCTATCACATTTTTGCACGGTTTTTTAAGGAAATATTTGAATTTTTTTCATTTTACACGATTTTTTATGGTTGTGGAACATATTTCCAAATTTACATATGAACCGTGTATTTTTTACACGATTTTGATTTACACGAATTTCTTAGGAACGTATCTACCGTGCAAAAAAAGATTTTATTGTAGTTGCCACACGTTTGGCCAGCCCGTCTGATCTGCAGCTGCCTGGAGCACCATTATGTTCCGTAACTCATATGTTCTATAAAACAATTCACTAAAGATAGTTTATTGTTAATAATAATCCATGCCATTTACAACCTGCAACTGTCTTGTTTCAGTGCTTAATCAGATTCTTGTGATTAAAATTGATTAGATATTACGCACTATTGTATGAAGACACAGTTTAACAAATTTTTATAACGCTTAGATAGCAGCATTCTAAATTTAACAGCCATAAAATAGCATTGACTGAAATCCTTTTAAACGGGGGTAGATATCGAGCTAATGTCACAATATCCAAATTAATTTTAATTTGCGCATTACTATTCTCTCCATTCAGCTTATGAATCTGAATATTGTTACGTCTTTTTCTTTTAAAAACATTTAAAACATGGGCCCGTAGATTGCCAATAAAATAAAATTAAATTTGTGTTTAGTTTTAAGGAAAATGCTTTGTTATTCCCACAATTCTGCGTGCCACTGTTCACAACTTTATGTAAACAACAACTATTGCTTTTCTTTGTTATTCCTCCGTTTATACCCTTTGCATAAACATAACAATTACCAGACAATTGTTCGACTGATCTTTGTAATGGAGGTCTTCAAACCACGATTACTCTCTTCAAACACACCGCGTCTTCACACAAGACTGACTGAACTTTTATTGACTCCATCGCCTGCTTTGCCTTGCCTTTTCTATGGCAACGTAAACAGTCTGATGTATGTTCTTGAGGTCGAATGTTCTTGGCTTCGCCTTCTATAGGTCTCTATAAATGTAAACATCATTGTTTCATTATTGTGTATTTTGTTTACATTTATTCTTGTAGTGTTTGCTGGTGTATTTTTGTTTCCTTGTTTACCATTTTTTATGCTGGTGTTTGTTGGTACGTTTTTGTTTACTTGTTCATAATTTTTTTATGCTGGTGTTTGTTGTTATATTACGAAGGGCGATAATTTGTAAACAAGTTCATTGTGTTTGTTTTTGTAGCTTTTGTTTATAATTTTAATGTTTAACGATGTGACAGCAAAACACCAGTATCTAGATTTTTCCATTATCGTAACAATATAAATCTTGTTCTTATCATTTTAGTGCCATACTGATATATTATCTTTATAAACTAATTTACATGGAACCTATATATACCCTAAGGAGCAAAATAAATATGACAGATCTGGCTTCAACGGAATCAGAAAGACCTTAAGAATGTACTTCTTAATAATTTGCCTCACATGGTAATTCATCAAACGTTTGAGGCTCTTAGCTAGTACTTTTGAGTGCGTAATTTCAGTGCAAATGAAAATTAAACCCCTTCACAAAAGCATCACTATACAATATTATTAAATTTTGTTAATAATCTTCTCTATAGTATATAAATACAGCATTATTTGCTCTCCATTTATTCCAATTTTCGAATGTCTTTAACAATTACAACTGAAACCAATTCATATTCAATGGATTTATAATGACAGATCTTTTAAAAAAATTATAAGTTTTTGTCTACTTGTAGCCCACAAGCGATTTGCATATGCCACAAGGTATTCTTTGCGACAACTCAACTCAACTCAATTCGTGTCACATTAAGAAATAGTTTAAATCGAATACAATTAATGTCTAGGTTTTCTTACCAAAGCTACTTTGACGATTTTTGTTGGTGCTAATGGGGCCCCCTCAATTTTTCCCATCTGTTGTTAATCATTGTGTTGACAATCGTCTTAATTATTCTTGTCTCAACCGACTGTGTCTCAGTTTTCATTTGTTTATGGGTGTGTGTGTGTGTGTGTGAGTTTTAGATTGAATTTTTCTTTCAAATAATAAAACATTAACCACAACAATAACAATACAGCAAACTCCAATCCAATCCCCCAATACCCAGAAATCAAATTTCATTTCGTTACTCTATACGAAATAAAACAAAAAATTTCGTTTTTTGTTGCGAGTTTATTTGAATCGTTCCACGGTGTACATACATACGTAGGAGCGTAGAGCACATTAATTGATGTGAACAGATGCTCACACAGTTGGTCGACTTGTCGTTAATGTTGTTAACTGTCAACAAATTTGTGACAGCAACAAACATGTTCATGTATTTGTTGTCGTTGTATTATTATTTTGTTTGGAACCGAGTATGGAGTTCTCTCGCATACAACAACCGAAAAGTATTCATAGCGTATGTTAGACCCGTCTAGCCAGCCAATAATATTTTGAATTTGAAACTTGATTTCATATTATTTCGTAGAGAAAAATGAAATAAAATGAAAAAAATGTGGAATGAAATTTAAAGAAAAACCAAAAAAATTGTTTCTTACAGTTTCAAGTTACAAAAAAAAATTTTCAAAAAATTCTGCTGAAATTTTCCAAGACGTAGAAATAAATTTTTGGTTTTCAAACATTGAATACATTGAAGTTGTAGGCCTCTTTTAGGAAATATTTTGTTTTTCTCATGGAAATAATAAATAAAATTGTCAACAAATGAAGTCTTATAAGGTTGTTCGCATGGCAATATTTATGATATTTAAATGAAAAACTAAATGGAATGCATACAACAATGAGAGCGAGCAAAACAATGTCTTCGGGCCACATGTAAAACTTTGGAAAATATTTTGTTTCAAAGCAAAATAATAAAAAAAAATTCCAAGTTTTTTGTAAAAAAAAAGTTTAACAACTTCATTAGGAAAATAAAAAATTTATGATTTGAAGTATTGTAAACAGATCCAGACATTATCCATATACATATAAGGCATTCCAACAGGCACTTCAAAATTTTCATAACACCCATCTTGCTGTATGTGGTTCAGAGAACAGCAATGAGTATTCAAAACAATGAGTAGATTCGAGTCATACTTATAATTTTTTTTTATGAAACCAGCACTCAGGGGATGGCCCCTACTCATGCAGTGCATTGTGCAGGTTTTTTTAGGAAAGGTGGAAAGGGGGAAGATGCGAACGGCAAGGAAACGAGTTGCTGCTAGGTGACTATAAAATGGCCAGTGCTATACCTTCACCATTAGACAGTCTACAAGCAATCGTCGCCAAGAAGCCCGCAGTTTCTCACACCACTTATGTTGTGTGTGTTAATTTTATACATAAGTGGCGGGACCTACAGTTTTAAAGTCGACTCCGAACGACAAATTTTTTGAGAAACTGAGAAGAAATCGCCGAAAAAATACTTTTTGTATTTTTTTTTATTTTTTGATGTCTGGCCTGGGACTCGAACCCTGGCTTTTACGTCTAATAAGCCAGCACACTACCTACTAGACCACGGCGACTTTTCAGATACTTATACGCATTCATACTTACATATTTTAATATCATACTCATACTCAGCGTTGCCAGATTTTTTTTTAAAAAAACTTTATTTCTGGGGAAAAAAAACTTTTTTTTACAAAAAAAAAACTTGTTTTCTACAAAAGTACCAAATTTTTAAAGGAAATTCCGGAGCCCGGTGCCCTCTATTGGTGTTTTTTTGCGTTTTTTTTCCAGGACTAATAAAATACACAATATTTTATTTAAAAATGCAAATATTTCTTGTTTTAATACAAAAGTTATTGCAAAAAAATTTTAAATTTAATTTTGTCGAAAAAACTTGTTTTGTTAGAAAACAAATTTAATAAAAACGTTTTCGCATCTCCAAAAACTTGAAAAAAAAAGGGAAAACTTGGCAAATGGCAACGCTGCTCATACTCTCATATTCAAAGTTTGAAGTACTCATCATATTCATACTTAACAATACGCATGATGTTGTTGATTTTGACTCTCCATGACTCAACGTATACACGAAGCACAAAATAAGTATGATTCGAGTACGAACACCACAATACTCAGAAGAAGGTTGTGTGTTTGCTTTGCTTGCTGTCTTTGTCTTTTCTTTCTTATTTGTTTGTATATGCAACAACAACTAAGACTGAAAATTTTGATGAATGATTCGAATCATTCATGAGTATTATAAGTATTTTCTAAATTTATGAATCTGAATGAGTAGGCGTATGAATCAAACATATTTCGAATGTTATGGGTTTGATGTCAACGTTGTACTCATACTCATTGCAACTTGTACTTATAAATCAATGTTGTAGCCAGTACGAATGAATCAGAATATGTTGTTGAATTTCAATACTCTTGACTCACTCATACTCAAAATTTCAAGAGTATGTACTTATAAGTAGCGAAAAACGATTCATTGCTGACCTCTGATGTGGTTACATAATTGGCCACTATAACCCTTTAGTCAGGATTTCAACCTAGCTTCTCACACCACCCATGTTATGTATGTTAATTTTAACCATTAGTGGCGAGACCTATACATTAAAATCAACTCCGAACAACAGATTTTTGAAAAGCTTTTCATGGGAATTTTATTTACTACCAGAGTTTTAGCTTAAATATTGGTGAAAGGAAGTTGTCGCCGAAAAAATATTGTTTTCTTTTGCTTCAGATGTTTGAGCCAAGTGTTGAACCACAGGCTCTCGTCTAATAAGCCAACACACTACCTACAAGACTATGGCGACTTAGAGAATCTTTTGAGATTTTACACTTGAAATCTAAGCCCCAGGAAATGCTTCGGAACTAGAGTAAAAGTACCACTGTGACTATCTCAACTTCTTTGGTCCACACTTCTTCCTAACTATCTGAGCATGAGGTATAAAAAAACGTAACGGAACTTAGATCGGTTAGATTTTGTGTAACAAAATAGCTGGGGATTGGTCGATAAAGAACTGCAGCCATGAGCGAAATAAACTTCATTGCTTAGGATCGGCGTTTTAATGTGATGAACAAGGGACTAAAGCACACGTGTATCTATTGTTACGAAAATGAGGAATGTAGATACTGGTGTGTTGCTTTTACATCGTTTAACATTAAAATTATAAGCCAAAAAAAAAATACAACAACAAACACCAGCATAAAAAATGATAAACAAGTAAACAAAAATACAACAACAAACACTACCAGAATAAATGTAAACAAAATACACAAACAATAATGAAATAACGATGTTTAGATTTATAGAGATTTCGAGAAGGCGAAGCCACGAACATTCGACTTCAAGAACATTCATTGGACTATATACCCTGCCATATAAAAGGCAAGGAATTCAGGCAAATGTCTTAGTAAAGTTCAGTCAGTCTTGTATGAAGACGCGGTGTGTTTGAAGAGAGTAGAGTATTCGTGGTTTGAAGGTCTCCATTACAAAGATCAGTCGAATAATTGTCTAATAATTGTTATTGTTTATGCAAAGGGTGTAAACAAAGGAATAGCAAACAAAGCAATTGTTGTTGTTTACATAAAGTTGTGAACAGTGGCACACAGAATTGTGCGAATAATAAAGAATTTTAATTAAAACTAAACATAAATTTATTTTTATTTTATTTGGAATCTACGAGCTCATATTTTAAACGTTTTTAAAAGGTAAAAATGTAACAGTGTATACACGCTTACATGCATATTACAACATCTTCAAGATGAACTTGTTTAAAGAGATTTTTACTGCGTTAAATTTATCATGTTAGCGATCTCGACTTAGGTTAGGTTAGGTTAGAGGACGTGTACTTGTCAACTGTGACAAGTACAGTACCCGGAGGTCGAACTGTCCCATTGTACAACGTCCTAGCTTCTCACACCACTCGTGTTGTGTGCGTTTATTTTATACATGAGCGGCGGGACCTACAGTTTAAAGTCGACTCCGAAAGACAGATTTTTTGAGAAGCTTTTCATGGCAATTTTTACTCTCAGAGTTTTTGCCAGAAATCTGCTGAGAGGAAGTCGCCGAAAGAATATTTTCATATTTTCGTTTTGATGTCTGACCTGGGATTCGAACTCGGGCCTTTCGTCTAATAAGCCAGCACACTACCTACTAGACTACGGCGACTTCTAGCGATCTCGACTTAATTAAATTAATTTTATTACAAGCCAAAGTAAAAATCGTTGCCCTTGGAGATTTTGTCATTCTCTATCAAATGTTATGTTGTTTTTAAAACGTCTTTTGTGATTTTTTTTTTATCATATTAGTGATTATTTTGTTTAATTTCTATGGTATGTTTAAATAAAGTTAACTTCACTTTGTTTTTATTTCCTAGCACACCAACACTTAAAAGTTCAAATTGCATAAGTATGTGTGTTTCAGTTCTTATAAACCTTTGGGCTACAATGTTCTTAAATATTTACTTAAGCAATTTTATATGCCGGGTTATCCATTTCGTGGTTTCAAAAGTAAACGTAAATAAAACACATAAAAAATATTTTTTTCATGATATTTCTTTTTTATTGTGAAGTTTGAACGTTGACATTATGTGTGAAACACTACATCATTTAAATGACCTCCAAGCGAAGTGTTGCAAGCATTGATTCTTTTGAGGTAATTTTCGACCACTTTTTGACACATATTGGGCGGTATCTCAGCCATAACTTGACGAATGTTGGTTTTTAAGTGCTCAAGAGTTGAAGGTTTATCTGCATAAACAGGGTCTTTCGCGTAGCCCCACAAAAAAAGTTTAATGGTGTCAAATCGCATGATCTTGGTGGCCAGTTGATATCGCCACGACGAGAAATTACGCGGCCAGAAAATGTCTCTTGCAATAAAGTCATATTCGCTCGAGTTGTGTGGCATGTGGCAACGTCTTGTTGAAACCACATATTCTCCAAGTCGTATTCTTCAATAGCAGGCAAAAAAAAGTCGGTTATCATATGACCATAACGCTCCGAATTGACGGTGGCAGTCGTTCCATCGTCGTTTTCGAAGGAGTAAGGTCCAATCACACCTTCGGACCAAAGAGAGCACCAAACAGTCACTTTTTCTGGATGTAATGGCCTCTCTTCAATTACTTGAGGATTCTCAGAACCCCAAATACGACAATTTTGTTTATTAACATACCCACCGAGTGTGAAATGTGCTTCATCGCTGAAGAAAATTTTGTTCGAAAAATTGCCATCCACCGCCTGTTGTTCAAGCACCCATTCCATTCCATACGACATTGTGAATGGTCAGCTAGCTTCAGTTGTTGCGTGAGCTGGACTTTAGATGGATGAAGGTGTAGATCTAAATGCAAAATACGCCATAATATGCCGTAAGACAGTCCTAATTCCTGAGAACGACGAGGAATCGACACATTCGGGTCTTCGGCAACACTTTCACTTACAATAGCGATATTTTCAGCGGAACGAGCGAAACGATGATGCACAGGCCTTTCAATATTTGTAACCACTCCAATCTCTTCAAATTTCTTTACAATTTTGCCAATTGCTTGCGTAGTTGGACTATTAATTAAACCATAATCTCCTCTTAAAGCACGATACGTGGCTGTGGCGGAATCACCATTTTTGTAGTAGGTTTTGATCATTTTTATGCGTTGTGTGATAGTTAAGCGATCCATTTTCGTCAGTGTCAGACTTTCAACTGAAAAGAAAAAAATTGGTTTCACAACTTAGTTTGACAGATGTCGAATTCCAGTCCCATACTTTTGAAACCACGAAATGGATAGCCCTTTACAATGACTAGATAATAATGATGATAACGGTACCAACCATAAGTTTTATATACTCAGGCGGGAATGTCAAGTACTTAATACATATGAGAGGAGTGTGTTCGTTTCATCAACGTCATGATTATTATCACAGAGAGTATTATCATAATGATTACCGCTTTTCTAATAATTCTTATGGTTTATGCTCCACTTATCTTATTCCAGCTCTCATTCTCTTCTTTTCTATCTGTTAGTCCCGGCTGAAATTAAATCCAGTAGTAGTAGTAGTAGAAGTAATAGGTAAACATTAAGGAAATATCCTTTGGGGGCAAAACATTTGTCTAACCTTGTTCCCCTTTTTCTCAGCTCTTCACATTTTACTGCAGAGACAGAGAAAAAGAGAATAAAAAATCTGAAAAAAAACTTACTCTGGCAGGGTATACGCACACGCATAAAAGCTTTAATCTAATTACGCGTTCTGTCTACATACATCCGTACATAGCGAACGCAATGGCATACTGCAAGAAAAAGTTTGTGGAGAGCAAAAACACAAGATATGGGTAGACAAAGAAAGCCAAAAGAATAGAATGAATAGATGAATGGACGTAACACAAAGACATTTTGACAGCCAGAACCTGTATGGTGGCATGTACACGCAGAATATGAAATGTGACTGTTGCAAAGATAAAAGTGCCACCAGGTTGTAATACACTTACATACATACATACCATACATACATATGTACATATGCATGCCAGTGTATGTGCTAAGTGAGTGTGTGAGTGTCAAAGTGATTTACAAAAGGGTTCCTTTTGTTCTCTACGTTTAAAAACATTTTGCGAATTGTTTTGCCCCCGGGGGCAAATAATGTGTATTTGGTTTTGTGTTTGTTATTGTTGTTGTACGCATAAGTAGCAATTGAAAACAAAAAAGGTAACAACAATTTTATAACAACCAAAGAAACAAAGAAACGACAACAAATTTAACTGATTCCCTGTTATATCGTTAAAGGTAAACGCTTGACAATTGTCATAAATCCCCTTTAGAGTTGCGACATTAAAAACAGAGACGCAATTTAAATACCGTTACACTTGCTTATATTCTTTGCTACACAGGAAGAATATGCCACACACTTTCAAACGAAAGTGTTACATTCCTTTAGTATCAGGTACTTAGACATGGACTACCTTTAAAACAAGGGATTTAAAGGAATGATTTGTTGGAAATTTATTGAAAAAAATTGAAACTCATGTCATAGCTACGTTCAATTCTTGAAATGCTCCTGGCGCTATCTGCCGTCAGGCTGCCATACCAGCACTAGGGTCCCATTAGTTAAGTTGATGATAGTATGGCACTGTCTGGGGAAAGATTGGTTGATTCATGATAGGAAAAAAGGGTTACACTGTGTTGGGTGCCAGGTCATATGGGAATTCGCGATAATAAGCAGGCAGATAAGCGCCGATAAGGGGAATTTCCACGCCACTGAGAAAATAAAGACTGGCAAAGACTCTTCTCACAACAAAACGGATTTGAGGCAATCGAAACTTTTGTTCAAAAATTACAATAGGACGAGATTTGAGTTGCACATCAAACTATACAGAAGTCGCCTGAGGTTAGTAGCCAGGTTTTTTTGACATGGCACTGTAAACTCAAAGTTCACATGTTCAAAATAGGGATCGTATCGAATATAACATTTAGATTCTGGATTCACTGAGGTACTGGAGTACATACCTGGGAGGTACTGGAGTACATACCTGGGATTGGAAGAGATATTATGGCGATGCATCCCCAGTGTACACGCCTGGAAGCATATCATCATCATGAAGTTTGTCATCACCATGAAGTTTATGGCGATGCATGCCAGGAGTACAGGCTTGGCTTGTAGTCGTAGGTAGTGTTTTTTCTTATTAGACTTGAGGCCAGGATTTAAACCACAGGTCAGACATATCGAAGTAAACGAAATATGAAAAAAAATTTCTTTGGCGACTTCTTCTGGCAAATGTCTGGCAAGAGCTCTGAAAGTAAATAAAATTGCCAAAGTTTTGAATTGAAAAAGTTTCTCAAAAAATTCTGACATTCGGAGTCGACTTTAAACTGAAGTCCCGTCGCTCATGTATAAATTTAACACACACAATATAAGTGAAGTGAGAAGGTAGATTGTAATACTGACTGAAGGATTGTAATGACAAAATAATGTATGCATGTATGTATGTATGCATGTATGTATGTATGCATGTATGTATGTATGCATGTATGTATGTATGCATGTATGTATGTATGCATGTATGTATGTATGCATGTATGTATATATGTAAAAGGCTTGGAAGAGGCATTGTGGGGATGAGCTATAAAGCTTGAAGGCAGTTCAATAGATCTTATGGCTACAGTACTATGGTACCTCTTCACGACAATAAAAATAAGGTCACGGATCTTGTCCAAGACTACTTAAAAAGAAAACTCTTAAGGTCTTAATCTGGGCGACTTAGAAAAAAACTAGACAAAGACATTTTGGTTAAATGCATTTGTAAAGTATTCCTCATGGTTTAGTTACAAATGGAAACGTGGTAGAAATCATTTTACATGGTAACCTATCCCAAAAGCTGGTCTGCAGATAATACTTGTTTTACCTACTAATCCTGCTTGTACAGTAAAAAGGCGGATTGAAGCCTTTTATGAGCACAATCGAACACCTTCTCAGGGCAGCATTCTGCCTTGCCATCAAGTATGTGTATTGTGGTTGGGGTAATCATTGGACAATGCCCTTCAGGCGTTTATAAGGGGTACGGTTTATTGCTTCATAAGTGTTCACGTAAAGAAAGTTCTGTACATCACAGCGTTTTCAGAAGTCGCATCGAAGTGAAGAATAATAAGATCGTCATTCATCTTATATTTCTCAAGGCCATACAATACCGGCAAGTGGGATAAATCCCGTATGCTGAAACTCTTTCATTCTCTCATCATAATTAAAAAAGGTTTCAAAGCCGTCATTAAGGCCGTCGGTGCCTAATATGCTCTCCATATGAATATCACTTGAGGATAGGAGGCATTTAGACTTTGCCGAATGAATTAATGGCATGAGTACTGCTTGTCGCAGTCGCCGTAGTCGATAGTGTGTTGGCTTATTAGACGTGAGGCAACTGTTCAAACGCCAGGTCAGACATCTCTAACTCAACGAAATATGAAAAAATATCTCTTTCGTCGCCTTTCTCTCAGCAGATTTCTGGCAAAAAACTGTCGTTCGGAGTCGACTTTAATTTGTATTAAATTGTGTGTATAAAATTAACACACACAACATAAGGGGTCTGAGAATCTGGGTCGTAACCCTCACTGAAGGGTTGTAATGACCAATAATGTATGTGTTTATGTACTGTTTATCCAATCAAAGCTTATCTGCATCATTAAATCAGAAAGGTTTCTCCAGAAATCTTGGTAAGTAAAATAGAATCGAAATGAGGTGCACAAATATCATTCGTAGTCGACAAATGTTATTTTTTAGTCGAAGACTTTTTAGCCCCCACACCTCACCACTTAAAGCCTTTTAATCACTAAAACTTTCAATTGACAACATTGGATCACAGTAAAGAATTCACTCTTTAACATTGCGACAACTGTTACTCATTTTCCCATTTGGGGTTATTTCCTCCTTTTTGCCCGCTTTACGCATTTTTACCACTCTGGAGTAGAGATTAGGGTCTTTAGCTTAAGTCAGCAAAAATAAAACAAAACATCAATTCAACCTCTTAACCTCCTCGCTCTCTCTCTCTCTCTCTCTCTCTCTCTTTCTGTGCCGACTCCATTGTCACCCAGCATTTACAAAACCCCACCTTTGGCCTCTCAACAAATTTACAAATACAACTTGACATACTGGTGCTGCTATTCTCCCTTGTCACCCATGCCAGTGCGAGTGTGTGTGTGTGTGTGGGTAAGGGTATGTAAATAGACTAAAACAAATACACATGCTCGTTGCAAACACCCAAGCTTACATGCGTATGATGGTAGTGTGTGTACATACATACATACGTGTAGAGATGTATGCAAAAATTTTTTTACTTGTATGCGTCAACTCGTTAAGTATGAAAAAGTATTCTTTACTCACACTTACGCTCACTCACTTACTTACAAAATAAAGTGGATGTCAATGGCAATTTAATGGCGCCTTTTTTCCTTTTCCTTTGCTTGTTTTTTTTTGTGTTTTGTTTTATTTTTCTTCATTTTATTTGTAACGCACGTAGAAAAATGAAAAAGAATCCTTTTTTTCTCGCTTTCATTCTTTCTCGCTTTCTTTCTTTGTTTTTTTTTTTTTTGTTTGCCTTTTGTTTTGCTGTATTATAATGAGTAAGTAAGTGCGTGTGCGAGTGTGAGTATGTGTGTAATTTTATTTCATATATTAGAAGAACAAGAACAATAGCAGCAACAACAACAATAATAACAATGACAATAATAAGTATAAAACATTAGTATTGCCTTGTTCCAAGGCGGCAATATAATATGAGAGATAGGCATACATACATACGTAGAAACACTTCTCCGACATGCTTATGTATGGGTCTGAATGTAGAAATTGCGGAAATTGATGACAATTACTCTCTGTATGGAATTGTCTTGAATAAGATTACTTGACTATTAACGCAGCACAGTTATGAGCAATGCTTTTATGGTTTTACTTGCCGCGGATTTAAGTTAAACTTCATAGCCATTGTATGGGATTAGGCGAAAAGGATATTTTTCATATTAAAATGGTTTCATTTATATGTCTGCAGGAGATGGAAACATTATTTAAAGTAATGTTCAGAAAGAAATCATCTTGAATACAGTGAATATCGTAGTAAACCATTAAGTCACACTATTTTCTAAGAAAGCCTATGAGTTGTTAAAGCAGAAGGCAAATATGCACACTAGGTAGGCACTTATGGTGGCAATACTCCTGCAATCATGCTTTTAAAACTACATCATCTAGGGTATTGGTTGCTATCCTTAACTGTCTACCATCAGAGATGTTTGTAAAATAAGTTGTTATGAACATGACAATTGGACTGAGCGCCGCTTGAACATGGAAGCATAGAAGCAATACTCGCACAAAACCTTGGTATATTTAATCGACTACACAATATTTGAACCTGCTACTGATCCTGGGACTAAGCGCTCTTTGAACATGGAAATATAGAAATTAAGTTAACGCTTAAAACTTGAGTATATTTGATCTGAACATACCTATCACCTACACAATGTCTCAACCCAATTTTGATCCTGGTTCGATAACAAAGATACTGGATATATCCTTTTATATTAATGGCTTACATCTCCCAAAGAACGTCATGCAAATATTCACTGATAAACAACAAGCTGGGAGTGACATTTTTTTTTTTTTTAAGGACTGAATCTAACATTGTCGCCATAGTCTAGTAGGTAGTGTGTTGGCTTATTAAAAACGAGGCCTGGGGCAAATCCCACGTCAGTCAATGTATACGCATATTTATTGGCATTAAAACCCTTAGAGTGCCTTAGAGAATGGGTACTCCACAAATATTTGGCGTTTGCCCTCAAATGGGTTCCTAGATTCGTGTTTATTGAAGGTAACAACAAAGCTGAAGCATTTGCAAAAGCAGTCTTACATGAGATTGTTATTCCCTGACAGAGGAGCAAGCAAATGGTCTTAAACCAGCTTTGCTTACCTCATAAAGAAATATGAGGTAATGAACCAACTTGCAGAGGGACCCGACAGATTTTGTCGAATATTCAGAACAAAATTTGCTTCAAATCTGACTGGATCGGGTCTAAGGAAACTTTTAGCTATTATAATGGAACACTGGCATCTAGCTGCACACGCTCGGAGACTGGGTATACCTCATAATGTCATCTGCAGAAGCTATAACGATGAGGAAGAAAATGAGACCGGCACTTGGTAATCTGAAACGAAATATTCTTCAATAACCAGAATGTATTAATAGAACATCAAAGCCAACGGCAATTTGGAAAATAATCAGCTCAACTCGATTTGTGCTTAGCCTGTTAGCCCTCCGGAGTTCTGACTAGAACATTGTACAGTCAGTTAAATTGGCGCTGTAAATTTTTCCAGTACTGAGAAATTTTTTTTAAGCAGAAGAATAGTTAATGATTTTTATTGAATAAGCTTTGGCGTAGAAGATCTATGTCTTATCCATGCTATGAGTAGTATGTTTTGAGTAGTCTCTGTTCGTTTGGGCTTTGGTTAAGCTTGTAAAGTCAGGTTTAAACACAGTCGCACAATGCTCATCAGAAAAGGAACAGATTCTCCCAGAATATTTTCAACGTTGGTTAGCGCTTGTGATGGATATATACACACTGAATTTAGTACCTAGAGTGGGCAAAAATATCTCATGAATATTTAAAGGGCAACGCAAGTAATGGAACCAGAAAAAAAAATTCCGTCAGTTGTTAAGATTTACAAAAGTTGTAAAGCTTCTATATGTAAATATTTTCTGATTGAGGGACAAAGATTGCTTTTAATGGCTTCTATTTCAGGAATATTACTTTGAAGTTTAAAGAAGAGAAACACCCGAAACATTTTGTGTATCAAACTTAAATTTTTAAATTTTATTTAACCTCCTTGCCGTACAACATAACGACGCCTCCAAATGGTAGCACGCTTGTAAATAAGTCTTCTTTATTTGTGTCTCATATAGGAGGGCATAAAAATAATTTACTTTTTGGGTTCTATTGCCCATAAAAATATCTGATATTTAGATGTGATGAAAACAGCAAAAAAATAAAAGAAAATCAGATACACAGAGACACACGAATAAAAATGGATGAAAAAAAGGAAAAGGAATATCGTATCAAATTTGCATACAAATAAAATGGTAATAAAAAGCAGTCATTGTGTTAACATTACTGAACTTTATGACACCACATCAAACAATAACAACAACAAAAATTTAATACATTTTAACACACAGTATACAGTACACAACAATAACAACAAGAAATGTGATTGAAAAGAATACATGCATGATTGTATGTGGCAGCTGTAAATATCTTGAAAGGATAAAACGCACAAACTCCATCATTAAACACTTACAATCACATCAAATACGGTATAATTTTTGTTCAAAAGACTGAATGAACGAACCTCGCAAATTCACTGGCTGAAGAAAAAACTAAAAAAGGGTTTTATGAGCATTAACAACAACAACAACAGCAACCAACAAACGTTAGCCGACATCAATTCACCACCAACCATCACCTCACTGGTAATCCTCGTAGTGAAAAGTTGTTGTCGTCATTGTCATAATCATCAAACAGCGGCAACGTAGACAGCAATAGCAACAGCAACAGCAACAGCAATGGCAGCAGCAGCCGTGTAGTAGTAGTGTCAGCAACATCAACATCAACATCATCAAGGCGTAAATGAGTTATGCAAAGCTGTTAAAATCAAACCTTGTGTATGTCTTCAGCCAGACTCGAGAAGAGCGAGGACATACATTTAAATACACATTAGAGTGTGTGTGCACAAGTGTGAGCAAGTGTGCGAATTAAGTCAATGCATCCCATCAAAGTGTATCTGTATGTGTAAGTATAATGGAAAAACTGAAACTGAAACTGAAGTCAACGTAGTGAGCCATTATCCAGCAATATCCACTCGCATCTTTGGCTTAAGAAACCGTTCAAGGAATACAGTAACAGTAACATTTCCAATGTACATACATATGTATGTATACCCACCGCTGAGATCCAGTGCATTAAAACCCCACATAAAAATCAAATGAAAGGAAAAGAAAAACAAAAAAAAAAACAAAAACAACAACCAGATGATAATAAAACAGAGGCAGAAGGAGTTGAAACCGAAATAAGAAACGTTGACGCTATGCTAAGGCCAAAAACGGAAAAAAAGACGACAAAACTTTGTGAATCGTGAAATTATGCTTGACTTGTAAATAAGAAAATGACGCAATTTGCGTTATAATGAAGCATGTGTCATAAGTCTTAAGACGAGTGGTTGAATTTAAACAAAAATAACTCGTACACATATTTATGTGCCGCATACAGATGCCGCATATGCGAGGATTGTTAGTAAAGTAAAGGGATTTCAGATTCTCCATAGAACATCTATTGGGTACCCTCAAGACAATGTAATGCGCTACTAACTTGTGACATTGATTTGACATTGTCAACATATCACTCAACGGGCCGACTACTTGGTAGATAAAAATAAATTTGTGTTTAGTTTCAATTACCTCTTTATTGTTCGCACTATTTTATGTGCCACTGTTGATACACTTGATGATACAACAACAATTTGTCTTGTGCGCTATTCTTCTTTGCTTACAACGCAGATTTTTTTAACAGCGATCTTCAAACCACGACTGTTTTCTTCACACGCAACGCGACTTCACACAAGGCTGACTGAATTCTTACTACTCGTTGTCTGCTTTGTCTTGCCTTTTTATAGGCCCACATAAACAGTCTGCCGAACATTCTTGAGGTAGAATGTTCGTGTTTTCGCTTTCTCGAGAACTCTATCGCGACTTCACTGTTGTTTGTGTATTTTGTTCACATTGCTTGTTGTTGCGTTCACTTATCTTTCATACTCATGGTTTGTTGGTTTACTTGTAACAAGTTCGTTGTATTTGTTTGTGTAGCTTTTGTTTATCTTTCCATTTTCGTAACAGTATTGTTTGTTTTAACATCTATTAGGTGCCCTTAAGACAATGTGACACGCCACTAACTTATGGAACTGATTTGTCATCGTCAACATACATATCACTTATCAATACTGCTACTTGGTATAACATAGGCTACTGGTTAGCTCATTGTTCTCTGTTTTAGGCCACATTACAGTTCTGGATAGGCAAATTAGTTTGGTTATTTTGTTCAAATCTACACAAATCTTCTATGTACGGCTAGAAATTGAGTCAAATAACAGGTTTGTGGCCTGAGTCTAATAGGCAGTGTGTTGGCTTATTAAGACATAAGGCCGTGTTTCGAACCCCAGCCCAGAAGTCGGGAACAAAACTCAAACTCTCAGTAGTTTTCTGACAAGAAACTCTGAAAATCAATAAAATTGCCTTGAAAAGTTTCTCAGAAAAATTAACGCTCACAACATGGGTGGTGAGAGAACCTGGGTTGTAAACCTGACTAAAGTGTTGAATTGCCAAAACTCTTCATAGCAATTTTATTTTACTCCCCAAATTTTTTGCCAGAAGTCTGTTGGCTGGAAGACGACCAAAGAAATATTTTTTTTTTTTGCTTTCCTCGGCTAGGAGTTGAACTACGGGTTTTCGTCTTATAACCCAACACACTACCTATTAGAATACGACAACTTGAAAGATTGTATCACACACTAACTATTAACCTTTTATGGTTTCGATTTGAAGGTCTCACCGTAGCGTAGTGGCTAGTGTGTTGGCTTATTAGATGTAAGGTCTCGGTTCATACGCCAGGTTAGATATCTCCAATGAAGCGAAATACAAAAAAAAAAATATTTCTTGGGCGACTTCTCCGTAACAGAATAAATAAAATTGCCATGAAAAGTTTCTCAAAAATCTGTCGTTCTGTTGTAATCCTCACTGAGACTTTATAATGTAGACTCGAAACGACAGATTTAAGAAACTATTCATGGAAATTTTATTGATTTTCAGAGTTTTTGACAAAAGACTGCTGGGAGGAAGACGTCCGAAGAAATATTTTCGTATTTCTTTTTGTTCAAGACTTTTTGGCTGGTGGCACTGTTGCCAGAATTGACGATTTCTCTGCATTTTGACGTTTTTTACCCCTCAAAATACCAAAATGACGATTTGACGATTTTAGGTTGAAAAATGACGATTTTTCTTTGGATTACTGACTGTAGACCAGTGTGATGCTTCAAGTTTATATAATTTAATAGTAAATTATTTTAATAAAAATAACATCGATTATAAAAAAACTTAGTTGGATTTGCGGCAGATGGAGCATCAGTCATGACCGGAAAGAAACATTCAGTAGCCCAACTTTTGAAAAATGATATACCTCACTTATTTATAATCAAATGTATTTGCCATTCCTTGGCTCTATGTTCCCCTAATGCTTGCCTTAAACTTACATCAGCCGTAGAAACTCTTGTAAGAGATGTGAACAACTATTTATCAAATAGTCCAAAGAGGTATAGTCAGTTTGATATTATACAGAAGTTGTTGGAAATTAAACCTAAAAAGATTTGACATCCATGCCAAACGCGCTGGCTTTCCTTAGAAACCGTTGTTAATCGTATTTTGGATTTGTATGAACCCCTTAAAATTTATTTTTCCTTTGCGGTCAACATTGACAAAATCGACACGGCTAAAAGCATTTTCAAAAATTTAAATCATACAAATCAAATTTACTTATCGTTTCTAAAATACATGCTTGGTATTATAAATAATATAAATAAAATTTTTCAGAGTGAAGCTACTGAAATTCATACCCTGTATTTACAGATGAAAAATTAGTTAAAATTGTAATGAGCAACTTTTTAAAACCAAATCTTATTAAAAATAGCAACATTTTTTTGATTAATTATAAAGATAGTAAAAATTTTCAAAAATACTTATATAGGTATTTACGCTGCAGAAATTCTTTCAAATTTAAATCTTTGTGAAAGTGATGTACAAGAAATAATGAATAATTGCATACAATTTTACATTGAATTAATTGACCAGATTTTTAAAAGATTTGATTTTGAAAATGAATTTAAATCCTTAAGTATATTTAATCCAAACGTATTAATAAATGGTGAATCCAATTCAATTTTAGATACTGTAAAGGCTTTTCCAAATTTTTTAAAAGAAGATGATAAACAAAGTATAGATTCAGAGTTTAGGGAATTAAAATTTTTAGATTTTAAAACTATTTTTGAAGGAAAAGAGACAAACTTTACAGAATTTTGGAAAAAAAATATCGGAAGTAAAACGATCTGATTCTTCTTTGGCTTTTCCAATTTAAACAAATTTTGTTCGCAATATAATGATTTTACCACACTCCTCGGCAAATGTTGAAAGAATATTTAGTCAGGTAAATTTAAATAAAACCAAAGTGCGTAATCGTTTACAAAACGATTCCTTAGAAGGCATTCTTTACACAAAAGACTATTTAAAACTTAAAAAGTCTAGCTGTTATGACACACAGATGAGTTCAGATTTGCTTAAATTGTTATCATCAGATATTTATGCATAAAATAAGTTTTTGGTAAATATGTTAACTAGTTTTTATATTTTATGTATGTATATTAAAAATATATGTATACGTTTGTGAATTCTGATCTCAATATGAACATTATTTTTTACTATTATAAAACTTTTATATTTCATTGTTATGTTTTTAAATAAATATAGTTAATAAGACTGAATTAATCTTATTATTTTTTTTAAATAAAACAATTAAAACTAAACAAAAAAATTAAAACTTGTGTTTGACGATTTTTTGACGATTTTGTAAAGTGACTTGACGATTTTGACGATTTTTTACGCAAAAATCTCCGGATTTTGACGATTTAGGCCATGAAATTTCTGGCAACACTGGCTGGTGGTTGAACTAGGGGTTTTCGTCTAATAAGCCAACTAGACTACGATGACTTCAAAGATTGTATCACACACAAACTATTAACCTTTCATATTATGGATTTGAAGAATTCGCCGTAGTTTAGTGGATAGTGTCTTGGCTTATTAGACGTGAGGTCTCAGCTCAAACCCAAGGTCAGACATCTCCAACGAAGTGAAATACAAAAAAAAAAATACTTCTTCGGCGACAGATTTCTAGCAAAACTTTCCACAAAAGGTTTCTCAAAAATCTGTTGTTCGGAATCAACTTTAAACTATAGATTCCGCTACTCATGTATAACATTAATATACACAACATAAGTGGCGTGAGAAGCTAGGTGGCAATCCTAAGTGAAGGGTTGTTTGATCAAATTATGTATATTTCGAATTTGATGCTCTTTTACAGATGTTTGTTTGAGGCAGCAGATCGAGGAGATCGTCTAATATAAAATAAAAGTTGGTTACCGAAACGAAACTTGTGTTACAAAATAAGATAAAAATGAAAAGGAGCTCCTCACTTTTTTAACACACCTCGCATGATGCAGAGGTATGTGCAGCATTTATATGATATAGACTTGGAATGAAATATAAAAATTAAAAAAACAACAACAACAGAATAAATAATAAACTCAACGAAAGTCATAATTTTAACGTTTTAATTGAAATTACAGAAGAAAATAAAAAGGAAGAAGAAGACAGAAAAACTTTACGATGAAACTTGTTTCCTTGACTGTGTTTTTCTGTGTCAGTAACAACAACAACAACAGTAACAACACCAGCAACATCAATAAATTTTTAAACATACGAGTTCAGCAATTAAAGAACCCTTTTCCACTCGAGATCCACACACACACACACAGTAAAATTGCTACGCAAATATCGTGGCCATTAAAAAAACGAATGTGAAGTGAATGCGTGTGCGTTTACGTTTACGAGTACACAGTTTACACATCAGGGACATTCTCGTTTTGTAGAATTTATGCAACACCTACGGTAGTCCACGTTTATAAAAGTGATATTTAAGCAATTGAGATAAAAACCTGTGTCTACAAATTATTTATTTCTTTAGATAAGCAAAATCGTATTTGGCAAGAGAATACTCTGGTACTTGTAATGGTAATGATACTGGCACTGGTGGTGATTGCATTAAGTAATGCATACTTAAGTTGCTTTTTAACTCATACTACTGGAATTACAATAAAAAAAAAAGAAGTCATAAAATAATGTGACATGTAATGAAGTCGGTTTTATATGGGCTGCTATTAACTTCTGTTGAATTAACATTTGTTTTTGTTTAAATAAAGCATTTGATTTACAATACGAGAAGCCAGTCAATTAGAGATTCATTTAAAATAATTACTTATGAATCTTGGTTCTAATTAGATGACCTCCTAAGAGCCTGTTAATCTGGAACAAGCTAGCTCTGACTTCCAAACAATATAACGATTTCTAAAATTGCGGTCAAAAAGTTTAAGTCTGATATAAAATCCTCTCAGAAAGGGAATTATACAAAACTCTTTCAGAAAAGTCAAAAGAGGAGATAAGATTTCGGTAAGTGTTTGTGCTTTAGTTTTTATAGAAAAGATACTGAAGACGCCATAGTCTAGAAGATAGTGCGATGAGCAAGACTCATGGTCAGACCAGTGGATGCAAAAAATGAACCTCCGGATATACTTAAGATCGCCTTTGTCTAGTAGGTATTAGACGTGAGGCCACGGTTCAAAACCCAGGTCAGACATCTCCAATAAAATTAAATACGAAAAAATATTTTTTTCCGCGACTTCCTCTCAGCAGATTTTTGGCAAAAAATTTGGGAGAAAATAAAATTGCCATGAAAAAGTTTCTTAAAAAAATTTGTCGTTGGGAGTCGACTTAAAATTGTAAGTCCCGCCACTAATATATAAAATTAACATACACAACATAAGTGGTGTGAGAAGCTGGATCGTTATCCTGGCAAAGGGGATGTAATGACCAATTATGTAAATAAATAAGTAATACAAGCATTTGGGCAACACAACGGGCCATGTGGGCCACTGAGTGAACTTGCCTGTGACTGGCGGCAAGCTACCCGCTAACGTGTATTAACTGCTCACAGATATTTGCGTGTTCGAATGAACTTATTGACACCACAGTTGGCCTTGAGGTGGATCGATTCGTGTAAATAACCGAAATGAATTGATTGTGCTTGCTTATACCGTTTTGTTGTTGTAATTAACTCACGTACTGACGTGAGATTAGCTATGTTATCCAGAAGGTTTTGATACAGAAACCTGTTTCTGTTTGTTGATAATGCTGGATAGTGACAGAAGAGGAAAAAGAAGGAAGTCATTCCAGCATGATGAAAAAGTGACCGGCCATGAATTGTGAATTCTAGTCACAGTAAATGACTTCCTATAGAAGTCATAGATGCCGGATCTAACGCATCGTAGTATGGATTGCATCATGGACCATCTTTGCAGTGTTATTTTTCTTGGCGCGTAATATACTCCAGTTTTAACTGCGGAGAAAAGCACAGCAATAATGTGGCCATTCAATGGCAGCTTTGCATTTGTCTCTGAAAAAGTTTTCCTCATTGCCCATGTAATCACTTATTTCCGTAAGATTAACGCCAGAATTTATTGCCATGTAAACATTGTCAAAGGTTTTTGGCGCTACTATATTATTCGTACATACATACATAATTGGTCATTACAACACTGTAGTCAGGATTACGACCTAGTTTCTCAAATAATTGATGTTGTGTGCACAAAGTTTAAAGTCGATTCCGAACGGCAGACTTTTTTTTGAGAAACTTTTTTTTCATATTTTTTCCTCTCAGACTTTTTACCAGAAATCTGCTGAGAAGAAGTCGCCGAAAAAATGTTTTTAAATGTTCCGTTTCGTTCTGATGTCTGGACCTGGACTTAAATCTAATAAGCCAACATACTGCCTACTAGACTACGGCGAATACTGATTATCCGTACCTATTCGAATTTTTTTATATGGCCTACATATGTGAGTTCACAGTAAGTTGCAAGAACTTCGGTTTGGAGAACTCTTCAATATTCTTCAGTGTTCATTTTCAATTGCCACAATCGACTAAAATCCATGCCTAAGGTTTTTGAGCGAGCATGTCGGAATAATTATCTGCAATTGATGCCCCTAAAAAAATAATCTTTTCAACTTCATATGAAGTATTTTATCATTTTACCTGCTGAAAATTGAAGTTAATAGCCATAATATTTCGTAAATTTCCATATAAACTTTCGACTATTTAAGCAACATTTAAACACACAAGTGTTTTGGTATGATGGCTCCCTTATCGCAATTTTGTTGTCCTTAGATTGGTGCCGAGTAAAATATATTTACTTGGCCAGTATTGACAATTTAATTGCTGGTCTTTAGTTGCTAATTTTCAGTCATAAATATTAAATGCCAAACTTGTGATTAGTTCTTGTAACTCTTGTAAATGTAATAAGCCTTGCACTCTGCTGAAAACAGGCAGCTGAACTGAAATGGTTAGCAGACAAATTGCAATTGGATTTTGATGTGGGCACTTGTATACATACACTCTATTCCATACATATGTGTAGAGAGCTTGCTAGCAGGTATACAAACGTAGTTCATAAGTTATTAATTAAAATTTTGAATATTCATGACAAATGGCTTCCCCATAAACTACGCCCATGCAATGGAAAATTTATTAAATTTTATCTTTTGGCATAAACTATGCTACATACAATGAATGATTGATTCATTAGATGTGGCTTATATGTGTGGCTTATATGCACACTCGTAGGTAATAGTGACAGGCTAATATTGATGAAAAATAAAGTTCTCTCATATGCATACAAGCAGTGACACATTGTCCGGGAGATGGTTAAAAAGCTGGGACACACCTACTACCATTTTGGTGCGTGTGTAAGGCATTTAAATAAATTTAATAATTATTATGATGAGCTTGCTCTCTCTGTCTCTACCACCAAGCTTAAGGTAGGCTCCAAAGCGCAGGAGCGCTATACATCAATTTTGTTTTTTGTTTTTTGTTTTGTAAAGTTTTGCAGACAAAACAGTAGCAAAATGCGTGCCAGTCATTTTATGAGTTTGTTACATGCAACACACAGCTGAAAATTCAGGCATTTCAGCATCATGATCATTATTTAACATCATCTAACGAAGACTAATCATTGTTTTGTTTTATGTTTTTGCCCTCATCATCACTTTGGGAATTGCTGTTAAGGAAGTTTGTCTTCTTGCCCCCGCTTACAACAGCATAAATGATTAACAACTTTTGTGCACAGCAAATTATAAAGAGATTTTAAAATTTTCAACATCTTGGCATAGCAATGGCAGATCTTCCCACCTCAATTGTTAACAAAAAAACAGGTGCAGATTTCGCGTTTGAAAACGGCTGCTTTGGTGGGTGCAACACCAGACATGTTAATCCCATCAAAACAGACAACTTTTAAGCCACACAAAAAAACAGTAGAAAACTTTGTTGTCGAGCTACTGATCTATATATTTAAGCCATTTCCAGATGAAAAGAATTGTTAAAGCAAAAACAAAAAAAAAAACCTGGAAACATTTACTCACGCATTAGATCGTGATGATGGACATGCAATGCAACCAACATTCTGCTTTGGTTAGCAAAAAAAAAAAAACACGATAAAACAGTCAAGAAAAGTGAAGTAAAGATGGAAAGAGTAAGCAAAGCAATACTTACTTAAAGATAGCGGTGATTTCGTAATAACGTTGTTACTTGTTCCAACGGAGCAACCGAGCAACAGCTACTGCAACGTTTTGCAATTTCCAATACACTATCGTTCGTTCGTGTACGAAGTTGATTTTGTTGCAAATTTGTTTAACGCATAATTGCATATCGAAAGGAAGCATTTTGATTAATCATTCATTATTTGTACAACAATAACAATATGGGAAGAAAAAAGTTTCCAGATTTAATGGCAGACTCTCTATTAAGCCATTGATGATGATTATAATCATCAACAACTAATTTTTTGGCCGGCCGTACAATGTATCAGCAAGAATGGAATTCGTTTGTATACGTTCCATTATGATAACGTTGACCGCTGTTCAATCAGGGAAGTAATCAATTTTATTGGCTGCACACTGCACAAAAATATTGCATTTTAGTATGAGAAATATTTAAAAGGCAGTTGATTTGGTTTTCATTTTTTTTTCGGTTAATATTCCATACAAGGAATTCATATCTATTTTACATGGGGATTAAAGACTTGGATGGCCAAGTAGGGTAAATTCTTGAAGCGGAATAAACGGCAAGTAGAATGCATAGAATTTTGATTGGAATTCAGTGGGAACTGTCTAAATCATTAATGATTTTAAGATCTACAATATAACAACGTATTGTAGACTTTTTTCTTCCTAACTACTGAAATAAATAGCAGGTCCTATTGCAGAACTAGACCCAAATACTTCCACTACTGTTTGGATCTTATTTTCAAGGCGTTGGATACTAAATTTTGATTGTCTTTGCCTTACAATAATCTGTTTTACATATTTGTGTTCTTTAAAGCATTTGTTGCACAGAAATTTGGTTACGTTGTCGTTGCTCGAGACTTCCTTTGTCCAACAATTTATATTAGAGATTAAGTACATACATACCAGAGATCAGCAATGAATCGTTTTGTCGCTACTCATAAGCAGTCATGAAATTTTGAACACAAGTGAGTCAACAATATTGAAATTTAACTATGTACTCTGATTCATTCATAGTCATTACAACGTTGATTTATAAGTACAGGTTGCAATGAGTATGCAAACAACGTTGACATCAAACTCATACCATTCGAAATATGTTTGATTCATAAGGCTACTCATTTAGATTCATAACTTTAGAAAATTGTTATTGTTGGATTTACAAAAAAAGAAAAAAGACACACACATAAGCAAAGAAGACAGAGCAGCAAGCATAGCAAACACACAACCTTATAGTGAGTATTTTAGTGTTCGTACGCAAATCATACTTATTTTGTGATTCTTGTATATGTTGAGTTATAGAGAGTCGAAATCAACCGCATCATACGTGTTGTTAAGTATGAATATGATGAGTATTTCAAACTTTGTATATGAGTAGCATGAGTATGATATTAAAATAAGTATGAAAGTATGAATCAGAAATTATGAGTATGATTCGATTCTACTCATCTTTTTGAATATTCATTAATGATCTCTGATACATATGTACCTATATCTGCGAATAACATTACCTTGGGCCATTTAGAGACTCAGCACATAAGACTGAATGTAGGAAGGAAGGTATAACTCCAACCAATTTTACAAACAAACTGGAAGTACTCTGGGAAGCATGTATCTAAGCAAAAATTCTGCGTAAAATATTTGCCAACAAGGAAGTGATTAAATCTGCAATTGATGGCTATTTTAAGAAGGTAAACAGGGTATCAAGTCGCCGTAGTCTAGTAGGTAGTTTGTTGGCTTATTAGACGTAAAGCCCGGGTTCGTATCCCAGGTCAGGCATCAAAACGGAATATGAAAAAAAAATTATTTCTTCGGCGATTTCCTCTCAGCAGATTTTTGGCAAAAACTCTGAGAGTAAATAAACCTGCTATGAAAATGTTTCTCAAAAATCTGTCGTTCGGAGTCGACGTTAAACTGTAGGTCCCGCCACTCACGTATAAAATTAACGCACACAACATGAGTGAAATGAGAAGCTAGGCCGTAATCCTGACTGAAGGGTTGTAATGGCCAATTATGTATGTATGTATGTAAACAGGATATCAAAGTTGTGACAATATAGCTGGGAAAAGTGTTTCGTGCTAGAAATGCTAGTTTGCATTGAGAAATGAAGAAATTTTCAAATTTTGTATCTTTTTTATGTTAGCTCGTGTTGTTATTTAATAAAAAATTAATACATTTACTTTGAAATTTAAATTTAATATTCTTTAAATATATCTTTACTAACCTAGAATATGCCATACCTAGTATATACATTCGTATGTTCATTGCTAAATGCTTTCAACCCATATGTACTCTTTTATTATCATTGAAGTGAAGTAAATCTTTTGCGACTTCATTCTTTTACAATAACATTGCCAAAGAAACAATTTTACAACAAACATGCACTCAAATATTTAAAGAAAATTAAAAAATAAACAAATAAACGAAAAAAATGAAAAAAAAAACCAGAAAAAGATGACAAAAGAATCCCAAAGTGAAATCCCACATATCATTCATTCGTTCAGTTGTTGTTCATTCATAAGAGACGTTGTTTGTCTTGTCTATTTTATGACATACAAAACACGAGAAACAAACGATATTCGAGTATATAAATAATAGAAAAATATGTATGCTAACAAAAGCAACAAACAACAACAACAACAAATTTACAAGAACAAACACACAAAAAATAATTCAATGCCAATAAGTCTGCCCATTTATGAATTACAAAAAAAAAAAATAAAATCATGAACTAAAAAGCCTTCACATCCATATGTTGCTTAGAAGTATATAGTGGGCTAAAGAAGTTTACGGAAATTAGGAAAATTAGAAATTTGTGAAGTCCCCTCAGCAAATTTCTGCAAAAACTCTGAGAGTAAATAAAATTGCCACGAAAAGTTTCTCAAAAATCTGACGATCGGAATCGACTATAAACTGTAGGACTAGCCACTCATGTATAGAATTAACACACACAACATGAGGGGTGTGAGAAACTAGGTCGTAATCCTGACTGAAGGGTGGTAATGGCCAATTAATACTTATTGCCTCAATCCACTGTAGAACAGTTTTACTTTCCTTAAATAGGTTGCAACGTTTGAAATGCTGCAATAGTGTAGTAGTGTCCCAATTTAATCACCAGCCTGTCCCATTGGAAATAAGTATTTGCATAGCAGACCGAATGAGTACAGCTTTCTGTCGCCTAAACTTTTCCCATGGGTTCCGAATATTATTCTTTAGGACCGACACCATTACTCCTGTGTCGCTAAATGTTTTGGCTTCATCCGTATGCCACAGACTGGCCGCCGTTCTTTTAGAAGAATATGTGGCGTAGAGTCTGCTAATTTTGTCTAGGGAAAGATTAAAGATAAATCTGGCATCAATTCAATTTTTAAGGTGTCGATGCCATCTGATGAGTTAGAGTCCCAATATGCCAACTAACGCAGCAGGCTTAAATGCTACAGAGTCATCGGCACCGCCATGGGAGAATTACTTTGTAAACAAAAGGTCCAATGGTTAGAATTCAATGGTTTATCCCCAGATTTTGTTGCAAGCCTGCTGTGTAGCATTTGAACATGCTTGGCCCATCTGGAAATGTTTCCTCAATGACTCCCACATCTCAGTTTAATTCCCAGTACCATTCTCTGATAACACCTCATTGTAGTCATGAAGTGGACCACAAACTTATAATTTTAAGAACCCTTTGAAAGATATTACGTAGGGTATCTTCATACTTTTGACTTGCTGTTAGAAATGCATCGTCCACGTCAATTCCCGGTCCAGACAATTTTATCAAGAGTTCGTCCATAACCAGGCCCCACACTAATTACAAAAACAACCACCTTGTGGGCAATCCCTCTTAGTACAGAACCCAACCTCTTGGAAGACATTGCATAAACCAATACAGCTCCAACTCGAAATGTCCACTGACCTAAAAGCAATTTTTATTGGATGCTGTCAGAAAATGTTTCAAATCATTAGGGCTGGAGATGTGTCAACGACAATTGTGTTGAAACCTATTTCACACATGCCTTTTGATAGAGCCTCGCCGAGGAACTTTTGAATGCGGAAAACGTTAGATGCTAATATGGTTTACAGTTTTCAACGTGTCCTATGCATATTTAGTCCACTTAAATATTAAACTCATGCTTACATACATACATAATTGGTCATTACAACCCTTCAGTCAGGATTTCGACCTAGCTTCTCACACCACTCATGTTGTGTGCGTTAATTTTATACATGAGTGGCGGGACCTACAGTTTAAAGTCGACTCCGAACGACAGATTTTTTGAGAAGCTATTCATGGAAATTTTATTTACCTTCAGAGTTTTTGCCAGAAATCTGCTGAGAGGCAGTCGCCGAAGAAATATTTTTTTCATATTTTCGTTTTGATGCCTGACCTGGGATACGAACCCGGGCTTCACGTCTAATAAGCCAACAGACTACCTACTAGACTACGGCGACTACATGCTCATGCTTACTGTCAGATAATTAACATTTCCTCATGTGCTTACTTTTTTAACTACTGTCACTGTTTTAGCATTTTAATATGTTTGATTTTTTATTTGTTGATATACCATACGTATGCACATTCATACGAGCACATGAATTTCGCTTATTTGTTCAAATATGTCTGTATGTTTGTATTTTGTCGTTATTGTGTCCGTCTGGCTCTGTTTGCAATAGCAACACACACACACACACACACACTGATTTATAACATACTTTCTTAAGCACTTGCAAATAGATTTACGACGACAGTTTCTAAAATATTCACAAACAACAAACAACAACTGTCCAACGGACATATCACGATTACTCTCGTTTATTAAGGCATGAATATGCACAAGCAAGACTCTGCCTAAAACAAAAACAACTGAAAATAAAACAGAAAAGATGAAGAGACAAAATGCTGAGCTTGTGAAGACACAGAGGATGCTTAAAGGACGACCACTGAAGAAGAAGATCGAGAAATACAAAAAACATCTTGCCAAAATGCTGGCAGAATGTCTTTGATTGTGATATTTTTTTCTTCACTCATTTTCTTTTCATTTGTAGAGTAGAAAAAAGTCAGAGAATTAAATGAATGCAATGAATTAAGAAACAATATTCAAATGGTCACTGATAGATGAAGATCGGAATACAGGGTTGGATATGTTCCTTCAACTATTCGATTACGGTAGTAATATTCAAGCTGATATATTGAAACTGGGCATCAAACAAATTTGAAGAGAGTAGGCGTCTCTGATAGCAAAGCTAACATTGTATCCGTGGACATACAGACTTAGTGAGATATGGTTACCGATTTCAAAGTGCAATGCCAATCTCCTGTTCGCCAAACGAGTTTTAAGCACACTCTGCATAATCGAGGCATAATACGAGTTTTTACAGGAGTAATAACAACTAGGAGGGCGGACGTTGCATGAAGACAATAAGCGTACGTAGACAATTGGTTTTAAACATATGTACATGACTGATGTGCAGTATGGGTATCCTACTGACATAATAATTAAAAAAGTGTTTCTGGAAGTATCCCACTATTAGACAGCCGGGTAATTTTAGTGGATAAAGTCCTACACTAACTGAGAACTTTCAACTTACCTTACCTCTCTTTAAATGCTTGTCAAAGAATGACGGATGTCTTTAGAGAAGAGTACAACGAACTAAACTGATACTTGACAAAACTAGGGCATTTATTAATTCGATACAGATCAGTAGGTCATGGATTTGTATTCCTTTCTTGTAAAGCAAACAAATGATACTGTTCCATGCAGAAAAAATGGGAAAATGAACGCACACATAAATAGCCAAGACAAGTCATGCCTTTTATGAAAGGAATCCATAGCGGGAACCTCAATCATAATGGGATACTGCCCAGTTTAAAGTCTAAAAGTCGCCGTAGTGTAGTAAGTAGTGCATTGGCTTATGAGACATAAGGCATCGGTTCAAACGTTAGGGTGGACATCTCCAACAAAAGGAAATATGAAAAAATATTTCTTCGGCGATTTCCTCTCAGCAGATTTCTGGCAAAATGCCTGAGAGCAAATAAAATTGCCATGAAAAACTTTCTCAAAAATCTGTTCTTCGGAATCGACCTGTAAACTGTAAATCCCGGGAGTCATGTATTAAATAAACACACATAACATAAGTGGTGTTAGAAGCTGGGTCGTAATCTAAAATAAACGGATAGAAAGACCAGTTATGTACATATACATATATGTATGTGTGTTAAGTCTAGGAAAATCAGACAATGACTTCTCCAGAAGTTTCTGTTACAGGACAGATGAAGCACTCACTGAACATCTTGTCTGTCATTATCTGTGACTTGTTAACCTTGAAAATGTATTATCGACACTAACTATCTAGCCAGAGGAAAATGCTGAAGGCAGCCATGTGATTTGATAAGGAGGTCAGTGTCCATAAGAGAAAAATAATGCCAGGATATACACATCTGGAATTTGTAATATTCCAACAAGGCAGAGACATTCTAGGATATCAAACTTTCCATTTACTACCTAATCACCAGCATGGCAAGTTTATTACCGACCATGTATTTGCATGAAATCAATTTTTACGAAAACCACAAGACAAACAAAACGTCAGAGAAGTTCTTCTTTCTCTTCACTTAAAATCGATAAACCAGAATATAGACGGGTAGATAATTTATCGTGTGATGTATTCAAGATATACCTCGACTTCTATGTTTGTATTCTACAGGAATTTGAAAACACGAGAAAGTTGGTGACTCTTACAGCTTAGAAATTGAAAAAAAAAAAATCATAAGCCCGTGTGCTGTAGTGCCAACAAATTAACTCTATTTTCAGCTAAGCAAAGAGTTTTGAGACATACACAAGCAGCTTCTTCTGCTTGCTCATTGGGGTGTTTGACAAAATTATTGTCACTTCGATGAGCGAAGATATTCTAACCAAAAAAAAAATTTTAAAAGTGTTTGAAAAGAAATTCGCAGAATAGGTCTTGCGTAACCGTGATTTGTCTGTCAAATTACCTTAGTCTAGTAGGTAGTTTGCTGACTTATTAGACATAAGGCCCTAGGCAGACATACATATGTATATGAAAAAAGATTTCTTCGGCGACTTCCTCTGAGCAGATTTCTGGCAAAAACTTTGAGAGTAAATAAAATTATTTTGACAAATGTACGTCTAAGTAAGTTTAACGTTTGCTTTGTGTTTGACAAAAATCGATCTTAAACTAGTTTGACGTACCTCCTATATAACACACATAATTTGTCTAGATCATATAGTCTTCTGGACATAGTTCAGTTTAATGCCTTCGTTGCATGCATCGTTTTAAAGTACTGCTTGTCATTTTGTAATATTTGTAGATATTTTGTAGCTCCATTAGCATTATCTAGGCAAGTTCATAAATTGAGTAATTTTTAGTTAAATACATTAAGGTTTGGTCGAACATTAGCTCTCGAAATTATTTTCGAATGATCTGCCTTATGTGTGTGTGTGTAAATCTGAGCTCTGACAAATGCAAAACTGTACGAGTAGTGTGCAGAAAACTCTTGCTAAAATGAAAATGAAAAAAAAAAAAGAACACAAGGCTACAATGAATAAACGGCCTAAGGTGTGGTGGATCTTCATTTATGATCATAGCAAACTAGTGGGCAATCTTTGTTTGCTGAAGTTTTTCTTTCCCGTCTTTCTTGCCTGATATTCTTTCTTTGCTTAAGTCTTGTGTGTGTGTGTGTGTATGCAGACTAATTTTTATGATATCCTGCAAGATGTGCCCGTTTTTTCTTCTTTAAAATTGTTTTATAGCAGAGCAAAAATGAGTTGATTGCTTGCGTCTAGGCGGCACCCACGTCCTCTTTTAAAAAACTGTATATATTGCAACAGACTCACACACACACACACTCACTCACACATACATATATTTATAGGTATCTAGACACTTAAAGCTTGAAAGAAATCTTGGACGTCTTATTTCTTTTTATTCGTCTTTTTTGGTTTCCTTCTAAATTGTGGTAATTGCATTCACGTGATTGATCACTCGTGCATAAGAATCATATACTCTGTTGAGCCCTTTTGTTGTTCATATTATTTCCAGTTCTATAATAACAACTACAACAACACCAACAATAGGGCAAAAAAATAAGCTATATCGGTTGCATAAAGCAACAATGAATCTCAATGAAATTTGAGACTGTTTGATGATGATGCTCTACGACCTTGGCTTTGAATACACATTCTGACTGTCTTCTGGTTCAGATTGTCTGTCTGCCTGTCTGTCCCCAGTGTCCGTGAATAAAACACACCAGGGTATAGCAATAAAATCGTTCAGCAAAAGGTATATTAAGTTCGTTCTCTTGTTTGTGCAATTGAAGCATCTTTTGAAGGAAAATAAACTAGGCTCTTTGAGAGCAAACTTGATTACAAGGTTAGGTTAGGTAATAGGACGTGTACTTGCCATTAAGGCAAGTACAGTACCCGGTGGTCAAGTTGACCCATTGTACAGCGTCCTAAGTTTAATAGGGGAAAGGGGAGGTATTAGTAAAGGGAGGGTAAAGAAAGCGGAGGACTAACACAGTACACAAACGCAAAAGAGAGCGACTACACTATTGAAGCCCTAGCACTTCTCAACCACTTACATAACACATACATAACTGGTCAATACAACACTTCAGTCAGGATTACGACCTAGCTTCTTACACCACTTCTGCTGTGTGTGTTAATTTTATACATAAGCGGCGAGAGCTACAGTTGAAAATCGACTCCGAACACAGATTTTTGAGAAACTTTTCATGGCAATTTTATTTACTCTCAGAGTTTTTGCCAGAAATCTGCTGAGAGGAAGTCACCGAAGAAATATTTTTTCATTTGTGTTTAAATGGAGATGTCTGACCTTGAGTTTGAGCCGGGGCCTCACGTCTAATAAGTCAACACACTACCTACTAGACTACAGCGACAATTTGCTTCTCAACCAGTTCAAACTAATAATGAATCCATAGAGAGCCTTAATATCGGCACTCGACAAAGAATTCAAAACCTCTAAGAAGCCTCTGCCCAGTGTCCTTAACCTCAACCTACTAAGGGCTGGACAGTTACAGAGAAGGTGTTCGATAGTTTCCAACTCCTCTTCGTCGCAACATACCCTAAAAGAGTCCGGATGGGATCTGTTCTAGATCCTTGTCAGTATTCTAATCTCGCAGTGCCCTGCAATGGACCTAAAAACCAATCTCAAACTGGCCTTATCCAAGCCTAGCAGCCAACCCGTTCTAGCACTAAGTATAGTAGGCCATAGACACCTAGAAACATAACATACCGATTCATTCCCACAACGCCTTTGCCCTTCCCCCCTGACCCATCCATTGATGAGGCCATAGAGGTGGCAGATTGGGGTATCAGGAGCAACTAAAAAAATTGTCATCAGAAAGCAAACCGATCTAGCAAGGAATTTGAAATATAGCGGCTCTTTATATTCGTTGTATAACACACTTTAAAGTATCACATCTGCTGGCAATTTATTCACAGAATTACTTCGTATAATCATGCTTTGCCAGAGAGTAAATGGACACACAGACAGTATTATGCTGCGGCATACAAGTAATCGCGCCAATATGTACTCGTATTTTCATTGTCGTTGTCGTTAACCACGATATAATGCTGGCTGGCTGGTTGGTTGGCTGGCTGGCTAGCTCGCATAGCTCCTATTAAAGCCGGCTTTGGAAAGGCCACGAAATTGCTTAAACAAACAAAAGTACTTTATTATCCTTAATGTGCATTATTCAACCGAGTGATATATAAGTTTTCATTAGCCCTGTCGTTGTCAGTCAAGTCATCCAGCCCCAGTCAAACAGCCGCCGTATGTACACCGTACGTACGTATGTGTGTATGTATGTACACGTAGTCTTGAAATCTCATTCGTTTGTTGTTTGTTTTCTTGAAGGAGAGGTCTTCAGTAAAGGTCAAATAAATCGAAACTGCATGCAGACAAGCTCATCGTATAATACTTTTAAAAGCAGTGCTGGTGGTGGTTGTTTACTAAGCATGCGCAAAGGCTTTGATGGCGTATGAAGTAAATACACGATGTAGGAGAGTGTGCATGTGTGTCTGTTTCAATGATTATTACCTCTTGATCTGTCTAGAGAGAGAGAGAGAGAGCACAGTGTTTTATTAAATGTTATTGAAGAAGATTTACGCGAACTATTTTAGTAAAATGTGTTGAGTAGCATGGTCATATCAATTGAACCAATACTTGCATACACAGAGATGCGAAGGTGGCTTGGTAATTGCTGGTTTTTAATTGATAATTAAAAATTTTTAAGTGCAATTTTAGAAAACAATTTTATAAACTTCAGACTGTTAAAGGCTAATGCAGCCAATCTATTAAAAAGAAATAAAGAAGAAAATATTTTTATAAGGCATTGAAATTATTTTAGGCTCTAACGAATGTATGTTTTTTTAAGAAATCAGTAAACTATTGTACGTCAATGTGAGCACGTAAATATGTAGCATGAGAACAGCATTTTCGTTAATTTTCGAGAGCTGTTGGACCGCAACAGAAGATTTCTGGCAAAAACTCTGAGGGTTAAATAAAATTGCCATGAAAAGTTTGTCGTTCGGCGTCGACTTTAAACTGTAGGTCCCCCCGTTCATGCATAAAATTAACACACACAACATAAGTAGTGTGAGAAACTAGGTCGTAATCCCTACTAAAGGGTTGTAATGACCAATGTATGTATGTATGTTTGAAAGCAACTAATTCCTTTTTATTAATTTCAAACCACATCAACTGCATAGCAATAATAGCAGAATATATTGTGGAATGATCTTGTAAAGTTGCCCCTGAAAAGCTTATAACATCTCCAACAACACGAAATATTAAAAAAATATTTCTTCTTCTACTTCCTCTCAGCAGTTTTCTGGCAAAAACTCTCGAGAATAAATAAAAAATTGCCATGAAAAGTTTATCAAAAATCTAACGTTCGGAATGGACTTTAAACTGTAGGTCCACCCCCCCCCCCCCGCTCATGCATAAAATTAACACACACAACACAAGTGGTGTGAGAAACTAGGTCGTAATCCCGACTAAAGGTTTGTAATGACCAATGTATGTATGTTTGACCGCAACTAACTCCTTTTAATTAATTTCATACCACATCAACAACATATCAATAATGGAAGAATATTTTATGGATTGAATAGACATTGAGACTAAAAGGCCCTATCTGCCTCTGAAAAGCTGATATCCCAAGCGACTACATTACAATGCTGCTTACCAAATATTTTATTGAGATCAATTCAATAAAAATATTATGATTTACGCCAATATAATACATGAGCTGATAGCCCCAGAAGAGGCTTCACTGGGCTGGACTAAGGAAATCTAAAGAGTTAAAGATATGTACGCCTCCTTACACATATTCTACTAGAAATCCAAACAACAGGAACGCAGTGGGCACTCACGTCAGATTGAAAATATATGTAAAATAAAAGAAACGAAAATTAAACGATTCTTGTAGAGGTGGCAAATACGCAAAGGGCGTGGCAGTCGTCGTAAAAGTTGAGTAAATTTTTTTCGCTAACGCAGAATTGTCACGGTCGAATTGAAAACCATGCAACGTTTGGGATATTTCAAACCGGTGAGTGAACTAAACAGCATATTACAGAATACAAAACCGAAATTTAACGAAAAGTCAACCTTGACCTATGGGTGTAAATCATTGAAAACTGAGTGACATCCAGTTCAAGCATTCTCGAATACTGCACTTTGCAACTTTTTCCGATGGCGCGACTGACTGCAAGCGCAAATGAGATGCACTTCGCCCACCTCATTTACACAACCTCAGCCGCTGCGATGCACCAAGTGACTGACGTAATTACAAGGCAACCGTTCTGAAAGGGTTATTAAAGTTCTTAAGCCTGCATTGTTCTATTTCTTGGACTAACTCGTCATCAATATCGGAGAGAAACTTCAAGATAAGGCTTCGCATCAGAAATAAAACTTGAATGTTCTCCATTTTCTATGTTCAGGTTTGTTCAGAATGGCTTGATAGTCCAAATATCTTGCAAATGGGTCCCAGATACTTGTTAATGAATACTTCCATACAACTAATTAGACTTTACATGTTCATCGATTACTACAAAATTGGTCATTACAACCTTTCAGGCGGGACCTACAGTTTAAAGTCGACTCCGAACGACAGATTTTTGAGAAGCTCTTCATGGCAATTTTATTTACTCACGAGTTTTTACCAGAAATCTGCTGAGAGGCAGTCGCCGAAGAAATATTTTTTTTTTTTCATAATTTCGTTTTGATATCTGACCTGGGGTTTGAACCGTAGACGTAAGCCGACACACTACCTACTAGACTACGGCAACTACATGTACATCGAATATTCCAAGCTTTATTCATTTGAATATTTGTTAATATTTGTGTGGTGTATGATGATAGGTTGTAATCCTGACTAAAAAGTTGTAATTATCAATGAAGTGAGTAATTCTGTGCCTTAGTCAAAGAATACTAAACAGCCCCAAACAAGTATGTTTGTATCAGAGATCAGCAATGAATCGTATTTTCGCTACTCATAGGTACTTATGAAATTTTGAGTATGAGTGAGTCAAGAGTATTAAAATTCAACTACTCTGATTCATTCGTACTCGCTACAACATTGATTTATAAGTATAGGTTCCAATGAGTATGAGTACAACGTTGACATCAAACTCACAACATTCAATTCATTGTTTGATTCATACGCCTACTCATTCAGATTCATAAATTTAGAAAAATACTTATAATACTTACGAATGCTTCAAGTCAATCGAAACATTCATCAAAATTTACAGTAGTAGTTATTGTTGCATTTACAAAAGAAGATTCGTACTCGAATCATACTTATTTTGTGCTTCGTGTATATGTTGAATCATGGAGAGTCGAAATCAACAACATCGTGCGTATTGTTAAGTATGAGTACGATGAGTATTTCTAACTTTGAATATGAGTATCATATTAAAATAAGTATGAATGCGTATAAGTAGCTGAAATTATAAGTATGACTCGAATCTACTCATCGTTTTGAATACTCGTTGCTGATCTCTGGTTTGTATGCATTACCAAACCACCCACGCAGACCTAAACTTGCTTTTTAAATTTTTTTGAAAAAATATCCGAATTTTTGTTGATTTTTTTCAGCCTCCAATGTTGTCGATTATGGTTGATGTTCAGCAATTTATTTCGCTTAAAATTTAGTTGACGTTACGCTGTTGTTTATGTGACAGGATAAGTGGCTGCACATGCGTCACTGCAACATCAGCAACAAGTAACAACAACTAGCAAACAACAAGCCAACTTGAAATAAATGAATACGGATATGAAAATTAATTTTTATTTAATAACGTTCCACAAAAGAACACTTCAAAAGCCTGTCATGATCCATGGGTAAACTGTCGTTCCATCAGGCCAAACGTTATCAATTTACCAATAATTATGGTTAATTTAGAAGACCAACAACAAGAGCTTAGGAATACAATAGTAAAGCAACAACAATATCATGTAAAATTGTGTAGCAACAGCAACAGTACATAACAACAGATCGAATAACATTTTCTCATGATTTAAGATGCAAAAACCAAACCAAACCAACAGCAACAGCAACATTGATCGTCAATAACAAAAAAAAAAAGGAGAAAAAACAGAAAAAACAAAGACGAGAAAAGATTGAAAAAATAATTGTTACAATTTGTTGTTTTTTTTTTCTTCTATTTTTTTTGCCATTAAATAATAAGGAAGTCAAAATTGTTTATTAAACCATATTTCGCTTGTATATCTATCTACTGGTACAAGAAATTATACCGACAGGGAAAATGATCGCTGCCTAGCAAAACCATCTAATGTTAGACAATCTTATAGACAGTTACGTCGAAAGAAAGACAGACAGATAGACAAACAGACATACATACATACAGACTGACATTAAAGTAGACATTAATATGTATGAATATTAATTTTCTATGTTCTTCTACCATACCATGACGAAATTTCATTTTGTTTATGGGTATTGAATAAAAATTTTAAAAACCCTGACTAAATTAGTTAACCCAAGTGTTTCGGGTTTTATTTACAAAGTTTTGTTCTTAGTTCAGTTCAGCTTAAGTAAGCACATCTGAAACTTTTTGGTAAAATTGAATACTTGGATATGCTAGGTTAAGTTCAGCATAGTTCTGTTGGGAGCTGTCAAAAATTTGGATGAAGTGGCATGATGTCTGTACGTCCTTAATTCCTTGCTAACGTTACAGATCAATCTTTCTGTTAATTTTAAAAAGCGTGCATTTTACCCACATAGTCACTGCCTACCCAAGTTCTGTCGATAAGAACCAGAGATCAGCAATGATTATTCAAAAAGATAAGTAGAATCGAATCATACTCATAATTTCTGATACTTATACGCATTCATACTTATTTTAATATCATGGAACCTCTACTCATATTCAAAGTTTGAAGTACTCATCATATTCATATTTAGCAACACGTATCATGTTGTTGATTTCTGCTGACTCTCCATAACTCAACATATACACGAATCACAAAATAAGTATGAATCGCGTACGAACACTAAAACACTTACCAGAAGGTTGTGTGTTTGCTCTGCTTGTTACTCGGTCTTTTTTGCTTATGTGTCTTTTTTGTTTTGTTGTAAATGCAACAACAACTAAGACTGTAAATTTTTATGAAAGATTCGAGTCACTCGATTCCAAAGTTATGAATCTGAATACGCAGGCTTAATGAGTCAAACATATTTCGAATGGTATGAGTTTGATGTCAACGTTGAACGCATACTCATTGCAACCTCTTCTCATAAATCAATGTTACAGTGAGTACGAATGAATCAGAGAACATAGTTAAATTTCAATATTGCTGACTCACACTTATATTCAAAATTTCATTATTTTCTTATGAGCAGCGAAGAAACGATTCATTGGTGATCTTTGATAAGAACTGGATGGCTAAATGCCATAAAATTTGTTCAGCTTCTGCTAACGTAGTTGGTTGGAATTCTAGGTTTTCAGATATCAGTTGAGTACACCTTTTTTAATGAGTGTAAAACAGTTGAAAATCGATGTTTGGATACTAACAGAATTAACTCTAATGTTACCGCAGTTTAGTAGGTAGTATGTGAGCTTATTTGACGAGAACCTGCGGTTCAACTACAGGCTCAGACATCTGGAACAGAACGAAATAAAAAAAATTTCTTAGTCGTCTTCCTCTCAGCAGTCTTCTGGCAATAACTCTGGTAGTAAATAAAAATTGCCATGAAAAGGTTCCTCAAAAATTTGTCGCTCGGAGTTGAATTTAAACTGTAGGTCCAGCCACTCACCTATTAAATTAACACACACAACATAAGTGATCGTAATCATATCCAAAGAGTTGTAATAACCAATATCATCTTCCTGCAACGCCATAACGAGCTATCGTTAAAACATACTTACTCACTTACTTAACTGGACATTAATAATCCGATTGACTTCGATTGATTTCGGCCTGCCCTAACACATCCTTTCAGGCACCTCTGCTTCTTACGCGCCTGCGCCAGTTGGTCACACCAATCGATGATAGGGTTTCCTCGATCTGGTCCTTCCAACGCAAACAAGGTCGTCTTCTACGCCGACTTCCGCAAATCTCCGCATTAAATAACAGTCTTGCCGGAGCATCCTCCTCCATTCAAACGACATGACCGAGAAAGTGCAGCCGCTAGATGTTAATACGCAGCACTACGTCCATGTTGTTGAGGAGCTCATACAGCTCGCTGTTGGATCAGACTCGGAAATTATCGCCAACTCGCACTGGACCGAAGATATTACGTAGGACTTTTCTCTCGAATACTCTCAAGACTGCTGCATTAGTGCTTAATAGTGTTCATGCCCATAGTGTCCATCGTTAATTCCTTCGCGTTTATGCCGCTAACAGTTGGCCAGCATTTCACTTGGCACTCAATGAGTACGTCTCACTTTTTAAATTTTCTACGGTGTCTTGAGCCAAATCCCTCATTTAATGCACGATATTCTACGGGGCATAACTAACTTAACTCTAACTTAATGTGTTTTGTGGGTTCGAGTTCATTGGAACAGGTTGGATGCAGAGGTCTCTCTGCTGCCAAAGAGAGAGTAAATTTTGCCGGGAACATGAATTACTGCACAGAATCCTATTCTTTGTGCAGTCTGGTGGTTCACATTTCGAGTCAAGATATCAGATCATGAAAGCCTCTATCGATGTGTTGCATGTCCCCACTTTGCTGGTGTTATTGCTAATTCTTCTTCGATATCTTTTCCTGTGACTGCGCTGCTTCTTAGTTATTTTAAACCCAGCTAAGCTCTAGTGCGAGTCTATGCTTCAGTATCTTCGAATTGCTTTTTTTGGACACTGTCTGTCTGATTTCTGCTGGTGATTGAATCCTAACGCTGGGCGTCGAATAATCTATATTATCTGCCGCATACATTGGTTTTTTCACGTTCCTATTGTGGTTTTTGGATAGAATGCATCGCAGTATACGACTATAGATAGAGGCCACCTTTTCTCACCACATCGATGATAAATATTCGCCATAATACGCTGTAACATGCGTACATCACAACATTTCGATCAGGATTACGACCTGGGTTCTTACACCTCTTATGTCGTGCGTATTAATTTTATACATGAGTGACGAAACCTACAGTTTAAAGCCGACTCCGAACGTCAAATTTTTGAGAAACTCGTCATTGGATTTTTATGTTTTCTCAAAGTTTTTGACAGAAGACGTTTGAGGAGAAGTCTCCTAAGAAATATTTTTTTTATGTTTAGTTTTGTTGGAGATGTCTGACCTGGTATTTAAACCATGGCCTGATGGCTAATAAGCCAACACACTACCTACTAGACTATGGCGACTACGCTGTAACAACAATTTTAAAATTTCCTTAACAAAATCTAAGATTATCTCAATTGCCGCAAAATAACCCCACTTCTACCCACAAGGGTTAATATAACTTCATCAAAAGACCAACAATAATAATAATGTTTCATTTTTTGTTTTTCTCAATTTTCCACAGAAAATAGAAAAAAAAAAGAAAATAGAAACACAAAACTAATTAAGAAAGAACCATGAATTGGGCGGAACCGATAATATTGCTGCATATGCATGGCATATCGTTGTTAGTTTCTGGCTGATAGGCAAAAGCAGAAGATTCTACATTTTCAGCAATTCAACTGCAGCTTTCAGCTTAAGTTACTATACACGGGAGGTGTAGTAAATCAAGTCCAAAAAGTAAACACACATAACAATTCATTGACAGAGAGATTGCCATGATTTGTTTTTCCCCGCCTTCTCCCCCTTTTTTTGGTTTCGATGTACAAAACTAACGAAATATTCAAAATCTTGCAGAAGAGTAGTACATGATATTGACTTTGTGGACATTGAAATAAAGAAAAAAGATTAAAACACGCACACATTTTCAATAGTTATTAGTGAATAGTAGAGCAAAGAAGGTTAATTTTTTTGTTAAGGATACTACACGGAAAATTGTAAGTTTATTGCGTTGGTTAGTGATTAGGAAACATTACCGTGAAAAGTTGGTGCGTTAGAAGGACCAATAAATGTAAAGAAGAAAATTAGTGAACGAAAATAGGCCTTGAGTCCTAATGACGGATAAATACTGTATCGATTGTCAAGAAGCCAAAAATTGTACTAAAATCGCTTTCCTTTCAAACTGCAAAAGAATTTAAAAACCATGCATCCATCTGCAAATCGCTAGTTTATCTCTGAAGTTGTGAAAAGTAGGCTTTTCAAGAGAAATTCAAGGCCTTCAAAAAAGCAACAGTTGATAGTAGTAACATGAAGAGTCACCATCGAGTAGCCATTAGTCCAAAATAAAACCAACTGTAGATAGTAATATCAAGAATAGCAAGCCGCTATAAAACTAACGGTAAACAGAAGTAACAAGAATACCCAACTGCCATCGAGCAGCCATTAATCAGAAAAAAAACCAAATGTTGATAGGAGTATCAAGAATAGCAAGCCGCCATCGAGCAGCCATTAATTCTAAGAAAACCAGCAGTAGATAGTAGTATCAAGAATAGCTAGGCGCCTTCGAGCAGCCATTAATTCTAAAAAAAGCTAACGGTAGATCGTACTAACAAAAATAGAAAGCCGCCATCGAGCAGCCATTAATCCAAAAAATACTAATGTTAGATAGCAGTAACAAGAATAGCCAGCCACCATCGAGCAGCCATTAATTCTAAAAAAATAACGGTAGATCGTAGTAACAAGAATAGCCAGCCACCATCGAGCAGCCATTAATTCTAAAAAAATAACGGTAGATCGTAGTAACAAGAATAGCCAGCCACCATCGAGCAGCCATTAATCCAAAAAAAAACCTGCAGTTAATATAGGGTTGCCAGATTCCGATTCGCAAAAAGCTGGACATTGGGTTTTAAAAAGCTGGACAAAACAAAAAAAAGCTGGACATAAAAAAATACTGAGAAAATGTTAATTTTGGTTTTGTGTAAATAATTTTTATTAAAATATAATTTTTATTAAAGTACTAGCAGATTGTACCCGGCGTTGCGCGGGTTATGTAGTTTGGATTAGTTTAAAAAATTAAAAAAAATTATTATTGGGTAATTTTTGCATTAAAAATAACAATAAATAAAAAACCGGTTTAACAAACAACCCAGTTTTTTGAATACTCTAAGTCCTAAATATAAATGCAGTCAATTTGCCCGTTTTTGGCCCCTTTCCCCCTTTTTGGACCCCTTTTGGTCCAACTTTAGAAACGGAAGACCTCCAATAGCTATTTGGGAAACTTAACCAAGCTAAATCGTAAAAAAATACCTTTAAAACAGATAAAATACAGCATTTATGCATAAAGTACTAATTTTTGCCCATTTTTTCTTCCCTTTGACACATTTGTCACCCAGTATAAGGTAAGCCCCCTTGTCATTGTGGATTTGAACCACCCCGAGCTCCTGATTAAACCGGTTAGTTTGCTTAGTGGCATGTTCGCCAAAATGCCTAGATCTTTAAGCGTTCTGTCACCCAAAAACCAATGACTTGTATTCAGAAGTACTGAGCACGCGCAAGCTCAAGTACAGGAACAGCAAAATAGCTGATTAGAAAAAAAAAATGGATAATGGATAATGGACTAATGAATGGATAATGAACTACCCACATACAGTTTCGTAGCATTGCACTAGTTGCTAGGCATTAAGACCGTTGGTACTGAAGATAGAACACAAGACCAGTCACCAAAAATACCAACTCCTAGTCAGTCTGGAGCAAGAGACGATAAATTGGTCTTTGGGTACATTTTTATCATACATGACTCCGGAAACGAATGAAATCTTTCCTGTCTTATTGCAAAGGGGGATGGAGGAACTATGTCGAAGCAGTCTAACTCTCAGATATACATCAACAACCTGGAGGAGGACAAGGGTGGCGTTCATTTCAAAAATGTGGAAAATAGGACACTTTACGCCGAAATTTCATCAGACAAATTGTTCGTAAGTCTTGCATATGGAAAACACTGGAGAAGGTATAGGACCTGTGGATGCTGGTTTTACGATGCCATTACGGATTAATGGCTGCTCGATGTCGGCTTGCTATTCTTGTTACTACTATCTACTGTTGGTTTTTTTTATCGGATTAATGGCGACTCGATGGCGGCTTGCTATTCTTGTTACTACTATCTACCGTTTTTTGTTTTTTTTTTAATTAATGGCGGCTCGATGGCGGCTTGCTATTCTTGTTACTACTATCAACTGTTGGTTTTTTTTCTTTTTTGATTAATGACTGTTCGTTGGCAGCTGGCTATTCTTGTTACTGTTATCTACTGTTGGATTTTTTTATCGTATTAATGGCTGCTCGATGGCGGCTTGCTATTCTTGTTAATGCTATCAACTGTTGGTTTTTTTTCGGATTAATGGTTGCTCTGGCAAAGGTCCAGAAGCAAACGCAGGTATTGAAATAATAAGAGTCCACACAACTAGGGGTTGCTAACAAGGCGGTGACCTTTCACCACTAGTATGGAGCCTAGTTGTGGAAGAACTCTTGACTGCCCAGGATATACGGGTGATATAGTTTTGATGGCTAAAAGAAAATTTTGAAGCCAATGCTACAGTCTTGAGTCTTCAGATTGTAAATTATTGGTGCATGACTGTAGGCCTTAGGATAAGCCCAGGTAAGACCACAATAGTACCATTTATCAGAAGAAGAAAACAGAGTTAAAATAACTAGCCATAGTTAGTTGACATTGAGGGTATGTAAAGAGAACGTTGTTCCTGTTTCTTTTGATACAATTTATAGAACAATGTTTGTACAGCCTAATGCCAAATTTTTTTTTTGTTTATTACAGGGTATTCAAATAATCGTTTTTGCCCCCAAATAAGAGAACCTGTTGTATTTTTTATTTAAAAAACACAATTTGATAGTTTTTGCTGATGGTCTAATTTTTTTTTTTTTTTTATTATTCGTCTTTTGTAAGTCTGTCCAGGCGCACATGCGCTTAATCCTAGTTTTAAGCTAAATTGTCTATTATTAAGCTTAATCTTTGCCTTCAATCTATTTGGGTTGCAACGTGCTTCTGCAACTATTTGTGTTGTGTGCAGCCACCACGAACACACAATTGGTATGTTGGTTAGTTAATGCTTTGCTGACTCTTCGGTTCACTGGTTGTTAAGGCAGGCAGCCCAGGCTCTGGCTGGATGACTAGTTGACTGGTTTAGACAAAAAAAAAGAGAAAAAATAGGAAAAAATATTGATGTGTTGCCGTTATAACAATTTTCCACTGAGCAATAACAATTTGAATATTAAACATGCCAGCCAGCCAGCATTATTCAGCAACAACTGCTGCCACTGCTAGTAGAGAGCCCATATTATCATCAGTAGTTCGAAGAGTTTTCAGTTCAGTTTCAATAGAGCAGTAGTAGTATGAGTATGAGCATGAGTATGGGTACGAGTGTAATATTAAATCAGTTGATGTCTAAAGGGGTAGGATGGTTTGGGAGTTTTCCAAGTTTTATTTTTAGCAACTTCTTTAGATACTCTACCACCACTCAGTTATATTGACTGACATTAGTTTGGTAAGCTTTTTCTCTGTCTATATTTCGGTTGCCAGTTTTATTTATTCGTATTTTTTTTTCTATTCTTCTATTTCATTATTATTTATTTTCTTTTATACAGTTGCTGCTAATGTCAAAGATTTTTATAGAAATTTTTCTTTAAAAAAAATAATCATTTTATCTCAAATGCAATCAACGTCAAAGCTAATGTGCGTCAACAATATCAGCATATTTCTTATGCCTTTTGTTTTCTTCTTCTTCCACTGCCAGATTGCTAAGATTTTCAGGACAGACATATCAAGAGCTCTAGAGCAGAGTAGAGTTTAGAGTGAGGTGTATGTATGTATGTGAATAAAAGGAGGTGGATAAGAGATTGTCAGAAGGAGTTTGTTGAGATAGTCTAACTTTCTTTTTTAATGACTTCAAATTTAAAGTCTACACAATGTACACAATGATATCCCTAAGGCTGGGCTATAATAATCATTAAAAGTATGCCTCTTCTCCTTCTTCTCTCTTTCATTGCTTTATTTTTTGTGTTTGATTTGTCTTCTACCGTTACATTTGGCATTAATTCTAAAGACAATTCTTGCAATTTCCATTTTTCTTTTCCTTTTTTTTTTGATTTTATGGTAGCCCAAGAAAAATTACAGGAAATAGGCAACAGCAGCAGCAGCACGAGCAGAGACCACCAAAGTTGCCTCATGATTGACACTTTAAATCATTGGAAATGTTTGGAATAAATAATTTTGGGTCAATTTTTTCTTGCAATAAAAAAAAAATTCTTTTGATCTGATTTATTATCGGCTATAAAATGGGGGTAATTATGTGCGGAAGTATTCAGGTTAAATGGGGGGAAAAGATATTGAAAAAATAAAATACGAAATGATATTTTTTAGTCTTTATTATTGCGATTAAATTAGACAGTAAGGCCTGTAATTACTCGGGGATAATTGGATGTCATATAGAATTTATGTCAATTATGAGTAGGCCACTGTTGCCCCTAAAGACATATTCTCAAGATGTTAATATTAATGAGCAAGTCATAGATAAATATTGTTACGAAAATGGAAATGGTGTTATTAAAATGATAAACAAAAGCTCCAAAAACAAAATAATGGACTTCTTCACGTGATCAACGAGTAAGTATAAATATAGCAACAAAAACATTGGACTTGTTTACAAACTCGATGAATAATCAAAAATATAGCAACAACGTCAGTGTATAAAAAAAATAACGGATAGACAAATAAATAAGTAACAACAACTCTGCCTGGACGAACGTAAACAAGATACACAAAAAAAAATAATGATGATAACAGCTTGTTTACATTTTTGGATATTTCTCGAAGACATTCTCCTTCAAGTGGATTGATTCATCAGACTGCTGACCCTTGTGATATAAAAGGTAAGACGAAGCAAGCAACGATGATTCAGTTAGAATTCAGTCAGTCGTGTGTGAAGGCGACACGTGAGATTCAGTTAGAATTCAGTCAGTCTTGTGTGTCCTGTCCTGTGATATTAATCTTTACGGACATTTTCAAAAAAAAAAATCGGATTTTATCTAATGAATTAAACTTTTAGTCTCTCTAATATTGAACGATGACTGTATTACGCTATTGAAAGGTCCGCGGAGTGTATTCACGAATTGAATGTTGAAACTTGAGTGTCGATATCTAAGTGGATAGCATTGCGGCGATCATTGCTTTCAATTTTAACGCAAAGGGCGCATACTAGGGAGCCGCTTTTGTTATGTTTCTTAAGCTTGAGGACATACATCAACTTGGCGCTCTTAAATTCGATAGTTTTCATCAACCGCTTTCCTCCAAAAAAATGTCACAGTCGAGACTGTAGTCTGTGTCTACAAGTACAAGAAGTGCTATTTGGTTCTTAAGGGAACCACATGTAATCTCGGCGAAGCTAGATTAGAGAGATACAATTTTCAGAGCAGAAAAATAAGGGAAATAGGGTCCCCTAGTGAACTCACGTGGTAACGTTCACGGAACATAAAGTAATGTATTGTTACGAAAAGGGAAACGGTGTAACATCGTTTAACATTAAGATGATAAACAAAAGCTACAAAAACAAAGGGAAAACCATGAGTATGAAAGAGAAGGGGATAGACACAAGTAGAAGTCGCCGTGGTCTAGTAGGTAGTGTGTTGGCTTATTAGACTGAAGGCCCGAGTTCGAATCCCAGGTCAGACATCAAAACGAAAATATTTCTTCGGCGATTGCAGATTTCTGGCAAAAACTCTGAGAGTAATCAAAGTTGCCATATAAAGCTTCTCAATAAAATTTGTCGTTCGGAGTCGACTTTAAACTGTAGGTCCCGCCACTCATGTATAAAATTAACACACACAACATGAGTAGTGTGAGAAGCTAGGACTGAAGGGTGCGGGCTTCTTGGGGACGATTGCTGTAGACTGTCTAATGGTGAAGGTATAGCACTGGCCATTTTATAGTCACCTAGCAGCAACTCGTTTCCTTGCCGTTCGCATCTTGAGATCTCCACAAACACTACTCCCTCTCTTCCACCTTCCTATAACCCATTTTCCTAAAAAACCTGCACAATGCACTGCATGAGTAGGGGCCATCCCCTGAGGGCTGGTTTCACCAAAAAAAAAAAAAAGTAAGCCAGAACGCAACAACAAAGAATACAACCAAAATACGCAAACAACAATGAAACTACGAGACAAGGCAATAACATTAACATTCTACTTCAAGAAAGTTCGTCAGACTTCAAGAAAGGCAAGACAAAGCAGACGACGAGCAGTAAGAATTCAGTCAGCCTTGTGTGAAGTTGCGTTGCGTGTGAAGAGAACAGTCGTGGTTTAAAGATCTGCGTTGTAAAGATTTGCGTTGTTAGCGAACAAAGTCAATTATTCTTGTATTCATCAAGTTGTGAATTGTAATTGAACATAAATTTATTTTTATTTTGTTTGCAATCATCGAACTCATATTTCAAATGTTTTTAAAAAGTTAAAAACGTTTATAACCATCGCCAATTTAGTTTTTGAAAGCTTTGTTTTCTGATTCTGATTCTGAGTTCTTTTTCTTTTAATAATAGAGAGTTAGGTAGGATTGAAGTGTCAATGGCATCAAAAAGTGTAGCTCCTTTATGTCATATAATTCATGTATAATATCGATGGAATCCAATCTATCATTGTAACAATTGGCTGGCATTTCCCAACCATCCCAATAGTTTCATAAAATTGGTAGATTTATTCGCATTAACTGTGCTGTGAATAAATTGTGGATGCACAAGAATCCTTAGACTCAGGATCCCAAGTACCGAACAATGACAGAGAAGATGTTCTCTGGTATACTTTTTTCCCCCCTCGTTACAACTTCTGCAGAAGTCTTTATGAGGCTCCAAAAATTGACTCTGTAGAGGTTTAATGAAAGTTTTGTAGAAGAGAAGGAATGAAGAGGCTGTCTTTTTGTATATCATCGGATAAGGCTTTGCCTTTACTATAGTATATCCCAGACGTCATCTTACTTTTGAAAAAAATAAAAACCTTTTTAGCTCATTGGAAGCCAGATATTGAAATAAAATTAAAAAAAAAACAAATTTTTTTCTGTGCTTAAAAATTCTGAATGATTAAAAATGTTCATGTGCTTAATGCACACAATCATGAAATATTAAAATGAATGGAAATATGTACGTTGAAAACTCTCGACAAATGAATGAGAATGTTGGGGTATTTTTAAAAATTTTAAAAAATAATTTCCGTTTTTATGGCACCACTCTCTTTTTTGTGTGTGTGTTAATAAATGTATACGATGTACGTATGTTAGTGGTGAGCAGCAGGATATTGATAATGGTAATAGTAGTGGTAGCTGTTGTTGTTCATTGGTATGTTAAATTTAAATCCCTGGTGGAATTAACGTACATTTGCTGTATGAAATAACCATTCATTCTATCCATAATAATAACAAATATGCATAACTTCCACAACAATAAGTTTTAAGCCGTAAAATGATATGAAATGAAATTAATTGACGGCGAAGTAATAAGGGAATGATAGTGGTTTTAGATGGATATACACCATAGCGTAGCGTAGCGCACGTTAGCACGTTCAATATTAAAGTTGAAATTCATTTTAATCGCTTACAGTCAAGGCAGCAAACATTTCAATTAATAAATACTACTCAGCCAATAAGGGACTGATGGTTTAAGTTCCTTTATCAAGAATTGATTTTGCAGCCCCACTCTTTCTTGGTTTAAAATTTTAAAACCCAAACTACCGTAGTACTATGCTTTAATGGCGCTCTTAAATTCGATAGTTTTCATCAACCGCTTTCCTCCAAAAAATGTCACAGTCGAGACTGTAGTATGTGTCTACAAGTACAAGAAGTACTATTTGGTTCTTAAGAGAACCACATGTAATGTCGGCGAAGTTAGATTAGAGAGATACAATTTTCAGAGGAGAAAAATAAGGGAAATAGGGTCCCCTAGTGAACTCACGTGGTAAAGTTAAGGGAACGTTCACGGAACATAAAGTAATGTATTGTTACGAAATGTAATGTATTGTTACCAAACTATCGTAGTACTATGCTGCTTTCCTTTGTGATTAAAATAATAAAGTTTACATTCTCTAAAACCTCTGCCTATAATACAAATTAAATATTCATTTGAAAGCAAGCAAGCTTACGTTATCTTTTGCAAAATAAAATGTAACTGGCATCATATAAAAACGATAATAGTTGGCCATATTACTTATGGTATACATTCCCTGTTTCATACATCCTTCTCATGTTCAACAATTTTACGCAACTTCCGCCGAAATGTAAAGAAAAATAAAATTCTCAAAAGGATAAAAACAAAAAGCAACAAAAGAAAAAACGAATTCATTATTAATAATTCAATAACTAAAAATTAATTATCCTTTCAGCTACAAAGAGCAACAACATACATACCTCCTCCCGTACTCAAAAATCCACCCTTTTTTGGGTGCAGCCAACGTCTTAACCACATTACAGATTTCCAGTATTAAATGCGACACAACTTGCTAAATATACCATACATCTGTATATCTATGTATGTGTATATGTATATGTGTGTGGAATTTTTGAAAACCAGTAAAGCGGAAATGTTGCATATTAACTCAGAAACCACCTTCATTCATATGTTTGCTTTCCGTGAGTGTTAGGCGAAGCGTAAGAAAATAGCAGCATCGTATTGACTGACTCCCTCTTTCTTAAATTGAAAACAAAACAAAAAAAAGAAAAAAAAGAAGAAAACTGTGTGTTTGGTTGTTGAATTCATTTCGCTTTTTCATATGGACTCTCTGCTTTAGTTTTGCTTATGAAATCACAGAAACAAAAAAGCAAAAGAGAAGAAAAAAGTTGTGAATATGTTTTGGCATCCATTTGCCAAAGCTCATCAAATATTCAGCATTTTATTAAAGCAAACATAATGTGTTGAAAGGGTGCACACAACAAACTTGGGACAAACAGAATTTCATTCTAAAAATGCAGTCGTTTAGTGAGTAGTATGCTGTTGTAAAAAATAATAGCTTCAACTGAAAATCTTGGCTATGGCATCGTAAAAGTAGAATAAGCCTCTGCACGATACCATCTTAGTAATCTTCTGGCGAAATTTTAACTAAGTATACAATTTGCGTCCATTTCTGCTTATATATATCAACCTAAAATATTTTTACGTTTTTACATTTACATAAAGCGTTTAAAATATAATATAATATAAATATAAAATTCTTTATAATTCGCACAATTCTGTGTGCCACTGTTCACAACTTGATGTAAACAACAACAAATGCTTTTCTTTCTTATTCCTCTGTTTCTACCCTTTGCATAACCGATAACAATCACTAACCAATTATTCGACAGATCTTTGAAACGGACATCTTTAAACCACCATTACTCTCCTCAAACGTACAGCGTCTTCATACATGACTGACTGAACTTCACTAACTAACTCGCCTTCTTTGCTTTGCCTTTTATAAGGCAGGGTAAACAGTCTGATGAATGCTCTTGCTCGAAATCTCTATAAATGTAAACATGTTGCTACATTTATTCTTGTAGCGTTTTGTTGTTGTATTTTTGTTTACTTGTTTACCATTTGTTTATGCTGGTGTTTGTTGTTATACTATGCAGTACGATAATTTGTAAACAGGTTTGCTTACTGCATTGTTTTGTTCTTGTAGCTTTTGTTTAGGTTAGGTTAGGTTAGGTTAGAGGACGTGTACTTGTCCGTTAAGACAAGTACAATACCCGGAGGTCGAAATTGACCCATTGTACAACGTCCTTGGAGAGGGAAGGAAATAGAGGGAATAGGATGAAACTAGGGTATAAGGGTAAGGGGAGGATGGGAATCACACAGAAAGAAACAGACACAAAAACAAGGGTTGAGCGCGCGACTACACTTATGAAGCCCTAGCACCTCTCAACCAGCTCAAACTGCTAATGAATCTGTGGAGAGCCTTGATGTCGGCTCTCGACACAGAACTCAAGCTCTCAAAGAAGGCTCTGCCAAGGGTCCTCAACCTCAATCTACCAAGGGCTGGGCAGTTACAGAGGAGGTGTTCGATAGTCTCTAACTCCTCCTCATCGCAACATATCCTGCAATAGTCCGGCTGGGATCTGTTCCAGATCCCCGTCAGCGACCTAATCTCGCAGTGCCCTGTGATAAAACCGACAACCAACCTTACGCTGGCCTTAACCAAGCCCAGCAGCCAATCTGTTCTCTTACTGTCCACAGCAGGCCATAGACGTCTAGAGACAGAACAACCTGATCCGTTCCTCCAACGCCTCTGCTCTTCCTCCCTGACCCATCCCTCGATGAGGCCATAGAGGTGGCAGACTGGGGGTTCAGGACCAACTATTAAATCGCCCCCCGAAAGGGACAAAAGCTTTTGTTTACAATTTTAATGTTAAGCGATGTAAAAGCAAAACACTAGTATCTAAATTTTTCATTTTCGTAACAATATTGTACATCCACGATAAGCACTAAAACTTGCTTGCAGTGTAACTCTGCAAATGTGGTCATTCGATGATCGCAACAAAACGTTTTCCTTGATCACGATACAAATGCACAACTTCCTTGTGTTTGGCATTATAGCATTCGAAATCTCCACAAAGTTTGATTCGCCTAGAGTCTGTGGACTTCGGTAGGCTCCACGGGTGCATTCAGTGAGGCTAATAGGAGACAGATGAACCCTCGACTGAGAGGAGGGCTTCGTAACCTCTCATTGACGTACCTCGAGAATCAAGAAACTTTATGACTTTTGATGTCAATTGCCACCAGATTGAGGTACAAGAGTGAACAGAGTTATCTTAAAATACTGGTAGTAGAACAGGGGAGAGAGTGTTAGAACCGTTTAATGCCATCGTAGGATTTGGTCAATTCAAGTTGAACAGAACATATGGAGAATGGGACAAGTAACAATATCTGATAGCCAAACCGCCAATTGCACACAAAGGTCCTACGAGGTTGACTCAAAATTATTACCGAAGTATCTGGGCTTAACTGGGCATACAGAGTCATACTTTACTGGAGCCCAAGCCATATGGAAATTCAAATATATGAGTGGTGAGCATCGTTATTCTGACCGAAGGATTGTAATGACCAATTAAGTATATATGTAGTGATACAGGCGAGAGAGTATTGGAACCATTCAATGCCATTCAACTTGAACAAAATGTGTGGAGAGTGAGACAAATAACAATGTCTGACAGCCAAACCATCATTTGCACACAAAAGTCCCATAAGATTGATTCGAAATTAGGGCGGCAGTATCTGAGCTTAGCGGAGCGTATAGGGTCGCACTTTACTGGATCCCTAGTCAATGGAAATACAGGTATATGAGCTTGCAGGAGGAGAGCTTCCACATTGGCAATGTATCGAGAACCTTTTTTTGCAATAGAAATAAAGTTTGCAAAAGGGAAGGTCTAGAAAACTGAAAATTTTCTCATGCGCGACGATTTTGAGCGAGCGTATACTTTAGGTAGGCGTTTATAGTGTGCAGAGATTGCATCAGACTATCCAAGTATAGCTTCAGAACCTCTCAAAGAATATATGTTTAAATAGAAATACCTTTAAACAAAGGAAGCACTAGAACACATACTTGAAACCTGTCGAAGTCAATGAATTTCAGAAGGAAACTGCCTGAATATTGTCTGATATTAAGCTGATATTTGCCCTTACTCACACAGAACAGTTGTTCAATGTTCCTTGAGGCATTACTACTAACTTAATTGGTGTTGTTGATGTCGGTACACTCAGCCATGTAAATTAGATATCGAAGGGATGTAATATTCAAAACCTTCGCCACCTTTGCAATTCGCAACTTTTCACACCCGCGCGATTGACCACACTGTGTTATCGAAAATGCTAGTAAACATGTAAACAAGTAAATGCCAGCCGTGTAATGTATATTCGCGTGTAGTGTATATACGGCATCGGCCTCTAAGGACAAATAAGTAACTGCCGTTTTACATGATGTCAGCCGAAACCCGTCGCGAAAGAGTTAAAGATCAATTGATTCTTATCGCACAATGTCAATGGAAAATATAAGCAACTGATGAGGACATAAAATACTTAATTCGGATAAAACAAAATTCAAGGCAGAATTTCGATGGACACGCCCTTTCCTCTGCATAAGAATATAAGTAAACAAGTAACCACTAACTGACTGCTATATGCCACCCAAAACAATCTCCTCCTGCACATAAAGTTGTTAGAAAAAGTAAACTAAAATCCATTACTACGATATTGCAACACATCGCATTGTACAGCACACCCATACGTATACGTAATGTGCCGCATATAACAAAATAAGCCAAAATAAAGTCCAAACATGTTCTAACATACATTCCAACAACATTTCATTAGAAATTTATAAAGATTGTGCTGACGTTGGATGAGTCAGAGAAGTGGGAGATGGTGATGAGACGATGAAAAGCATAAAGCAACACCATCAGCCAATAGGGCATTAGATTTCTGGACAAGATGAGAAGAAATTCCAATGGGAAAAACGGGTACGAAAAACCCAAAGTTTTCTCCGAAATAAGCCGAATGGAATTGGAAATTATAAATAAAAGTTATAATGCCTCGACGAAAAAGAGTTGGACTGAGATAACGCAGGTAAATTTAAAACATTTTCGAAATGCCTACAAAAAAAGGAAGAAGAAAAGTTTCAGTTTTTTTTTTAGAAAATATGCACACAACAAAACTTTGTCTGGGGGTTCTTCTCTCTTGCCCACATGACGTTGCTGTGTTGAGATGGCTCTTATAACACAAGTTTGAATACAAAATCTTTCCCTGTATTGCGGAGCGCGGCTTTTTTCCATTTTTTTGGAAACTTTTTTCTTTTTTTTTTTTTTTTCTTGATTTCATTTTAATTTTTATTTTTGGCCAACAATTTATAGCTGCAAGCTGTACTTGTTCGCCCTCGCGTAAAAGAAAAACATCAAATGCAAAAGTAAATACAAAACGAAATTAAATAAATTATTAAAAGAAAACATTGCGAAGTTATTTTCGTATTTTTCGTTATTTAGACTTGTATTTTGAATTACAAAAAAACAAAACGAAGAAAAAAAAATGAAATTCTAAAACAAAAAACTTTTTGGCAATAAGGGAATAAAGACTGAAGACAGAAGATGATGATACGAATCAAAAGCAACAAAAATAACTACCGGATATTAAGGTGATGTTGGTAAAAACGATAATCACAAGTTCCAAAACTTTTAAGTAAAAAGCGCTAAACATCACTTAGCTGAAAACGTTGTTAATCCTAGTTTAACAACTGGAGAGATCTTATTAAGCAAGTGCACTGATGGGTGCAGATCATGAAGCAAAATCGAATGTGGAGTCTTTAAATTTTAGATTGTATATTGTACTGCCGACTACATAATATTCGTGCTCAAATAATGGTTATAAGGGCTGCTGTTGTGCGAGCTGAACTGACTGCTAGCTTACTGACGAGAAGTCTTGGTTCAAACCCCAGATCACACATTCCCAACAAAATGATATACAAAAAATATTTCTTTCGGTGACTTCCTCTTAGCAGATTTCTGGCAGAAACTGTGAGAATAAATAAAATTGCCATGCGAAGTTCCTAAAAAATCTGTCGTTCGAAGTCGAATTTAAACTGTAGGTCCCGCCATTCATGTATAAAATTAACACACACAAGTAGTGTGAGAAACTAGATCGTCGATCGGCTGAAGCCTTATATTATATACTGTATGTACTGCGAATTCGGTGTCAAAGAATATCTAGTGCAGATAGGGTGGTAATAAAGCGATCATAAGATGTCTAGATGGATGTGTACACCACATCCAAGAAATCCCACATTTAAAATTGCCGTGTATGGGATGGATTTTTGACGGGAACATTGAAGATGGCAATCAAGTTGATGCACTTACAAATTCGTATGATTTCCCACATGAAATTTTTATCATTCTGCAGAGCGGTAAACAAATGACTTCATCAACACTTTACTCATTTGAAAAGGAAAGTTAGAATAACAAACTCACTTGTAGAGAGACCAGAAAGATTTGTTACAATATGCAGGACAGAATTTGTCTTAAACCTGAACATTTGCCATCTTACGAGTCTTAAAGGCAAGCGAGACAAGGAGTCTCTGGGAGCAAACAGATGAAGTCTTAGAATACTTCATAGAAATTTTTGCAGAAACTCTTGCAGAAGGAAGACGAGACCAGAAGACATCTTCTCTGTTACTGTCCGTCAATAAGGAACCTCAGTGAAGGGATTATTTGGCATTCAGAATTTATTGACTAAATGTCCACACCTTTTTAAAACTATTGTGATGCCTGTGACACGCCAATCGGGAGTTTATGGGGTCTTTCATTAAAGGTTTGATATCTTGAAATTTAATCAAAACAAATTGTATGTGACATATTATCGAAATTTTTTATTTGTTTGAAATACCTGCTTTTATGTGTGATACGTTCAAATGTCTACCATGGCTTCTTCTACACCTACGATTTAAGAAAACCCCACAAGAGAGAGAATATCTAGATTATATGTCATGATCTCGGTTTGTTCACATCACTTCTACTTAAGGTAGTCATGATTTCAAATCACTCGTGCATAATAATCCAATGTAGCATGAGACGTGTGGCACATAGCACCGTCCATCCAATGCAGATTAAAACAATTTGGTAGCCCTCATCCCATAGAAATATAGGTTCCTTCGCATCGAAATATGGATGGAAAGCATTAGACACTCTTGGCCGCAAGTGGATTAATGCCATCCCATATTGGACAGTTTTATACCTATGCATTCAGAATTGGGCCTCATTGCTGAACATGATTGAAGTATTATACCCAATATTGGGCCGCTTGAGTTTTTTTCCTGAGTTATCTCTTTTTTTAATATAATTGGGGAACAATTCGCTTCATGATATTGCTTTTACAGCACCTTGTGCAATTTCAGACGTAACAATCAGATTCTGTAAATATGTATAGGGAAATACAAGCATTTCAGACAACAAGCATTCGCTTGTGTTCAGTTCAAGCAAGAAAATAAGCGCATCTTAAAATTCTCTACCTTTCTATCACTCTGAGTGAAAGTATTTCCTTCTAGTCATTAGATATGGAGGTAGGCTCAGCAAACAACTACAGAACAGAGTTCTGTGTATCCGTCCTAACGAGGTGTGTAGTCGAACACATGTCTTCCAAAAGCTGAGTTTTGCTTTTGCATCGCTTAACATTAAAATAATAAACAAAAGCTACAAAAACAAAACAATGCAATGGACAAACCTGTTTACAAATTATCGTACTGCTTAATATAATAACAAACACCAGCATAAAAAATGGTAAACAAGTAAACAAAAATATACCAACAACATTACAAGAATAAATGTAAACAACGATGTTTACATTTATAGAGATTTCGGGAAGGCGTATTCCCTGCTATATAAAAGGCAAGGTAAAGCAGGCGACAGAGTGAGTGAAGTTCAGTCAGTCTTGTGTGAAGACACGATGCGTTAGAAGACAGTAATCATGATTTGAAGATCTCCGTTACAAAGACCTGTCAAATAATTCCCTAATAATTGTTATTGTTTATGCAAAGGGTATAAACAGAGGCATAACAAAGAAAAGCAATTGTTGTTGTTTACATCAAGTTGTGAACAGTGACACACAGAATTGTGCGAATAATAAAGAATTTTAATTAAAACTAAACAAAAAATTTATTTTTATTTTATTTGCAATCTACGAGCTCATATTTTAAACGTTTTTAAAAGGTATAAACGTGACAATATATAATTTAACTAAGCCTATAGGATGTTGGCATCCCCAACTACAGACAACTCGAACAAGACATAGAATTCATTTGTGTTACGGGCTTAAAGCAATATCCATTTCGTGGTTTCAAAAGTAAACGTAAATCAAACACATATAAAATATTTTTTTCATGATATTTCTTTTTTATTGTAAAGTTTGAACGTTGACATTATGTGTGAAACACTACATCATTTAAATGACCTCCACGCGAAGTGTTGCAAGCATTGATTCTTTTGAGGTAATTTTCGACCACTTTTTGGCACATATTGGGCGGTATCTCAGCCATAACTAGACGAATGTTGGTTTTTAAGTGCTCAAGAGTTGAAGGTTTATCTGCATAAACACGGTCTTTCGCGTAGCCCCACAAAAAAGTCTAATGGTGTCAAATCGCATGATCTTGGTGGCCAGTGAATGTCTCTTGCAATAAAGCCATATTCGCCCGAGTTGTGTGGCATGTGGCACCGCCTTGTTGAAACCACATATTTTCCAAGTCGTATTCTTTAATAGCAGGCAAAAAACAGTCGGTTAACCTATGACCATAACGCTCCGAATTGACGGTGACAGTCGTTCCATCATCGTTTTCGAAGAAGTAAGGTTGAATCACACCTTCGGACCAAAGAGCGCACCAAACAGTGACTTGTTCTGGATGTAATGGCCTCTCTTTAATTACTTGAGGATTCTCAGAACCCCAAATACGACAATTTTGTTTATTAACATAGCCACCGAGTGTGAAATGTGCTTCATCGCTGAAGAAAATTTTGTTCGAAAAATTGCCGATACGCACGATACGTGGCTGTGGCAGAATCACCATTTTTGTAGTAGGTTTTGATAATTTTTATGCGTTGTGTGATAGTTAAGCGATCCATTTTGGTCAATGTCAGACTTTCAACTGAAAAGAAAAAAATTGGTTTCACAACTTAGTTTGACAGATGTCGAATTCCAGTCCCATACTTTTTAAACCACGAAATGGATAGCCCTTTATTATATCCGATATCTACTTAAGTTATACAGTCGTACTTCGTTCAAAAAATTAACAATAATGCACTTCAAATAGCCTGTTAGTTATAAAGGAAGGGGGTAAGAAACATAGGTTAATTGTGAATAAAAAAGAGAGTAGAGACAAAAGATTGCGTGCCACTGCATTGATGGTTACCCAATCTAACTGACGATGTCCATGAAGATGGAAGATGAAAACCAAAATTAAAAGCAAAGAAGAGCAGCAAAATAAGAGTAACAAAATAACAACCACATCTGTCGGAATTCACGGTTAGTCGATTTTCAATTAAGATAAGTTTTTTTTCTTCTTACCGTATTACCGGTATACCTTATATGTACGTACGTGTTTGTTGTGTTTGTTGTGAGGGATGCAAGGATTCGGTTTTCTACATAAAATTTCATATTAAAACTTAGTTTTAATAACTTATGCCCTTGTCTGCCCAATTGTATGCTTACTTATCATTCAGGTCCATGAGAAGGAAAGAGGGGTAAAAAAATCTTTTCCTTTCTTTTATTTTTTTCTTCAACTTATACTAAAACCATTTTATTTATTTATTTATTTAGTTTTGGTTTATTTTTTTTTATAGTGGGTAATACAAGTGATGCTACAGTTCCCATTGAGTATATGTATCTTAATTTAATTTATTTTTTGGTTGTTTGTTGTTGTTGTATTGTATTATTAAAAGCATTATGTGCTGCTCTAAAGCAATTGTTTTATATTGTTTCTGTTTATATGTGTGTTTGTATAAGCAATCAAAATGAAAAGAAGAAAAATTAAAAGAAAATGAAACTTAAAGATTAAGAAACTTTCAACTTCCTGTGTTTGCTTATGTTTTTTTGTTTTTCTTGGCCTCTGTAGAGTTGGTCCTCACCAAATACAGGAAAAAAATAGTTGAAGAAGAAGAGAAACTATACGTTAACAATAAAAAAAATAAATGAAAATGGAAATGGCAATGGCAATAATAACAATAACAACAGCGCATCATATTTTATTAGATTTCCCCTTTGAGTAGTTATTTTTGATGATAAACATTTGATAATAGTGCGTTCCTTTCTTTTCCTCTTATTTTTTTATTTATTCTTCTTTCCCCTTCCTCTTCCTTTAGCTTTATTTCCCTTATTTTCCGTTTCAATTCAACTCGAAACACTAGAGAGTTGAAATACAATAAAAACTTTAAAATTGGCTTATTTGTCTAGACAAATGAAAATAGATTGACTCTAACATCCATATTGCTTTTCAAGTTAAAAATGCAATTTTTTCTTTTTCTTCAGTTTAGTTTCAAGAGAAACAGAAAATTATAGACTTTTTAAAGAAATTAAATTAAAAAAAGAAAAAACTTTTAATTAGTATTTGTTTCTGTTACATGTTAGGCTTCAGTAGTAAGTTAAGTGCTGCAGTTGTATGCACTACCTTTAAGTTGTACTATAAGAGAGATTCTGCTGCTATGCCAGAAACGAATGAAGTCTCGGTTCCAACATTACTGATAAGTGAAGTCTTAAAAAAATCATTCCTTAAAACGCTGGAACATAATAACAATTCCACATCAAACTTAATAAACGAACTTTAAAGCTGTAAAAAAAATGAAATTGTTGTCCCAGTAGCGGCTCTTGATCAGTAGCAAAAGTCAGCATTGAATCGTTTTTTCGCTACTCATAAGCACTCATGAAATTTTGAATATGAGTCAACAATATTGAAATTTAACTAAGTACTCGGATTCATTCGTACTCACTACAACGTTGATTTATAAGTACAGGTTACAATGAGTATGCGTACAACGTTGACATCAAACTCATACCATTCGAAATATGTTTGATCATAAGCCTACTCATTTTGATTCATAACTTTGGAAAAATACTTATAATACTTAAATATAAAATGATTCGAGTGACTCGACTCATTCATCAAAATTTAAAGTCTTTGTTACTGTTGCATTTACAAATAAAGAAAACAGGCACATAAGCAAAATAGACAGAGCAGCAAACAGATCAAACACACAACCTTATAGTGAGTATTTTAGTGTTCGTAAGCGATGCATACTTATTTTGTGTATATGTTGAGTTATGGAGAGTCGAAGTCAACAACATCATACATGTTGTTAATTATGAATATAATGAGTACTTCAAACTTTGAATATGGATAGAGGGTCCCATGATATTAAAATAAGTATGTGTGCGTCTAAGTATCAGAAATAATGAGTATGATTCGATTCTACTTATCTTTTTGAATACTTATCGCTGAATTCAAGTTGCAATATTGTTAATAAGTTAAATCTTACAAAGCAAACACTCCTTAAAAGGCTGGAACATAATGACAATTCTATACCAAACTTAATAAACGAACATTAAAGCTGATAAAAAAATTAAATTTGTGTTTTAGTGGTGGTTCTTGATCAGCAATCAATAAAACAATTTCAACGTGACATTCGGTAATATAGCTGCCGTAAAATGGGATATACTAAAACTTACTTAACTGTCTATTACAATCAGGATTACAAACTAGCTTCTCGCACCACCCATTAGGGTGTGTGTTAATTTTATACATGAGTGTTAGGACCTACTATTTAAAGTCACCTTCGAATGTCAACGCTCACTGGTTTAGCTAGAAGACTTCTGAGATAATGTCGCCAAAGAAATATTTTTCAATATTTCGGTATTGTTTGAGATCTCTTAGCCAAGTTTTGAACCACAGTCTCCAGTGTAGTAAGCCAACACACTGCCTTCTAGACTTCAGCGGCTTCATTCATGATCTGTTAACTTTAATTTTACAAAATGTGGACTCAGTTTACTCATCGGGATGGTAAACGTACAACATTACTTAACTTAATTGGCCATTAAAAGCTTTAACGCAGGATTACGACCGAGCTTCTCACACCACTTATGTTGTGTATGTTAAATTTATTCATGTCGCCTCCGAACGACAGATTTTTGAGAAAGTTTTCATGGAAATTTTATTTTACGCTCAGAGGTTTTGCTACAAATATTTTTCAATATTTCGATTTTGTTTGAGTTGTTAGAGTTACTAGTTGAGCCACATTCTAAACCACAGGCTCTGATGTAATAAGCCAACATACTAACTACTCGAATACGGTGATTTCATTGATGATCTGCTGACTTTAATTTCACGAAATGTGGACTAAGTTTAGTCATCGGGATGGTAAAAGCACAACATTACTTAACTTAATTAGTTATTACAACTCTTTAGTCAGGACTACAACCGAGCTTCTCACACCATCTATGTTGAGTGTGTTAATTTCATCCATAAGTGGCGGAACCGAACGAAAGATTTTTGAGAAAGTTTTCATGGCAATTTTATTTATACTCAGAGGTTTTGCTAGAAGACTGCTTTCCAAATATTTTTCAATATTTCGATTTTGTTTAATTGTTGTTTCGATTTTGTTTTAGTTGAACCACAGACTAAACCACAGGCTCTGATGTAATAAGCCAACATACTAACTACTCGAATACGGTGATTTCATTGATGATCTGCTGACTTTAATTTCACGAAATGTGGACTAAGTTTACTCATCGGGATGGTAAAAGCACAACATTACTTAACTTAATTAGCTATTACAACTCTTTAGTCAGGACTACAACCTTGCTTCTCACACCACCCATAATGTGTATGTTAATTTCATCCATGAATGTTGGGACCCACAGATTAAGGTCGATTCTGAACGACAGATCTTTTAAGAAACTTTTCATGGCAATTTTATTTTACGCTCAGAGTTTTATCCAGAAGACTGCTGAGAGAAAGTAGCCGAACAAATATTTCTTCATATTTCGTTTCTTTTAAGATGGCAGAGCCAGGGTTTGAACTACGGGCTCGCGTCTAAAGCAGCACACTATTTATTGCACTACGGCGGCATCAGTTACGAGTATATTGACAAGTTAAGGTTAAATTGTCAGTTGCCTTAAAACATATCTCACTTGGATTATATAACCTTTCGTTGCAATATCGAAATTCTGAAAAGACAAATGAAAATAATAATTAATATGGGTGTCCTGGTTTTCCACTAGAGACTACACTATACCAGGCATATGACTTTGTCACTACGCATGCAATAATCATAAATGTGTCGTCGGCATTCTACCTTTAAAACTCTATTGATTTACTCTCGTGTGCAAGAGGTTGTGGACATTTAAACACAATCATTTTAATTATATATTACTTCTGATAGTTGATAGACTACTCACATACTGTCAGTAAATTCCTGGAGCCTGAAAATCCTTCGTCTCATGTTTCCAAGCGCAAGACAAACACGGAAAATATGTTCTCTCTGCTTTTCATCATCGTTGTTACTTTGAATTCCTTTAGGCGTGTATGAGCTGTGCCCAGGGCTTTGGTGTGATCACTATGAAGTTCTTAAGCTAGATACGTGGTAGATTTAATGTTAATCTTGTTCTGCGTATATCCCTTAGGAAAACACCCTTAGAGCATACTTAAGTGGTTTGTATTTTTTCCATCTTTCCCTACCCAATATAAAGGTCTTTGTTTGTTCCTATATAGAGGACAGCCAAATTTACGTAAGAATTCGTTCGAACTATCTGCTGTATCAGCTAAATCGACAATTTGCCTGCAAATATTGACGTACAGTCAAAGGAAAAAGTTTCATATAGTGGTGTGTATAATTTTTATATTATTTTCCCAATAATTTAATTTTATTTAAATTTAATTATTATTTCAAAATCTTTTCTTCTTCAAATTATAAACGTCTTCTTAATTATAAACGTCTTTAACAACGCTATAACATCTTTTTCAATTTGGAAAAAAACCACCACTGTAAGTAGACTTTTTTTCTTTGACTGTAGCGTTGAGAATTTTTTGAAAATTGCTCTTCCAGTTTGACTTTGTGATACGATATATTATGATATGCTTCCTAAGTCACCCGGTATTATTAGACTAACTCTTTCATTTGCTCAAACAGTAGCATTAAATGTCATCGACTCAAAGCAATAGTTTCCTACTATTTTTATGTAATTTTTATGAATATTTTGTCATGATTTGATTCAATTAAGTTTTCTTTCCCAAGTAAAATAATTTCTTTTCTTTTTTTATTTTCTTTTTCAATTTCCTTGGCTTTTAACAAATTTTCCAAATTATCAATGATGAACGAAATTCAATTAAAACTTGATTCAGGTTTAATTTGAAAATCTTCAATTTCAAAAAGCGTTTAATGCCGACTTCTACTGCAGCTGTAAACTGCAATCGAGTCAATCTTTAGTACAACATAATGATTTGAATACATTTTCAAGTGTGTGTTCGTTCTAGCAGTAGTTGTTGTAGAAATTTTCATTTTAATTTTTATTATTTAAGATTTTCTTGTTCTCTTCTTCTCTTTTTTGTTTTTTTCTTTCTGTTGTTTTTGTTTGTTGTCATACACATACATATATCGTTTTGGTGGTATTAGAAAACTTAATTAAGTTTACTATGCTGTTGTTCACATGCCACAATGACAAGCCAAAAAAAAAAAAAAGAAGAAAATATAAAAAAATGTTTCAAAATCCCAAAAAGGAACACACACAATAATAGATAAAGAAAAGAAAATATTTTCAAAAGCAGACAGACAGACACCCTTAGAGCATACATACATGCATATAAGCAAACATTTATCACCATGCCACGTATTAGTAAATATATGACGTAAAGGATACACACGTGCAGTTGCCTATCTGCCACCCACTTCAATAAATATCACACTATTGTAGAATTTTGATTTTTCTATTAGAAACATGCAACATTATCTACAAATGCACACATTGTGATATTACACATGCTGTCTGCATGTATCATACAGTGAATACCTATTGAAATCGTACACCAATATCATACGAACAGATACATTTTTTGTAATTCTAATATTAAAGTTAATAACGAATAATTTTTATTGTTTTAAATCGTGGGCTGCTGTCACACACTACTATTATCTCCGAAAACTGACAAAAGTCCATAAAATATTGTTACGTTTTTACCTTTTAAAAACGTTTAAAATATGAGCTCGTAGATTGCAAATAAAATAACAGATAAATTTTTGTTTAGTTTTAATTAAATTTTTTATTGTTCGCACAATTCTGTATGCCATTGTTCACAACTTGATGTTAATAACAATTGCTTTGTTTGTTATTCCTTTTTGCACTTTTTTGCATAAACAATAACAATTATTAGTCAATTGTTCGACGTCAATTGTTTACGTTTATTATTGTAGTGTTGTTGGTATATTTTTGTTTATTTGTTTACCATTTTTTATGCTGGTGTTTGTTGTTATATTACGCAGTACGATAATTTGTAAATTCTGTAAATCTGTTCACTGCATTGTTTTGTTTTTGTAGTTTTTCTTTATAATTTTAATGTTAAGCGATATAAAAGCAAAACGCCAGTATATAGTTTTTTCATTTTCGTAACAGTATTTACAGCAGTATTTAGATGATATCAGCCGCTGTGAGCCAACAAGTGGCGACCGTTTATACCGATCGCCGTTGCGTCTGCAGCAGAGTATGTTATCGCAAAGGTCGAGAGGTTCCGTTCAAATTATTCCGTTTGTGTACGATTTCCAACGACTTTCACTGTATGCAGGTCATAACGTCTTGCAACTTGCTTGAGAATGCCACAATAACAAGAATGCATGAAGAAATTCTCTAACCACAGAATATTCTTGTAGAATTCTTATGTTACATCCTTTTAAACACGTACTTTACATGTTTTCCTATTTTTTTTTTTGTTGGTTATTTGATCTCTTCCTTCCAGCTGCCACAGCCCTTCTACTCTACTGATAATGCATCAAAGCAAGTACGTGTGTGTACAAACATATCTTCTGTAAGTATGAATATGTTTGGAAATGCAATTATATGAATGAAAAATTTTGATAGGTTTTCCGAAAAGCAACACATGCACATACACGTACACATGCACGTACACAGGAAAAGCCACTGGAAAAGAGAGAAATGATGCACTGATGATGCATTCTGTTGGATGTTGTACTACAGTATGTGGGTGGAATATTTGATCGTCGTATATAATTTGTTATAAATAAGAATTACCAGAGTATTTGATTTAGATTTTCAGTTTATTTTGCATTCCTTTCATTCATTTTGAGTGTGGTGGTTTGCGTGTAGAGCTTGTGAACTTTTGGGGGATAAAAAGGGGGTAAAAAGACACATTTTTCATAATAGTAAAGTCTGGGATTTGTTTTTGTAGACATTTTACTTAAATTATCATGCTAAACTAACACAATTTACCCGATATGAATAAAGGAATGAGTGAATGAATGAATGCATGCATGTTGAAATGACAGTTTAGTTATCATTAAATCTTGAAATCATTACATTTCAAATTATTACATACGAGTATGATGTGATAATGAACGCATCTACTTACCCTGCAAATACAAATGAGTTTATCTCAAATATATTAGGGGTTTTATCGATAAATTGCCTTAAATACATGAATTTAAAGGCAAATAAAGTTATTTTAAAACAGTTTATAAAACAAAATAGAAATCGTTTGAATGCTTTAATTGTGTTAAAATCTTATTTGCCACACATATACAGAGGAGTTTATTTTAGATATATTAGGGGTTTTATCGAGAAATTGTACATATATCTTAAGTACATGACTTTAATTGGAAATAAAGCTGTTATAAAACAGGTAATAAAACAAAATAGAAATCATTTAAACGCATTAATTGTATAAAAATCGTATTTACCACACAAATACAGAGGAGTTTATCTCAGATATATTACGGATGTTATCGATAAATTGCCTGCTGAATACATATCTTAAATACATTACTTTAAAGGCAAATAAAGTTGTTTTAAAACAGTTAATAAAACAAAATAGAAATCATTTAAACGCTTTAATTGTATAAAAATCTTATTTACCACACATATACATAGGAGTTTATCTCAGATATATTAGGGGTTTTATCGATAAACTGCCTGCTGAATACATATCTTAAATACATGACTTTAAAGGCAAATAAAGTTGTTTTAAAATAGTTAATAAAACAAAATAGAAATCGTTTGAACGCATTAATTAAGTCAAAATCTTATTTACCACACATATACAGAGGAATTTATCTCAGATATATTAGGGCTGTTATCGATAAATTGCCTGCATAATACATATGTTAAGTATATGACTTTAAATGCAAATAAAGCTGTTTTAAAACTAGTTTATAAAACAAAATAGAAATCGTTTAAATGCATAAAAAAAAATTTTTATAATTAATTTCGTAACAAAAATAGAAAAAGAATTCAAACAATATTTTAATGTTGCCTTCCTAATATGCGAACAGACAACATCGTGCATCGTGCATATTTGCCATCATAAAACCATTATCAAACGGAGTGAACGGCAACAGAGGCACTAGCACCAGCAGCAGCAACTAGTCTTAAGTGTAAAGTTAAGTAACTCCCACGAATACCATGTAAATATTTGCGTACAAAAATGAAATGAAAATTACATTTGGCTTAAAGCTCTTTGGTGCAAACAACAACTTGAATTGGGTGTAGAAAAGAATTCAATTCCAAAAACAGATTTAAACTGAATTTTATACACAAACAAAAAATGAAAAAAAATAAACTGAAGCACAAGAACAATAAATGTATAAAAGATAAATAAATGTTTGCTTCTAAGTACGGGTACATTGTCATCTAAATTGCATTTCTAGTTAAAAACAAATTAAAGTTTTTAAAGGCACCCCTACAGTGAGCGTTAAAAGAAACTGTACATTGAAAAATATATATACATTAATAAAGTATCGTTATTTTTATTTTAAAATTGTTTCAGTGACGGATGTTAAAATTGAAACAAAAAATATAAACAATTTCGAAATATTGACAAATTTTTTTGGGCACTCTCCTTATGTGGTAAAAGTTGAGTTTGGTGATTGTTAGAATTTTATCCTTAGTGTACAGTTTCTTTTGACCCTCATTGTATATGTATATGGCAGCAAAGAATAGTCGCTGAGGTGTTTTTAGAAATCATTCGCCTATAAGACATTAGTTTTTGCCAGTAGAAGATTTCAGATTTTTGCCACCGGATTTCAGTGGCAGACATGGATGGACTTAAACGTATACGACAACATATTATCGAGGAATTGTGGATATTCAAGATGGCTAAACGGCTACCATAAAACCCTGTTAAGGTAAATCAAGACTGATATGCTGGTGAAACATTTACATAACGAAGGCCCATTGCGCAGCTCCATTACCTGTTATTAATAAGAAATATTTCTTTGTTGTTGGGATTTAAATGAGAAATAATTGCAATAAATTGGATTGAGGGATACTATCGCAAGCTGTAAAGACAGGAATTAAGAAAAGAAAGTGCAGAGTCCTGTGTCATCTTTCTATTCTCGTTAATGCTAAGCTGCTTTCTGACATAGTTTGATGTCTCAGATTTTAATTTGGAAAGGATTTTTGGTTACGTTGAAGACTTGAAAGCCTATGTGATAAAAGTAAATTTATTACAGTTGATGCGATTACCACTCATAGATGATGTGCTGGATTGCTAGAAAAATTCGATTAAGGCAGGTAGAATCGAAGATTGGCTCAATAATAATATGATATATCGAATAATAGTATGATGGCATATGGAAGACGAATATTACGCTAATGTCTGCCGTGGTACACAATGCCTGAGCGACATTGCGCGAATTCCGGTAGCAACTATATCAACAACACGAATTCCTAGAACTTATTTTACGAGAAACTTGTTAATGGAAACTAAACGTAGAAAATGAAAGCTGGTTGACTGTACTATTATAATTAAACTCAATAGTACGATCATCTCTATTGAACGGGATTCAATCAAGATGAGTGTGTCAGTAAATGAGGGTAAAACGAAATATATGCTGCCGACAATATGCGGACATGAGGCGTATTGAAACCCAGGTTTCGGCCGAGAACTATATTTTCGATGTACCAGCAAAAATTACGTCAGCCTGGAGATCAAGCGTAGGATCACTCCTGCCAGCAGATACGCAATAGTGCCGCCGTAGTCTCGTAGGTAGCGTGTTGGCTTATTGAACATGAGGCCTCGTTTCAAACCCCAGGTCAGATATCCCCTTTAAAACGAAATATGAAAACATATTTCTTCGGCGACTGCTGATCTGCTGAGAGGAGCAGATTTCTGGCATAAACTCTGAGTGTAAATATAAAATTCCAATGAAAAAGTTCTCAAGAATCTGTCGTTCGGAATCGACTTTAAACTGTGGGTCCCGTCACTCATGTATAAAATTAACACACACAAGATAAGAGGTGTGAGTGGAGCTAGATCGTAATCCTGACTGAAGGGTTGTAATGACTAATTATACATGTATGTATGTAGATATGTATGTAGCAGAGGCCTCTCTCGTACGACGAAACTTATACTCTACAAATCACTCATCCTCTCTGTGGTTATTTATGGCGCAGACGTATGGACACTTTTAAGCGTCGATTTATAAGTCTTGAAAGTATTCGCCAGAAAAGTCCTACGTATATACTCGCTTCAGTGCGAGTTGGTGATGATTTCTGTATCCAATCCATTAATGAGCTGTATGAACTACTCAACAACATGGACGATGTGTAGCGCATTAATCTCCAGCGTCTGCGCTAGCTCGGCCATGATAGGATGTTCTGGCAAGACGGGTATTTTGATGCGGCGATTAGCGGAAGTCAGCGTAGAGGATGACGATGTCTGTGTTGAAAGTATCAAATTAATGAAGTCCTGTAATTGATTTGTAAACAACTGACGAAGACGCACAAGAAGCAGAAGTGTCTGAAGAGATGTGTTAAGGCTGGCCGAAATCCTGTAATGCTAATGGCCGAATAAGTAAGTAAGTATCACAAGGATGAAGTCGCTGTCGTCTAGCAGAGGTAGTGTTATTTATTAGACATGAGGACTCAGTTCACACCCCAGGTCGAAAATCTCCACCAAAACGAAATATAAGAAAAAATTTTCTTCGGCGACATCCTCTCAGCAGATTTCTAGAAAAACTCTGAGAATAAATAAAATTTCTATGAAATGTTTCTTAAAAAATCTGTTGTTCGGAATTGACTTTAAACTTTAGGTCCCGCTACTCATGTATAAAATTAACATACACACAACAGAAGTGGTGTGAGAAGCTAAGTTGTAATCCTGACTGAAAGGTTTTAATGACCATTTATGTATGTGTCTATAGCACAAGGATGATGTCAGTGTGAAATCGTCAAGGCCTAGGCAACCGAAATATTATTCGCAGTGTTATAATCCCAAGAGGACTAGTAGAAAACAAATAGACAATACTGAGGTATGTACACATTTTTTCCTTTTCCAAATTTATACTACTTTCAGAAATCTTTAAGCGTTTAAGCCATTCCATAAACTTGACAATGATATTATCAGACATACTTTCAAAGAAAAATGTGGCCATAAAAACGGCCATATTTTTACAAGTTTTATGACTGCATTTACTGTGTTATTGTTATTATTATTCTTATGAAATGTGAAATAATCTTCAAATGTCTGTTTAAAGACAGAAAATTCTTATAAGAATATCAGCGCGAACTGTGTCATAAAATACAAACGTAATGACATCATGTGACAATATTTAAGGTTAAATTATAATGAAAATTAGTTCCACAAAAATAAACAAAAAACCAACAACAAAAAAAAAATAATATTCTCGATTAACATAATTGTGAACGTCCGTAGAATGAAACGTAAATGAAAAGTAAGAGTTTATGGCTGGCGGATATAAAATGTAATGCAGCAGCTTCTGTTGCTGGAAACATGCTTCAGATGAAAGTGATAAAATTCAAATTTAGTTTCGAGGATAAAAAGAGGAAGGAAGTTTCATTCTTAATTTTTTATGTTTTTTTCTTGTTTTTTTTTCTGAAGAAGAAATTTGCATTTGTTTTAAATATAATTTGGTTTGCTTTTTTGGAGAAAAAGAAGAAAAAGAAAATTTCCAAAAAAAATAACAACAAAAAGAGAAAGAACACTTCAGTAACACCTGACTGCCTTGTTCTTGTTACCCAAGCAGCAGTACTTTTACTTTGGAAAACTTATTTTTGAGCTCGAGATTTAATTTACTTTTTAGAAGCTTTACTCAGTTTCTCTGTGTTACGTTTAGTTTTATTGTCACAGAGAGAGAGAGAGAGAGAGAGAGTGGAGGAGTACTGGTGTTGTAGTGTTCTACAGGAGAGTGGAAACAATTTAACGCTTTGTTGGCACACAGTAGCAGCAATAGCAATGGCAGCAACAGCAACAGCAGCAACCACAATCACTAAAATATGGAGAAAATGAATCTACAACAATAAAAGATAACAAGGACGATACCGATAACAACTACAACAATAATGAGTAACAGAAAAATCTTTTACAAATTTAGTGCCTGGCAGACATTGAAAATAATTAACTGATAGCCACTGTTAGGTTAGGTTAGGCCACAGTTTCTTAGATTACAAATAAGTCAAGGAAAACATAATGGAAACATTCTTTTATTCTGCTATGTGCTATAAAAATATACAGTGAGCGTCAAAAGTAACCAAACTCAACTTTTACCACTTAAGGAGAGTGAACGAAAAAATTTGATAATATTTCTAAATTTTTTTTGTATTTTTTTGTAGATTCCTTGGAGTAAGAGGGCATACTTTTAGAATGGTTGAAGCAGTTAAACATTGATGGAAGGTTTAAATTCCATTACGCTTGAATTCTTGAATTCTTTACAGGTTTTTTTTTTTTATTTTTTTATGAAACCAGCACTCAGGGGATGGCCTCTACTCATGCAGTGCATTGTGCAGGTTTTTTAGGAAATGTGGAAAGGGGGAAGATTCGAACGGCAAGGAAACGAGTTGCTGCTAGGTGACTATAAAATGGCCAGTGCTATACCTTCACCATTAGACAGTCTACAGGCAATCGTCCCCAAGAAGCCCGCAGTTTCTCACACCACTTATGTTGTGTGTGTTAATTTTATACATAAGTGGCGGGACCTACAGTTTAAAGTCGACTCCGAACGACAGATTTTTTTGAGAAACTGAGAAGAAATCGCCGAAAAAATACTTTTTGTATTTTTTTTTTTTATTTTTTTTTTTGATGTCGGGCCTGGGACTCCCTGGCTTTTACGTCTAATAAGCCAGCACACTACATACTAGACCAAGGTGACCCCGTATGTTAGGGGGTTTATCGCAATTCATAGACTATGAACGTAGATTCAAAGAATTTATCTAATATTTATAAGAATCAGTAGTTCAAGCCTCAGCTCAATCGTCTCGAAAAAAAAAAACAATTCTTTCGGCTACTTTATCTCTGTTTTCTGAGTGGCAAAAACTCTGACAGAAAAATAAAATTGCCATGAAAAGTTACTCAAAAAACTGTCGCTTGGTATCGACTATAAACCGTAGGTACCACGATTTAAGAATAAAATTAAAACACATAACAAGGGTAATGTGAGAAACTCGTTTGTAATCTTGACTAGGGGGTTGTAAGTAAGTAAGAAAAAGGCACACATTACTTCTGCGATGAAGAATTAAGAGAGTAAGGGCCATTATTACAACTTGCCGTTAACTAAAGGGAGCATTTTAACCGGGAGATAAATTGTTTTTCATTATTATAAGTGGACAATAAGGTAGACGTGAACGTTACGCTAAAGGCAGGATCATTCTACCTTTAACTTTTAAAGCTAAGTTTATGTTTGAACTTGCCATATCATAGACTATTTTCGATATGGCAACTTCAAATATAAATAAAATGAGCATATACAACAAAAAACGAAGCCCGTCTTTGTCACTGAGTTTAAACAAATTTGTTTAATTGAGCAGTGTTATCGACATTGCTGCGGCACAGCCATATTTTTGAAAAAATTTTACGTGTAATAACGAAAATAAGTTAAAGTTAAAACTTGACAGTTCTCTTTAGCTAAAGGTATCTTTAACTAAACCCAAATCTAACGACAAGTTGTAATAATGGCCCTAAGTGATGCAAAAAGAGGAACTATGTTGCTAACCTGAACGCTTTGACCTGACTAAAGGGTTGTAGTGACTACCTCGATCGTGTTTTACTGTCTAAGCTGTGGTGATCGCAAAAAGGAAATCTTTTTCAGGAAAAGAGATAAAATTTTAAAAATAATTGACGTGCTTTTCCTTCATTTAGACTGCAACATAGTCTGTAGGCTAACTAGCTCGTCAATATACGTGATAATAACGCCTACGGTTTGATATCCTCTGATAGCTTTGTGAATCCTTGTGTTGGAGCTGGGTACTGCTCATAAGTTCCAATTCCCATTAGGCATATGGGCTTGAACCCTCTCTAAAACCAGAATTATATGCTGCGGAACTGCCGCATAGTGTTAATTCATTGATTGCTCAGCCACATGACTATTTTTCCATTAATTAGCCTATTTCACACGGGTTGTTGTGTCACCATAATAGGCTTAAGGCCTACATCTGCGATTCTCAGAACCGCACTGTATTAATTTCTTTTTGTACGGGAGTTTCACCTCGATGTCGCCGTAGTCTAGTAAGTAGAGTGTTGGCTTATTAAACTGAAGGCCCGAGTTCAAATCCCAGGTCAGACATCAAAACGAAAATATAAAAATATTTCTTCGGCGACTTCCTCTCAGCAGATTCCGGCAAAAACTCTGAGAGTAAATAAAATTGCTATGAAAAACTTCTCAAAAATCTGTTCTTCGAAGTCGACTTTCAACTGTAGGCCCCACTACTCATGTATAAAAATTAACGCACACAACATAAGTGGTGTGAGTGGAGCTAGGTCGTAATCCTGACTGAAGGGTTGTAATGACCAATTATGTCTGTATGTATGTATTCCATTTGATGTCAGCTCAGTTGAAGGCATTGTACGGTTACGTACAATAAATGTGGTGACTGTTCTAACCAGTTATTTAACTTAATTGTGTGGGAAGCAATAATAACTCAGTGTTAGTCTTTGATAGAAATAATCTCTTACTCTATTTAGGTTCTTTTGCATTCGTCGTGAGAGACAATGTACCTTCTTTTGGCTCCTATGTCCCTTTTCCGTTTTTGCCGTTCGAAAAACTTAAGAAAATTGTTTACCAGAGGCGACTCTGTAAAATTTGCGATATTTGTTCCATTTCACATACTACTCCAGTATCTCGTGTTCGCTTGTATATAAAAGTAGCGCCATTCACGTCCATCAGTCCTCCATCCAAAAGCCCACAAGATGTTGCTCATCGGCTTTTGTTCTTATGGAGGTACTCTTATAACGTGATTAGATTCTTGTGATTACATACTCTACACTTAAACAAAAAAACGTCTCATCTGTTAAAAATTTCTGTGACGTAGGATCACGAAGGATAATGTACATGAATCTACGGTTTTAGTACTTATATAGCATAGCTTCAAAATTCATTATGGGAATGGGATCTGTTAAGGCTCTGTTAAGTTTAGTATTCCTTAGCTTATTGAGTTTCTATGGCCATAGGCATTCGGATAAAAATTTTTTTTTCAATGAAAAAACAAATGCATTCCTTTACACATCTGGACCATAACGTAACGAGATAAAGCCCCCCCCCCCCCAAACACATCAAATTATAAAGGAAACTTTATCGTTTTACGAAAACTGTTTGTATTAATTTAAATAAAAGTGTCGCCAAATGTTGATGTTGCATGCCAAAACTATGTTATACAGCAGCGGCAACAGCAGCTACGACAAACAATTTTAAACTAAAATTGCCAAACGAAAAATATGTGGCAAAGTCTGTCTGTCTGTCTATACACTAAGGAAAGGTAAAATGGAACTTTTGCCTCATCTTTCGTACCACCACCCTAGGGTTTTCATAAAAAGAAAATCCTTATAAATATGCGAAAGGTAGTTGGAGCTGGAAAGTTTCTCTTTCACTTTTTTGTCGCTCAGTTTTGTTTAAGTAATCAAATATTTACTTATGAAAACCCAAACGATACAAGCAAAACTGCTGCTCGACAATCTACAAAACTGGCTGGCCGGCCTATCATTACTACGATACAATGGGCGCTAAAGGTAGGCACAATTTTAAATTGAAACGGACAGGTGTAGTTGTGGTTGGAAATTTCTCACCAGATTTTTTATTATTGTTGTTGCTGTTGTTGTTGTTTAATGATAAGGGCAAATGGTTACAGATACCTTTTGATAGTGGATCTTTTGTTTTAATTTCTGCCACATTTAAAGGGAATCTCAGCATATTTTGTTCGGCATCTAGAGGATCTTGGTGTTGAGTTGTTAGGTAAAGATTTTCTTTGATTTTTATTCTTTTTTTTTGAGAGAGAAATACTGTCATAAGCTTCTTAAAATTAATGCAGGATAATGAAAAGGAAAAGAAGAAAAAAGAATGAAACTTTTCCTCCTGGTCTTCTTTTGTTTCGTTGTTTGTTTGGTTGTGTAAAGCTTCACTTTTGAAGACTTATTATATTGTAATCAGCATAAATTTAAATTTTTCCTTTTTGTTTATCACACATAAACAGTTTTTACTGGAAATAAACAAATTAAGAAATGCATGGAAACCTAAATTGTAGTCGCCGTAGTCTATTAGGTAGTGTGTTGTTAGCTTATTAGACGTGAGGCCACGGTTCAAACCCCAGGTCAGACATACCCAAAAAAATGAAAATAAAAAAATGTTTCTTCGGCTACTTCTTCTCAGCAGATTTCTAACAAAAACTCTTTGAGGGAAATAAAATTGCCATGAAAAGTTTCTCAAAAAATCTATCGTTCGGAGTCGACTTTAAACCATAGGTCCTGACACTCGTGTATAAAATTAACACAAAACAACATAAATAGTGTCAGAAGCTAGGTCGTAATCCTGACTGAGGGGTTGTAGTATACAACCGTGTATGTATGGAAATCTAATAACAAACAAGCAAGTACGGATGTTTTCCTTAAAATTGAAGGCTTTGCTTAGCCTAGTTGGAGCGTTTGGTTCGATTGGTAGGTTTATAGTCTTGAGAGATATTCTATTATGCTTCACTTCTAACATAGAATGTGTTAACGCAATAGTTTACCTCATTTATCAGTTCTCCTTGAACGATAGCATCACCTCAATTAAATTTTTTACGGATCTGTCCGATCTTGAATTCTATTTCCATGCGATTTTTGCTTTGACATTTGCAGTTTCTTCATTACTTGGTACTTCACAATATTTTGTGGAGATACTGTTACCACCATGCCCTATCAGCTAACCTATGTAGTTGCTATAAGCTATTTACCGAAAACATCACTTAATCCATCTGTTAAAGATCTATGATAACTTGCAGTAGTAGGCATATTGACTGCCAGGACTGTTTTCCCGATTTTTGCTTGCATAATGGAGAAATTTTCTTCTTTCAGTTATGAATACACTTTGTATCAGGGCTGTATAGCCCACTGCAACACTAGGCTCTTCCAAAGGTACTTGGCGATATGCATTATGGACCCTTAAAACTGCTGACATGCTAGAGAAGCATAAATCAACTTCGAGTTAATTACACTTGGCCGTAACGATATTTTAAATTGCGATAAAATCCATTTGAAACTTTCATTGGCTTCCTGCATGCATCACTCAGTCAAATATGTACTTCCAAATATTTAAGTCACTCTAAGGAATTTAATGGTGTTTTCTTTTCTACAAAGAAAATGTCACCCTCTTACAAGGTGCATTAAAAAAATTTTTGACCAACCCTGTTGTAATGTCATTTTTTATTTGAGAAGAACATAACACAAATATTAAAAAAGGTATTCCCTGTGTTTACCACTTATTAAGAAAATGAATGAGGAAATGCCAATTTGTTCAAAGGTGTTGCCAGATCGCAAATTTTTCGACTTCATTTTTTGCACGCTTTTTTATAACAAAAAAAAAAAATATTTTAACACTGTTCTAACATTGAATGCAATTTTTTATATTGCTGACCATGTAGCTTTAATAATGTAATATTTCCTTAAGATTACTCCACAAAACAATGAAAAAATTAACTTCAAATTGGGTAACAATACCATGCGACTTTTTTTAAATTTCATCTGGTAGCCCTATAAATAAACAAAAGTCATCTACTTTACAGGGCATTATCAGCACTCTCGATTTATACAGGGCATAAAATGCAATGCCCTCCACCATTGGCGAGTGCGAATTATTTAGAATAAAACATACCACCCTTTTTGAGGGCGAAATATTTTTAAGAAACAAACGCAAAATTGCATTTTGCGTTAATAAAATGCACATTTTTTGGTAGAAAAGAAAACACCATAAGTGTTTCTCTTTTCAAGTCTTAAATTATGAGAATAGATTTTCTTTAATGCTGCGCCAGATTTAGATTCATTAGCTTTACTCAGAGTTTTATCAGCCCAATGTTCTTGATTGTTTATAGTAACACCTCTTAAGTTAGATTAGGTTATCTAAGGTGGCGGACCAAGCCAACATTTAGGCCTAATATGGTATCACAATTAATTCTAGCAGAGGAGCAAACATTCCCGAGAGGAAACCAACCAGAATCCTAAGTACAGCATTCCTTACATTAGAGATATCAGCTGAAGACGTCACAAACTGAGAGTTCAAAATCCTCCGTCTATTTACGGCAAGAGCAGGGCACTGACAGATGAGGTGATAGACAGTGTCTTCTTCGTCCTCATACCCATAATTCCAGCAGATGCCATTTGACGGAGTGCCTAGTCTTTCGACATGCCTTCCATATGGACAGTGATCAATGAGAATCGCTATTATGCAATGAATGGCCGTATGATTTAAGAAAAGAAGTAAGTCACTCCTCTTCTTGTCCGGCGTGTACAATGCACTACAACAGTAATTTCTTTAGTGAACCTAATACATAACATAACATAATTGATCATTACAACCCTTCAGTCAGGATTATTGACCTAGTTTCTCACACCACTTATGTTGTGCGTGTTAACTTTATACATAAGTGGCGGGACCTACAGTTTAAAGTCAACTCCGGACGACAGATCTTTTGAGAAACTTTCATGGCAATTTTATTTACTCTCAGAGTTTTTGCCAGAAATCTACTGAGAGGAAATCGCCGAAGAAATATTTTTTTTCATATATTCGTTTTGATGTCTGGCCTGGGGCTCGAACCCTGGCCTTACGTCTAATAAGCCAACACACTACCTACTAGACTACGGCGACTTCAACTAACCAATTTGTGAACTTAATAATGTGTGGCTATTTCAGAGTTTTCAAAAGGCATTGTCATACATTGTATTCCATATTTAGTGGCCCTGAAAGAGAACCTGGAAGAACTCTTGCTGTAATTATTTAAGGCTCTTCAATGGCATCAAATTACACACAAACACAAAATTATGTGGTAAGAAGGTTAGTGTGTGACTAGTTGCATCATGTAGAATTGGCCTGTTGTAGTGATTAAAGTGTTCGGCTATAAACCTGAGTAATGCCGTTATTTCAAACCTTACACAAGTCGATAAGCCTCATCGCTCCGACTCCTGTTCCGCCTGCGAAACTTTATACAGAGTCGACTCCTGACGATAATAACGAATAAATAAGTAAAAAGTAACTCACCACTATGTATACACGATGAAGTTGCCGTAGTGTAGTAAGTAGAGTGGTGGCTTATTACACATGAGGCTACGGTTCAAACACCAGATCAGATCTCTCCAACAACAACGAACTATGAAAAAATATTTCTACGGTGACTTTCAGCAGATTACTGCAAAATCTCTGAGAGAAAATAAAATTGCCATGAACATTTTTCGCAAAAAATCTGTCGTTCGGAGTCGATATTAAACTGTAGGTCCCCTCACTCATGTATAAAATTAATAATCACAACATAAGTGGTATGAGAAGCTAGTTCGTAATCCTGACTGAAGGGTTGTAATGATAATTTATGTACATATGTATGTATACACTTAGAGTCTTATTTCAAGGCAAGCTTAGGTTGTGCTACAGTAAACCAATTATCTGTAATATTAACGAGAATTGTATAAAATAAAGAAATTTTTAAAATATATGGAGAGAAAGTAATGAATAAGGAAAAATATATGCGGACTTATGTACTTTAAATCCCAGTCCAGCAATGCTAGGATGGACTCCCATCTTGTCAAGTAAAATATATTTTTAAATAATGAATATGTATCGTTTTCTCTGGCCATGTTTGTACCTCATTTTCCAGGTGGCTTTAATTTGTTTCATACACGTAGAATCAACCAAATTCATTGGATTTCTGCTTTGCATTGATAAAACTAAAACGCTCTTTATTTGTGTCTCAAATACCATACTTTCCAAGTTAATATGTTATGTTCAAAGGTATGCAAATACTTTACCTTCAATTCCACAATCTTTGAATACATACATACATAATTGGTCATTACAACCCTTCAGTCAGGATTACGACCTAGCTTCTCACACCACTTATGTTGTGTGCGTTAATTTTATACATGAGTAGCGGGACCTACAGTTTAAAGTCGACTCCGAACGACAGTTTTTTGAGAAGCTTTTCATGACAATTTTATTTTACTCTCAGAGTTTTTGTCAGAAATCTGCTGAGAGGAAGTCGCCGAAGAAATATTTTTTTCAAATTTCGTTTTGATGTCTGACCTGGGATTCGAACTCGTGCCTTCAGTCTAATAAGCCAACACACTACCTACTAGACTACGGCGACTTCACAATCTTTGAATACTTTTAACAATTAAACAATAACAACAATAACAATAATAATAATTATTATTATTTTATTTATTTATTTATTAAACTGTTGTTGTTTGCGTTCTCATCAGTGCGTAAAAACCCCCGTAATTAATTAATAAATAATGAATTTTACATCATTTGTTATGAATGAAATTTACATGAATGATGTACAATGTTCTTATATATGCAAATGCTTTCAAGCCATTAATGTACGGAAAAACAAAAAAAAAAAAAAATACGAATAAAAAACAGAGAAAAACTGTACAGCAATATAACAATCGCTTGCGTATACGAATATTTTCTGTTTCATTTCCATTTCTCTAGTCTTTTTCTTGTCTTTTCTTTTCGTTTTCTTTTGCGGAGTTTAATTTGAAACTAAAAATTTGTTGAAATTATGCTTGAAAATGTTTTAAGAAGGCATGGATGACGGTTGATTGTGGTGGCATCCAAAGTAAAAAGTCTCAAGAGTCTTAAATTTGAAAACATAATTACAATTGTTATGTATGCCCCACCTCCCACCACCTTAAACTAACTGCCACTTACCACTTTTTTTCATTTCATTTAAAACTTTATTCATTCATTCATTCATTAAAGAAGAGACAAAAGAAATGAAACCTTAAATAATACAACAATAACAAATAAAAATGTCTAATTGCTGTTTTGTTAAACAAAAATTCAAAAAAAAAAAAAAAATAATTGTTTAATAGCAGCATAGAAGACTTCTTTTTAAAGGAAAAAATTGCTACAAATTGTCATAAATACTTATACACATACATACATATATACATTTACATATATAGGATCCTCCAGCAATGACTTCCGGAATTTATCAGTTGATAACGAACATTGAAGCTACATTCGTTCAGTTTGTTTTGCCCAATCACCATGAACGACCATAGGCAAATATGTGTTGTTGCTGAGAGAGATCTGAAGCAGAGATCAGCAATGAGTATTCAAAAAGATGAGTAGAATCGAATCATAATCATAACTTCTGATACTTCTACGCATTCATACTTATTTTAATATCATGGAATCTCTACTCATATTCAAACTTTGAAGTGCTCATCATATTCATATTTAACAATGTGTATGATGTTGACTTAGACTCTTCATAACTCAACAAATACAAGAATCACAAAATAAGTATAAGTCGCGTACGAACACTAAAATACTCACTAAATGCTTGTGTATATGCTCTGCTTGCTGCTCTGTCTTTTTTGCTTCTGTGACTTTGTGTGAGTCATTTTAATCATTTATAAGTATTTTTCTAAAGTTGTGAACTTTAATGAGTAAGCATATGAATCAAACATATTTCGAATGGCATGAGTTTGATGTCAACGTTGTACTCATACTCGTTGCAACCTGTACTTATAAATCAACGTTGTAGTGAGTACGAATGAATCAGGGTTTGTAGTTAAATTTCAATATTGTTGACTCACTTATCTTCAAAATTTCATGAGTTGTTATGAGTAGCCAAAAAACGATTCTTTGCTGATCTCTGATCTGGAGTAGTTGGCAATGACCCCGAATTTTCATCGAAGAATCATCTTCAGCGATGAGGCCTATATCTGGATCAATGGGTACATACATACATACATAAATGGTTATTACAACGCTTCAGTCAGAATTACGACCTAGCTTCTCACACCACTTATGTTGTGTGTGTTAATTTTCATACATGAGTGGCAAAACCTACAGCTTAAAGTCGATTATAAGCGACAGGTTATTGAGAAACTTTGCATGGCAATTTTATTTACTCTCAGAAATCTGCAGAGGGGAAGTCGCCGAAGAAATATTTTTTCATTTTCGTTTTACTACCACCTACTAGACTTCAATGTGACTTCAATGTGTACATCAACGACCCACATTATCGAATTTAAGACGGTACCAGTATACATGAGAACCAAGACTATCCACTGTATACCAAAAACGACCTTTTTTGTTGAGTATTTTGCCATCGTGCCATCGGTCCATATCTCTTTAGGAACGATATCGATCAGGTCATTTCTGTCTACGGCGAATACTATAAGTTGATGATTACCAACTCCTTTTAGCATGAATTTGATGAGCTCGACACCAGCTTGATGTGGTTTCAACAGAACGATTCTAAGTGCTACAAAGCTCATGGCAAACAGAATATTTTGCACCAGCTATTTGAGGGCAATATCATCTCACATGGAGGTGAAGAGAACTGATTACCGATATCAAGCGACTTGACGACGTTAGACTTTTTCTTGTGGGGTTTTCTTATGTGGCTAGTGTATGCGAAAAATCCACAAACCACTGCGGTCTTCAAAGCCAACATAACTCATGCCTTTGGTCAAATTCAGCGTGATTTTTGCGCAAGAATCATATAAAATTTAATATTTCTGATAGGCTCCAACCAGAAAAAATTTGGTAGACATTTAAGCGACGTTATATTCCACACATTATGGCTTCAATTGCTCCTTCAAACAAATAGAAAATGTAGATGATACCTCACACACCCTCTATTTTATTTAAATTTAAAAAATGAAAGCTCTCAATGAAAGACCCTATTAGAAATATTATTTTTAGTTCAAATTTTGTTGCCAAAAAGACCAAAAAAAAATTTAAATTTATGTTTGAAATTTAAATAGAAACTGAACGACAAAGAAATATTGGAAACAACAAAAGAGAAGAAGGTCTGTGGACTGAGTGAATGGGTTAAAGTTAGAATTGATAAAGGAAAATAACAACAAACAAGAAGAAGAAACAGAAACAGAAAATACGCCAACAAAATAGAATGAAAATGGAAACGCTACAAGAGTCGTACATGTGCATAATTTATTCAATTAAATTTTGGCTCATTTAGAAGACAAACACCAACAATAAAATGCGAAGTACAACACGAGAACAGTGGATTGAGGTGATTCCTGTGTTTTCGAAATTTCCAAGGAGTTCACTATTTCCGGTTTGATAGCACGTGTTGTCTGGTAGATAAATATAAGAAGACATACAGCATTGAATAATTGGAATTACAGACTGACTATAATGATTATATAAATTAAAGGAAACAATATATTGTCGACATCAAGAGTAATAAGTTTTTTTTAGACTGGGCTGTGCTAGGGAGTACTCTTATCAAATCGTTAAATTTGAAATGAATTACCAGAATAGCAAGCTCTTATCATGATCTGCTATATCCCTTGTAAATATGTATGTGACTTTCGTTCCACTGTGTTACCGTTGGTTACATAAAGTTAGTCAAGCTGAGTCTTTGGTTGATAATCTCAAAAACCCTTACGATTCTTCTTATAACCTTACAATATAACGAAATTAAGTTGTAAAAACAAATTCCGCAAGTCCCTTAGGGTTCGAAAATGTGCCATCATCAGTTAACAACTGTAAGATTCCCTGTCCTGTATTAGGCAAGGTAATTTCGCTTTTAACCGCATTGGTCATATCTGACACTATCCAGTGGGAATTGTACTCTCACATGCCAGCAAAGTTTGCGCTGAACTTAGATACACGATATCTAGCCAGACAAGATATTTTTTCAGGTCCTCATGCTAGAACGTGTTTCCCTCATATGTAAATTGCATGAGTTGTCAGAATATGAAAGTGGTCGAGCTTTCTAGTGCTAATGCTGCAACTTAGGGCAGATAACGCTTCTCCGAATTGGAGGGGTTATTAATATGTATGAGTGGGAAGAAGAAAAGATATCGCTGTACTGTTTAACGGACTCTCTTTTTTTACATTTGGTTTCTTTGCGAGCAGTCGCCATGGTCTAGTAGGTAGTGTGTTGGCTTCTTAGACGAGAACCCGCGGTTCAACCCCAGGTTAAGGCATCTCAAACAAAACGAAATATGAAAAATTATTTTATTCGGGGACTTCCTCTCAGCAGTCGTCTTCTGGTAAAAATAAACCCTTCTGGGCAGTTTTCAGAAGTAAACAAAATTGTCATGAAAAGTTTCTTAAAATCTGCCATTCGGAGTCGATTTTAAACAGGACCTACAGCCACTCATGAAAAAAATTAATACACACAACATGAGTGGTTTGAGGTTGTAATCCTGACTAAAGGGTTGTAAAGACAAATTAAATAAGTAAGTAAGTCCTTGAAGATCAGATAGCTGACAGAAAGCTTTCCATTTTCTCTTATTTTCTACTCTCTGCTGTTTTAGTTCAATCAAGCTTAAGCAGTTAAAAAACTGATTAGTCTACTGTAGTAGACTCAGGAGTAATATTGTAGCCATTTTTTGCTGCTGAGAAACAGAACCATCTTTGAAGATGTATTACCTACAATGGTGTCGAATTTTTCTAATTGTATACTTACCTTCATATCCTTAGGTTTAAGTTTAGGTTAGAGGACGTGTACTTGCAATTAAGACAAGTACTATACTCGGAGGTCAAGTTGATCCATTTTACTACATCCTAAAGGAGAGAGGGTAATAGAGGAGATAGGGAAAAGGAGAGGAAACCTTCATATGATATTCGTTACGATTTTCTCTGCGGGGACAGAGGACTTTTTGAATGGATTATTTGTAGGAGGTTTAAAGCCAACCAATTTTCCAAACTTTAAAAATCATGATGAAAATTTCTTCACGTTCTCCACCTATACGAATGTAAATTGCTCCGATTGTTAGGTTGTAGACAAGCACCTTACCACCAGACCACGCCGCTCTACTCGAATTGGAAGTTGAATTTATAATGTAAAGTATACCTGACGCTATGCTTTCGATTCTTATGGTATTGTACGGTTTAGTTGTTATATTTCCCAGCGTATGAGTTATGTATATAATGCGCTATATAAGCTCCTCAACGATGTGGACCTTGTACATCTAGCAGCTACGCTCACTCGGCCATGTCGTTTGAATGGATGAGGATGCTCCGGCGAAACGGGTATTAGTCGCCGTAGTCTAGTAGGTAGTATGTTGGCTTATTAGACGTAAGGCCATGTCAGACGTCACCAGCAAAACGAAAATGAAGAAATATTTCTTCGGCGACTTTCTCTCAGCAGATTTGTGGCAACAAATCTGAGAGTAAATAAAATTGCCATGAGAAGTTTCCCAAGAAAAATCTGAGTCAACTTTAAAACCGAGTCAACTAAAACATAAGTGGTGTGAGAGACTAGGTCATAATCCTGACTGGATGATTGTAATGACTTCCGATTCTTATGGTATTGTATAGTTTGGTTCCAATTTTGCCAGGAGTGTTAACTAGAAAATCATTCCTTATAGAAGACAGCATTATTATAACCCGATGAGTGTTAGTTAGCATAGTCCCTGGTAAAGTTAATTGCATGTCGTGTTATAATCCATGTTAAACACTGTGCAACATTAGCAATTTTAAATGTAGTCTTATAAAAAGAAACAACAACTACAACAACAACAATCAAACATTAGCATTTAAAACATAGAGAAACAATGAATAATGTCTTTAGAATCCATAGATATCAAATGGGTGCCACAAAATATCTACAAGAATCATACAATTACAACAGCAAACGAAGGAAGAGTGGCAGGGATTTACAGAGAAAAACCAACTTATGCTGATGTTTTCTTAGCTCTACAAGAATACAATTCACTTCAGCATAGAGAAGCCAAAATAAGACAAGGAAAAGTTGAAATGTATTACGGCATAATTAAGCTTTCTTAAGTATGATGATTTAAAATATTTAATGATTTTATATTATATTGGACTAGACTTTCCTATAAAATACATCATCTTACAATACCCTGTGTGCGTATGTGTACAAATATATGTATAGGGAATGTGGTAGCAACTGAAAGCGTTGCAAAAGAAAATTTTGTGTTGCACACATGTGCTCCCATTACTCAACATCTTCTTAAATAATGCACAATAATCACATTCCATTTCGTACAAATTAGTTTCAATTGCCAGAAAACATAAGAAGCATTCGACAGAAGCAACAAAACAGACTCAACAAAAAAAAAAAAAAAACGCGCAGAAAAAAGATTGAAGTATAGCGACAGCTACTGGCAGCCAAAATAAAATTCAACATTAAGAACGAAGACAAAGAGGGCAAAAAATGTTACCCAAAAGTAAGGCACATTTCAATATGGCTGTGTTACCGCTATGAATATGGTACTGTTAGTATAAACAACAACAATGGCAACAACATTAACAAAGACACTAAAAAAGGAAAAAAAAACTTTAAATCAGACATAATGAGTCTCTCTGGCAAAAATTAAAATCGCACAATACAAGACAAGGGGAGCAAAAAAAAAAGAACAAGGAAAAGAACAACAACAGCAACATTCTATTAAAATAAGCAAGACAGAAGGCCTACCGAAAAATATATTCAACACCCCTTTCTACCACCGTTACTTGCACTTACTCTCACACATATGGAGATCCATCTACGGATGGATGAATGATGATGCCTTCGTTATGAAAAATCCTCTTCCCAACGTACCATACATACATGCAAATACATGTAAACGTTTCGCTGACGTACCCATACATACAGTAAGCGTCAAAAGAAACTGTACTGTAAGTATAAAATTCTAACAATCACCAAACTCAACTTTTACCACTTAAGGAGAGTACCCTAAAAAATTTGAGAATATTTCGAAATTTTTTTGTTATTTTTTTTTTGTTTCAATTTTAAAAACTGTCAAACAAAAAAATTTTAGATTAAAAATAACGGTAATTTTTTAATGTATATATTTTTCTTAATGTACACTTTCTTTTGACGCTCACTGTACATACGGTAACAGTAGCTTTACGTTATAAAAATGTTTACAATATTAAATGAAAAAACGGAGAAAAAAAAACGTAATGGGAGCAATGAAATTAAACATTAAGAGAAGCGCAAAATAAAACAAAAACAAAAAGAAACTAAAGAAGCAACGACGAACAAAAATTATTTCATTCATTAAAATTTAAAATGTCTTAATCTCACGAAAGAAATCAGAAATTCATGTTTTTTTATTTTTTGTTTCCCTTGCCTTTTTGAACGGCGTACGCCTTAGTAGAAGACATCAGAAGGGTACAGCATTTATTGGATTAACGAAAAGTCAATTTCGTTGAGCACCTCCAATGGCATGATTAAATCCTCTGATATGCAGTTAAAGATTATTGGAAATGACAAGTAGACGGCAGTGTATAAACGATTATGTTTTTAATGTGTTAAGCAACTACTTCTTTTTAAGAATACGTTGGTAATTAACTTAAGGCCATAAAGGATGTTCCTAGGATTCTAAAATTTGAATCCAAATTTTGAATCTAAAACTTGTCCACGGCTTCAGTGCAACCTGTTGCATTCAAACATAACCTTTCCAGAAGTTAGATCAAGAGGAAGTTGAATGTGAAATATATTCACACAACCAAACTATTTAAAAACAAGAAATTGATACCCAGCACTTAATCCTTAGATTTGGGTTGATATTGGTGTTAACAGGAGACTAATTCATGAATTTGTGCCATGGGACAGCACAATACGGTGGCTTTTTATATCAAAATCCCATTAAGTAGTCGCAGTCTAGTAGCTGAAGTCACCGTAGCCTAGTAGGTAGGTGTGTTGGCTTATTAGACGTGAGGACACGGTTCAAACCCCAGTTTAGACATCTAGAACAAAACGAAGTATGAAAAAATATTTCTTCCACAATTTCCTCTCAGCAGATTTCTGGCAAAAACTCTGTGAGTGAAATAAAATTGCCATGAAAAGTTTCTCTAAAAACCTGTCGTTCAGAGTCGACTTTAAAACTGTGAATTCCGCCACTCATGTATAAAATTAACACACACAACATAAATGATGTGAGAAGCGAGGTTGTAATACTGATTAAAGGGCTAAAATGATCAATTATGTATGTATGTAATCTAGCATTTTGCTTATTAGCCGCGAAACCGTGGTTCAAACCCCTGATCAGATATCTCGAACTAACGCAATATGAAAGAAAAATTCAGTGTCTTTGTCTCAGCAGTCTTCTGACAAAAATTCTGGGAGTAAATAAAAACTGACATGAAAATTGTCTTAAATCTATCGTTCAGAGTCGCTTTTTAACTGTGAGTACCACCACTCCTGAATAAAATTAACACACACGATGGTGTGAGAAGTTAGGTTGTAATCTTGACTAAAGGGTTGTAATGACCAATTATGATACTGGGCACTAAAACCGTAGAATGGGGCTTTTTATCACGGAAGAGCACAATAGGGCGGTTTTTTATATTAAATTCTCATTAAATCGTCGTAATCTAGTAGGTAGTGTGTTGTTTATTAGGCGCGAGCATTCCTCTTAGCAGACTTCTAGCAAAAATGCTGATAGTTAATAAAATTGCCATGAAAAGTTCGTCAAAATCTGTCGTTCGGAGTGGACTTACTACTGTAGGTTTCGTCACTCATGCAGTAAATAATCAGAGACAACAAGTGTGGTGTTAGAAGTTAGGTTGTAATCCTAACTAAAGAGTCACCGGATCACAGTCATCACAAATCAGGCTGACAAATTATTTTCTAATAATGAAATAAGAAATCTTGAGTCGATTTATTTGGTTTAATTTCACTTTAGAGTTTTGATTTCCGAAATTACTTAATGCCTAATCCAATATAACAATGAAAAAGGGTAAGGGGATGTGGTAGATATGGTACGAGTACAATAATTCAGAAACAAAACTAAATGGATCACAAAAATCCAGAGATGTTGCAGAATATTTGTGTTTCTTTAGTTCGTTGATTTTGTCCCTTCTGTTGTTTTCTTTTCGTTTCCTGCACATTCATCCAGCCATCCATCCATCGATTCATTCCTCCTTCTCTAACTGTCTGTCTCCTGCATATTGTATGTTTATTTATATTTCTTTCTGTTTTTTTTTCCTACTTTTGCTTGTGAAATTAAACTCATTCAGATGCAAAAACCGTTTTTTTATTTTTACAATTTGGTGGGGTTTTTTTCGCACTTTTTTTTTGTCGTTAATGCCGATACGCATCGTCTCTTAAAAGAAAACGCTTCAATTCAATGTAAACGCAAATAAATTAAAGGAGAAAATAAAAAATAAAAATCACCACCACCGAAATAGTTGCAGAGAAACAAAACTGTAGGCAAATAATGCCATCGCAAGGCCCATTCTTTTTTTTGTTTTTTTTTTTTTTGTCTTCAAAAAAAGAGACAAATTTTATATGCCTTCAGATAAGTGGCAACAATAAACCCGTTCATCACAAGCAGCCAAAAAAAGAATTGAAATTCAAAGGAAACATTTACAAATTTTATGTCCCAAAGTGACACTCGGAGTTCGAAAATCCGATTGATCAACATTTTGAAGTGTTGGAATTTTAAGTGCTAATTTTTATTTCTACTCCGCTCCGCTCCACTCTACTCTACTCTACTTTGAAAACGTAATTCTTAAGAATTTCGCATGATTCTTTGACCCTCAATGTAATGCGCTTTGAAAATGTGTTGAATGAAATTTAAATTTATCACCAGTGTTGTCAATTAAGTGGATTTCAATGAAGTATTTAACTTGAAAATATTCGTAATGAGTTGTAGTATTTTAATTGGACAGATTTATGAGAAAATTTGGAAATTATTTAAATACAGCTCAAAAGAGTTTTATTTGAAACAAACAGACTTAAAATTAGTCGAGACATGCACCAGTTTTCATCTCCCTCAATGCTTAAAAAAGTTACCCTCTTCTATGAAACAAGAATTTTAAACTTTGAAAATTAGATTTTTGATACTGAGGTGCAAATGGAAACTTCTTCACTCATTTAGCTTATGAAATCAGCATTTTAAGCAAGAAAATGTTTTTCGTAATTCATTAGAAGGTGTGATAAAAATGACAAAAGCTTTGATACAAAACGAGTGCTCATTCACCAGTGCATTCATTCAGTCCATAGTTTTTCTAACTTATTCGAGTGCGTAAAATTATTGTTACGTTTCTACCTTTTTAAAAACTTTTAAATATGAGTTCGTTTATTGCAAACCAAGTAAAAAGAAATATGTGTCTTATTTTAATTAAACTCTCTTTATTGTCCACACTTTCTTATGTGCCACTGTTCACACTTAACCGATACAACAATAATTACTACAATTTATTGCTTGTTCACTATTATTCACAGACAACTATTCGCTATACTGCTCACAACGGATATCTTCGAACCACGACTTTTTACTTCGCACGCAACTTGTCTTCACACCGCGACTGATTAGTTCACACGCAACTTCACGCAAGGCTGTCTGAATTCTAACTGACTCGCTCGTCTGCTTTGTCTTGCCCTTTTATAGTCCAACACGAACAGTACATCGGACGTTCTTGAAGAAGAATGTTCGCTGTTCCGCATTCTCGAAAACTCTATAGCGACTGCATTGCTTGTTGTTGCGTTTGCATACTTGTCTGTTCCTTTTTCTCTCATACTTGTTGTAGCTGGTTTATTTATAAGAAGTTCGATGTATGTGTTAGTGTATATTTGTGTCGTGTGTATTGTGTACGTATTGTCTCTTGTTGTTGTAGCTTTTGTTTTTATGTGAAACGATATTAGGTCGTTTCGATCTGCGTAACATTATTATATTAAAACTTTTGCTAAGAGAAAGATTTTTTTCATGGCAATTTTAATTTTCTCTCAAAGTTTTTGACAGAAGACTGCTGCGGGGAATTGGCCCAAGAAATATTTTTTTTCCATATTTTGTTTTGTTCGAGAGTTCTGGGTTGGGTTTTGAACTGCGATTAATACATATAGCGACTTCAGGTGGAACTGCTTGTGTTCCTTAATCGTAAAATGATACAAAAGCCCACTAATTTTTATGCGAAATATACAGTGGACAGCAAAAGTATTAGTACTCCAATATATTTTGACAACAAAAAACACCTCACAGGCTTAATACTCTTGCACAAAGTCCCGATATGACTTCAAGAGGGTGTGTAGGAGATCATTTGAAAGAAGTCATCTGAAACTTTTCCTTATTTTTCTCTTGTTTTATGAAAAACATTAAAAAAATTTGTTGTTTTATAATAAAACAGAAATGAATTAATAAAATAAATATAAAAAATTTAATTTTTTATACAAACTATTGGTCAAAATTCATGAAATTGTCAAATACATATACTGTGTATCATCATAAAACGGCTTTTGTTTCACTGCATTTTTTTTTTTTTTTTTTTTGTTGAATAAAAAGAGTTCTCTTGAAAATCCATTCGTAATTGTTAGCTTGAGGAATATTTCAGGATATTAAAAATAAAGCTCTGTCTATACTCGAATGTAGAACGGTATTGTTCTAAAAGCCTTTTTAATTTATCGTCCAAAATTAGTTAACCTAACAAGGAAACCATAAAAACTTGGAGAAAATTCTCAAGTGGTTTTCCATAGTTTCGACACCCAGTTTGTAGTAGAAACTATCTTGCTCAATCGCAGACTGTTACTACCCGACTATTTAACACCAAACCCTTGTTTGTAATCTTAGGGAACTAAATCTGTCGAATACGGTGTCTGATGAAGTAATTCGACTTTTAATCTATGAGCATGGTTGCAGTGAATGTGTGCATGCGTGTACATTGCCATGATGAAACAAAACTTTCTTTTTAATAAAGGCAACTTCTTCAATCAATGCTATAAATTACTTGGTTATTTCCGTTTGGAAATAACTAATCAGAATTATTCCATGTGGATCTCTAAAACAAGCTGATATGACCTCGGCTACAGATGACAATGTATTTGCTTTACATACCTTAACAACACTTTAGTTGAGGTAATGAACCAATTTTTTTCACAGCAATTAGGTTCTCCTGTAGCTTTTAAAAGAAGAATGTTAGAGAGGGGGTTGTCGGAGGAAATATTTTTTATTTCATATTTCTTTTTATTTTAAGATACCAGATATGCGGTTTGAACTCTTGAGGTCTGGCCTAGTAAGTCCACATTCGACTACGTCAACTATTTTTGGGACAAAATTGTCCCAATTCATACATACATAATTGGTCATTACAATCCTTCAATCAGGATTACCGATTAATGAAAATTAAAGAAGCAAAAGTCTATGATCAACCCTATCAAAAGCTTTACTGAAATCAGTATAAATTACATCAGTCCGAGGTCTGGCAAGAAAACCCCTGAAAACATGTGTAGTAAATTCAAGAAGATTAGTGACAGTCGACCTCCCTTTCAAAAAACCTTGCTGGAAAGGGGATATAAAAGATCTCGTATTAAAAAAGAGATAATCCGTCACCAATTTCTCCATCAACTTGGGAATAGCACTGACTTTGGCAATACCCCTGTAATTGGAAATATTGGATCTATTACCCGACTTATGCAAAGGAATTATAAACGAACTCTTCCAAATAGATTTAAAATGACCAGCCCTCAGAAGCCTATTGAAAATAAAGATCAAAGGACCACTCAAGGCAACAGCCCACTGTCTTAAAATACACGCCGGTACCCCGTCAGGGCCCGGCAAGTATGTAAGTTTCAGTCCAGACAAAGACTCAAGAACAGACTCCTCATCAAATGAATATATATTAGAAATAGATACACTTCCCACTGAATAAGGATACGAAAAACTGCTACTTAGATCAGGGCCCGAGTCCAACTGTTATTAAGTAGACTGAAAAAAGTCAGCAAACATATTCGAAATATCAAGGTAACTAGAGGATGATACGCCCTCATAAAACATCTCAGTGGGAAACAAAGATGATTTACGTTTAGCTCGAACGAAGTCGTAAAACGACTTAGGATCGCTAGCGAAGTTCGACCTGACTCTAATCATATATTCCTCATAACAGTAATGATTCATCCTACGATAATCCGTACGCGCCCCAGAGTAAAGAGCATAATCAACATCAGTACCTGATCTAACAATCTTTTTAAATAACCTCGATTTTCTGTTCCTTAACCTTGACAGTCTAGCCGAATTACACGGAGGACCAGAACGCTCCAAACGACTATTTACAAATGGAACACAATCCCTAAAACATTTAAATAATACCTCATAAAAGCCATCCAAGATCCTGTCAAGTGAAAGATAGTCATATGGAGGTGAAATAAGTATAGACGACCAATCTACAGAGGAAAGTAGTGTATTTAAACGACTAAAATCCGTACGATGGAAATTAAAACGCCCCTCAACACCAGATGAGCGATCAATTACAGGAGGTAAACAAAGATCAACTTCAATAGAAAGTAACAACGTAGGATGATAACTATCCTCAGGAAAAGATATAGGATCAATGCGAAATAAGGAAGAAATACAAGATCCAAAATTCTACCCATTGAATTCAATAAACCATTAACCTGGAAAAGACCTAGATCACACATAGCGGACAGAATTTCATCATAGGATGGAATTGAAGAACTAATGACCCAGTCCCAGGTGAAAAATTCCAGGATGTATGCGGAAGATTAAAATCACCAAGGACTACTATAATCCCCTCTTGCCGCATTGAATCAATTACTTTAGAAATCAAAACGAAGTGAGCCCTATAGATATGAATGTCAGAACAGGGAGGAATATACGAGCAAGTAATGTATATAGACTTTCCACGATTATAGACCCTAACGCAAATTAACTCAATATCCTCAGAAGAACACAAGTCAACCAATTCAGATGTGTATTTAGAGCAAATGGAAATGAGAACACCACCCACGTCCTAGCTTCTCACACCACTTATGTTATGTTTGTTAACTTTATACATGTTTAAAGTCAGTTTAAAGTCGACTCAAAACGACAGATTTTTGAGAAACTTTTTCATGGCAATTTTATTTATTCTCAGACTTTTTGGCAGAAATCTGCTGAGATGAAGTTGGTCTTATACGGAAAAAATGTGAGCCTTTAATCAAAGAATCGGAAAATGTCCAATTTTTGCAAAAAAAAAAAAAAAACGATAAAAAAAGAGAAAAAAATTTTGGGCAGAAGACGGACGCCATTAAACAATGACTTCAGATTGATTTCCTTTTTAATTGCCCCATTGATTAAAGGCTGCTACTGATGAATTAACTGCACTTTTGATTTTCTGTGTATATTTATTGTTTTTCAATTCTACAAACTATATTCTCCTTATACAACAAACATAATATTATTTAGGGAATATTTTATTTCAAGTAAATAATTATAGAGTATGAGTCACTTTGGTTGCCTTGGCAGCTTAGTCAATAAATTTTTCAAGCAAAATTTGCATTCCCTCTCAATCATGTTTAAATGTTTCGTTTAATTTCTTCCAAAACAGTTTTTAAAAGACGTGTTTTGATCAAATAAATCAAATTGGGTTACAAGTAAAAGAGAAAACAATTTGACGACGAGTGATAAATCATGCGGAATGAAAAATGTTATACAAGAAGGCAAATTTTCAAAAAAAAAAAAAAGAGATGTTGTTGTACTTCTGAGAAAAAAAACACGCGAAAAAGATACAATTAAGGAATTGAAGGAAGAGCATCTGCAGCAGTAGCAGCAGCACAAGAAGACAAAGAAATGAGAAGAAAAGGAAAAAAAACAGGCGGCAATTAAATTTTGCAAAAATTCACATTAAAGTCAACATTATTTTGTGGACCCACACACAGAAACGACAATGCCTTAACAGGAAATTTTTTTTTTGGTGGGAGCCAAATGGAGAGAAAAAAACCTTATAACGTGCTTACACAAATAATGTGGCAAATCAAGAATCCGGGGATTCTAAGGAAAACACAGTCACACAGCTTCTAGAAACCAAACAAAACTACGCTTAAATTTAAACAAACAAATCAACGAACAGCAACATTTTAGTTGTTTTAATTAAGCGAATCACATACTCATACATACACATACATACAAAATAAACAATAAGCATACAAGTATGTATGTACATATGTACGTGCAACATACAAACTAACTGAAGCCTAAATGGGAACAGTGGCAAATTTTGTTTGGTAGCAAAACAAAAAAAAAAAAGAAACAAAAAGTAGAGATTGCATACGAGTATATTGCGAAAATAACAAGAGGATTTAGCACTGCGTGAGACTTAAGTTGAGATTTTAAAGCGCTTAGAAACTGTAACAAAATAAGTTCGAAGCCACATGCACCAGATCACACAGACTGACTAGCACTACCACTGTATGGTAATGAAAATGATAACGAAAGGCAGCCATAAAAGCCAAGCAACAGTAAGAAAATTGCATTTAAATAAATAAACAAATCAATTGCGAAAGATACAGTCAGCAAAACAAATGAACGAACGAACGCATAAGCAGACAGACAAACAAACAAATCTTTGGAAAAATTAAATTAAACTTAAGCAATGCTACACGCACACACAACACAACAAATCAATTGTTTATCACTTCAATAATGTGATTGCTTCAGCATTAAATTAATGCAACAACAGCAACAACAACAACATCAGCCAGTAATCAACAACTGCAGCAGCAACAACAGCCAGCATCAACGACTAAACAATTAAATGTTGCACAAACATAGGAGAAGAGATTTACTACATTCGCCTTAAAAAGATTGCCTCATCATTGTACAACAATATCTACAGCAACAACAACAAAAATTTTGCATGTAACATCACCAACAACAACAACAACAACATTAAGATGCTTTGAAACAAAACTAAACAATTGCTAACTAATCTTACCTTTGAGTGTATGTACATACATATGTACATATGTGTGTGGCTGATGAAAAAGTGTTGCAAATCTAAGAAAATTACAAAAAACAGGCAACCAATACTTACAACACCACACCATGTGGGGACAGACAAATTGAAAAGTTTGAATATTCATTCACAGTCACTGTCTCCTTACACCGAAACTTAATAGACTCACAGCCTTACAAACTACGCATACACATACAATACCTACACATACCTACGAATTTTAATTTGCCACATCAGCGGCCAAAGCAAACCAAAAAAAAAAGCAGAAAACCATGCTCAAAGAAAAAATCATTAAACCACGTTGCAATAAAAGAAAAAGAAAAAAAAAACGGAATAAAAATGAAACGAAACTATCCCTAATCATAGGCATTGGTTAGGTTTTGCTTTGTGTCTTTTAATTTTCGACACCCTACAATTGGGAACAAGCAAGCAGGTTACTTGATGGAACACTGCGAATACTGTGGTGTCCCCAACAAGCTGTACTGTTCGCGTTTTTATTTGAGAGAATGCTGACTATATTGGATCGATTATTATGAGGCATCAAATGGTACAGTCTAGTAAGTAGTGTGTTGGCTTATTAGACGTAAGACCACAGTTCAAACCCCCGGTCAGACATCAAAACAAAATATGAAAAAATATTTCTCCGGCGACTTCTTCTCAGCAGATTTCTGGCAAAAACTCTGTGAGTAAATACAATTGCCATGAAAAGTTTCTCAAAAATCTGTTGTTCGATGTAGACTTCAAAATGTAGGTCCAGCGACTCATGTCTAAAAATTAACGCACACGACATAAGTGGTGTAAGAAGCTAGGTCGTATTCTAACTGAAGGATGGTAATGACCAATTATGTTATATGTATCAAATGGTATCAAAGAAATTTGTTACGTAGCATTTTAAAATTGCTAAAAAGAGCCGCAACGTCAGCAATCCTCGTGAAAAACGTTCTCTCCTCCGTACAACACATTATGAAGTATTAACTAAAGCATAACAGGCATATTAACTGGCCATTAACAACCTAATTAAAGGGCTTCGGCCTGCCTTAACACATCCTTCCAGGCACCTCTGCTTCTTGGGAGTTGGTCACATCAATCGATGACAGGGTATCCTCAATTTGGTGCTTCCAATGCAAACAAGGTCGTCCTCTTCGCCGAATTCCGCAGATCCCCTCATCAAATAGCCGTCTCGTGCTTCTCCATTTAAACGATATGGCCAATCCAGCGCAGTCGCTGGATATCAATACGCTGCACAACGTCTATGTCGTTGAGGAACTCATACAGCTCACTGTTGGATCGTATGCGGAAATCATTGCATAAGACTTTTCTCTCGAATACTTTCAAGGCTAACAGGCATACGCTATGGCTTATTTATTCTCTACTTACATCACACCTCAACTTAAATCATACCCTACTCATTACAAAGAAATAACCGAGAACACCAAGAGCAAATCTGAAATAATGAAATGACGGACTGGGATCAATCTAATCTCGTTACTGAAAAAAATTCTTTTTTCTTACAGTAGAGCCTAATCACTTACACTACATTAAATTATTTTTTTATTATTTTGAAACACTTGTTGATTCCTTTATTTGCGTAATACACTGAGCATCAAAAGAAACTGTATACCATGGATAAAATTCTAACAATCAACAAAATAAACTTTTACCACTTAAGGAGAGTGCCCGAAAAAATTTGTTAATATTTCGAATTTTTTTGTAATTTTGTTTGTTTCAGTTTTATAAACTGGCAGTGAAATAATTTTAAAATAAAAATAATGGTAATTTATTAATGTATATGTTTTTAATGTACAGTTGATTTTGACGCCTACTGTATAACATCGTTTAAATGTCCGCCACGCTTTCTCTGGGTAAAGCTCATTTCATGACTCTAGCACATAAATTAGGATGAATGTGAACGCGGGCATGGTATTTGTTGGCTTTGAGGACCACTGCCGTTTGCAATTTATTCGCATACACTTGCGACTTGAGAAAACTCGACAAGAAAAAGTCTAACGGGGTTAAATCGCACGATCTCTGTGACCAGATCACATATCTCCATGTTAGATGACCATGCTCTTTAATCGGTCATGCAGAACATCCAATGTGGCATTGGATGTGTGGCACATAATGATGATGAATTCTTGTTCAAACCATATTATGTTAGTAATCATTGACTTATGGTGGTCACTGTTAGCAGTACTGCCCTAATATAGATCGCCAGCCCATAATCCACACCAAACAATGACTGCTCTTAGATATCATGTGGTTTGGTATCGTGCCAAATTCAATAATTTTTTTTTTTTTTGTTCGTGTACCTATTAATTCAGCAATTGGACTTATCCTTGAAGATTATTTTACGATGAAAATTGGGATCTCTTGACCACTGCTGTCGTTGTCTATAGCCTAATATAGTGATTTCGTAAAACAGATTGAATAAATGTTAACCAATTTAACAGATGTAACTTCAACAGTAAACATAGTACATACATAGTTGGCCATTACAACCCTTTAGTTAGGATTACGATCTAGTTTCTGACACACCACTTATGTTGTGTGCGTTAATTTTATACATGAGTGGCGGGAAATACAGTTTAAAGTCATTTCCGAACGACAGGATTTTGAGAAACTTTTTCATGGCATATATCATATAGATTTGGCCGTAGTCTAGTAGGTAGTGTGTTGGCTTATTAGACGTGAGGCCACGGTACGAACCACAAGTCAGACATCAAAACGAAAAAATATTTCTCCAGCGACTGCTCATGTATAAATTTAACACACACAACATAAGTGGTTCGAGAAACTAGGTTGTAATTCTGACTGAAGTGTTTTAATGACCAATTGTGTAGTGTATGATCAGGCTCCTTATACTCATGCTCTTTCTCATATTTGGAGTTGCTTGGCCTTTCTATGATAGCCGTTGTTGATTTTATCCCTTCTAGGGGATCAGGGATTATTTGAAAGAGGGTTGAAGTCCTATGCTGAACGTTTTCCTCATCTTCTAACGGATTCCAAGCTGGATAGCACGAGCAACGGATTTTATTTTTTTTTTTTTTTTGGTGAAACCAGCACTCAGGGGGTGGCCCCTATTCATGCAGTGCATTGTGTTGGTTTTTAGGAAAATGGGTTATAGGAAGGTGGAAGAGAGGGAGTAGTGTTTGTGGACATTTCAAGATGCGAACGGCAAGGAAACGAGTTGCTGCTAGGTGACTATAAAATGGCCAGTGCTATACCTTCACCATTAGACAGTCTACAGCAATCGTCCCCAAGAAGCCCGCACCCTTCAGTCCTAGCTTCTCACACTACTCATGTTGTGTGTGTTAATTTTATACATGAGTGGCGGGACCTACAGTTTAAAGTCGACTCCGAACGACAAATTTTATTGAGAAGCTTTTCATGGCAATTTTATTTACTTTCAGAGTTTTTGCCAGAAATCTGCTGAGAGGAAGTCGCCGAAGAAATATTTTCGTTATTTCCCAGGTCAGACATGGGATTCGAACTCGGGCCTTCAGTCTAACAAGCCAACACACTACCTACTAGACCACGGCGACTTCAAAGAAAGAAAAAAAATCTGTTTCTAGACAAAAAGAGTCGTAGGACACATGTTGCATCCTTAGAAAATGCAATTCAAAACCATCCTATTCGATGAGTAATGCCTCAATTGAACGGTCTAGATCTGCATTTAATTTCTGAGTAATGGTGGTGGTGGTGGTGGTGGTGATGGTGATGGTAGTTTTTTTCTAAACCTGACTTTTGTTTGTCTTACGTTTTAAGTGTTGCATACAGAAGCGAAAACAGTACAAAAAACTTTATGGTTGTTCTCTGGTTTTTTTTTCTTCCTTTGCTGCTACTACTACTGCAGTTACAGAGCGATGCAATGATGATGATGAAGGTAAAAGGAAAAAAAAACTACTTTTTGGTGTACATGGTGCATGAACGACTGCGAGTAGTATTCGGCTTTCGTTTTAACATGTTCTTTAAAGTACATTAACGAATCGCCACCTTAAGGAATTGCACACCTGATACAAATCTTTAAAAGCAGTAACAACAACAACAACAACAAAAAAATCAAGCAAGTATTTTTATTTGTTGCATATGCCACTACTAAAGTATTTTTATTTTTATTGTATTTTTGTTGTTGTTAGAGCTTTAGCTATTTTGTAAAATTCATTTAAGTTAAGATTTGTTTTTTGTTTTTATTTTTATTTTAATGTTTGAAATAAATTTCATTTCAAACCATGTTTAGGTTTTATTATAACAACAACAAAAACTAAAAAATTAAACGTTTTTAAAACCTTACCAAGATCAGGTCAAATCATGTTGTATTCCTGGAGATATTTTGTTTTTTTGGTCTCAAACATTGTACGTATTTAAGTTTTGTCTGCCAATAATACTACACTCCTACCGGCTAGTTGCAGATCTCTGTTGCGGTTGTATAGAACAAGAGAACGAGAGACATACTACGACTACGTACATTGCCGTTTGTTTGATGCTTCCAAAAAGTCATGAGCAAAACTAATGGACCAATGTCACGCAACATGATGCATTTTATTTTGTTGCAAACAGAAATCAACGCATTGCGCTTAATGTATTTGCACCACAAATCCCAGCCAGACACTCCGATTGCTGGTGTTATACATGTGACAACAAAAACACGAACAACTGCACGCAGCCATTGCCGCAATAATATTAACAACAACTACAACACCAATAAAGGAATAACAAACAGACAAGAATGTTCAGTTTTTAATTTTTTTTTTTTTGTGGTATTCCATGTTTTTCTAAATGGATAATCGATTTCATTTTGTTTCAATTGTTTTCGTTTCTTTTTGTATGTCTTTTGAAGGTTAAAATATTTACAAGTTTAATTTGGCATATTCGCTTAGACAAAATGCCTATTAATTGAAAAGAATTTCAGTTTTACCAACGCAATCAATATTTATTGAAATCTATTGGAAATACCATTGCAAGTGGTAACGAGAGACAGAAAGGGTGTTTAAAAATTTAAAAAAAAAATTTAAAAAAAAAACATAATTTCGTACGAGCTCAGCTGCAAAATTTTATCGTAAACAACACACTCTACTTTGAGTTCCATAACTTTGGTCTAATTTGAATTCTCTCCAAAAAATAAGATTTAAGGGGTTATGCAAATAAGGGGTGATTTTTTAAAAGCTATAGGAAAATTTTTCAAAAAAAAAACACATAAAATTCAGAAAAATGCATGAAATATTTATTTGAATCGATAGTACGGTCCATATAATTTAATGTTTGAAGATTATTTAATGCAAATGTTGACCGCGACTGCGCATCAAATGGTCCATCCGCTTAGTCCAATTTTGGCATACTCTTTCCAACATTTCGGCCGGTATCTCACGAATAAATGCTTCAATGTTGTCTTCCAATGCGTCAATTGAAGCGGGCTTGTCTGTATAGACATGGGCTTTAACATAGCCCCACAAAAAATAGTCTAAAGGCGTTAAATCGCACGTTCTAGGCGGCCAAGTGACCGGTCCCGAACGTGAAATAAAATGTTCGCCGAACTTGCCTCTCAATAAGTCCATTGTTACGCGTGCTGTGTGGCATGTGGCACCGTCTTGTTGAAACCATATGTCATGCAAGTCAAGCTCTTGCATTTTAGGCAAAAAAAGTTGGATATCATCTCACGGTAGCGCTCACCATTCACAGTTATGTTACGATTCGCAGCATCTTTGAAGAAGTACGGTCCAATAATGCCAAATTCAATGATTTGCAAGCGTTGTTCGTTTGTAAGACGATTCATGGTTAAATTATAGACCAAACTGAAGATGTTTGACAGTGAAACAAAACACGAAACGTGCGTGAGCTGTTTAAACCAGTGTTGCCAAAAAGATAATAGCTAAAAAATCACCCTTTAGTTATCAGTCTGCAGAATAATTTCATCGTTGGCATTAAATTTCTTTTCATTCAGCTATTCTTTCTGATTTGAAAACAAGGAACAGTAAATCTGAACTGTCTCTTGAGACTAAGGCATACGAAGAAATAAATCTTAGTCTTATTTTTCCATCTTTCCTAAGGAAACTGCTTATGTAAGCACTCTCTAATTGTCCTGATGTAAATGAACTTTCTTCATAAACAAATGTTGACATTTGTTTAAATTCCCTTTAAATTGACCAAATAAATTGACATCACAGCCGTTTTTAATTTTTTTTTTACCCTATTGAGGGTAAAAATTCAAAATTTTCTTTGCCTGCAGTTCAGCTTGAGAAACCATGAGTTTGGGTTGGCTTTTTGATGTCTGGCGAGATGTGGTGTATTAACGCGTCTTCCATGGTTTCAAACGGCACAAAAACTAATCCATTTTTTGGTTGGATAAGGTCAAACACAATTGAGAAATTGTCACACGATTTTCATTGTGGTCTATCGTTAGCCAATGAAGTACTCATCTCGCGGAAAGTAAAGAAATGAAACCATTAAGCATCGTAAAGCCTTACAATGATTTCGGATAAAGAATTCTTAACTGGATGTTTGAAAAAACTTTCTATTATCATTGATGGTGTATACTTCCCCAGTTTGAGTGAATTTAATTTTAAAAAATAACACTGAGCTCAGTCTGCTATCAATTGCTATCACATAAGTCAAAGAATGAAACTTATTCTAATTCCGAAAGGAGTGAACTTATAGATGCCCCATACCTTGGCATAGTTCGCTAGGCCATACATACATATATAATTGATCATTACAACCCTTCAGTCAGGATTTCGACCTAGTTAATTTTATACATGAGTGGCAGGACCTACAGTTTAACCTTCCTATACCCGCGCGTTGGTCTGTGAGACCGATTTTTTTATTATTGCAATTTTTTTTGTAACAAATTAGTACCAGTAAGTTGATATCACTGGTAGCTTCATTATTCGTAATAAGCTTCGTTTTTGCATAAAAAAAATTTTTTGAAATAGTACCAAGGATATAGGATTTTCCATTGTCGGTCTCACAGACCAACGCGCGGGTATTGGTGTTTCACTTTTTGGCGCGGGTATAGGAAGGTTAAAGTCGACTCTGAACGACAGATTTTTGAGAAGCTCTTCATGACAATTTTATTTACTCTCAGAGTTTTTGACAGAAATCTACTGAGAGGCAGTCGCGGAAGAAATGTTTTTTTCATCATTTTGTTTTGATGCTTGACCTGGGATACGAACCCGGGCTTTACGTCTAATAAGCCAACACACTACCTACTAGACTACGGCGACTACTAGGCCATGGTAGGCTGAAATATCGTAGCTTTCAGTACCAAAATAAAGAACCTAGCTCCTCAGCCTATGATATTTGCTATAACTCTTTGACTTAGTGGCTCGGCCCATACATTTATGAGATAAATTTATAAAAAAAAAGCCATGGTAACCAGGGTGTATTTTCACAAGTGCGTTAAGGTCGCCCATAAATATTGAATAATTGTGAAAGGCGTATATAAAATGTTAGCTGTGCTGTTATGTTAAATGTGCTGCGTTATATCACATTGATATCGGCCATTAGATATTACTACTCCAAACAATCAATTTACTTGTCTCAAACTACGTAAGGTTCCTCGATAATTCGCTACACACTATATTGCCTTGACAAAGCTAAGGATGCTGGTGACAGTATGTATAACTTTCTGCTTAGCAACTTATAAGCGCCCAGGTATTTCTTCCTAAAATGCATTAACTCTCTGCACCTTTTATGAATTCTGCAGATTCGTTTTTCTCTTCACATAATCTCTATATTGGCTTTGAAGTTATTCCTATTCTGTAAAAATGTTCTTTAAGTCTTCAGTGTTCAAATAAAAGGGAGGTTACTAATCTTAAGCTATTCCTAGATAGTTTTATAAATATGTACCCACAATATTTGTTTAGTTAAAATTTAGATCTAATTAATCCCATCTGAATTGCGAAGAAATTCAGAAAGCATGTGGTCTTCGAATTAAGTAGAGGGTGGCCCTATTTTCCTTATTTCCAATTTATTTAGATTACCCATTGAATCCCACAAAAATTTAGATTCAATATTCAAGAAGCTTAGTTTTGTAGGAGATTTAACTGTTAATGGATTTGCGATGTGATGTCTTCTGGAACTTTCGTTCAAGTTCACTTGGGCACATTTTATGATCGCAAACATTTTCTACAGGAACCTGTTTTCATAGATAATATCGATGTACCCGGGGATATATTATTGGTCACTATCTCCTAAAAGCGCATGAGAAATTATTCCGTTTCTTACAATAAGTATTTACCAATAAGTATTTTACCAGTTTTTTCGAAAATATTTGAGTCCCTAATTGCTGAACAGATTACGTCATATCTGAATTACAATCATCTCTTGTTCCCATTCCAATCTGGTTTTCGCATTGCTCATAGTTGTACTACTGCGGTCTTGAAAGTAATCGATGACATGAGGCACGAATATGACAAAGGAAACCTCTCTCTTATGTGTCTACTGGATTTTTCAAATGCCTTTGACAGGGTTGATCATTTAATCTTATGTCGAAAACTGGGGCACTATTTTGGATTTACAAATACCGCTTTATCTCTTATGGAGAACTACTTGTATGGGCGAGCCCAAAGGGTAATTATTGGAAATAGGCAGTCGGGGCTGAGGCGTATAACATCTGGTGTTCCACAGGGGTCCGTATTAGACCCCCTGCTATTTAGTATGTTCGTCAATGATTTATTTTCAGTATGCAGGTATACTAAGGTACATGCATACGCAGACGATATTCAGCTGTACATCTCAAACCGTATTGGTCTGATAGAGGATACAAGTTACAAACTTAATTATGACTTGAGGTCAATTTTAAAATGGGCTGAGGATAATAACCTTATGCTCAATCCTGGAAAATCTTACATTCTACCAACCAGTAGATGGGAATATGATTTGAGTTATTTTCCGACCATTTACTTGGGGAACACATCTCTTGTGCGTTAGTAAGATTAAATACTTAGGATTTTGGATCAAATCCACCTTGTCATGCACTGACCATATTAATCATGTTGTGCGTAACGTATACCTCTTGCTTCGTAATTTACGAATGTCGTCTAACTTCACACCAGTTGAAGTTAAGAGGAAACTTATAATTCAATTAATACTTCCACTGATTAATTATTTTGCAGAGGTTTACAGTAAATTGGACTCTCTGTCACTACATAAGTTGCAAGTATCTTTTAATAATGCTACGCGGTATGTGTATGGTTTAACTAGGTTTAGCAGTGTATCGTCCTGGAGGAAAATAATCTTGGGCTGTGACTTAATCGACTACCTTCAGATGCGAAATATTATATTCTTACATAATCTTCTTTATCGTAAGAAACCAACCTATCTCTTTGAGAAGCTTGTATTTGGTAGATCCACTAGATATACAACTCTAATTATACCTAGATACACTTACATCAATACTAGCAGTTTGTTTTTCGTCAACGCAATTAATTTGTGGAATTCCTTACCAATGACTATTAAAAACATTTCGAGAAAGAGCAGTTTTAAGAAGTCACTTTTTGACTATTATGTCCTTATGTCCTCAAATAATTACAAAAAAAAAACAAAACAAAAAAACGTTTATATTACTTTTATTTTTTAAATTTTATTTTAGACATTTTATGTGAAATATAATTATTGCCTTTTTGTGTATTAGTTATATACTTTATAAAAAATTGCACTATAATTTAGGGAATACTAATGACCAATGTAATTTGTGTATATCCTACTGAGCTATAAAAGAATAACATTCTTAAAGCTCTTGTAAGCAAATAAATAAATAAATAAATAAATGCATCATTACTTGGAAGAATATCCAATTATTCCGAAGAGAGTGAAACTATTTCTCATTTTTTTAAGCCTTTGTCTCCAATATCATGAAATAGAATAAGATTTCCGTTTAGGAACTTTCGTGATAAATTCGCCAGATTCGCGTTAATTAGCTTACCTAGTGAGTAAATCTACGGAAGTGTTAATCTCCTATTTCAACTACTTTGCTATGTACTTTAATATATAGGAAATTACAGTATTTTGCATGGATTTAATTTCGATTTTTTTCCTGTTTGTTAGTAATTTTTGAAAAACGTTTAAAACGCACAATAATTTGAATTTATTTTCGAAAAAATTTTAATTTCATCCTTCTGTATTTTAATTATTTCCATTTGTTTTCGTTATTTGGTTTTTCTTTTTTATTGTTATTTGTCTCCTTTCAAATCTACTGCTTGAAATCTTATAAGAGCAGAGGAGACACTCGGAGTATTTTAAAAATGTTTTAATTAAAATCAGATTAAAAACAATTTTAATCCGTTGCAGACATAAAATAAAAACCAAAAACGAAACACACAAAATGGGCAAAAAGATTTTCGATAAAAAGGAAATATTTTTAAATGGTACCCAGTCTAAGTTTAAAAAAGTTTATTAAAAACATATGGTTGATGCTGCCAACTGCAAATATCGTAGAATCTCTTGGAATTCTGTATGAAACAAAAATCGCTGAAATTTTTGGTTCCATGAATTGCAACGAAGAGTACCGTTACAATTGGAAAAATTTTTCGAAAAACAAATTGTCAAAAAGAAAAAACACACACGCACACTCCAGCCAAACACTAATTTTCTTTTCTATAAAGTTTTTTCCTTTATCGTGCTGTTTGGCGCTCAACCTAGACAGACAGATGAACCAGGCTGTTCCTGTTGATGGGCCGGCTGCCTGGATAGATAGATAGACGGATGGATGGATGGGTTGGATGGATGGGTGAGTGATGTGTTTGTTTGCTATTGACACTGGTTGACGGTTAAGTTAGTTGACATTAAAACTTTATTAAAGTTTTGTTAAACATTTTAACATAACGCCATCCGCCATCTAAAACGATCAACAATGTCCATCATTAAATCTCTAAACGCGCGCGTTGATGACGATGGTGATGATGATGAGGATGCTGACGCCAATGTAAACTGCAACACCAACAGCAATAAACAGCAATAACATTCGTAAAGTAATGATAACAACAGGATAGCAATACGAGTAACAAATAAACACAGTATAATGACAGAAACAACAATAGCAACGCCACACACCACATACGAAAAGAAAAAATTAAATATTTTCGAATGAAAAGAAGGTTTTTTTTTTCCAGAATCATTTAAAAATGATAAACGAAACACATATGAAAAGTATGTGTGTCCAAAGGCAGGTGTTTAAAGGAGTGCGTTCGATTTTTGTTCGTAGATTGAGAGAATTAAAGAAACATACAAAAATGTTTGCAAAAGTGGAAGAAATATTTAATATGAACTCGATTACAATGCTGGTAGTCCATTCATGAACTTCATGGGTCAGTATCTCACAAAAGGCAGCCTTGCCGCTCACAGCTGAAATTGTGATTGGCTGGGTCCTGTGCACGATAGACAGAAACTAGTCTGTTAGAGTCAAATCGCAAATTCTTGACGGCCAATGATAGCGTGTGCCGTGTAGCATGTGATACTATCATGTTGAAACTACATGTCAACCTCAGCCAACTCTATAATTTTAGACTAAAAATAGTCAGAAACTGTAGTAAGTTATCATGCTCTTAACCCACTGAGCTGAAGACAATTTTTCTATAGAAGAGGCGTAGTCACCAAACAAACGATGCCATGGTACGTCACCTTGCTGTCGTTCCTGCAGCAGCTGCATTTTGTTTGTTTTTATACCAACGTCCATGCGTTAAATCTTCGAGGTTGTCGACTAACAAAATACCATTTGTTGATCCTTTCCAGAATGAGGCAACAAAGACTTTCTGGGCTATTTGGACTCCATACGGTAAGTAAACTTTCAAATTAAACAAAGATGTTTATATTTATATAGATTTCGTGAAGGCGAAGGCAAGAACGTTCGACTTTCAGAACATTCACCAAACTGTTTACTTTGCCATATAAAAGGCAAGGCAAAGCAGGCGACGGAGTTAGTGAAGTTCAGTCAGTCTTGTGTGAAGACGCGGTGTGTTTGAAGAGAGTAATCGTGGTTTGAAGATCTCCGTTTCAAAGATCTGTCGAATAATTGTCTAGTAATTGTTATTGTTTATGCAAAGGGAACAAATAGAGGAAGAACAAACAAAGCAATTGTTGTCACACAGAATGGTGCGAATAATAAAGAATTTTAATTAAAACTAAACACAAATTTATTTTTATTTTATTTGCAATCTACGAGCTCATATTTTCCGATCCCGTATATCGTGCTTTGTGAACTGTGGTTTTGTGAAAGATTAAGGTTTGAGTTATCTGAACAAAAATGTTGACATGTTTGGGGCATTTCAACTGAACTGATACACCGCATGGTATCGACTCCACTGCTTTCCAAGTTGAGATCTTAGCCATCGTTATACATATATACTTCCTCAATTGGTCACTACAACCATTTAGTCAGGATTACAACCTTGCTTCTCATACCACCTATGTTGTGTGTGTTAATTTTATCCATGTGTGCTGGGACCGTCTCCGAAGGACTGATTTCAATAACTTGTCATGGAAATTTTATTTACTTTCAGAGTGTTTTGCTAGAAGAAGAAATATTTTTTGTATTCTGTTTGGTTCGAGATATGAGTTGGGGTTTGAACCAAGAACTCTCGTATAATAAGCCAACACACAGGCTACGGAAAATTCGGCATATGTGCTAATATTAACCTAGACCTAGATCAAGACTTTTAATATTTTTTCAGAGAGAAAGACCTTAAAGACACTAGGATCCATAGCAAAAGCATGTATGTAAAAGCTTCGATCATTTTCCAGTTCCGCCGTAGCTCAAACGTTATTTAGTGCATCAGGCCAGATCTGAAATACTTAAAGGACTTTCTTACTTTTCAGTGTGGCCTGATAGCTCATCTACTGAGAATTACAAATTATGCCTACATTCATCAGTTACACGGGAACATTTATTATGTGAATGAAGTTTTCTTGATTCAGATTCAGATAAAGTTGTACACAGCAATACATATATAATTGGTCATTACAAATCTTTAGTCAGGATTACGACCTAGCTTCTCACACTAGTTATGTTGTGTGTGTTAATTTTATACATGAGTGGAGGGACCTACAGAACGACAGAATTTTTGAGAAAATTTTCGTGGCAATTTTATTTTATTCTCAAATTTTTTGCCAGAAATCTGCTAAGAGTCATTCAGCGCACAAATATTTTTTCATATTCTAATTTTTTAGTTAGAGATGTCTGACCTGGGGTTTGAAAAATATTAAAGATTTCACTCTTCTACACATGCTGTAAATTAATGCTTTTAGGAATGAGTGTTGCTGTTGTTGTTGTAGTTTTATGGCAGGGAAACGGTACCATTTAAAGATGGCAAAGAACATCGACACTTTTTTCTGTTCAGAATGTTCTTGTTTTACATCAAACACACATCACTTGGATGAAGGAATGAAGCTGGTTGGATGAATTGTAGGTTGGCTGTAATGGCTGGATGGATGGGTTTAGATGGGTTGACAAACGACAATGACTTAAACGGCAATGACTACTATATGTTGTTCTAAATGTTGTTGTTGTTGTAGTCCTTATTATTGTTTGCAAAACACTAAAAATGGTTATGGTTGTGCTAAACATAAAAATTATTTATTTTTTCGCTAAGGTGATGGAGTGTCTGTAATGTTAAAATAAACGAAGTATAATCATCTTAAATTTTTGTTGTTGTTTTTTCTGGTTTTTAAGAATAGTTTTTTTTTTTCTGTTAATAAATTGATAATTAATAATACAAGTAATGTACGACACTTCTGTTCAAGAACATGCAACGCATACCAAATGTTCAAACAATAATTGTGTACAAATGATTGTCCACCAGAGTTGTTGCATTCACCTCATGATAACCTATATGTACTTTAGCCAGTGGAAGTTGTTGTCGTCTACGTTTTACTTTTTAAAAGAAGTTGCATACTTTATTTGAGATTTATTTGCTTGATTGTGTGCTTGCCTGTCTCCGAGTGCTTGGTATGCCTGAATATAATGAAGATGATAATGATGATGCCACACAGATACTTTTCTCTCACCAACAAAAAGAAAAAAAGAAAATCTTATACAAAAACGGATGTTTAGTAAGTATATATGTACGTGTGTATATATTTCATACTTTTAACTACGACTTCGTAAAATACATGAAAATAAAAACCCTGAGAAACGTTGATGGTGGCCCATACTGTCAATGTGTCAGCAACATTTTAGACATCATTTAAGTAAGCAGTGGCGGTAATGAGCATTTGTTAGATGCTAAAAATCAACAACAGGACCTGTTGCTGTTGTCATTGACAACACCAGTCAGTCTTTAGCTCTGTAGCCTACAAAACCCTACAAAATCATAATTCATTGTAGTTTTCAAACAAAGCAAACAACAAAGACTGGCTACAAAAATACCAACAAATGGACTTGACAAAATATCACCTTTTTAATAGCATTAAACAAACAACAACAATAACAACAACAATTACAACAAAACAAAAAAGTTTTGTTATAAATATTTAATTTTTTTCCTTTTCTTCACTCTTTTTTCTCTTCCTCTCTCTCTCTCTCCGTCTGTATACGTTTTTGTATTTTCATCATTCATTATAAACAAACCGCCACACATCGTTTAAATATGATTGATGGCGTGTTAAGTTTATCGTTAAATTGGTAACATTTTCAGTTTAATTAATTGTTTTTCCGTTTTTTTTTCTTTTTTGTAATGACTCATCACAAGTGTCAGTGATTTGAATATGAGCACTTGATTGTAATTGATTGTCATTGAATGTTAATGAAAAATGAAGGAAAAAAATTTCTTGTTTTTTTTTCAATTCAAATTGAATGGAATGACTTCTAATCTGTGAAGGCTTTTTATAAAGCTTAAATAACTTTCAATTAAACATGAATAATGAAAAAAATTGCCTCCTATTATTCTAAGCATGGTGTTGAATAGCCAAACATTACATGCCTAAGTTTCCATAACCCCCAAAACGGGTTTAAACTCTTGATAAGACTACTCATTATGTTCCTCCCCTACAGCAGGGGAGAGAATCATAACGATCGTCATAAGCAAAAGTTGCTTAAAAGGACGGACTTTCTTTCACCATTAAGGGTAAGTCTGGACGTTAACGAATTCTCGCAGAAATTGCCGAAAGCGAACATCGATTGTCAAGATTATGTTGACTACAAGGGAAAAATATGTGATAATATTGTTACATTTTTACCTTTTAAAAACATTTCAAATACGAGCTCGTAGATAGCAAATAAAATAAAAATGAATTTGTGTTTAGTAAAATTCTTTATTATTTGCACAATTCTGTGTGCCACTGTACACAACTTTATGTGAACAACAACGACAAACAACAAATCATCTGTTCACACCCCTTGCATAAACAATAACAATTACTAGACAATTTTTCGACAGATCTTTGTAACGGAGATCTTCAAACCACGATTACTCTCTTGGAATTCACACAAGACTGACTGAACTTCACTAACTCACACGCCTGCTTTGCCTAGCTTTTTATATGGCAAAGTAAACAGTCTGATAAATGTTCTTGAAGACGAATGTTCGTGGTTTCGCCTTCTGTAAACATTGTGGTTTCATTATTATTGTTTGTGTATTTTCCTTACACTTATTCTTATAGTGTTTGTTGTTGTATTTTTGTTAACTTGTTTACCATTTTTTTATGATGGTGTTTGTTGTTGTATTTTTGTTTATAACTTTAATGTTTAGCGATGTAAAAGCAAAACACCAGTATCTAGATTCTTCATTTTCGTAACAGTATATATTCTGTGTGTTGAAGTCGCCGTAGTCTAGTAGGTAGTGTGTTGGCTTATTAGACTGAAGGCCCGAGTTCAAACCCCAGGTCAGACATCAAAACGAAAATATGAAAATATTTCTTCGGCGATTTCCTCTTAGCAGATTTCTGGCAAAAACTGTGAGAGTAAATAAAATTGCCATGAAAAGCTTCTCAAAAATCTGTCGTTCGAAGTCGACTTTAAACTTTAGGTCCCGCCATTCATGTATAAAAATTAACGCACACAATATAAGTGGTGTGAGAAGCTAGGTCGAAATCCTGATTGAAGGGTTGCAATGACCAATTACGTATGTATGTATGTATGTATACATTCTGTGTTTGCCTTTTCTTCTACCTCATTATATCTTCTGCAGAAGTTTAAGTAAGGTATTCCCGGCCTCCGGACGTGGCCTATATTTCGCTATGACTGCCATTAAGTTCAAAAGAATGTCATGTTCGTCACAGATTTTTCTGTTCTCTAAACATGTGGACTCTTCACTCCTTGACGATATTTCTTTTAATATTCTCGTATTTTTATTGCCCAGATTTATACGCTTTATCACGCTTTTTTATTTTACATGGCACCTAAGCATCTAAGTGTCGAGCGTTGTGAATAACTTAAGGATCATTAGGGAATGTTGCCGCTGTCTTGACCTTCTTTCTGGGCACTTCAGTGTTTCCCTTGCCTGGGTCCCTGGGTACAGTAGCATTCCCGGAAACTGCATGGCCGACGAGCTCGCCAGGGCTGGTGCTGTCCTTTCGGCATCCTCTTCAATTGACTTGGGTATGCCACTTACGTCGGTCAATTTGGCCATTGCATGGAAATTCTTTCGGGACGCCAACATAATCTGGGTCAATGAGGAGTCCTGCTCCACCACTAGACTTACTTGGCCCTTGAGGGATAGAAGGCGCACCAACCAGTTATTCGGAGTTGGTAGTAACATCATCTCAATCACTGTGGCAATGCTTAGAGGTCATTGTGTTATGGGAAGAAGGATGCAGCTCCCATTTGACGAGGGAGGAAGAGGAGACTGTTATCCATTTTCTTTGTCAATGCCCATTTCTTGCGAGGTGCAGATATATGTTATTTGGCTCTCCAATTCTTGTCAGCTTGAAGGAGCTATCATCTTCTTCGTTTATCAAACTTTTGGGTTGGTTTTCCAGAGTAGGGTAGTCGTGATTTTAATGTGCAGCAATTGCGCTGACCAATTTCTACCCTAGTTTGGTGCAATTTGATCAGTACAGGGACTGCGTTTACCAGTGGCGTTACAACGGGCCGGTATGCCACTCCAACCTAACCTAACCTGAGCATCTAAGTGTTTCTAACGCCAGCCTTGAATGATTTTAAATTGACATGGTTAACGCTTAACACCACCACTCTCTCTTGATATGTAAACAAGATCTTAATACACTTCAGACATCTGTCCAGTGTTTGACATCTGTCAAGTGTTTGCTCATAGGTTTATCAAGGTGTAGTTTACAAAATTTTTGATCTGTTGTCTTGCGTGGTTTTTCTTTATAAAGTTAAATTATTGCGGAAGTATGTCACCTAAAATTCGACTTGAAGGCAACAAGAACCTTCAACTGAAGTAAACCGTATTTCCTTTTTGAAAACGATAAGGCATGATTCTGCTTTTAGTTTCACTGTTGTGCTGGAGTGTTTCATTCTGTTTTTTTGTTGTGTCTTGCAACATATAAATAACCATCATCATTAATATCATTATAAGGAATTTAATTCTTATGATATTGTAAAATTTATCATTTGCTATGGAATGACATGATTTGTTTCCTTCTTCTTTTGTTTTTTTTTTTTTTTTGATTATTTTCTTCGCACTCTCTACACATGGTCTCAAGGTTCTGGCACCTTTTTGGAAAATATGTTTGTCATGTGTTGGCATTGGCTTGCTGGCATTTAAAAAAAAAAAATTTTTTTTCTTCAATTTTTAATACACGAATGGGACCTTAATGTAAAGGGAATGGAATGGGACTGTATGTTGAAGGCAGGAATGAAAAGGTTGGCCACATAGAAACACAAGGCGGACAAGGATTGTGTCATATTGAAGCAGAAGCATAAGAAGACAACGACAACAAAACGACAGAAAAAAAGGTGTCAAGTGAATTTGTAAAAATGAAAACAACACACTTTGAGGTGTTGCTTGACATAAGTTTTGATTACGTTTCCTCTTTGCAATCACTGTCATCAACGGCAACGTCATTAATATCATCAATGTGGACGACGGCTGTATTCACACAAACATTAACTTATTGTATGTGCCAGCAATATTAGTCTTTTGTTAACGTAAATGACAGAAAAAAAATCCTCTGGTGTATAGCTGAGGATGACCACAACTTCAGTCCTTCTCCACTAAGGTGTTTTGGCTGATATTAGTTGTTTGTTCTCTTAATATTTACCGAACAAGCCCTGTGCCATAGCTCAATGACCAATCGATCTAGCGGATCTAGTGTAAGTGTTTATCGGCTTTGTTTTGTTTCTATTAAGCCGATAGAATATATACTAGGCACAGCCAAAGTAATCATGCTGGTGGTCTCTAGTGTCCAGACAAAACAACATTATTTTCTCCTGTGTTGTCTTCATGAATTGCAATTCTATGCCGATAACCATTCCAAACAAATATATTTTTTGGTTGCGTTGTTCGTTTTATCTTTTCGAAAATAATTACTTAAAAAGGCAATCAAACGTTTTCAATATGTTCCGAATGTATAGCAACCTAATCCCAAATTGTTAAGATTTAATTCTTCATAATCATTTTTCCACTTTTAAACCGAAATTAAATAAAACAATAATAATTTTGTGTTCATGTATTCGTTTCGTTTTTTTTTTTTTGGAGTTTGTTATGCCAATTATTATAATTACTTGATTGGTTTTAAATTTTTTTTTTAAATTTTACAAAAGCCAGCAATTAAAGCAATTTTAAAAATTTTTATATAAATTTGTTAAACAAAACCAAAAAAAAGAAAAAAATTATAACAATTTTTATAAACAGTTCAGATAACACAAGTTCACCTACACAATAAACCTTTGGTTTTATTTTAATTCACTTCCCAAGCTACAGTGGGGCAGCTAATGGTTATAAATGAAAAACAATAAAAAATATTAGAAATCGCAGTTTAATCGATAGATTTTTAAATACACTTATACTTGAAGCTATTGAAAGTAATAAAGAAAGATTTTTTCCTAAAAATCACCCATTCTTTGTGCCAATTGAATAAGAATTCTTTCGCCTTAGTTTTCCAGCGAGCATTTATTACCTACCCTAACACAGTGGCTAGGAAAGTGGAAAAACTCGTACTGCACGCTCAGTCGAAATAAATTGAACGGAAGACTTGGTGTCGTCGTAGTCTAGTAGGTAGTGTGTTGGCTTATTAGACGTGAAGCCTCGGTTCAAATAACAGGTCAGATATCTCCAACGAAACGAAATATTAAAAAATATTTCTTCGACGACTTCCTCTCAGCAGATTTGTGGCAAAAACTCTGAGCATAAAATAAAATTGCCATGAAAAACTTTATCATAAAAATCTGTCGTTCAAAGTCGACTTTAAACTGTAGGCCACGCCGTTCATGTATGAAATTAGCGCACAACATCAGTGATGTGAGAAGCAAGACCGTAATCCTAACTGACGTTTGGTCAACCAAACGACAACATGTTGAAAGTCAAAAAATTCAACTAGGGCTGTAGGCTGAACACTCACTATAAGTGTAGACGGAACAGGTTCACTATACAGCACACGCACAAAACGAACAATACGCACAGATTTTATTGATACAACACTGTGGAGATTGTGAAATTCATCAGGTTCCTAAATATATACGAACTGAAGAGGTTTTAACAAAAAAGCTGAAAGATTAAAGAATGAGGACTAATGGACCGAACATCCAACAAGATTTAAATTTTTACTCCTTTAAGCAACACTGAGCTTTTACAAAGCACTCCTTTCATTCTCACACCATTTGTGTGCTTTGTTTCAGTACAATTAATCAATTTGTTTTAGCAAAACAGACGATTAGTCTACAGGTCTTGGGATAATGGCAGAATCATCTGTGAATACTTAAAAATGACAGCCTCTGTTAGCAGTGGAGTAGTAGTAGAGAACGGTTTTATTGAACCTTATAAACGTGCGTAACTTCAGCTCTCTGGATAGCATAATATTGAATTGATGTATCCGAAAAGGTTTTACTAATCGAACGGGAAATCTGAGTGTATGATACGCAAAATCTGTGATGCTGTGCCGTGAAAGAGACAGAAATTCACAAGATAACCGTTAAAGAGTAAGACCAAGATGGAAAAAAGAAGCATAGGGCCTTGAAGTATCAATTGTATTTCACTCCACCTTTTTCCTGTTCTGTTAACTTCTTTGTCGGTCCTAGATACTCCATGAGAACAGTAAGATTATTTAGGAACTATGTAGTATCAAAGACTCTTCCTTCTATAGGTACCAGTCAAGATATGTGTTTGTCGACTTCTAACCGACTAAACTAACGGATATTCTTCGAATTAAATTCCACAGAACTGCAGTTTACAGTACTTTTGAGCAACGAAGTAATCTTATCGAGTTATTGCGCATCTGTAACTATTATGTTTCCTTTTGACTTAATTAATCTTTCCAAAACTAACCCATTCTTGAAAATGTGGGTTTAAATTTAAAGGTGGATGGTAGAAATATTTCCCCAACTTCGTTACAATTTTCCCAAAGATTTTCTTCTTTCAACGGTGTTTATACTGAGTCGTAAGACATTGACGTCTAACTCGGTCATTTCTTATACTGCCACATCTGTGACAACAAGTCATCCTATTCACTAGCTCTTTTGAAAAATATGGGGGCGAGATTTTTTACACATCCTTATGTAGTTCCTTGTAAATGTTTATAAAAAGATCTTTTTAGCCTGCCAGTCAAAAGAGTCTTTTTAGAGTTTAAGCATCTACCATGCTTACGATTTCATTCAGATTGTACTCACCCTAATTACCTCATCAGATAATTAAGAATGTTTTAATTATGGAGACTGTCAACATCCGTCTTTATTGAGTCTGTCTTTACTCTTTCGAGGCAATGGAGAATATCAATCTCACTTTCTAGAGTTCGGATTGGCAGGAGCAGAAAAAGAGGGCATTGTCATCTGCGGCATTTAGATATGCTTGCGAAACTGTACATCTAAAATGGCGGAATAATACATACATACATACATAATTGGTCATTACAACCCTTCAGTCAGGATTATTGACCTAGTTTCTCACACCACTTATGTTGTGTGCGTTAATTTTATACATAAGTGGCGGGACCTACAGTTTAAAGACGACATACCACATATGTATTTAAAAAACCCGCAAATGTCGTATTACCAAATAAGACTGCGGCGAGTAAATCTGAAAACAATCGCCACTCGACCTACAAAATTGCTTTAATATGATGATATGAAGGATTAAAAATTGTTGATCAATATCTCCCATCATAAGTATATTTTGTAAAACAAACCCACTGTATATCCGCACTCAGGTTTTTTCTACACTTTGATGCCACCAATCAAAACCAAACTAGCGCTGGTAACAGTTAATAAAACAAATCTGTGTGTTGTATTTTGAGATTGTATTTATTAAAAAAAAAAAAAACAACCAAAAATTTCTAGGAACCCTAATCAAAATTATAAACGCAACAATACAACAATAATAATAAAAACAAGTAATTTCTGTATGTATTCTGTGTGTGTGTGTGTGTGTGTATTTTAATTTTCGGTTATCATAAACGTTTTTGACATGTTAAACATCATCATAAATATTATTTTGAGCTGCTTTAAGAATCCCCCCCCCAAAAAAAAAAAAAACTTTTCAAAGCGAAAACTGCGAAAAAAAAACATACAGGAATTGGTCAAAACAAAGATACGTTGACTTTAATATGCGTAACGTTTACGTTTCGTTTCGTTTTCGTTCGTTTTTGACTTCTGGTAGAGTCAGTTTTACGTTTGACTTCTGCTTTGTTATTGAGGGATCCACATTGAAAGCAACGCTTGCCTGTTTTGGCTTTCACAGCAGCACGCAAAAGTATTCAGTTTTCGTTGTTGCGATAATTTATAACGGCTGACGCTGTTTTGTTTTTTGTGTCTTTTGGTTTTTTTTTTTTTTGCTTGTTTTCCTTGGCAAATGTTTAAAGTAGGGGTCATAAATATTTAACAACATGTGGCCAAAGACAAACCAAAAATCAATAGACGGATGGGTTATAACGATCGATCGATCGATCGAATGTTCTTCCTTCCTTTACATATGAATGCGTTTGAAGAAGTGATCGGTCACTCCATTAAATCAAATTTGGGAAGTTTGTTTTTTTATTTCGTTTTAATTTCATGAATTTTATTGATTGCTCTCTCTCTCTGCCGTAAAATGTTTACTTTAATTATGGATATTTCGTTGAAACCACAAAAACAAAAAAACAGCGAAAGAAACTTTGTTCCAATAATTGCTTTAACAGGAATTATAAAATTCCATTCAATGAAATTAAAACCATTCTTAAGAACGCACTTATTTGAGGACAATGAGTCAAATGGAAAAAATTTTAAAGACATTAAATTGCTTCCCTCTTACAATTCATGCCAAGAAAAGTATTTCCGCAAAAGAGTTTTCCACCCTTACTATGTAAATTAAGACAAATTCCAGATCTTTCTTAAAAATTGCTATACAAAGTACGAGTGACTGTTTCAAAACCAAATATTTGTAAAGAAAAGATAACATATCTATGGGATCCTGGACTAGAGGATCAAACCAGCAAATGTCGCTTATTTCAGAGAAACTGTCGTTTACATTTCAATATTAATGTGACACGATAACTTTTCGAAGACTTTTGCCTTCTAAAGCTACAATTTTCTTCCGTTTCTCTGAATATATCGTATTCACAGTCGCCCATAGCTAATATCCTATGCCCAAGAGTGAGACATTGTAAATATTTTTACTTCTGTTGGCTTAAGAATTAACGATTTACAAAATTTTTGAAATTATTTTCCCCAACAAATTTTCACCGTCATATCGTCCAACTGAAATTTATTATAAGGCTCTCATAAAGCGCCTCTACCTGACAAGGTTTTCTTTTGTTATTATTGTGACTCCAACATAAGGTCCAACTGTCTAACTCTTGTAGTACCGATAGCCTCTTATATGACTTCCAAAAGCACTCCAATGTAAGGTCGCACTATCTAGGTTAGGTTAGTTTAGGTGGCGGACCCTTTTAAAGGAAAAGGTCCCATTTAGACCATCACTTCTATCCGGATGTCAAACCATCAATCAACAATCTTTATATAAGAGAGCTCGGTCAACGATGTCAGAAAGTTTCACATCAGAAGCCTCAAGCGCAGTGCACTGACACATGAGTTGAAAGACAGTCTCTTCCTTCTCTTCAGACCCACAGCTCCTGCAGAAGTCATCATAGTTGGAATGCCGAGTCTTTCGACATGTCTACCAAAAGGTCAATGGCCCGTTAGGATCGTGATTGTCCGATGGATAGCCATACGGTTTAAGGACAGTCTTGTCCATATGTGTCCAGCAGAGTCTAGCAATATTGCATGTACCTTCCTACTGCCAACAAAATTTAGTCTCCTCGTAAAACGAGTGAACAACATCCCATTTAACCGCAATGGGAATACCTATGCCCTGTAGCATGTCGGAGCTTGCTGGCTCCGTACCGTCACTGGCCAGCTTCTCAGCAATACAATTTTCAACGATATCATTGTGTTTCGGAATCCATATGAGTTACCTTAGAATGATCCGAAATTTCTCTTTCAAAGATGGCTCCACAAGGTCGCACTCATTAACTCATGGTGTCATTATAGTTGCGAAACCAATGTAAGGTCGCAATACCTAACTCTTGGCATATCTAGTAGGCTTTTCAATCTAGCTTTCTCAGTTTGCTTCAGCATGGTCATGCTGTTGTGTGAAAATATCCTATCTCCGATTTTGCGGCACTAGTTGCTGCATTCATATGGTTGCTCCGTGATCCGTACTAGCCAGTTTTCTATTCCCTTCCCTTCAAATATTATACCCATAATCTATGGCTTTGAGTTAGCATGATGAGCTCCATGTAATTTGTAATATCTTTGAACATACTTTGCTTATGATACTTGCATTTTCCAGCATAATGGTACACAACTGAGATTTATGCTCACTTTACACCACCTTTTTTTGCGTGAAATCTGCAGACAATATCTCTTTTCTCTAAATGGATTTGGAGCATGGCATTTTTCCAGCAGAATGCTGAACTGTTGTGGCGATATAATGCATCGAAATTTTGCATCCACGTACATTGTTCTGATTATTTGAAATAAATTCAAGGTTTATGGGTTGTTGTAGTTGGAATACCATCAGATAAGTTAATTTGTTGTTCAACGATCCCATACGGTTGTTGTCTAGAGTTTGTAAGTTAGAAACTTTGCTCATTCAGTCCTGCTTTCTTTCAATAGGAGATGACGTGCGACTTTTTTATGACGTTTATTTTTTAAGTCTTCCTGAATGGGTTATTTAGTGCGGAGATTGGAGTCGCGTTCTTTTTGTTTTAGTTCAAATTTGAACTTGAAGCGATGGAGTTTGTGTTCAAGCACTACCATAAGCCTCTGCTACAATCTCCGATACTTACTTTACTTAACTGCCTATTACTACCCGTTAGTCAGGATTGCATCCTATCATCTCACATTACACCTGTTCTCTTGATATGGTAGGATACGGAGTTCATGAAAAGTCGTTGACTACATACAAGACACGCATGTAATAACAATCGGGCATCCGCTTATACAGTGAGAGACAAAAGAAACTGTACATAAAAAGAAAATATACATTAATAAATTACCGTTTTTTATTTTAAAATTTGTTTCATTGCCAGTTTTTAAAATTTCAAAAATTTCGTAAATATTGTCAAATTTTTTCGGGCACTCTCCATAAGTGGTAAAAGTTTAGTTTGGTGATTGTTAGAATTTTATCCATGGTATACAGTTTCTTGAAGCCAACGTAGTCTAGTAGGTAGTGAGTTGGCTTATTAGACGTAAGGCCACGGTTCAAACCCCAAGTCAGACATCAAAACGAAAATATAAAAAAATATTCTCTCAGCAGATTTCTGGTAAAAACTCTAAGAGTAAATAAAATTGCCATGAAAAGTTTCTCAAAAATCTGTCGTTCGGAATTGACTTTAAACTGTAGGTCCCGCCACTCATGTATAAAATTAACGCACACAACATAAGTGCTGCGAGAAGCTATATCGTAATCTAGAAGACTGGAAGGGTTGCAATGGCTAATTATGTATAGAGCACTTTCACAACGTGGCTTGTATTCCATGGTTTTATTATTACTTGACTGAAATAAATGGACTTACTTCTTTGCCTCGTAGAGCAAAGTTATGAGTGGTCCATAATCTAGATTATTGCAGAATGCATATATCATTAAACCGTCCTTTCTGCTGAAATTTTTTCTGTTACTTACAATATAAAAAAATTGGAATATAGTGTGTGTCCTCTATCTAACACACTGCGCTGCATAAGTAGGTGCCATCCCCTGAATATATCGACGTAGTAATTAATGTCAACACAACGGATAGCATTTTCTTTTGTGAAAAGTTCTTTGAACTCTTCTATATTGAAGAAGGAAGGAAACTGATTCACACAAAAAGTGACGCATTTAGTGTCCTTTAAACGGACATACAAAGAGAGAGAGAGAGATAATCATAAAACTGTTTACAAGCGGTAACTGCTTTACGGAATACAATGAAATGAAATCGAATGGCGGAGATGAATGAAACATTAAAAAAGATTTGAAAGCGTATAAAATTTTATTAACTTCTCTATGCCATGTTTACTACCTTTTTGGTCAAAAACAACAACCGAACAATAACAAGAAATAAATATTAACAACAAAACATATACACACAGTTTATGCTAATCCGTTCCGTTCCATCAAAACACTTTTAAAATAAGAAGACGACGAATAATAAAAGCAGGAAAAAAACAGGAGGGAGAGATGGATGGATGATTGGAATGGATTGTGGGGACGGTGATAGCCAAAGTAATTTATGACTGCCACATGTATTAAAATCTAAAAGAAGTTTATAACTTTTGTATTCAAAACAAGAAAAAAGAAAGACAATAACAAGAGGTAGAGAAATAACTACTTCTGTTAAAAGATGCGGTGATTAATACCCCAAAAATGGAAAAACCTGCCATTTACGAGTAAAGCCGCATACCTCAACATTACTTGCCCATTTCGACGAAGCCATTAAAAACATTAAGTGTTGGCCAAAATAGTTTTTAAGAAGCAGAAGAAGGACTTTTCAAATGTTTTCCAAGCTTTTTTTTTGTTTTTATTGCAACCTTGTTGAAGCATTTAATTTTTTTAAAGACTTTACGTAGATTGTGCTCCTTTTAATCCTGCTTTCGAAAAGCAGGAATCTCTTTAGAAAACTTTACACAATTTCGTTATGGTTCAATGGGTTTTATTTTTATTGGAATCAATTTGTGGCCTCATTGGATTTTAGTTTTATAACCAAAAGATTTTGGAGCTCCTTTCTAATTTTTTTTTATTTTCAACATCTTGCCTGAATACTTCATTCTTTTTTTTTCTTATTTTTTTCTCTTTAATTGCTAAAAATGTTTTTGTTTTTATTTAATTTTCAAAACCATGGCATGAAATATTCGCTGAAAGAGAGAGAGAAAGAAAAAAAGAAATGAAATCACAAAACAATTTAGCTAAAATATCCCAAGGCTTTAACTTTGTTCTCGGGTTCAAACGCTCTACAAAGAGCATAAAAAATAATCATAAAAATATCTACAACAACAACAATAACAATAACAACCAAAGCAATAACAACAAATAAGATTCAATTTGAAAAAATATTGTTTATATCAGTTTCACTTATTGCCAACGAAATTAAAAAAAAAAAATTAAAAAAAAAACAAGTAAAATTGTATGTTGTTCGGGTTCCAGATAGTACATTACAAATAATGTGTTACAGTTTAATAAAAAAAAATCCATACAAGATATAGTGCAACTAGCATGAAAAATCTGTTTCCTTTCCTGCAAAAATTGTGATGAATCCTTCAAAAAATATAGCCTTTACTATGAGGCTTCGGTGAATGGTTGTGGTGAATGGTTGTAGAACAGAAGTGGAATGCTTAAGAAATAAGAAAATAAAGTAATTAATAAATAAGGCACCCTTTCACTGGGAAAATTATGAAGAAATGGCCCAAAATCAATCCTGGTGGACAATAATCTTCAAAAACCAGATATTACGGGACGTCAACCTATCCTTGGCCAAAGAGGAGTCGTGCTCCACCGCTAGAATCACTTGGCCCTCGATGGATAGAAGGTAAACCAATCAGTTACTCGGACTTGATTGTAAAGTCGTCTTGATCACAGTGGTCATGCTTACAGGTCATTGTGTTATCAGAAGAAACGCGGAAAGAGTGCAGCTCCCATCTAACGACTTTTATCGTGGGTGCCGATCCGCTGAGCAAGAGAAGACTGTTATCCACTTTCTTTGTCAATGCTCGTCTCTTGTGAGGTGCAGATATTTGGCTCTCCAATCGTTGTCAGCTTTACGGAGCTGTCATCCACTGACGTCAAGGATTTAGCTTCGTTTATCAAACATTCGGGCTGGTTTTCCAGCGTAGGGCGCTGGTGTTTTTAATGTGCAGCCGCCAACTTCTTCCCTAGTTTGGTAGAACTTGGTCTGTACAGGGACTGAATTTATCAACGGGCCGCTATGAGTGCTCAAGTGTGCTTTTGGTATCAACTACCAACCTACCTAGACATTTTCAAATCGCTGCTCCATTCTTCCTATTGTTCGTGTTTAACATCGAGTGACAAACAGAAATTTACGTGAGGGTAGGTTACCTCATGCTACTGGATTCTAATGTGTTGTCTTTAAGATCATTCATGAATTTTAGGACTAATAGAATCCGTTTGGGATCCAATAATGAATGAACTTAATGAATTTTTAATCGCATGTTCGAGGAGAAGAGAGCATTGACAATGAATAAAATGGGAAGTCCAGGGAATGCCACAAGCTGATTAATAGTAGGATTCATTAGGAAAGACATCTCAAAACTAAGTCTAATACTACAACCTAAATATATCCATAGATCCTGCATCCGAAGATATTGTTACGTTTTTACCTTTTTAAAAACATTTTAAACATGAGTTCGTTGATTGCAAAAAAATAAAAAAAAATTGTGTTTAGTTTTGGATAAATTCTTTATTGTTCGCATTACTTTTGTGTGCCACCGTTTACAACTTGACGAAGACAACAATAATTGCTTGTTCGCTATTCTTTTTTGCTTACAACGCAGATCTTTTCAACGGCGATCTTTAAACCACGAATGTTCTCTTCACACGCAACGCGTCTTCACACAAGATTGACTGAATTCTTACTACTCGTTAACTGCTTTGTCTTGCTTTTTTATATGCCCACGCAAACAGTCTGACGAACATTCTTGAAGTAGATTGTTCGTCTTTTTGCCTTCTCGAGAACTCTATCTCGACTTCATTTTTGTTTGTGTGTTTTGTTCACATTGCTTGTTGTTGCGTTCGCTTGTACAAGTTCTTTGTATTTGTTTGTGTAACTTTTATTTATGTTATGTTATGTGTTTTAATGTTAAACGATGATACACCGTTTCCATTTTCGTAACAATGTTATGGATTATATTGTGGATTATCTGTTGGATATCTTTTAAAAAAGAACAATATGTTCCCTATTGGTTAAGTTTTCACACTGGTTAAAGACTGAGTTAGTTGTCTTGAATTCTGTGTGTTTGGGGACATACCTAAGGACTTCTGACAAGAACTACTAGGGTTATAAGATAAAATTGCTAAAAAAAAATTTTCTCCAAAATTCTGTCTGTCGAGGTCGACTTTAAGTTGTAGCTATTGAAACTCATTGTTATAAATTCAAACACACAACATTGTTGGTGTGACTAAAGGGGTTTAAGCTGGGTAACCTTCGGTGAGTAAAAAAAGTTGTTCAATACCGGTTTAAGCACTAAGGAGGATGCTTGGTTTGCTCCACCGACATGAATAAGAAGAAGGCATGATAATAGACTCTTCATACCCATGCATCACTTTTGCAAGATTTGTGATTCTGAAGAACATTAGATTAAGTTTACCGTGTAAATATTTAGGACTTGATATCATTGCTTGTATGGATCGTTTGAATCCCCGGTGGCTTATAGTACAACTATGGATCCAAACTTTAGCCTGAATGGGATTTTATGCTTTTGGAATGGTTGCCCATCTTCATAACTCAAACTAATGCAATGGATTGATAAGTAAAACCATATTATTTGAAAGATATTTAAAAAAAAAATTATTTTTCTTACGCACTATACATACATATATGTACATACTGTTGCATGTGTGTGTATAATTGTGGCACGCTCATATAGAAATGGATCTTTGTTTTAATCCTGCCAGCAAAATAGAAAATTTCCTTTCTCCCAACATAGCCATGTAAATACAAATCATAGCAGAAAAAAAAGAACTCAAAAGGCGCTGAAAAACAATTACAATTTGGATTTCAAAAATTTGTTGTTGTTGCTGTTGTTGTTCATATCCGAAATGTAACACTCATAACAAGGTCATGCATATACTCGTAAAGAGTGAAACATTTTTAATGTTTTTCTCGTTGTTCTCTGATTTTTTTCAGAATTTTTTTTTCTGTACGATTATCCTGTTTAATCGTTGTATGTATTTAGGCAGTAATACCATACATATGTATGTATGTATGTATGCGTGTGTTACCACTACTACTACTGCTACTGCTACTGTATAAAATATTAAAAATGTAAAAAGGAAGAGGAGTGTGAGTTGTGTAGTTTGAATTGTATGAAACAACAACAGCAACAACAATAATTTTCATTTATTCATCAGCAGCAGCAATTCGTCATAAATTGAAATTTTTTTTGTATTTCCTTCATATTTTTTCAGTTTCTTTTCTATTTTGGCCTTGCAAATAGCAAATATTAAAAAAAGGATACAAATAGGAGGAAAAAATAGAAAAAATGTGATCGGTTGCGTAAAAAGTTTGAAAAAATTATTAAAGTTTGGGGGAATGCAAGATTAAAAATTAAAATTAGGCAGTTTTTTTTCCATAAAAATTTCTTTTAGGGGTTACCTAAAATCCTAAATAAATTTATAAAAGGAAGAAAAGATTTTTGGAAATGGCTTAATAGGCCTGAGTTTTTGAAACTTAAAAACATTGAACAATGTGTAGTTACACGGGTGTATTTTCACTGTCGCACCGTGTAATCAAACAACCCGTTCCAGTTCAAAGTTTTATTAAAAAACCAACCTCCTGCAAGTTGCTGTAAAGGGTTTGAATTCATGTATTCTTGAGCACCTTTTTTGAATCGCCAGTACTGTCTAGCTTTGATTTTCAGTCAAATTCAATCACATTTTAAATCAATTATCAGGAACATCTTAATAACCTCGTAAGCAAATTTGGTTTCTTTATCAACTTTTTTCCGTACATTTATCACTCTGTGTTATGTACATATATTGAGTTGTTTATTATCATCCTACAATAACCACATATTTAATGAAAAATTTTTTTTTTTTTTGAAAATTTGTTTTTAAAAGATTGATTTTCTTGTTTCCTATTATAGGGAGTCTATTATTCCCATAGACGCACTTTCAACCAACCAAATGGATGATTGGAATTGGAATTGAAAGAATATGAGAAGAAAAATTCATTTCAATATTGTAATTGATCTTTGTCGTTGCAAAGAAAATTGAAAATTTGTAAACAAGTTCTGTTGTTGTGTGTTTGTTGTGTGAGAGTATGGTATTTATTAAGAAACAGTTACTTAGGTTTTGTTTGTTGTAAAAACAAACTAGAAAAATGTTGAACACTAGGCCAGAAGGATAATACCATGCCACTTGCCGGTTGTTGCCTCCCCTTTCATTATCAATATGATGTGATTTGACTTGACTTGGCTTGGCACTGTTCCCACTCAAGTAAATATTTTTTTTTGCTTCTTTTTTGTTATGTATTCTATTTTCTTGGTTGAATTCATATTGGTTTTCCGTTTTTTTATGGATTTCTTTTTTTAATTATTTTTTCCTGTTACTAATAAAACGAAGCTCTTCAGGAGGTGTTTTCGGTTGAGGTATTAAAATTAAACGCCCTCTAAACTACATTACTTTTTAAAACAATTTTTTGGAAATATTCTGTCATTTTAGTCAGTGAAATATGAAAAAATATTTATTCGACGACATGCTCAGCAGATTTCTTGAAAAAAAACTCTGAAAGTAAACAAAATTTGCATTAAAAAATCTGTCATTCGGAGTCGAATTCAAACTGTAGGTCCCGCTCATGTATAAAATTAACATACACAACATAAGTGCTGTGAGAAGCTAGGTTGTAATCCTGACTAAATGGTTGTAATGAACAATTATGTATAGTATGTGTCAAAAAGACTGTCTCAGAACACTAAACAGTTGTGAAACGGGAGTCCATACCACACCTCTTGAATTTATTATTCCTTCTTCCGTTTCTATTTTCCATTGTGAATATTTGCTTGTTTTGCTTGTCATATTTGTTTTGTAAGTTGCTTGTTATACCCATGTTTTGTTTTTCATTTGCATCGAGATATTTTGTATTTTTGGGTTTATTTCTCATCATATTGACAGCTTTGACGGTAATCAACCACAATTTTTTTTTTATTTCCATACTTCAAGCTGTAATTTATTCCTTGCTTTACAATTGAAACCATTTTTCTAATAATTATCGCATTTGACCACGCACTTTCCCCAAACTGTGTACTTAGAGGCTAGGCTGAGTTACTTTACAACCCCTCATGTTCCTTAGGTTCGAAACGTATGGCGAAAATCTGGCAATATATCTCAGCGTGTTTGGTAAGTCGAATAGATGAAACGCCTCAAGTTTCTCTTCATGTTGAACAGCTTTAACGATTCTGAGGCCTATCAGTACAGTCATTTGTAAAAGAGGGAGCGATGAGCTCTTGATACCTGTCGAGATCTTCGCATTGTGCAGTAATTTGTACAAGAGGGAGCAATTACGCCTTGATGCCTGCCGATGAGTCTTTCAAAACTAAAAAGAAAGGTATACAATATACAATTAGATCTTCACATTGTACAGTCGAGATTTTTGAATTGTACAGTCATTTGTACAAAAGAGAGTGTTGAGCCCTTGATACCTGTCGACGTCTTCGCATTATACAGTCACTTGTACAAGAGAGAGTGAAGAAGCCTTGATGGCTGTCGCGATCTTTGCATTGTACAGTCAATTGTATAAGAGGGAGTAATGAGGCTTTGATACTAGTCGAGATCTTTGCATTATACAGTCATTTGTATAACAGGGAGCGATGAGGCCTTGATATCTGCCGAGATCTTCGCAATTTTTGAATTGTACAGTCATTTGCACAAAAGAGAGTGATGAGCCCTTGATACCTGTCGACGTCGCATTGTGCAGTCATTTATACAAGAGGGAGCAATTACGCCTTGATGCCTGTCGCGATCTTTGCATTATACAGTCAATTGTATGAGAGGGAGTAATGAGGCCTTGTTACTAGTCGAGATCTTGGCATTATGTTCTTGGGCCTAATTTATTTCCGAGAAATCTTGAGGACACTCCGCTTAAAGCGGATTCCAATGCATCGGCCAATCATCGCTCAAATGAGATGATAATTTTTCATCATTTTACGATATTATAAGGGTCCATCGAGTCTCTTTCGAACGCTTCCTTTCCAAAAGTTGGCATCTTCCCGCGGTATCTTTTAGAAAAGCAGTCAATTGGAGAGAGTTTTGTTCATGTTAAGCAGGCAGGTATTCAACGAATAATTTTGCTGTGTGAATATGATGTTAGCTGCTACAAAAACGATTTTTTTGGTTGATAGACTTTTTTTGGTTGATATTTGGCAGGCTGGCTCTGGCTCTGGCTCTGACTCCTTACCAGCGTTGAGGAATGGGTGTTGTTGGGATTGAAATCTATTCGGGTCTAGGTGCCCTCCTTATGCTTGGCTTGAAAAAATCTGTTAACAAACCTAGTGTGTTTACAGTATATGACAATTTACGATTGTTTGATGCCGCCAGGATTTTGCAATTTATATCTATGCAGACTAGTAGCTTTTTACTATGAGTGCTGATGTTGACAGAGTTTGGGCTGACAAGTCCATTGCCGCAAAAGGAAGAACAATAAAGTGAGAAATTGGTGCCTGTAAGGAAATCAGCCGCTTACAGATGTAGTTCTTAGATCGCGCTTATTTAATGGGTGATTTTTTAAGAGCTATAGTGAAAATTTTCAAAAAAGGCACACATAAAATTCAGAAAAATGCATGAAATCTTTATTTGAATCGATAGTACGGCCAATATAATTTAATGTTTGAAGATTATTTCATGCAAATGTTGACCTCGTCTGCGCCTCAAATGGTCCATCCGCTTAGTCTAATTTTGGCATACTCTTTCCAACATTTCGACCGGTATCTCACGAATAAATGCTTCAATGTTGGTTTGCCCAAAATGCAAGAGCTTGACTTGCATGACATGTGGTTTCAACATGACGGTGCCACATGCCACACAGCACGCGTAACAATGGACTTGTTGAGAGGCGAGTTCGGTGAACATTTTATTTCACGTTCGCGACCGGTCAATTGGCCGCCTAGATCGTGCGATTTAATGCCTTTAGACTATTTTTTGTGGGGCTATGTTAAAGCTCATGTCTATACAGACAAGCCCGCTTCAATTGACGCATTGGAAGACAACATTGAAGCATTTATTCGTGAGATACCGGCCGAAATTTTGAAAAGAGTATGCCAAAATTGGACTAAGCGGATGGACCATTTGAGGCGCAGTCGTGGTCAACATTTGCATGAAATAATTTTCAAACATTAAATTATATGGACCGTACTATCGATTCAAATTAAGATTTCATGCATTTTTCTGAATTTTATGTGTTTTTTTTTTTTTGAAAAATTTTCCTATAGCTCTTAAAAAATCACCCTATAGATCTCACTGTGGAAATTACTACCATCAACTCGAATGTCCGCCTTTCTACATTTAAGTCTTTACATCACGACGATATGAGTGCCCTTCAGTGAAGTCCTAAGAGATTATGAATATGATTTCAACCGAATTTCTCACACCACTTATGTTGTGTGTGTTAATTTTAGACATGAGTGGCGGGAACTACAGTTTAAAGTCGACTCCGAACGATAGATTTTTTGATTTTTTTTTATTTACTCTTAGAGTTTTTGCTAGAAATCTGCTGAAAGGAAGTCGCCGGAGAAAAGTTTTTTCGTATTTCGTTTTGATGTTTGACCTGGGAATTTGAACAGTGGTCTTACGTTTAATAAGCCAACACACTAACTACTAGACTATGGCGATTTCGACCTAAAAGACATAAATTTGAATGATGTTTTGATTTAAAAATTTCATATTTCATTTAAATTTTAAAGAATTTTTATTCACCCAAAAATTAATGAATTTACTCTTCGTAACAAACAACCAGTTAAAGTTGAAGTTGACGTTGAAACATTTTTTGCAGATGCTACAAATTCTTGTTACTTTATGTAACACAAAATCTGTTTGTTTGTAACACATACCCAAAGAAAAAGAAAATTTTAACATTCGAACAACAACTACTGCAACAACAAAATCAGAAAAATTACATATTAAATGTCTGTCTGTCTGTGTGTCTGTCACCATACCCTAGAATATCTGGCAATATTGACTATTTGACTGGCTGTGTCTGCTGTGTCTTCGATTTTGTGCCACTTGTACGATGAAAATCTCAAGAAAAACAAAAAAAAAACATGAACTTTGATTCTGCCTGTAATGTGTGCATGCGTTTGAGTATCTATTTTGGGGAGTTGTTTGATTATGTGTTTCTAATTTTTTTTTTTTTTTTTTGTTGTCTTCCTTTTCATATTTGTAGTTGTTATTTGGCAAATTACAACATTTTGTTGTAACAAATAGCAGAGCAGATGAAGAAACAAGCAGAAGCAGTGGAAATACAAGAAAGCAAAGAAATTGGTTTCTTTGTAAAGAAGAAAAATTGAATTTTTTTTCATTCGTGTGCTGCCGTCTCATCATATCACATCCTTGTGTCTATTTTGCCATTCAATACTTTTTTTTTATTTGGGAATTTCTTCTCATTTCTTAGATATCAGTTTTTTCTGTGTGTGAGCGTTTGTTTGTTTTTTGTGTAATTCGAAGATGCTTGTAATACATCTATACAGTGAAGATGCTCCAGAACTCTATGGCATGTGAGTCATTTTAGGAAGTAAGATAGGAAATGAAGTCCTTTTTTCAATGAAGTTCATATTCATATTGTGGATGTCATATCGTGCAACCTGGTGGTTTGAAATTTAAGGCTGTAATGCTATGAATATTAAGACTCTTAATGTGTTCTTAAGAGTTCAAACCCTAACTCTGACACTTGGAAAAAAAGAAAGAGGAGGCGAAAGTTCTGAGAGAAAACCAATTGCCACGAAAAAACTTCTTAAACCTGTCGCAACTCATAAATAAATTAGAGTACACTACATTGGTGTTGTAAAAAGATAGGACGTATTCCTAACTTAAAGTGTAGAGCTTACAAGATAGCTTAATGCCATCCTAGAAATAAGCTTCCAACTTCGATATTTAAGCGATCCGTAAAATGTACCGACGCCAAGCCACTGCTCTCAGTGTTGAATAGCTACCCAGAGCAGCTTGTTCAATTCGCTTATCTTTACCAGTGAGACTATCGTCGGCATCAGTAAAGATTACCTAAACAAAGCCACTGCTACCAGGGTGGAAAAGCCATCCAAAGCAGGTTGTTCAAGTCACTTATCTTTACCAGTTAGACCGTTGTACGCTTACTCACAGTTCGTACGTCAACTCCGAGAGTACTGGCATGTCTAAATACTCCTATTCCTACTCCTTCAAATAACCGCAAAAAGTTACCTGCCGCCAGCACTTAAACCTGCAATTTCATCGCATATACTTCAATAATCCTCGCCATCAAACCTTTCTGTCTCCTTTGTTGATCATTACTGTGCTATATCGTCTACTGGACACTTATTAGCTTACAGGACAGCTTTATGACATCTCTGTCTTGCATCCCATTGTCGATTTTGATTTTCGGGCCAACCATAACGACTACCTACGACAAGCCTCTATTATCAGTATGGAAAAGCCAACAAAGACAGCCTGCTGAAGTATCATACCCTTACCAGTCGGGGCGGTAAGAAAATACACCTCCGCCAAAAGTTTTTTGTCACCACTACTTTAACCAGCTCCTTCACCACATGCACTTTCATAATCATACCCATCAAAGTTTTTTGTCGACCTTCCTGATTATCACTGTACTGGATCGTGTACTAAAAACAAACGGGGAATGACTTGGTGTTTTAATAAATGTCTTGCATATCTTGAATATGCCGCTGACACTATTTTGCTTAAGCACTCGCATCAACACATGCAATAGAAAGCAAACAAACTACAACAGGCATCAAAAGTTGGGCTTAAAATCAATATCAAGCCCCCGATTAAAATCTTTAAATTCTCTAAAAATGACCAGAACATAAGAAACGTTAACAGCTTCACATATTTGGTTAACATTTTAGAAGTCGCCGTAGTCTAGTAGGTAGCGAGTTAGCTTATGAGACGTAAGGCCTCGGTTTAAACTCCAGGTCAGACATCAAAACGAAAAAATTAAATGTCGTTCGGAGTCAACTTTAAACTATAGATCCCGCCACTTCATGTTTAAAATTAATACACACAGCATAGGTGGTGTGAGAAGCAATGTTGTAATCCTGACTGAAGAGTTGTAATGACCCATTAAGTATGTATGCATCAGCACATGCAATAGAAGCCTGTCTAACTGCAACAGAAATCATGAGAATTTGGCCTTAATATCAATATCAACAAAAATAAATCATTACGGATCAAATCTTTTAGGAATACAAGGCTTCTCTGAAAATGATCAGAACATAACATCAATAGCTTCAAATAAACCGGACATTCTAGGACGTAACAAAAGACACGTCATAGGGCGTACCAAGCGAGATGTCACTGCTGCCTTTAGTGCTATTGAACGCGAGTCTAAGAAGATGGGTCTGGCAGTAAATGAGGGCAAAACAAAGTATATGTTATCGACATGTAGAGACGTGCGGCGTATTGATTCTCAAATTACGGCCGATAACTATACTTTTGGTACAGTCAAGGAATTCATTTATCTTGGCTCCGCCGTTACCACCGAAAATGATGTCAGTCTGGAGATCAAGCGCAGGATTACTCTTGCCAACAGGTGCTACTATGGTCTCAATAGGCAATTGAGTAGCAGAGACCTCTCTCGTAAGACGAAACTAATACTCTACAAGAAATATTCATCCTGCCCGTGCTTCTTTATGGCGCAAAAGCATGGACCCTATTAAGAACTAATGCAGCTGCCTTGAGAGTGTTCGAGAGAAAAGTCCTACGTAAGATCTTCGGTCCAGTGCGAGTTGGCGATGATTTCCGAATCCGATTCAACAGTGAGCTGTATGAGCTCCTCAACGACATAGACGTTGTACAGCGTATTAATATCCAGAGGATGCTCCGGCGAGACGCGTATTTGATGCGGGGATCTGCGGAAGTCGGCGAAGAGGACGACCTTGTATCCGTTGGAAGGACCAAATCGAGGAAGCCCTGTCATCGATTGGTGTCACCAACTGGCGTAGGCGCGCAAGAAGCAGAGGCGCCTGGAAGGATGTGTTGCGGCAGGCCGAAATCCGTTAATCGCGTTGTTATGGCCAATTAAGTAAGTAAGTAACAAAAGACACGTTCGACATTTGTCAAGCAACCTTTGGCATGCAATTAAAATCCGGAATTAGAGGGCCCTGTAGGTTTAGGGTAGAGGACGTGTACTTGAGACAAGTACTGTACCCGGAGGTCCAGTTGACCCATTGTACAACGTCCTAAAGAGGAGAGGGTAATAGGGAAGATAGTGAAAAAGGAGAGGAAGTAGAAAAAGGCCCCGTAAATCAGTTCCAAACATTTGGAATGAAGATAAATTATCTCACAGCAATGGCCGGTTCCTTCGCACCAGCTTTAACTCATTAAATACACCACCTAAGGCCACAGAATTAAAACCCAATATGTACCTTAATCGCAAAAGTAAAAGTGAAATGAACCACATACATACTAAATATAAATAGATGAGACATTGTGAATGTCTTCTGTTCCAATAATAATTGTAACAATACAAGAAAGTTTAACCCAAAGTCTAAAAAATGTTTAACCTAAAAGTTTTTGTTGTTGTTGTTGTTGTTGCTATTGTCGTTGTTGTTGTCATACATTATTTGTTACAAAGTCATCAGCATCCTTAACATCATCAGCAGTAACATGGATTTTCGACATTTTCAACAACGTTAAAATCCTTCAAGGCTTTGGCTGTCGATAACAACAAACACGGCACAAATTACAAACACATTACAAATATGAAAAATATTTGTATTGTTTTTGCTGTTGTTGTTGTTGTTGTTTATTTTCTTTATTTATTTCAACATTTTTTTATACGTTTTTGTTTTTTTTTTTTGTCAACTTTTCCATTTTCATTGCCTTTTTTTTCGTATTTTTTATTCAACCCCTCCCTTGTTTTTGCAGGATATTTTATATGTTCTCAGGTTCTTCAGTTGCATGTCACCTGTATTGATTGAATTCCCACCTGTTTGAAATCAGTTTCACAGAAAAATTTTAAAAGAAAAAAAATCTTTTTAAAAAAATACATACAAATCTACCACCACCCGTATATTTCTGTTTAACTTTTGTAAAGAAATTGGTACAAACGAGCCAAGTGAAGTATGATGCTAAGTGGGTGGGCGGGTGTTAACCTGATAGAATATTGATGTCTAAAGACAACTTTTGTTTGGCTATATCAACAGAAAGGTAGCAAAAAAAAAAAACAAATAAAAAGAATATCATTTACATGGCTGTAGTCAGTCACTCCTATAAAGACTGTGATTTCTTTCCCTTTTTTTTATTTATTGATTGAAATAAAAATGAAAAACGAAATAAATTTTTATGCACAAATGCATGTGTCAAATGTTATGATATTTCGGATTTTTTTTCTTTTATACACACTCGTTTTAAATTTACAACGGAATTATTTTTGATATTATTTTCTACTCTGTGATATTCTCAATTTCATAAAATTTTATTCATAAGAAAAATTAATGTTTACGGTTCTAAGATTTCCCCGTCAAATGATTACCAAAGTCTATGGTTCTGAACAAGAGGGAGAAGATGCATGCAAACAATGTAAAGTTTCTGACTGTGGTCAACGTGACGACTTCCAGGACGATCCTTGTCTTGCTATATTCAAGTTGACATGCAGCCTTCTCGTGGCGCCTCCTGGATGGCATAACGGCACCTGCTAGATGTTAAATAATGTGTGCAGCAAAGTTCAATCCTCTGGACGTTAAATTTGGCAACCCACCATTTAAAAATGTTATCCAATGAAAACCAGAACACAAGCCTCTAGAAAGATCCAACACAGAGCTGTATGAGCTCCTCAACGATATAGACGTTGTGTAGCGTATTAACATCCAGCGACTGCGCTGACTAGGCCATGTTGTTCAAATTGAGGAGGATGGTTCGGCGAGACGGGTATTTGATGCGGGGATTTATGGAAGTCGCCGAAGAGGACAACCTTGCGCCTGGAAGGATGTGTTACGGCAGGCCGAAATCCTTTAATCGGGTTGTTTTTTTTTTTTGGTGAAACCAGCACTCAGGGGATGGCCCCTACTCATGCAGTGCATTGTGCAGGTTTTTAGGAAAATGGGTTATAGGAAGGTGGAAGAGAGGGAGTAGTGTTTGTGGACATCTCAAGATGCGAACGGCAAGGAAACGAGTTGCTGCTAGGTGACTATAAAATGGCCAGTGCTATACCTTCACCATTAGACAGTCTACAGCAATCGTCCGCAAGAAGCCCGCACCCTTCAGTCCTAGCTTCTCACACTACTCATGTTGTGTGTGTTAATTTTATACATGAGTGGCGGGACCTACAATTTAAAGTCGACTCCGAACGACAAATTTTATTGAGAAGCTTTTCATGGCAATTTTATTTACTCTCAGAGTTTTTGCCAGAAATCTGCTGAGAGGAAGTCGCCGAAGAAATATTTTCGTTTTGATGTCTGACCTGGGATTCGAACTCGAGCCTTCAGTCTAATAAGCCAACGCCTACTACCTACTAGACCACGGCAACTCCTAAATAGGGTTGTTAATGGCGAATTAAGTAAGTAAGTTGTACTGTTCTGAATGGCTAGAGAAGTTGTATAAAATTTTGTTTAAAAATAAGGAAACTTAATTGTTCTCCTTATAATTACAAAGTTTGCGTTTCTTTTTCTTTTCCTTTTTTTTTAATTTTGCTTCAGTTTTATTTCATTTTTTATTGCTGGATTTTTGAATTAAGTCAGAATCACTTGACCTTCAAGTCCACTTTGAAACTCTATTCACCTACAATCTAGGACCAGCTAAGCTGCCGGTAGTTCATAGACATTACATTTATTCTTTGTAGAACATCCACTGATCTGACAAAACAATTTTCGTCTATGCTTTCTTAGTGCTGCATGACCTTTCTTGTCTTGCCATCTTATCATTATAAGTTCTCGAGAAATTTCGATTACAAATTTCAATAAAAATGCAATTTTTGAAATGAAACTATAATTCCATCGTTGCAGAACGGATGCGTTTTCTTAGCAAAGTACTAATCCTATTGTATTTTGCAGGACTCTACATACACACATACGTAATTGGTCATTACAATCATTCCATCAGGATTGCGACCTAACTTCTCACACCACTTATGTTGTGTGTATTAATTTTATAAAGGGCTATCCATTTCGTGGTTTTAAAAGTATGCGACTGGAATTCGACATCTGTCAAACTAAGTTGTGAAACCAATTTTTTTCTTTTCAGATGAAAGTCTGACATTGACGAAAATGGATCGCTTAACTATCACACAACGTATAAAAATTATCAAAACCTGCTACAAAAATAGTGATTCTGCCACAGCCACGTATCGTGCGTATCGGCAATTTTTAGAACAAAATTTTCTTCAGCGATGAAGAACATTTCATACGCGGTGGGTATGTTAATAAACAAAATTGTCGTATTTGGGGTTCTGAGAATCCTCAAGTAATTGAAGAGAGGCCATTACATCCAGAAAAAGTCACTGTTTGGTGCGCTCTTTGGTCCGAAGGTGTGATTGGACCTTACTTCTTCGAAAACGACGATGGAACGACTGTCACCGTCAATTCGGAGCGTTATGGTCATATGATAACCGACTTTTTTTGCCTGCTATTGAAGAATACAACTTGGAGAATATGTGGTTTCAACAAGACGGTGCCACATGCCACACAACTCGAGCGAATATGGCTTTATTGCAAGAGACATTTCCTGGCCGCATAATTCCTCGTCGTGGCGATATCAACTGGCCACCAAGATCATGCGATTTGACACCATTAGACTTTTTTTTTGTGGGGCTACGCGAAAGACCGTGTTCATGCAGATAAACATTCAACCCTTGAGCACTTAAAAACCAACATTCGTCATGTTATGGCTGAGATACCGCCCAATATGTGTCAAAAAGTGGTCGAAAATTACCTCGAAAGAATCAATGTTTGCAACACTTCGCGTGGAGGTCATTTAAATGATGTAGTGTTTCACACATAATGTCAACGTTCAAACTTTACAATAAAAAAGAAATATCATGAAAAAAATATTTTATTTACGTTTACTTATTATTTTATTTACGTTTACTTTTGAAACCACGAAATGGATAACCCGTTATTTCCCCTTTTATGAAGGCTAAAAATAAAAAAATCAAATACTGGTAGTGATTACTTAAAATAGAAAGAAAAAGAAAAAGTATCTGAGATATTGAGAAAAAAAAAAATAAAAAGCTATCACTGACATAAATAGAAACTTTATTGATTTATTAATTAAGATCAATATCTCAGCAATAAAAATGTTGCTGCTGGAGGGAATTTTGTATGGCAGTGCCACCACCATTCATTATGGCATACACATTCAATACATAGGCAAACATTTGTTACTTTTCATAGTTGAAAGATTTGCTGGCTTTTTTTTTTGGTGGCTGAAACTGAGGCTGTGGCTTTTGTATCTAAAAAGCGGCATTTTCAACAAATTTAAAATAAAACAGTAGTACAACATCAAACTCGTTAGTAAAACATTAAATTGAACAGAAATATCTCAACGACATAAATAAAATACACAGAAAAAAACTGTTTTTTTTTGTTATTAAACTTGATTAATTTATGGTTTAAAAAATAAACAAAAAAAATCAGTTAAAAAAAATATTCTTCATGAGAACACAAAAAAAACCTCAACCAAATACTTGGAGTAGTAAATTGCTAACATTTACTACCGGCTGTTAAAAAAATATACAGTGGGACCTCGATTTTCCGTGATGGTCGGGACCGGAAGCATTCTGTATAATCGATTTTCCCGGTTAATTGAGCACCAATTTTGGCTAAATTTTTAATCAATTAATAAATGAATATGTACATATTTACATAATAACTAAATAATTCAAGGATTTTATATACATACATACATGTTTCAAAATTATAAAAAAAATAATTTTGTCAGAAAACAGTGAACAGTAGATAAGGATTTCATATGTATACTAAAGAGGGAATTCCCCTTTTTCGCTTGTTTGTCCAAAATAATAGAAAAAATTTTTTGCTTATAATCACGGATAATAGAGGTAATCACGGTTAAACGATGTAGAAAAATTTAATTCGATCCAAAATAAAATTAAGTCGATGTAAAAAATTTTATTTTTCCATCCCGGATAATTGATGTTGCCGGATAATCGAATCACGGATAATCAAGGTCCTACTGTATTTTGTTTTTCGATTCTTTATTTCCTTTATATTTTGGCTGCTCAACTGATACTCAGTAAAAATAGAAGAATATCCCGTGAATAGAAAGAAACGAAAAACGTTAATAATGATTGAAAATTTTAAGCTTTTATAAAGTTGTTACACGATTAATACTCTTTAAAAGCCTTAAAAAGATTTTGAGAACGTTAAATAGAAAAACACACAAGAAAAAAAAGCATTAAAAATTTTTTAGTGGACCATTATAAATGGAAAATTAATTATTAACAATTAATCAGCAACGGAAAACAACAACAAGAGAAATAAAAATGATCAACAAATCCTATAGATTTTCAACAAACATCGTTAAGCAGAACAATGGCTTGAAAACGAGAAGAGAAAAGAAGAGAATTTTAAACGGAAATTATTATTGTTTAAATGCAAAATATCCATAAAGAAATAAAATAAATACATACATAGGTTGCTGCCATGATTAGTTGTTTGTTTTGTTTTGTATTTGTTTCACGGTTTCTGATATCTTATATGTATCTGCTATAGAAACTTTGTAAATAAATTTGTTGTTTCCAAACTGCCATAGAATTCTTTAGTAAAACCTTTAGTTTTTAGAAAAAAAGAAATAACAACAATAAAAAACCCTAAATTCAGTTTAAAAACAACAAGACAAACAACAAATTAAATATGCAAAACTATTGATCATAAATCTTTAAGAAAACTAAAATAGAATTTCGTATGCTTCGCTTAAATCACACACCTAAATGGGTTGCCATCATTAGAGAAATAAAACACAACACGAGTTAAATTTTTAACCGTATTGTATTCAGCTAGACGTAACGAATGCATTGTAGTTAACATTTGAAAATTGCTTACTAATGCTAGATGATGTCAGCAGCAGGTTTTTTTTTTTTTTTTTGATGTTGAATACGGAACATCAAATCGATCATGGAGTTCATTAAACTTTCAACTGTTTTAACTATCAGAGAAACATGTCCATCTCTGTTTATCTATCAGTGCAAATGTTATAAGAGATTAAGCTTTTCTGAAGGATAGTAAAATCAGTTATAAATTGTTTGGTCTTATGCTTCCTATTTTTAAATTTCAATAAAACAAAGTGTGTTTTACCTTTTTAAAAACGCTAAAAATAGGAGCTCGTAGATTGCAAATAAAATTAAAATAAATATGTGTTTAGTTTTAATTAAAATTCTTTATTATTCGACCAATTCTGTGTTTAGTTTTAATTAAAATTCTTTATTATTCGCCCAATTCTGTGTGCCACTGTTCACAACTTGATGTAACCAAAAACAATTATTTTGTTCGTTATTACTCTGTTTACACCCTTTGCACAATTAGTAGACAATTATTTGACAGATCTTTATAACGGAGATCTTCAAACACACCGCGTTTTCACACAGGTGTACAAGTGCATTGCCTTTTATATGGCAAAGTAAACAGTCTGCTGAATGTTCTTGAAGATGAATGTTCATGACTTCGCCTTTTCAGAATCTCTATAAATTTAAACATCGTTGTTGACATTTATTATTGTAGTGTTGTTTGTGGATTTTTATTTACCATTTTTTTGTAAACAGGTTTGTTTACTTCATTGTTTTGTTTTTGTAGCTTTTGTTTATAATTTTAATGTTAAGCAATGTAAAAGCAAAACACCAGTATCTAGATTTTTCATTTTCATAACAATATCGTGGAAATTTTTTATTCGTTTATTCTAGTTTCTTACAGCATTCATTTTGTGTTTGTTAATTTTCATACATAAGTGTTGGAACCTAGAATTTAAAATCGCCTCCGAACAACAGATTTGTGAAAAACTCCTCATTCCAAGTTTATTTACTCTCAAAACTTTTGCCAGAAACCTGCTGAGGGGAAATTGTCGCAGAAATATTTTTGTTCGAAATGTTTCGGCTGGATTTTGAACCACGGCCTCACATCTAATAAGCCAACAAACGAACTACTAGACTACGGCAACTTAAGAAAACGGTGATCAGTTCATATCTCGGTGATCAGTTCACATCTCCGTGACCAGTTTACATCTAGGCGACTACTTCACATAAGCACAACTTGAGATGACGATCCGTTCTGTTGCAATCACATGTCGTTGGTGTCCAGATCATCGCATTCAGGCATCTCATGCAAATGCAGTTAGTAATCATCGATCTATAACACTCGCCGTTGACAATGTCGGTCTGTCCAATGTTGTCCTCAAAGAAATGCGGTCTGGTTGCTCCACCAGTCTAAAATTCGCGCTAAACAGTTATTTTTTCCGAATGTATTAGATGGTCTTGGTTATCATGTCTTTTGTTATCGTCTCAAATTCTAAGATTTTGTTTGTTCACGTACCCATTCATATAGAACGTTCACGTACCCATTTTAGAGGATTTTTCGATGTAAGTCTCAGCAGCAACTTTTTTGAAGAGATTATTTTTCTGCTGTTCCCATGTCCCTCTCTTCTTCATAATATTGAAATGGAATAGTGTTTGGTCTATCAGCTCCCATAGCCTGGCATGTGAGATAGTATTTGCACAGTGCATTTGCACAAAACATCTATGACTACATTTTCAGCTCTAAAGAGGTCTTGGGACCTCTTGCCATGTTTCACGCGTTTACAAACTGAAATGAAAATCTAGAAAATGGAATTATTTTTAACCTTTGAATTCTAAGTATTTACAATATATTTTCACTTCCAAAAAACTAAGAATTGTGTGATGATTTCATCAGTCGAACGAAAAAGAAATTCGAAACTGAATTCAAAATCCTAATTTTTGGAACCCGCATCCATAAACGAACTGTTTTGACTGTGTTTAGGATCCAGATATGCCTACTGTATGTCTAGAGTGTTCGACATGCTAGAACGGCTCTTAGAAGCTCTGAGCTTCCACATTACACATGCTTCAGGGTTGTATCATTTAATAGAAACGATCAATTGTTATTTATATTTAATTTCTCATACAATCAATTCTCCCATACAATCAGTCTCTGATAATATTTGTTTACTGTAGTGTTGTAATACTTAATGGATCGTAACAACCAGTGGTGTTGTGGAGCCGGAACGCTCCGGAACGTCGTTCCGGTACTTCCTTTTTGGACAGGAACGTATTCCGGAACTAAAGATGATTTCTGATAACGAGAATTGGCTGACGTTTTGAAAAATAAAATTAAAAAGAATTGCTGATTTTTTTCTTCTAATTTTTGACGAATTTTTATATGTATTTTTATAAACAAGGGTTTGAACCGAACCCGAACCGGAATGAACCGGCTTGTTTTTCCGAACCGTGAACGGGCGAAAATTGGGAGAAATCTCCCTCCCCCCCCCCGTCGTCAAATTTGGGACATGAGACCTAAAAAAACGCCGCCGCCAGAATTATCATGGAAAATCACCCCCGTCGTTAAATTTGGGACATGAGACCGCACAGAGCGGCCGCCTACCCAGAATCGGCCCTGTCTATATAATTATATATACGCGTTCCGGTAAAAAAAAAATTACCACAACACCACTGGTAACAACCCTGTAGTCGAAATTACAACCTAGCTTCTCATACCACTCATGTTGGGTGTGTGTTAATTTTGTACATGACTGCTGGGGCCTACAGTTTAAAGTCCATTCCAAACGACAGATTTTTGAGAAACTTTTCATGGCAATTTTATTTCATTCTTGGAGTTTTTACCAGAAATCTGCTGAGAGATGACCATGACCTCTAAACGCTTGTGCAGATTATCCAATGTGGCATAAGCTGTGTGACACTGTGTACCGTTAAAATCAAATGTCGTTGATGCCCAAATCATTCAATTCACGCCAAAAGCAGTTGGTAATCATCGACCGTTGACAGTAAAGACTTGGCCAATAACGTGCTCAAAGAAATATGGTTTGATTGTGCCATCAGTCTAAGCTCTACTACATACAATTACTTTTTCGGTATGCCTTGGACGATCTTGGATCTTATGTATGTAGATTATTATCGTCTCGACTTCGTCAACTTTGTTTGTTCACATACCCATTCGTACAGAAACGGGTTTCAGACGATTTTTTGATGTTGTCCTCAGCATCAAGTTTTCTGAAGAGAGTATTTTTCTGGAGTTCCCATTTCACATTCCTCTTTATAACATTCAAATTCAAATATTGCTTGGTCCCTTAGACTAGCATTTGAGTAGGTATTGGCACAGTGAATTTGCACAAAACATCTACATATGACCACGTTTTCAAGTGTTATGGAAGTGGTGGGACCTTTTGCCATGTCTCACGCCCATACAGAAGAGCGGAAGTGAAAATCTAGAATATCGTATTATTTTTAAGCAACGAATCCTTAGAGTTCCATAGATTTTTTCCAACGTATCTGTGCACTGAAGAAATATTTTTTCATATTTCGTTTAGTTAGAGTTGCCTAACCAGGGGTATGAAGCGAGGCCTCACATCTAATGAGCCAACGCACTACCTACCAGGGTACTGGGACTTGTAATGAGCCTCTCATCTAATATATGTAGTTACCTCCAGTACTTACCACATTCTTCTGCTTTAAGTAGAAGTTTTTCCATAACAAAATTTCCCATAAAAAATATCCTGGCAGCTCTGTTTGTGAAGAAAACATGGAAAATCATTTATAAGCTACTGTTTTTTTTTTGTATTTTCGTTTAATATTTTTGGTAGATAAGCATTTCAAAAAAATATGAAAACGTTTTACTTCTCTTTGCTTCCCCCTTATTCATGAGGTTTTCTTCTATTATTAGTGAGCTGAGCTGAACTGAACTGAGCTGAACGGAACGCAGCTCAACTGAACTGAACTGAGCTATACTTGAGATAAAATGCAAATTTTCAAGATTACAAAACATTAAAATTCCTGCACACGTGTAAACATCCCCCTTCCACCAAATCTAAAACACAGCATCATTACGAAGAAGATGAAAACAGAAAATGGAAAGCAGAAGAACAGGAAGAAGAGAAAGAATTTACAAGTAAACCAGTTGAAGAAGAAAACTAAGGTCATAAAATTATCAAAAACGTTTAATAGGTATGTAAGTATGTATAAAGCTCAGTGTACTCATGCTTATGATGGTTTTGGGTTTTCACCAAAAAAAAAGTTAACCAAAGATAAAGAAAGTCAAGTGCTTGATAATGGATGAGTCTCCAAAGTGGTAATAGAGGGACAATTTCCTTTTTTTTTTTTTGTTGTAAGGAAAAATTATTATAATTTTCCCAAAAAAATTTCTTTTAATGCCCTCTAGTCACGAGCGTGGTGGTAGAGTTTTTAGCCTAAAGAACCTGCTTAGAATTGTTTTTCTTCGTTCGCTTTTGTTTTGTAACACATCAACGAAAACCGGCAAATGTTTGCTTGTTTCTAATTGGTGGCGCTCTTGGATAAGCGGTGTTTGTAAGAACTACTGTTACAACTTGTTGTTGATTATGTATGTTGTATGAGTTGCTTATGAATGGTTTGAAGTGTTGGTTGGTCTTAAAACAAATTCGAATTGGAATGATAGGAGAAATCTTATAAGTTCGGTATGAAGACAACAAAAATGTTCGAGTTGCTTTATAACCCCTGCAACTACAACAAGTTGGTTTAGCGCATGCTTTATAAGAGTCTGCACAATGTTTTGAAAATTGTTGTTGTTTCGGTATCTATTTGCAGCTGGAAGCAAGTCATTAAATTGTATCTAGAACAGGCCTATTTTATGAATGCATATACTCAAAACAGGGATACCAAAACAATAAACTTCACTTAACCTCAACGAAGGTTATAATTTTCTAAGCGTTCGTTTGTTTTCTGCAATACTCTCTGGCGCTCTCTCTCTCTCTGTTGCTGTATTCCTGTAAATCTCCACTTAAAACTCAGAAATGTTAAATGGGAATCCAAAGTCAGGCAGTTTTGGAAATAAGAAAAAAGCACACACAGTCTGCATTGGTCTCTCCCAGCAGCAACAGCAACATAATCCAATAAGAGTTGCTGGGTTTATACACCTGACCGAGAACAAAATTTTGTTGTTGTTGTTGTTTTTCTGCTTACAATGTTGTTTTTGTTTTATTTTTCAAGGGGGGCATACAAAAAGCAGAAGAAGCAGAAAAAGAAAAGAAGTCTTTCGTATTGTTATGTCGCATGCCCGGAACAAGAAACTCCAACGAAAAATAAAAGGGAAAAAAAAACTGTATCTTCTGTTGGCTACATTGTGTGAATGGATGGATGGGCTGGCTGCATGGATAACTCTCACTGACTGACTAAACGACAATATGACAGTAAAAACCTAAACGAATGTGTGTATAAGCTGTATTGTACGGTGCGGTGCGGTGCTATGCTGTGTGCTGTGCTATGCTGTGTGCTGTGTGCTGCATGAGTATTGAGTTTGTTCAGTAATGCTCTAATGAAATTGGTCTCTTTTTATGGGTTTTTGTAGAAAATTTCTGCAAAACACAGTTTAGTGTAGACTCCCTGAGGTTTCGGTTGTTTTCAAAACTGTGCGTGTGTAGAAGATTTTTAAAACTCCGTCGGTATAACCACTCATACAGATACAAAAAAAAAATTTATGGAAAAAAAGAAAAATAAAATTTAATGAAAATAATAAATTTAAAACAACAAAAAATAAAAATCAAATTGATTATTTAATAAAAGAGAGCCAGCCTAGCGTGTTTATATACAAAGAAATATAACCCCCTCTCCTTCAAATTAATAGAAATAATAGCAGTAATCAACTACCATTTAAAATTAAAGCAATTTTCTCTTTGTTTTTAAATTTAAAAATTAAAATAAAAATTTTATTTATTTAAGGTTAGAAAATTTAAATAAAAAATTATTTTTTTTTTAAACAAAATGTTGCAATTAAAGAATACATAGGAAAAGCTTTTGAAATCTTTAAAAGCCTGTAAGAAAATAAATTTTCAAATCAAATATTTTTTTGTTATAAAATATTTAAAAATATTTCTTGTAAATCAATATTTTTTAAAATAAATTTTAAAAAATAAAAATCAAAACAAATATGAAGTGCTGTTTGGTAAAAACAAAAGTTTTAAATTTAAGTTTTAAAATGTTTTTCAAAACAAATCAACAACAAATTTTAATTCTTTCGTTAATGGTTATTGCCTTATGTGCAACATTTACATCAAGTAGTCCCACACATCAGCAACAGCAACACCAACAACAAAAACATCAGCAACAGCAGCAGCAAGCCACAACGATACGTGTCCAGCAATGCCGCGAGGGATGCTTAGAAAAGGTATTTAAACAAATTGAAAAAGGAGGAATGCTTTTCACAATTTCAATTTCATTTTCAATTGTTTTTTATTTCTTCTTCTAAATTACATGCAAATTTAATTTTTAATAAAGAACCCACAGGACGTGTGCATTACACTGTGTTAATGAAAAAAAAAATTGTTTGGATTTCAAACCCAGTAACGGCAAGGAATGAATTGTGTATTACGAAATACATATGTAAACAAAATGGATTTTTTCTTTTCAAATTTAAAGGCAGAGAAATTGCCACGCCCAGTTTGTTAATAGTTTTAGCAAAAATATTTCATATTTTAAATTCAAACACTTTGAAAGTTAAGAAGTTTAAGTAGGATTTTAAATGCAACGTTAAAGTTCTATGATCTGCTATGCGGTAAAGAATTCTTTGGTGTTACTAACGGTCTCTTCAAAATATTTTTCTCTTATAAAAACAGATTAGATTTAAGAATTCCAACGGATTAGTTACAATCACAAGTTCACATATGAAGTTTTTAACCATCTGTGTATATAACGTAGTAGTCAGCAGTGTGTTGGTTTATTAGACGTGATACCGCTCTTCAAAACCTAGGACAGACATCTCCAACAGAACGAAATAAGAAACAATATTTCTTCGGCATCTTACTCTCAGCAGATTTCTGGCAAAAACTCTGTAGGTCCCAACTTTCATGGTATGAAGCTAGGTCGTAATCCTGACTAAAGGTTTTTAATGACCAATTGTGTTATGTGTATGTGTATATAACGTAGTGGCATATTTTAATGTCCATATATTGGATAATAATAAGTCGCTTATATCAAATGAACACACGCTGGAAGGGTGACATTTTAGGTTGTGTTTTTGGTGAAGACAGTTCTTTTATTTGTTGCTTTTTTTAAAAAGTTATACGGATTTAAAAAAAAAAATAAAAAAGTCGAACCCATGAGCAATATGAGGCTCTAGAAAAATGCTTGAACAACCAAGCCAAAAAAATGTGTAGAGACAGCACCTACCCAAAGACTACATTGCTCAATTATAGTTCAAAAATTTTATTTTGAATCAATCATTGAATTTGTGAAAGATTTTATAACTTTAGAAGACACTAAACAGCAACAACAGGACAATTTGTCATAATTTTGTTACTTAAACACGCTTGAATTTTGAATGCCACTTGAATTAATAAAAAACAATTTTTTTATCCGCATTACCATCAGTCAAATGCAGCTGTGTTCGCTTATTATTAGACGTCAGGCCGTGTTTCAAACCCCAAGTCAGATATCTCGAACAAAACGAAATATGAAAATATTCTTCGGTTACAATCTCTCAGCAGTCTTCTGGTAAAAGCCCTGAGAGTAAATAAAATTGCAATGAAAAGTTTCTCAAAAAATCTGTCGGAGTCACCTTTACACTGTATGCTCCGCCACTCATGTATAAAATTAGCACACACAATATGTTTGGTGTGAAAACCTGGTTTGTAAACCTGACTAAAGGGTTGTAATGACCAATTTAGAAAGTAAATAAGGAATGCAGCTGAAACAGTATGAAATCTGAAAAAATTAAAAATTAAGACCATAGCATTCTTGGCATTAAAGCCATGGAGTTGTTAAAATTGTCTGAAATCTGAAATAAAAATCATGGTCAAAGATTTGCAAACGACTTCAAAGTCTGTATAGACATCAGGCAAGCTTTTATTGAGTGTTTGGTGGGTTTGAAAGTCTGGGCAAAGCCATTAAACTTAATCTCTGTTGCTTCCAAATCGATCGTTTGAACGAAGAAATCAAGAAAGAGCAATCATTGCATAACCATTGACATTTCAGCCTCTTAAAAGTGAAGTGAATTGAATTTCGAATCGAAAATACTTTTTATATGACCCAATGTTATTGAAATTTTTGCTAAAAATTTCTTATACTCAGATTCTCTGGGCTTTTAAAGCAAAATAAGTCGTATCATTTTCTATCGTTCTGATTATTTGACACGGCATTTGAAGGATTATTGATCTCGTATGTTTAGCAGGAACCTTGGATATGACCCTTCAAATTCCCATTTCAAAACCGTTGAAATTTTATGGAAATGTTTACTTTTTTCGCTGCTTTGCAGTATGTATACTGGGTGTTTCACAATATCACACAGACTTTAAATAATGCTTACCACCACATATGGCGGGTATTGTTACGAAGTGTAGAACTTTTTCAAAATATTACTCGTCACATTTAAAGAAATCATCTCAACCGTTTACAGAAAGAATGCTTCACTTACCTACATACGTAAGTTGTCATTATAATCCTTCAGTTAGGATAACGACATAGGTTCTCACACCACATATTTTGTGTGTGTTAATTTTATACATGAGTGGCGAGACCTACAGTTTAAAGCCGACTCCGAATAATGGATTTTTTTGAGAAACTTTTCATCGCAATTTTATTCTATTCTCAGAGTTTTTGCCAGAAATCTGCTGAGAGGCAGTCGTCAGAGAAATATTTTCATATTTTCGTTTTGATGTCCTGGGGTTTGAGACGGGGCTTCACGTCTAATATGCCAACACAATACCTACAAGACTACGACGACTTCATGACCCTTCGAATCCTCTACTCAAAACGCAATTTTCATCTACTGGGTGCTTCATTCATTATATCACTAAGATTTTGATTAATGCTTACCACCAACAATGTCGGTTGATGGTATTTATCCTTCAGGCGGGTATTGTTACAAAGTGTGGAACTTTTTCAAAATTAGTATTATTCATCACTTATAAAGCAATCATCTAAACCGTTTACAAGAAATAGATCGAGGGGAGAGTTTTTGGTAGATGACTCTCCTTTACTTATTCATTTGTCCATGCTGACTTAATTGTTTCAAACCTGTGCATGTAAAAATGTATTAAAAACAGGCTCTGAGCTGGGCCTATTTGATGTTGGTTTGATAATAGATAGCCATGAAGTCACCGTAGTCTAGTAGGTAGTGTGTTGGCTTATTAGACGTGAGGCCATGGTTCAAACACCAGGTTAGACATATGCAACAAAACGAAAAAAGAACAAATATATCTTCGGCGACATCCTCTCAACAGTCTTCTGGCAAAAACTCTGAGAGTAAATAAAATTGCCATGAAAAAGTTTCTCAAAAAACTGTCGCTCGGAGTCGACTTTGTACTGTAGGTCCCGCCACTAATGTATATAAATTAACACACACAACATAAGTAGTGTGAGAAACTAGGTCGTGATCCTGACTGAAGGGTTGTAATGACGAATTGTGTATGTATGTATGTGTATTATATAAACGTATTGTCCGCTTCAATTCTGAGATGCCAATAGGTGGCGCTATCTGTTTTTGCAATAAAGTTCGTTGGGTTCGGTGATAAGACTTTTGTACAAGATATTTTGAAGGGCGAATGAAGCTTATTAATGCTTTTGAAATTTGAAAAATCATGATAAAATTTTGTTTTCGGCTACTCCCAGACACCAAAATAATTGCTGAATTGAAAAGAATATCCTTCATGCCTTTAATTGAATTCATTTCTTTAATGACTGCCTACAATTGCATATAAATTATGATTCTTTTTTTTACAACAAAATACAATAATAGCATAAACAGCTACAACAACATCAAATATTTTATGTGATTAAGTTTATTGTAAAGTAACAAAAAAAAAAAAAGAAAATTACAAGCGATGTAGAGAGAGAGACATCTAGTCAATGTATGGATGCACAATGTGATGCTACAAAATAAGAGGGTTGGCCGAGTAATAAAATAGAAGGGAAGCTGTTGTATGTGTATTGTGCATCAGCAAATAAAGAAACAGATTAATTTTCTAAATACACAATAAATAAACAACAACAACAACAAGAACAATAACAACATCAACATAAATGATAAATAACATACGAAGCAAACATAAACAACATCGAATACGAAATTCGTATTACGAATACAAATACAAGAGCAAGAGCAACATATAAATTTAAACAAACCTACTGGCAAACATAAACCCTGTAACATATGGAAATGTGCGTCTGTGTAAGTGTATATACGTGTGTGTGTAAATTATTTGCAAAACATATGTATGAACGAACAGACACACACACATATACCAGAAAAGTGGAAGTGTGATTTTATTATTGCAAAACGAAAGAAAGAAAAAAACAAAAAATTGTGAAAAGTTGTAGACAATCAAGTACGACCGTGTGATACCCTTCATATTGTGCCACTGTTAGGAATAATTAAATGTTAAATTTTCCATGTATGTGGCCTATAAATCAGACTGATTTTGACCGATGCCATGAATTGTGTTCGATTTATAGCTTTTTGGCATGCACCTTCGATATAAGAAAACTAAACAAGAAAGAGTCGCACGTTGTCAAGTCTCATGATCTCGATGGTCAGTCCCCATCAAATCCACTTGAGATGACTACATCCTCATATCATTCGTACGGAATATCTGTTGTAGCGAAAGCTGAGTAACACATTGCGCTGTCCTCGTGGAAGCACATGTCGTTGGTGTCTAAATCATTCAATTCAGAGTACTTGCCGTTGACAGTGACAACCCAACCAACGTCGTCAATAAAGAAATATGAACTGTTGGCGTCGCCAACTAAAAATCCATCTAAAGTTGTATGATACTTAGCGCGGTCCTATTGAAATTACATGCACACCAATGGCATGTAATTCAGTCCAAAAGAAGTTTGTAATCATCGATCTGTAGTGGTCGCCGTTAACACTGATGGCTTGGCCAATGTCGTTTTCAAAGTAATATGGACCGATGCCATCGCCAGACCAAAATCTACGCCTAATAATGACTTTTTTGGTATGCATTGGATGTTGTTGGATCTCATGTGGATTGGTGTCATTCCAAATTCAACAAGTTTGTTTGTGATCATACCCATTCATCCAGAAATGGGCGTCAACACCGAAGACGATTTTGCAATGATGTAAGCAGTTGCCAACTGCTACAGAGCCCTATTACAGTACAAACATTATTGTCTATGGTTGTATACCTTTAGCTTCATGATCATTTGAATTTTGTACAGATGTAGGCCCAAGTCACAAAGAAAATTCATCAAGTTGTGGTCTGCAAAACCCCTAGTTCTTGTGAACGACACGAAATCGATTGTACATTCTCACGGACAGCGGCAATATTTTTGGCAGACCTTGCTTTTCGTCGCTGTAGGGGTGTTGGTCGATCGTTTAATGAAACAGTGAACAGAATTTATACACCACATTGTGAATAGTCCTCCCGATAGCACAATTATGGTGATTGTAAAATGGGGGAAGCGACCGGTGCTTTAACCGATTCAAACCCCCTTTTTGATAAAAACAATTTTATTCTTTGCACGTGCTGTTCAATGCTATATCTCAGCGTATGGAAGGTGGTTACTAGTTAATTGAACCAGTGGACGCAAATTTACCCATAGGCTAGGACGCACGATTATGGCGATCGTAAAACCGGCGAAAGGCACATTACTTTATCGGAAGTGAACAAACATTTAAAAAAAAGGAAATTCTTTATTTACACGTGTTATTGAATGCGCTGTGATTTGGCCAAACGGACTAAATAAGTGGCAACTAAGGTGACAGATGTAGCTTCAACAAAATCGTCGTTTTCTATCCATCAGTAGCATAGATCTACAGTCCACCACGGATATCTGATATCAATAGGCAATTGATATACGGTGTTAAGTTTTTTATCTGTGAGATTTTGTAAAACATTATGACTCGTATTTAATGTAGACAGGACTTCTTCACAATGCTATAAATATACCACAACGTCTCATGTAATTTTGGAATTAAGTACATTTGAGTTTAAACATGGCCGATAAAGCTGCATTAAGGCGGAACAAGTCTAGTATATATTGCAATAAAAATAACGTTGTATAGATATGTATACTAGAGGTACTTCTTGAATCGTATTTTTATAAGATTGATTGCCACCAAACTCACGCATGTAGAGAGTGTCTGAAACCTAAGCAGCTTAATAGTCATAATTCTGAAACCATGTGCGGAAAATTGTACAACATTCGGCTTAAAATTGAATTCTAAGACGACCGCCGTAGTTTAAAGACTATTCTGTGAATTTTTTTTTTTTTTTAGTCCTTACAGACGCCAACACAAATCCAATATGCCCCCTTCCTATGGTAGTGTAGGGTATTAAAGGAAAAACAAGCAGGAAGGATAACTCACATGCATGCCTGCATAAAGGAAAATAAGAGTAAAACTACAACGAAAAAGAAAAAAAAATAAAATCAGACCCTCTCTTGATGAATGTTACCGATGTTTACTGTAAGTGTTGGCCTTCTTGTTGTTGTTGTTTTTAGTATTTCTAAAGGAATCTAATGTATATTTAATGTTGCAAGGGGTGGGTTTTTTTGTTTTAATTTAATTTCTCTACAACATTTCACTCTTAAAGGTTTATAGCTCTCGTTCAGGATTTATTATTCAAGTGTTGGTGTATTTGCAACATTCACATACATATGTATTCTCTGTTAGAATTACAATGTGTCTGTGTGTCTGTGTATGTGGTGTTTATGTTTCTCTTTAAGTTCCAAGAAGATAAAAAATCCACAGCAAAATGAACTAAAACTCACTAATACTAGGGGCAGAGATGCTACTAACCAATGTGGCATGATGTACTCGACTCGTATGTATGTATGTTTGAAGAAGGGTTAACAGTTTAATCCTTTTTTTATTTCGTTTGTTTTTTTTTTTTACTGTTTTATTCGTATTAGAAAATTTAAACAGTTTTATGGTTGGATTTGGAATCATCTGAAGAATCGAAAATAAATTGGAAATTTTGCAAAAAGAGCAGAAGGCAAATGGCAGCAGGGGTGGCAGGGGGTAGTGAATAAAAATAAACGAGAAAACCTTAAAATGCTAAAGGTTTCGATTTTATTTATTTTAAATTAAATGCTTGGAATTCAAAAAAAGCAAAAAACAAGCTACGAAGGAAATAAAGTTCAAGGAATTTGAATTGGAAAATAAAATCGATAAACGTTGTGCGAGTGTGTGTAGCAATAGTAAAGGAAACGTATTTTGACAAGGATTTGTTACCATTCTTTCAGTTCTTTTTTCTTTTCAAGGCTAAAGAACGTGCTTAAAATGTTTATAAAATTCAATTGGAACAAAACAAAAAAAAAAATGTTTTAAAAGGCTTTTGATACACAAAAAAACAAAAAATTGACAACAAAAAAATGTTGAGTCTTTTATATCAAAAAGAATTTTTTGGAAATTGTATACTCTTTGCAGCAATTCGTTAAGCCGAATAATGCTGAAATTGTTAATCGAAAAGCATAGAAGAAAAATGGTTGAACAATTAAAATGAATTTTTTTCACTCGACTCTTTTGTCGTTCGTTATGCTTGACATTATCATTACGAATATAACAGTGATGCTAACGAAATATATCGGGATGTACATTCAATTAGAGGAATCCCTCCTTTTGTTAGACTATGTAAGACGTAGAAGAAAAGAAAAAGGGTTCTTTACTTACTCTTTCGCATCGTATATCTGAACTCTGTACAGGAATTTTGACAATTGTTAACGGCCATCCTGTTGAAGCTACATCTGTCAAATTAGTTGTCATTTATTCAGTCTGATTGACCAAATCACCATGTCAGGATTCATAAACATTCAACAACACGTGAAAATAATGAAATTGTATTATCAAAATAAGTGTTGTGTTCCAGCAAAGTGCTTAAGCCCATTTTACAATCATCCTAGCGAAAAAGACTATTCCCAATGTGGTGCATAAATTCACATTCGCTGATTCAGTAAACGACTGACCAACAGCCATACGTCAACGAAACTCAAGATCTGGCAAAAACATTGCCGCTGTCCGTGAGAATGTCCAATAGATTTCGAATTGTATCCACAAGAATTAGGCGTTTTGAAGACTACAAACATAATTGGTCATTACAACCCTTTTGTCAGGATTACAACCTATCTTCTAACACCACTTATGTTGTGTGTCTTAATTTTATGCATGAGTGGAGGGACCTACAGTTTAAAGTTGACTCCGAACGACAGATTTTTGAGAAACACTTCATAGCAACTTTCATATTTCGTTTTGTTGGAGTTGTCTGACTTAGGGTTGAACAGTGGCCTCACATCTAATAAGCCAACACACCACCTACTAGACTTCGGAGACTACACTTGGAGAATTTTCATTGTGGCTTGAGCCTGCACCCGTATCAAATTCAAATGACTCAAGAAGTGAAGTCATACATAGACAAGGACGTGGGCGTCCAGAAATAGATCTCATCGCTGAAGATGATTATTTGATGATGAAAGAAGAGCCCATTTATTCATCATCGTAAAGTCATCTTAACGATGAGGCCTATTTCTGGACAAATGGGTACGTGAACAAACAAATTTGCGACGATACCAATCTAGATGAGATCCAAGAGCGTTCAACGCATTGCAAAAAAGTTACTGATTGGTGTGGATTTTTAGCTGAAGGCGGCTTCTGTCCATATGTCTATGAGAACGAGGTTTGCCAAGCCCTTAATCACTGTTAACGGCGAGCATTATAGGCAGATGATTACCAACTTCTATTAGATAATCTGGACATTCACGTCATGCGGTTTTAATAGTATAGCTTTACGTGCAACAAATCTCACGACACATGGATATTTTACACAAGGGTATGGCCATTTCACCTTGAGGCGATGTGTACTGGCCACGGACATAGTGTCATTTCGCCCCGTCACAGTTTTTCTAGTAGGGTTTTATTAAGTCGAAGATGTAACTGAATAAGGCACCAATCACCGTAGTCTTAAAAGTCTATATAAGCCATGATTATGGCTGATTTCCAGAGTCATGGAAAATTTTTGCCGGATATTGAATCGATGTTATATTCTACATATAATGGCATCTTTCAGCAAAATAAAAAATTTCGATTTCGGAAGCTTTCAAGCTACAGTTTCATTATAAAAATTTTCAAAAATATATTCTCTCTTTTGAAAATTGCTGTCTTTAACTCTATGGATTATTATATATTCATGTATGCATATACAGACAGTTTTTTTTTTTTGAACAATTTTAACAAAAATTTTTTTTTAAAAACAATTCGAAACTAATGAATGTAAAAAGGGTCCGTCTCTAAATTATCATGACTCTACCATATGAACCGAAGATAAACTATTGCTTTTAATGCAAAATAAAATCCAAAAACAACAACAAAATCAGTCAATTTGCATACTAACATGCAGTATAAACTCATACACACATAAAGAGATTTGCATATTAAAAAATCATTTTTTTTTTTTTTTTGGAAAACAGAATTACTGAAAGACCGGCGACAATTGCCGAAAAACAAAACGAATTTGCATGGAACTTTATCCTTCTCGAAACAAATATACACTCCCACACTTACGCTCACACTTACAGATACAACAGACACGCATTAAATGTTAGAAAGAGAGAGAGAGAGAGAGAGTGAAAGACTGAAAGGAGCAGACACAGAGAAATATGTATGCAAAGCTTAAAAATTTGCAACAAATTTTTTTTTTGTTGTTTTTTTTTTTGTTTTAATCGAAAACAAAAAAAAGGAAAGAAAGGGTTGTTAAAACTAATACTGACTTATGCATGCAACCCCCACAGCTGCACACAAATAAACACCATGCAACAGAAATAATAACAACGACAGAAGCACTAGCACTGGCACTAGCACCAGCAGCAAAGGCAGTGGCAACAATGACAATGTTCAACATGAAGAAAACAGCTGTCTATTTGCATCTTTAATTTTGTTCTCTAAATAACAATAACAACAACAACAAAACCTAACAAATAACAAAAACTACAGCAAAAAAATATTTCAATGAAAATTGTTTCAATGTTTTTTGTTAGTGTTCTCGGGTTGTATTTGTTATTTGCAAAAAATTTTGCCTGTTCATTCGCTTATAGAGGGAGGTACACTTAAAAGAGATGTTTACAGAGTGAGAGAGGACAGGCAGTTTATCAACAACAGCACAGGGTTGAATGAATAAAACTCTGCTCTCTGCTGCTGCCTGCCAGTCAGAATGAAAGACTAAATGTGCTGACAGTGTTTTTGAAACTTATTTTTGTACAAAAATGCTGGTATTTAGTTTTTGTTCTTGTTGTTGTAGAACAATAAGCAATAACAACAACAATGCCTAAGAAAAAAAAAATTAGAAGAAAATATTTTGTAATAATGATGCTGCGCTTTTTTTTTTGTGCAAATGACAAATAAAACTCAATTTTGAACACAGAGCCTAGAGTGTCGCATAATAATACGAACGAACAGGAAGAAAAGAGCAAAAGGATCCTAAAAAAATAGAGGAAGAAAACAGGCAAAATGTAGGAGTTGAAAGCAAGGATTCTTTGAATAGAAATGCCACGTTAAACTTTAAGGACAATTGCAGGAAGTAACCTTAATTTCATATTTTTAATTTTTTTACCTTTTAAAAACTTTTAAAATATGAGCTCGTAGATTGCAAATAAAATAAAACTAGATTTGTGTTTATTTTTAATTACAATTCTGTGTGCCACTGTTCACAACTTGATATAAACAACAACAATTGCTTTTCTTTGCTATTCCTCTGTTTACACCCTTAGTATAAATACTAACCATTTGTTCGACTGATCTTTGTAACGGAGATTTTCACCACTATCCACCTCTCTTCAAACGCACCGCGTCTTCACACAAGACTGACTGAACTTCACTAACTCAGTCGCCTGTTTTGCCTTGCCTTTTATATGACAAAGTAGACCGTTTGATGAATGTTCTTGAAGCCGAACGTTCATGAGTTTGCCTTCTAGAAATCTCTATAAATGCGTTGTTGGTATATTTTTGTTTACTTGTTTACCATTTTTTATGCTGGTGTTTTTTGTAATATTACGCAGTGCGATATTTTGTAAACAGGTTTATTTACTGTATTGTTTTGTTTTTGTAGCTTATGTTTATAATTTTAATGTTAAACGATGTAAAAGCAAAATACCAGTATCTAGATTTTTTTCATTTTCGTAGCAATATCCTTTGGATAAAAGTTTTAAAAGAAACTTTTCGCATTTCAATTCGAATGTTAATGGATATTTTGAATCGGAGAAATTTACAATTAAAGGACTATTGTATGCTCACATGCTACAATTATTTTCATATTAAATATCGGACAAATGCTGTCCGGAAAGATAACTGAAGACTGTCAAAGGCGCTTAACATAGCATCAGAGGCAATGGCATACTACAGACATATAACAGTTATTCAGAGGACGTATGTATACAGCTTCTAAATACATTTAAAGAATTTCGTCCTCCAAAGGTCGATGTCCAGGAAAGCTGTACTTTCTTCCTTCACTCTGTCCATGATTTCATTAAAAGCTGGCTGTTGTATGCCTTATGCAGCAATTTTTTTTGTGATTATTTGCCGCCAGTTAGATATTCTGTTCATGTATGGCTGGTACTGGCTAGTTCTCTATATAAACTTCAAAATAATTGTTACATATGGAATCTGTTGCTAAGTAAGGGCAAAGAAAATGAGCCCAAAGTTATGCTCTTTACTGAAAACTCCTTTCTTATCAATCAACGAAACTTTTTTAAACACCAATGTTGGTTTGGCCATCTATTCCACGTTATTCAAGGGTAATGGTGACGAATCACTATGGTTCGTGGTTTAATCGGATACACCTTCAATTGAAGTCAAATCACAAGAAAATATTAAACGGCGTCAAATTGTACGCTATCGATGGCTATTTCACTTCACCTCCACGAGGGATGACTATGCCCTCAAATCACATCAGCTGTCTAATGGCATGAGCTTTGTGGCAGGTAGCGCGATCCTGTTGAAAACACATATCGTTGATAAAACAAACAAACTCTTCGATTATAGGTTATTTTGTGACTTCAGCATAAGTTTACTACAGAGTTACGTTCATGGAAATTTTTTTTATTTGAATGAAACGGTCCTGTTGAAACCACATGTCGTTGTTGTCCAAATCATCCAACTTATTAAAATAAGAAGTTGGTAATCATCGACCTATAGGGCTCGCCATTGTTTGTTCACGTACCAATTCGTTCAGAAATGAAAATGATTTTTGGATGAAAGTTAGAATCATTTGCAAACGGCTCTTAAGAGCTTACATCGAACCAACGTCGTTGTCATCTGCTTGTTCATAGAAAATTGGCAAAACAGACTGAATAAATGGCAACTAATTTGAAGGATATAGCTTCAACAAGATGGCTGTTATCAACTGTCAACTTTCTAATTTTTAAATACCGCGAATGTATTACAAATTATCAGATTATAAAACAGATTTAATAAATTACGTAGAGTTTTACAAATACTATACAGAATTACTTTTAATTATGATTAAATATTTTTGATTGATTTTTGATTAAATATTTCATTGTTTTTATGAAAAATTAATTAATTTTTTAAGTTCATTATTAACAACTAATATTTATTATCTTTTTTTTCTCTTTTTCAGGTAACTTATTAAACATTTAAAATGGAAAAATCGTATTTTACAATCAACCAGAAAGAAACTATACAAATTGCTTATAAGTGGAGAATGCTTATGCTGAAACATTTAATTCTTTATCTGCTCTGGCTTTTTAAAAAAAGTTAAACAAAAAACCAAAAAAAAAAAAAAAACTATTGAAACTTTTCTACTGTACTATTGTAAAAAGAGAATAAATAAGAAAGTTTCTCTCTCTCTCTACGACTAAACAGTAGCCTACAACACAAATCACTTCATTTGGTTACGGATAAAAATGTGTATGCGATTATCATCATCAGATATACATATGTATTGTATATATATACCACTTTATAATCCATCAACATGTTGTAATTGACCAACCTTGGTATTTTCTATGTTTGGTGTGAATTTCAAAAACAAAAAAAATTAATTTGTAGTCCCTTTCAGGAATTTCAATTTTCTCGCCTCATAAGCCTACTGATGTTACAGTTCCAAGCTTATTTTGATCCAGAGTTTCTATCAAGAATAGTCGAAACTCTCAGCACGCCTTTAAAACGGTTAAAAAAAAGATATATATACGTATATTTTTTTTTTTTTTGGTGAAACCAGCACTCAGGGGATGGCTCCTACTCATGCAGTGCATTGTGCAGGTTTTTTAGGAAAATGGGTTATAGGAAGGTGGAAGAGAGGGAGTAGTGTTTGTGGACATCTCAAGATGCGAACGGCAAGGAAACGAGTTGCTGCTAGATGACTATAAAATGGCCAGTGCTATACCTTCACCATTAGACAGTCTACAGCAATCGTCCCCAAGAAGCCCGCACCCTTCAGTCCTAGCTTCTCACACTACTCATGTTGTGTGTGTTAATTTTATACATGAGTGGCGGGACCTACAGTTTAAAGTCGACTCCGAACGACAAATTTTATTGAGAAGCTTTACATGGCAATTTTATTTACTCTCCGAGTTTTTTCCAGAAATTTGCTGAGAGAAAGTCGCCGAAGAAATATTTTCGTTTTGATGTCTGACCTGGGATTCGAACTCGGGCCTTCAGTCTAATAAGCCAACACACTACCTACTAGACCACGGCGACTGTAGAAATAAGTGCTTAAGTAAGGTACTAAGGTGAATTTATTTTGTATTCTCTGTTGATATCAAAATCCGCATTCGGATCTACATTTATAATAAACTACTGGACGGGTATAAATCAAGACTACATGACATGATTGCTCGAATCTAAAATTGTCTTTTAAAGTGTTTGATTTTGGTGACATAATCATATGCTGTATTCAAAGGATAAATTCAGTATCAGGATAGGCATAAACACTCTCTAATAGCAAAGCTGCCATTAAATACGTTTATGTAAATGGCAATTGATTACCCAGATATCAACATTGGAGAGTAGAGCGAAGAAGAATTATTAAACAGTGTTCTCCAAACCCAACTTATTCTTCTTATAATTCCCACATCTTCTCGTTTGCATTCCGTTTTTCCCTTTACTTTGTTTTATTTTCAATAATGAAGTTAGGCTAGTAATATAGAACGAGGTTCTGGAATGATAGGACTGCCATCTTTTTTGCTTAAAACACAACGTGAAAATGTATTACAATCTTATACTGACTATAGTGATGACGAAGCTTCAACAGGTCCTCTGTGATAATCTCTCAAAGTTCGATGCTGATGTCCTAATTTGCCAAACTTATGTTGCTTTCAGAAGAATTAGTGATCAGTTTGCCAACGATTCAGGATGCCGTTGTTTATTTTTGCTTGGACCTAGGATGAGATTTCTCAAGACAATCATTTCTAACAAACCGGTTGCAATATCGTCTGCTGACGTGTAAGAACTTTTTAAGTTTCGTAATAACTACGAAGTAGTTTTCGCTAAAATGAAGATGTTGTAGTCTAGTAGATAGTGTGTTGGCTTGTTAGACGTGAGGCCATGATTCAAACCCCAGATAAACGAAATTTGAAAAAATTATTTCTTTGACGACTTTCTCTCAGCATATTTCAAACAAAAACTCTGAGAGTAATTAAAATTGTCATCAAAAAGTTTCTTAAAAATCTGTTTTTCGGAGTCGATTTTAAACTGTAGATTCCGCCACTTATGAGTAAAATGGATACACACAACATAAGTGGTGTTAAAAGCTAGGTCGTAACCCTGACTGAAGAGTTGTAATAACCAATTATTTATGTATGTATGTATATATGGTCGCCCTAGCATCTGTTGACGTTTAAGAACTTTTAAAATTTCGTAATAATTGCAAAGTAATTTTCATTCGAATAAAGCTGCCGAAATCTAATAGATATCGTGTTAGTTTTGTTTTAATGAAAGCACATGGTTCGAACCCCAGCTAAGATATCTAAGATAATTTCTTCTCAGCAATATTCTTGAAAATTTGGCATTCGGAGTCGATGTTCTACTGTAGCACCAGCCACTCATGGATAAAATTAACACACACAATATGGGTGGTGTGAGAAGCTAGGTCAGGTTTACGACCTAAAGGTAAGTAAGCTTTCACTCTGTATTGCTAGATGGTATTGTTTAATCTCATGCCGTGAAACAGTGGAATTATACTTAATGGCAGAGTATTTTTGATGGTGCTTAAACCAAACCACGATTTAAAAATAAAACGATTTCCGCCATTCGTTTGACAAGTAAAATTAAAAGAACTTAACTTGTTCAAAGCGTTTGCTTTGATATTTGAAATGTATTTGAATTTAAACCTCGACTTTATATCAAAAAAAAGACTTCTTACTTTGATTATAAAAATTGCATGTGATACTGAAACTGTTACAAATCCTATTACAAACATAATATGTTAATGCTAGTGTACTGTGCATTTAAAATATTGTGTGAGAAAAAGTTTCATTTATTCAGCAGTTAAGCTATAAAACTAATACCCAACCAGTAGAAAGTACTTTTAAATGGAAAAAGTCAATACGAAAAAACAAAAAAAGAGAAAAAACCTGAGCAAATGTTAAATCTCATTTAAAAATTTTTTGTTTTTTAAATCCTATTAAAAAAAAAAAAAGTAAGTGGAAACAGAATATAGATGAGGGTTGTTAGGAAAAGTGTGAAAAAAAATAATTAAATAATGAAAGTGGAAAACATTTTCAATGAAATTTTGATTAAATTCAATACAAATAAACGTATATAAATAAACATGACCTTTTCTTGGTTTAAATTAATGAAAACAAAACCAAATAAATCATTTAAATTAAAAGCTTTAAACAAATTTTACAGAAGAAAAGAAAAAAAGTAATCCGCCTTTTCAGTGAAAAAAAAAACACCCCAAAAATATTCGGAAGGTTGGTAGTCTTTTAATGGCAGGGGTAGGTGTTAGTCTTTTATGGAGACCTGTTAAGACAAAGCCTGTAAACAAATTACTATTGACTTGAAGATTTTTATTTTTTTTTTTTTTTTTGTTGAATGAATAGACAGACAAGAGGCATGAATGAATGAAGGAGTAAGCGTGTCTGATATTTTTCTTTTTTTATGAATTTCTATTTCATTTCAAACGGAAATAAATTGTAGAAAAACCTTCACTACAAAGTATGAAAAGAAAGAAAAATTATTTAAAATAATTTCCTAAATAAAGTGGCCACTTGAAATTTTGTAGACACCACCACCACCATCACCAACAGCCGCACTCTACATTATTGGACTGCTGAACAAATGGTCCAAAATTTTTTATCTTTTTTTTCCAAAAAAAAAAAAAAAGAAAGGTAAACTAAAGACAAACAGGAACCCACAAATATCTTCCAGAAATAGAAGAAGTCATAGCGTTCGACTGTCAGTTGTTACAGGTCATTGAATTTTAAGTCTAAAAATTAAATTGAATGAATGAACGAATGAAAATTTTTTCATATTTTTTTTTATTTCATTTCTGCCGAAAATATGAAAAGAAACTTTTTTATGATCTGCAAGTTGTAGTTAAAAAGGAACGCTTTTTTTATTGATATTGACATACAATCTTAGCCACTTGATGGCTCTAAACTAGCGCTCTATAACTTTCAATGCAAAGGCTAAAATCAAAATGAAAATAAAAAGTCTTCCTTTTTCAATTTAAGTTTGAAGCACCATTAGTTTTTAGGGTCTACAACAAATGTTTCACTGCATAACAGAGTTCTCTCTGTGTTTAGTTACAGCAGTCAGTGTTGTATACCCTTCGTTTTGTTCGTACGTACGTACTTGTGTGTATTGAAACTACTCTTGAAAAGAAAGTTTTTGAATGCCAGCAAAATTTGATTAAATTTAATTGGAAATATTGAAAAAACCAAGAGATGGGGGAGAGTGGCGGCAAGGGAAAATTTAAAAATGAAATTTAAAAAATATTGACAAATGCTGTAGAAGACAAAGCTTTTAAATTTTATCTGATATTAAAGAATTTAATTTAAAATGTTTAAAATCATCTAATAAGCATTGGACTGTCATAAAGCATATTCATTTTCATAGTTTCAGTTTTCTTAAGAAGGTTTTGCCAAATAAGCAGGGGTTAGGTCTACTGGTGCAAGTTCTAGAATAATAGGGTTGCTAACTACTTCTGTGAATATTGTTACGTTTTTACCTTTTAAAAACGTTTCAAATATGTGCTCGTAGATTGCAAATAAAATAAAAATAAATTTGTGTTGTTTAGTTTTAATTAAAATTCTTTGTTATTCGCACAATTCTGTATGCCACTGTTCTCAACTTTATGTAAACAACAACAATTGATTTTCTTTGTTATTCCTCTGCTTATAGCCTTTACACAAACAATAAGAATCACTAAACAATTGTTCGACCGGTCTTTGTAACGGAGATCTTCAAACCACGATTACTCTCTTCGAACGCCCCGCTTGTTCATACAAGACTGGCAGAACTTCACTAACTCACTCGCCTGCTTTGCCTCGCCTTTTATGTGGCAAAGTAAACAGTCTGATGAATGTTCTTCGCCTTCTCGAAATCTCTATAAATATAAACATCGTTGTTTACGTTTATTCTTGTAGTGTTTGTTGATGTATTTTTGTATAGCATTTTTTATGCTGGTGTTTGTTGTTATATTAAGCAGTATGATAATTTGTAAACAGGTTTGTTTACTGCATTGTTTTGTTTTTGTAGCTTTTGTTTATAATTTTAATGTTAAGGGATGTACAAGCAAAACATCAGTATATAGTTTCTTCATTTTCTTATTAAATCTTGACTGGAACTCATAGAAAAATGTTCTAGTCTGCTATCTTAGAAGTGGTTTTGGAAACAAAAGCTATTAATAAAAATTTGATGTCGTGCCTTCTAAACATTGGCTGGTAAAATGCTTTCAAAATGAGAACATACAGTTTTGCATGTCTAGTATATAACTCATGATGTCCTTGCAAATATGTTTGGGAGGGGAACTATCTAGTAATATATGCATGTTGGGCTGATGAGAATAATGATGACCTATAATTTCCAATTGCATGTCAAAACTGGGCCTTTTCACATATCCATTCAGAGACTGCAGCATATTGTTCTGAATTTCTTGAACGCCCATATTCTGATTATCGTTTAAAAAGTAAGTCCATTCCCATAAGCCTAAGACCAGCATAATTCACGACTGAGCTGCCTATCGCTTTGCTTATGGATATGTTGACCTGTTTCGCTTTAGCCCACGTTATAAGATACTTATGTATCTTCATGCTGGATTTCACATTTCCCTGGACACAGGTGATCAGTAAGGGAAAGTAAAGCATTCCATCTAACATAACTCCTAAGAGCTTAGGGTTTCTGAAAATCGGAAGAGTTCGATCTCCCTTAACATTGCTTCGATTTTCCTGTACTATCTTTGGCTGTGAAGAAATATAATACTATGTTGGACTTTGGCAACGTGAGTTTAAAGTGAGGACTATCCAGCTGCCAGCGTGTTTAAATATTGGAATATATCCTCAAATCTTTCTTTATTATCAGAGGGAACTGTGTAAATTTTATGTAGGAATTATGGGAGCAATGAAAAGTAGAGGATTCTGAAGTGATCTCCGCTAGGAAGACGGGGTGTTGGTTGTGTTGATTATTGGTTCAGTATATACATCATATTGACCGAGACTAGCTGTAACCTAGCTGTAATGGTTTGCTATGATGAAGTGACTCTCATCTCAATCTCAGGAGATCATAATATCCCGCCTAGGCACCGTAGACTCTCACCGTGATTCGACTGGTTGGCCGGTCTTAACATACTATTCTGCTGATATGATTTATCGTAATTGAAACAATTTTCTTCGCGATAATGCGATGCAAATGTATCTCCTTTTTATTGTGTTTACACAGCTTGTTGAACTTGCAAGGATGCGTCACTCTTAATCCTCTGCATGTAAATTGCATTGAATTTGGTTTTCAAATTACAGGAGTCGCTTCTCTTGATTTTGCGTGTTTGCATAGAGTTCGATGAGGATCTTCATGGAGTAATGCCTTAAATTCGTATCATAAAAGTTTCACCATTCCCTTGCCATTCATATTTTCCATTTTTCCATTGAACAGAGGTCTCTTTACGTAATGGGAATCGGAGAATATTGTCGTCGTTGATTGTAAGGGCGGCCGAACAATGTTTTACAGGTCAAGTAGAATATAAATTGTTATGTTCTCTTTGGTAGTGGAATTTATGTCCTTTTTCCAATCGATTTAATATCTTATAATAATAAAGAATTTTTGTAAAGCCTTCTTCTCCAAAAGAAATGAAACAAAAAAACTTCTTAAAATTTTTCTCACAGTGTGTAATTGATTATATGTATGTAGGCTCTATTGATTTTCCAATAAGTGTCTTTAATAACATTTAAAGATAGACTTCCTTTATTTATTGGATTTTTCCCTTATTGCCTTGATATTTTCTTGCCTGTGTGTGTACTACTAAAAGGCCGACCATGAAAACTTTTTAAACTTTTTAAGGCACCAACGAACGTATGTGATAGATACACTGTAACATGAAAATCCGCAAAAACCAAAAAGTATTTGAACATACTGTCAGCAGGCTGTCAATCTACTATATATTGTTGTGGATGTTAAGTTTCATTCTTTCTTTTCTTTGTTTTTCTTCAAATTTTCTTATAGAAAAAAGCCAACCAACCAACCAGCCAGCCAATCACTATTGTAATCAGATGAATGGACGGGAACGACTCGATGACTGGCTGCATGTGGCTAAGGCTGTGACGTTTTACAAAAATGAGGCAACAACGCGAACACAGTAGGAATGGTTAGATAAAATGCTAGGGAAACGTTTAAAACAATAAGAATAACTAGAATTGCGCTAAACAAGTAGCCAAAGGTAGCCGTGCCCAGACGTTCGGCACATAGTATATAAGATCGCGTACGTGGTAGAGCACCTTCAGGCGCATTTCTATGTGGTAAGCAACTGCCTAAGCGTACATATTGTACACAATATGACACAATTGTAGAAAAACTAAAACGTTTTCTTACGGTTTATAATTAGCAAAATGATGGTTAAGATGCAGAAGAAGAACTTGGTGAAAACCAGAAGAGTCTGCCTAAATCATTATATTTCTGCTAAAAGCAGTGCCAGCAACATGTACGCACGTATTTCTGTTCTTTCCTTTTATTTGTTGTGTTTTGTTGCAGCAACAACAAACAGCATTTCATCTATTCAACTGTCTATTTGAAAATGTTAACATTGAAATGTGAGGTTTTTTTTCTTCTGTTCCACAGACCATGAAGACGTGGCTGGAAAAACACTTTGAACGCATATTCAAAAATCATGGCTAAAACCTTAAAGATTTTCATCTGTCTTAGGCCAGGTATACAATATATAAGAGAGACTACTACTGTTTTATAGTTTTGCAATGTTTTTTCTTTTTGTTATTTTCTTGAGTATAAAAAGACAGATTGCAAAATGCAGCATAAAACAACAGCTAGAAATAATTGCAGATTACAGCGTGTAGGATTTTAAAAACTTTTTTCGTACGTTTTTTTTTCTTGAAATCTTGATGTTTGTCAGTGAAAATTTTATATTTCTTTGGAGCTGCAACATTAAAACAACAACAACAACAATGGAAATAATAAAACAGAATACAGATGCATAACTTTCCAAGTTTTGAATTGTGGTAAAATGTTGCTGGTACCTGCTCTATTATTACAGTCCTTGATTTTTTAGCAGCGATAATAAACAAAAAACACAAAAAAAAACGAGAAATTTCTGGCTTTCTTTCTTCATGTTGTGGCATCTAACAAAGACGTAGAAATTGAAATCATTAAAAATTGTGCAAAAATTGTGTGTAGAAAGAGGCAGAGTTTGGATTTTTTTTTTTGGGACACTGTTTTCATCGTCATGTCCGAAAACAACCCAACAACAACGGCAACATCAGGTTGCTTTTTTAATATCTCAGGGTTATCATCATCAAAATGCAAAGACAGTTATCTTTTCTTATCTTCTTTTTTATGGCAGCCTTGCTTTTCTTTCTTGTCTCTTGCAAATCATCATAATTTCGTTGTGTTTTTCCTTGTATTCTTTTATTTTTCTGTGTAGTTGCAGTAATACCAACCTATAGTTTAAAATGACATGATGAACTTATTATATGACTGGTTTCAAGTTAAAGTCTCCTTCCTTATTATTCTTCTTAAAATTCTTGTGGTTTAAGTTTTCGTCTTTCGTCGTTTTTTTCTTTTCGTTTCCTTTATGCCACATTGTGTGACTTTAATTCCACTAATCAAGTGAATTTTTTTAAGTTGAGCAATAAATTCCTAATTGCCTCCAGGAGGAGGAGACGCGCCATCTCATCGCAGCATTACATTGCAAGCCAGACAATACCAAACCCAGCTATGCTGTTTACTATGCCAGCCAGTCAGTGTTGTTCGCCTGGTATTAAGTCTGCTTTTGAATTTTTTTTGGTTTGGTTTTTTTTCTTATCATCGTCATGTTTTTGGCACGTTTAGCTGTGTCGCAGTATTATGTTCCTTTCGAAATTGTTTTTTCCTTCTGCCTCTTCTTCTTTTTTTTTTTAGGGGGGATCTTGTGTATTCGTTTACAAAAAACCATTATATTCAGGAAGACAATTAATTCTACTCCTAGACAAAAAAATATAACGTGACCGCCTAATTTTGTCCAATATTTTGTTTTTTATTATCGAACGCAAGGAAAATAAAGCTAGGGACAAAAGTCGAAACCCATATTCAAACTAACTGACTAACTACGTCAACATACATCTTCTAAAATAAAATTTGCCAATGAAAAATGGTAACTTTTCGATCTATTATGTAACACGGGAATGTTACAAAACATCTCCTTCTTTCCATACATTGCTCGCCATTGCAACGCTTTAGTCAGCACTACGACCTAGCTTCTCACACCATACATGTTGGAACCAACATTTTAATGTCAACCCCGAAAGATAGATTTTTTTGGAAGAACTTTTACCGGCAATTTGATTTTATTCTCAGAGTTTTTGCCAGAAAACTGCTGAGAGGAAGTTACCGAAAGAATATTTTTTCATATTTCGTTTTGTTGATGTCTGAGCTAGTGTTTGAACTACGATCGCGCGTCTGATAAGCCAACAAACTGCCTGTTAGACTTCGGCGACTTAAAGAGATTGCTGAAAAGAAATTGTTGATAGAATCATAGTTTTTTTTCATACTTCTGTTATTCAAGGTATCCAAGCTGAAGTTTGTCTGGGATCTCTAGCCTTAAAAGCCAACACATTGCTCTGTAGACTACGATAATTTTAACCCACATTCTCTTATTATTTCTATGCTTTGTTTTAGTTTCATTTATCAACTTTTTGCAGTCAAAAAAACCTTAGATTTTTCACTCTAACCGGTTCTAGAATGGTAGAGTTGCCACATCTCTCGTTACTCATAGAGAGTGGCCTCTGTATGAATCTGTGTGTTGTTGTATTAGGCATAATGGTGAGGAACTTTGCTCAGTAACTCCTGGTTTTCCTCAAGGTGTGGTTCCGTCTGATTTTCCTACGTTGTTCGTTGTTGAATTTATTCTCTCTCCATTTAATTTTAAAGGTGTTCCTAAATGAATTGTTTCTAGAGGGTTTGGCTCCTTAATTTTTAAATTTTGAAAACTATAATCCGAATACTAATCCAGGAGTTCTCCTAACCCACCGAAAAGAATAACTTCAATAAAGAATATCACAATATGATGATCAGACAGTACCCTCAGTTGGGAAAGAGTAGGGCTGGGTATTGTTCTTAGCATCGGAAGATGGTAACTCTGTTATCCTAGATATTGCACAAGAGACTGAATATGCTAACTTAACTGGAGAAACTTAATTCATACAAGTGAAACTAAGCAAAGAGAAAAAGGATAAAATGACATCTAAGGACAGCTACAGAAACCCCGTAGATGACATAAGTCCGTGGCGGATTTGCCAGTGATTCTTTAGCCGCCTTTTGCATAGAAGTGGCACACTCTTTATGAATAAACCTATTCTGTGTCTTACAATGAAAAGAAAATTCAAATGGCTCCTCTTTTCCTTCAATACTATTAAGAGCTATTGAGTGTTGGTTGTAAAAAGGCACTATTTTTGCAGGAAGAGGTGAAGTCGCCGTAGTCTAGTAGTTTGTGTGTTTGCTAATTACACGAGAGCTCTTGATCCACGATTTTAAACCACGTACTTGAACCCCTGGTTAGTTAGGTTAGGTTAGGTCGGAGTGGTAGCTCTGATGTCACAAAGCTCACTTGAGCACGCATAGCGGCCCGTTGTGATGCCACGGGTGAACGCAGTCCCTGTACTGACCAAGTTCCACCACAATCAGGGAAAAGGAAGAAGTTGGTCAGCGCAAGGGCTGCACGAACCCCTGGTATTTCGAACAAAAATAAAAATATTGTTTCGGCAACTTTCTCTCGACACTCTTCTGACAAAAGCGCTGAGAGTAAATAAAATTACTATGAAAATTTTCTCAGAAATCTGTTGTTCAGAATAGACTTAAAACTCTAGGTTCGATCACTTATGGATAAATTTAACACGTACAACATAGTTAGTGTGATAAGCTAGGTTGCAATCCTTACTAAAGGGTTGTAATTACCAATTAAGTAAGTTAAGTTAAGACGGTCGTGTAACTTTCATATTTTCGTTCGGTTACATTATGCTTGTGAAATCATGGTTTTGTAATAATTTCAGCATTTTAAGGTGCCAGGCCTACATGAATTGCTAAGTGAGAGTGTTTCAGCTACGCTAGCAAGTGAATAGACTCGATGTGCCATACAGTCTCCCTCCAAGAGCATGGGTATGGAACGGATCTCTACGTAAAACAACACCTTCAGGGCTTTAATAAAACTTTAACAGAATTCTTAGTTGTTTGACTAAATCGGCGAACGAAAACAACAAAACAACGCAAACAAAAATCATTGTTGCCATTGCCATTTTGAGAGGTAATGAATACAGGCGCACAAGATTAAATAATACAGAGGAACGGAGAGAAGAGGAATACAACTTTTTTTTTTGTTGATGTTTTGTTTGAAGTTATTCATACACATACGATGTACGCGACCTCTTTTGGGTTTTCAGTTTTATTTTCAGTTTTTTTTTTTTTAATAATTTGTTTGGATTTTTTTTGTATATTTTCGTGGTTTTTTGTATTGTAAAGCTAAGCGTTATGGTTTTGGTGGGCCGACCTCCCTGATCGTCGTTGAAAATCAAAAGAAATTCTATTGCAAATGCAATGTAATAATACAAGAAAACTATAGAATAACAATAAAAACAATATTAAATATAATGATAAGGCAACAGCACTTGCAATGGCAACAAATATCATCAGCCCGCATTCATATACTATACAAAGCTAGCTAGGTCTTAGCCACCTTATGGCTTGCAGAAATTGGTGCAAAAGATGAACTACAAAGCTTGGAAATAACAGCAACCTGTAAACATAAGCAAAGGAAAATCAAAAAATAAAATCGAATGCAACATAGGTGGGTAGGCAGGCGGGCAGGCAGGCAGGCAGGCAGTTAGGCAGTTAGTCAGGCAACATGAAAATTATTACCAAGTTTTGATGGCTGTTTCTTCATCTTTTTGGGCTATAATATGGTACTATACTGCTGTATTATTAGGATTGTGGCAGCAACAGCATCCAACAACTGCTGCAATCAACAATAATATCATAAAAAAAAGTAGAAGAAAATAAAATTTTACAAAGCATACTTCGTAGTCATCCATGGGGCAATTACTTATTTTGTTACCAAAAATTTTTTTTTTATATGAACCAATAGAGTAGTTTGTTGTTGTTACTGTTGTTGTTGTTAATTGTTTGTTATTCTGTATTGTTTTCATTCAATTCATGATTGTTTTTTCATTCATTTTGCTTTAATAATTATTTTTAATTCACTTGAAAGTTTGTTTTCTGAAATCCATTGGAAACGTTACATGTTTGCCTTGACAGATTTTATTTTCAACTGTTGCTGCTGTTGCTTGCTGGTAGATGTTGCTTGCAACTTTGATTAGTTTTTTTTGTTGTTGTTGTTATTGTTTTTTTTAGCTGTTATATTGTTTGTTTGTTGTTTAGTTGTCTGGCATTTTGGTTGTTGCTGTTGCTGCTGCTGTAGTGGTGCTGCAAGTGGAGTTTTAATTTTCGTGTGACACTGCAGGTGTTGTTTTATTATGAGCGTTTAACTAAAAAAACCAAAAAAAAAAAAAAAAACCAAACAATGAAAACAAATAACAATAAAATTAATTAAATTGATTTTGCCTTTAAATTGTTTATTAAAATTCAATACAAAAAACTCTTCATTTCATCAATTGTTTTATTGAATATACATAAGTTTAGATTGGCTTTTTGCAAATTGCTTGAGGTATTTAGAAATTCAAATTGAATTTTAAAAACATCTTGAAATTAAAAATAAAAATAAAATTTGTTTACAACACATGTTCAATGAAAAGATGAAGTCATATTTACTTATAGGCTTACTTACTTCAAGCCATAATTGACTACATATCAGAGATCAGCAATGAGAATTCAAAAAGATAAGTAGAATCGAATCATACTTATAATTTCTAATACTTTTACGCATTCATACTTATTTTAATATCATGAAACCTCTACTCATATTCAAAGTTTGAAGTACTCATCATATTCATACTTCGCAACACGTATGATGTTGTTGATTTCGACTCTTGACAACTCAACATATACACGAAGCACAAAATAAGTATGATTCGCGTACGAACACTAAAATACTCACTAGAAGGTTGGCTGTTTGCTCTGCTTGCTGCTCTAACTTTTTTGCTTATGTGTCTTTTTTGTTTTTTTGTAAATGCCTAACAACAACTAAGACAGTAAATTTTGATGAATGAAATATTTACTTCGACATTATCGATCAAATCTATAATTGCGGGATTTACCACTATGCTTCGTTGATGACTATTATTTCTGGAATTTCTTAAAGAGACATTGCGGTCTAGTCGCCGTAGTCTAGTAGGTAGTGTGTCGGCTTATTACACGACAGTCCACAGTTCAAACCCAGGTCAGACATCAAAACGAAATATGAAAAAATATTTCTTCGGCGACTTCCTCTCAGCAGATTTCTGGCATAAACTCTGAGAGTAAATAAAATTGCCATGAAAAGTTTCTCTAATATCCGTCGTTCGGAGTCGACTTTAAACTGTAGGTCTTGCCAATCATGTATAAAATTAACACACATAACATAAGTGGTGTGAGAAACTAGGTCGTAATCCTGACTAAAGGGTTGTAATGGCCAATAATGTATGTATGTATGACATTGCGGTTGTTATAAAGCGTTTCTTCCATCCTTTCGATTCGGTTTTTTTTTACTGTTTTTCAATTTTCAACGTGAATGGGTTGCCATCTGTCGTACCATTAAGCAAGTCCCAAAGCGAAAATGTATTGGTTTTTATAATCGTTAGACTGGTTGGAAACCTTTAAAGCTGTTTTTTTTTCCCTAAGAGTTGCCCTTGCCTGACAATCTATTCCTTATTAATGTTATTCTCTCTGCGATTCAGGGGACTACTGGTTCATTTATTTTGACATAATTTTCCCTCTTAATTTTTTTTTAATTTCAAATTCAACATGATGAAGATTGGTTTCTCTTCTGTTATATTCGAAGCCAAAGTACTTTAATCTGTTCACTAGTAATGAGATGAGCATATAAATTTAACTACGTGTAAAAAACTGTGTAAACGCAATGCAAATTAAAGATGTAAAATAAACAAATTTGTTGAGGACATGTAAGAAAATAAAAAATTAATTTGAAATTAATTTTACTGCTGAGACGAAGTCAGTCAAAATTGGCCAAAAAGTTAATGAATTTGGGTTTTTTTATTAAGCAAAGCAATTGAATTATATTCGTTTTTACCTCAGATGAGTTCTTGCGTAAGATTTCTTTTAAAAGTGTGTATTCAATTATAGCCTGAAGTAAGTAAGCCTATTGTATGCATACCAGAGATCAGCAATGAATCGTTTTTTCGCTACTCATAAGCATGAAATTTTGAATACAAGTGAGGCAATATTGAAATTTAACTATGTATGTACTCTGATTCATTCATACTCACACATACACACCTAACATACATAATTGGCCAATACAGCCCTTCAGTCAGGATTACGGCCTAGCTTAACACACCACTCATGTTATGTGTGTTAATTTTATACATGAGTGGCGGGACCTACAGTTTAAAGTCGACTCCGAACGACAGATTTTTGAGAAACTTTTCATGCATTATTTACTCTTAGTGTTTTTGCCAGAAATCTGCTGAGAGGAAGTCGCCGAAAAAATATTTTTTCATATTTTGTTTTTGATGTCTGGGCTGGGGTTTGAACCGTGGCCTTAGGTCTAATAAGCCAACACACTACCTACTAGACTACGGCGACTTCATTCATACTCATTACAAAGGTGATTTACAGGTTGCAATGAGTATGCGTACAACATTGACATCAAACTCATACCATTCGTAATATGTTTGATTCAAAAGCCTACTCATTTAGATACATAACTTTAGAAAAATACTTATAATACTTATAAATGATTCGAGTGACTCGAATCATTCATCAAAATTTACAGTCTTAGTTGTTGTTGCATTTACAAAAATAGAAAAAAGCCACATAAGCAAAAAAGGCAGAGCAGCAAGCATAGCAAACACACAACCTTCTAGTGAGTATTTTAGTGTTCGTATGCGATTCATACTTATTTTGTGCTTCGTGTAAAATTTTGAGTTTGATGATAGGACGAGATCCGCCTTTCTAGACTTTTTCAAGGGGATGAAGTACAGTGTATAAGACGTTGAGTCAGACTATTAAGTACTATTTTTCCAAATGTAACCAAATTTAAATCCAAAAACAATTAGTACTTCGAGAAATACGGAAAAAAGTTCTTCAAATGAGTCTTCAAGTTACTTGTAAACAAAAGAAATGATTTTTGATTTTTTTCCACCAACATAAATAATTTTTAACACTTTTACTCACTTATTGATTATCAAACGTTATTTTAAGGACATATCTATATATTTGTAATAAAATAAATTAAATTTACTTTTCTTTTTTTTTAATAAAATTTTGATAAAAAAAAAACTTTGCGATATAACGAATTTTTCACTATAACGAAAGGACCTGACAATATATCGTTCGTTACACCGAGCTTTGACTGTACTTCAAACTTTGAATATGAGCAGTGGGTTCCATGATATTAAAATAAGTATGATTACGTATAAGTATCAGAAATTATGAGTATGATTCGATTCTACTTATCTTTTTGTATACTCATTGCTGATCTCTGGCCAGTACAACATTCCAGAAAAGTCGATCATCAACTGCATACAATTCAAAACACTTGTAGATAAAATTAATACACACAACATGAGCGGTGTGAGAAGCTAGGTGGTAATACTAACTAAGGAATTGTATGTATGCAATATACATTTTAACCTTCCTATACCCGCGCGTTGGTCTGTGAGACCGATTTTTTTATTATTGCGATTTTTTTTTGTAAAAAAATAGTGCCAGTAAGTTGATATCACTGGTAACTTCATTATTCGTAATAAGCTTCGTTTTTGCATCAAAAAAAATTTTTTGAAATAGTACCAAGGATATAGGATTTTCCATTATCGGTCTCATTGCATCATCTCTTAATTGGTGTTTCACTTTTTGGCGCGGGTATAGGAAGGTTAATTGGACTTTGCTATAAATTCACGTTTAAATTCTTACAACTTCATTCAGCTGAATTTTATATTTTTCAACAAAAAAAACTGCGGCTCAATTAGAAAATAATTTCAAACTGAAAATTATTTTAAAGAGAATTTTAATTGACTTCGTTTACTATTTTTAATTAACGAAAAGCCTTTAAGATTTATTAGCGTTTTCATTAAATTCTTTTTTTATTTTGCTTTTTTTGTTTAAAAATATAATTTTCTGTTCCAAAAAAAAAAAAAATGAAATAGAAACGGAAAGGCAGAATGAAATGAGGCTGTAAACCTTGACTGTTGCAAAAAAAGTTGCATATACACGAGAGGCAGCAGCACACAAGTGCATGCTGTAAGTAATTAACTTCAATAAATAAAATTCCAAAAATATATTTGAAGCAGTGGAAGGAAGAAGGTACAGAACAGAATGATTTCATAATAATAAATATTTGTAAGTACGACAGCAACTTATTTAATTGACTTGAATGGAGAAAAAAATCAAACAAAATTGACTTAGAAAAGAGGAACGTTTCTAAATAAACTTGGCCTTAAGAAGATGGATCAAGAAGAATTGGCCAGCCAGCCAACCAAACAGCCAGCCAACATCAAATCCATAATCATAATAATTTTCCACGGTTACTTTCATTGCCGCAATAAATCCAAATCAAAAACCAATAAAGAAACACTGTTGCACTTACATATCGTCATACACTACTACTATGACGGCTTATGTTGCTCTTAAGACAGTCGGCTACTTTTTCTTTCCTCGTTTTTTTGTTCAGCATTAAATCCAAAAAATTATCAAAAAAGAAAAATGAAAAGAAGAGAATTTCAGAAGAGAAGAAACGAAATGTAGCGGCAAAGTAACGTCTTAAATATTATCGTCCAGCCATGCAACAATCATGTAATATCGTTTTATGATGTAGAACATTTGATGATGTGCAACACATGTTCAATATATGTATGTACGTTTGTCTCAGTCTGTCTTTTGTGTCTGTCCCTTGTCTGTCCGGGTCTTTATGCCGGAACATGCACTCGAGTTCTTTTTTCTTCCATTCTTCATAGTGGAAGTGAAAAAAAGAAACCAAAAAAAATCATCTTTAGCTGTTGAAGCAGATGATGACGAGTGTAACACGCATTCTTTTTTGCCTTACAAATGCAATAAAATCAGGGGAAAGACATGCAGCATTATCAAGGCAAAGCCAAAACCAAAGCACAACAAATCCCCGTACAGAAGAGTTCATACAGGAGTGAACTTCTGTACAAACTTATCTTAAAAGTCGTTAAAGCCATTCTGTATTGTTTGGTATTTAGTTCTTTAAAAAAAAAGAAAACAGACTCAGTTTAAAAGAAATCATACCATAATGATGATGAGCTGACGTTGAAGTTGTTGCAACATCAAGGAGATCATTATTAAATCATTTGAAAATCAAGAAAAATCCGATTGAACCAAACAGAGTGAGGAGAGCTAAAGAAGAAAAAAAATACACAGTTTTACTACTATTGGGTCGAAGCAATAATTTTTAAGAATTCCTTTCTGTTACTATTTAAGACAACTCATCTCTTAAACCATGAATGAATCACGAAAAAATTTTATTTGTAGGATACTAGACAAGCGAAGTGAAGGCAGACCGAGCAATATTACGTCAAGCCTCAATATAAAAGGAAATTAAGGACACTTCCATCATATGTTCGACGTTTTTCGTTCACTAGAACACTCGTTATCATTCAGATTAGTGTAAAGTTTACTTAATTCGCATTTACAACCCTTTAGTTAGGATCACAATCCAGCTTCTCTTAGCACCCATGTTGTGTGTATTAATTTTATCCATGAGCTACATGAGCTATATTTTAAAGTCAACTCCAAACGATAGATTTTTGGAAACTTTTCATGGAAATTTTATTTACTTTCAGAGCTTTTTGCCTGAAAATATTTTTCGATATGATTGAGCTGGTGTTTGATCCACAGGCTTGTGTCTAATAACACCACAAGACACTATGTACAAAATGGGGACTTCAATTGATTTCAGCAAATACAAGGCATTACCTTGGCTTTATGTATCGTTTTACATGGCTAGATATAGCCTTTTGAATTGTTATAATGACTCTTAAAAGTACTTCTTTAATTGGTCATTACAACCATTTAGTCAGGATCACAACCTAGCTTCCCACAACACCCATGTTTTGTGTGTTAATTCTGTCCATGAGTGGCGGAACCTACAGTTTAAACCCGAACGACAGATTTTTGAGAAAATTTTCATGGCAAATTGATTGATTTTGATTTACTTTCAGAGTTTTTGCTAAAAGACTGCTGAGATGAAGTTGCCGAAAAAATATTTTTTTTGTTAGAGATGTTTATTCAGTGGTTTGAACCACAGGTTCACGTCTAATGAGCCAAGACACTAACTACCAGACTACAGCGACTTCAGTTGATTTTAACAAATACTAGTCATTACTTTGGCTTCATGGGTAAATACACTTAAACATTGCCTTTAGGAATGTAATAATGGAACTGCTTTTTATGGCTCTTAAGAAAATTTCCTTAATAGGTTATTACAACCCTTTAGTTAGTTTCACAATCTAGCTTCTCACACCACCCATGTTGTGTTTGTATTAATTTTATCCATGAGTGTAGTGACTTACGGTTTAAATTCGAACCACAGATTTATGAGAACATTTTCATGGCAATTTGATTTACTTTCAGAGTATTTGCTAGAAGACTGCGGAGAGGAAGTCGCCTAAGAAATATTTTTTTTGAAACATTGATTTGAAGCACAGGAGGGCATCTAATAAGCCAATACACTACCTACCAGACTACGGAGACTTCAATTGATTTTAGCAAATACTAGACATTACTTTGGCTTCATGGGCCTGTTTGGATGGGTAGATATGGTTCATAAACCTAAACATTGCCTCTTGGATTGTCAAAATAGAACTGATTTTTATGGCTCTTAAGAATACGTCTTACCTCCAAAGTAGCATTTTGGGTATGCAGAATAAACTTGCGTCATTTTTTTGCATTTTGTTGCCACGTTATCAACTCCGTAACCTTTTATGGAACTAACTTCTCGGATAGGTACATCAGTTTTTAGTCGCGTCATTTTAGAAATGAAAAACCTTTCGATTTTAGCAATCAAAAGCAAATTTTCGTTGAAGCTAGCGTCTCAATTGTTATATTGTTACAGTTTCGACTGGTCAATATGCTCTAAAGGGGCGACAAGGTGTAGGTGTTTTACTGAAAGTGCGAGCAATACAGCTTCGAGCATATAAGCAGCTTAGAAAATTTCCACATGGCTTTCGAATTTTAAAAATCCGGCTTCGTTCGTTTCTCCCCCAAATAATTCCTCTAGTAAGTCACCTAAACACTTACCCGCTAGAGGAGACAACGTCACCTCTTGCGGAAGATTACAACTCTATAAGCAAATACAACAACCCAGTACGATCTCCACGGAATACATTACCAAACTGAAACCCAAAGCCACATTAAAAATCAATGCACAGACCCAATATTTTATGAATCCCCCTTTAATTTAATGCTGAAAAGCTGGTAAGCTGGCTCTTAAGGTGAAAAGTAAACAAAGGAACTGTATTTAGTTTAAAGATTATTTCTGCATTTATCCGTGCTCTACGAATGGTTGTTGTTGTTGTTGTGCTAATACAAAACTCATCACGTTTCATCGTCATCTTCAAAAAGATCACGCATCTCCCTTATGTGGATACATGCAGAAAAAAATATACAAACAGACAGACATGAGATGAGAGCAGACCTATATACTATAAATACAGATCCATCGCAGCCATTCATATTTGTAAGGTAAACTGATGAGGGGGAAAAAAATCAAAATCCCTGACTCATGCTATCATTACAGTTTAGCTGTTAGCTGGAGGGGATTGGCTTAGACATACACTGGCAGAAATGTCAGACTATTTTGTAATATTTTTTTTTTTCGGAATTCTCAAACACAATGGTGTGTGTTGAAGATCGTATTTTTTCAATTTAAATTAATTAAAAATTTCAAATAAATATTCTTTTCAGATTCAATTTAAGCTTGAAATTTTTCACAGTGTATGCTATATAATACACTTCAAAGATTTAATTGCATTTAGTAGTGGATGTTCATTTTTTCTTGTTTTTTATTTAAACAATTATTTTTTTTTTGCTGCTTCTTGATTATGATAGAGCGTATGTTCTTAATATTGGCTTTATTTGTTAGAGATTTATGAGTGTGTGTCGATATAAAGAACCTGTGCTATTTGCTTGTTTCTCTTAGCCACCAAGTAGATCATCTATTATATCTTTGCAACATCAACAAAAAAAAAAACAAAGCCGGCTTTGATTAGTTCTTATGGTTAAAATATTATTCGCTTATTACAGCTAAAATAAATAAATAATGTATCCCGACTTACATGGCTTTAAGAGTATATTTTAGTAGGAATATTAATTTATTATTTAAAAATTAGTTCCGCTTGAAATTTAAAACACAATAATTAGTTTATTTTGTAGCTGAGTTAAAGGCTGGTAAACAATTTATTGGAAAATCTAATAGAATCATTAGCAAAACAAAATGAATTACTTTTTATGGGCTTGCTTTCAACTACACCGAAATGAAAATATTAAGGAATTGAATCGCAAGCAATTTTTAATTGTAGGAGTATTTCAGAATTATTACAACAAATCCACGTAGACATATCTAAAGTTTACATTCTAACACATTAAAGTCTTGGCCTTGCACACTAGTGTGGGTTATATTCCCTTTCAGACCTTTGTTAATCAGTTGGCTGCTTAAAATTTCCCAGATATGTTTTAGAATTCGTAGAGGGATTTTAGAATTTTGATAGTTGAGAAGGGACATCTACTTGATGCTTTATATATCAAAATAGTTGTTATTTATTCAACATACTTACTTACTTAACTGGTCATACTAACCATTTAGTCAGGATTACAACCTATTTTCTCACACCACCAATGTTGTGTGTGTTAATTTTATCCATGAGTGGCGGGACTAAAGTCGCCGTAGTCTAGTGGGTAGTGTGGGGGCTTATTAGACATGAGGCCTCGTTTCAAACCCCAGTTCAGATATCTTCAACAACACGAAAATATGAAAAAATATTTTTTTGGCATCTCTTCCACTCACCAGTCTTCCAGCAAAACTCGAAGAGTAAATAAAATTGACATGAAAATTTTCTCAAAAACCTGTTTTTCGAAATCGACTTTAAACTGTAGGTCCCAGCACTCATGTCTAAAATTAACACACACACATCATAAGATATGTGAGAAGCTAGGTTTTAGTCCTGATTAAAGGGATGTAATGACTAATCTTCAAATTTGTTCTTCATTAAAGGCAGGGCAATTAGGATTGTGTGATATCGTCTCTGTTGTATAACATGGTACTGGCAAGTGCAGTCCAGTGTTAGTCTAGTAAAGTCGCTCACTATGATTGCTTGGAAGATGTAGATTACACAGATCTCTTCTGCTTAATTGAGCATAATATCATTAACATTAGCCAGAATTGCTACAGATGACGGCTATCAGAGTGGGGAGAGTGATTCTGAATTAAGAAAAAAACAAACAGGATAAAAACGGCAAACACCCAAAGTCCAATGCTGTCCTATGTCCCCTTTGAAGACATAGGGAACTTCATTTCACTTGGCTCTGCCACTTCAAAAACAGAACTGAACAGAACATCAAGCAAGATTGAAATGAAAACCTATGCATATGGAGTGATGAATGTTGTATGAAGTTACTGCACCGGAAAGCTGTTCCTAATTTTGAATTTTTTATACATAAAGTCCATATTGCTACATGGAAGTCAGGCTTCAATGGCCTCTGCAACAACGGCCATCTTTCTCAAACTAGTTGCCATTTATTCAGTCTGTGTTAAAGCTCACTATGGACGACCATAGACAGCGATGTGCATCCGCTAAATGATCTTTGGAACATTTGGAAACTGAATACAATTTTCATTTAAAAATCGTCTGCCAAATTAATAACAATACTAACCCGCAAGAGCATCCAATGTATCCTGAAGAATTTAGGATCCGTTTATATTTCTTCGAGAACGACGTTGGCCAGGCCATTACTGCACGAGCGATTTACGGGCATGGTCATCTCACTTAAAGGTGATGTAAATTGGCTACCAAAATCGTGCGATTGGTGTCCTAAAAATTTTTTCTTCAGTTGTTTTCTTAACTTGCAGCTGTATACGAATAAACTACAAACCATAGTCGTCCTTAAAGCTAACATACCCCATACCATCGGTCAAATTCAGCCTGGTTTACCATATTTTTTTTTGGTGGCACTCAGGGGATGGCCCCTACTCATGCAGTGCATTGTGCAGGTTTTAGGAAAATGGGTTATAGGAAGGTGGAAGAGAGGGAGTAGTGTTTGTGGACATCTCAAGATGCGAACGGCAAGGAAACGAGTTGCTGCTAGGTGACTATAAAATGGCCAGTGCTATACCTTCACCATTAGACAGTCTACAGCAATCGTCCCCAAGAAGCCCGCACCCTTCAGTCCTAGCTTCTCACACTACTCATGTTGTGTGTGTAAATTTTATACATGAGTGGCGGGACCTACAGTTTAAAGTCGACTCCGAACGACAAATTTTATTGAGAAGCTTTTGATGGCAATATTATTTACTCTCAGAGTTTTTGCCAGAAATCTGCTGAGAGGAAGTCGCCAAAGAAATATTTTTCATTTTGATGTCTGACCTGGGATTCGAACTCGCGCCTTCAGGGAATTAGAATCGATTCTGTTTTTCCGATCCCATAAGTAGATTACCCGCAGATTTCCCATGGACTTTGTGTACGCCTGAACGTTTGGAAACTCTTTTTTTTTTAATCGAACGAAGAGACTACCACTACAAACTACTAAATACCTAGAAAATATTTAGAGCCTTAATTGCGCTACAAGAAATTCGGTGACAAAGGGAGCTCAAAAGACAACTTCTTTATAACCAGAGTAGTTATTCCACCGCGCTGGGAACTTGTTTATGCTTCTATATTTCGAGTGTATCGATCGTCAATATTTCTGAATTTCTACAAATTTATCGAATAAAAATTTTGGAAATTTTTTCTTAAGTAATTTTCAAAGCCGTTCTTAATAAAGACATTGAATATCTATCGCATTCAAAATATTCATTGCCAAAGTTCAAAATGATTGAACTGCACACACATAGAAACAAGTTTTGCATATCAATTTACAAGCTCCATCATCATTGTTTTCTTCTTCATCTCCTTGTTTTTCGCTAAGGACTTTCTTTTGTTTTGCGACAGCAGCCACAACACGGCGACAAACAACAGGTTGGTTGTGTATACTGTACAGTGCAGTGCTGTGCTGTGCTGTGATCATGTATTTAAAATAATACATAAAAAAATAATTCTTATAACCGTTATAAAACATCAAAAAACTGCGCAGATTATTATGACTAACATACTATACTATGAGATGCAACAAAATGTTGCATGGTTGCTTGATTGCTTGTCTTCTACAATGTTTTCTTTTTCTGTTTTTATTGCAAGCAATACTGCTGATTACATGGGGAATGTAAATTGTAAATATTGCCTTACAAAGCAAGAAATGAAAAATAATTTTGTCTTGGCATTAAATTGCAAGATGTCATGATACAAGGCATCATCATCATCAGTGCAACATAATAATCATTGACAACACATTTATATTATTATTATTGTTGTTCTGGCCATTTGTCTTGAGTCAAACGTAACCAAATATTGGACGATGAGACGTGCCCAGACAGACGTATACCAGACTAAATTACTGGATGCTGTTGCAGAGCTTGAATGTTGGTTGGTTGGTCTGTGAGTGAGTGAAACTCATCATCCATGCAGTCATAACTGCATTAAAAACAAGAAGAAGAAAACATTAAAAACAGCAGCTAGTTGTAGTTGCAATTGTATGCCACAGACATTGTGCCTTAACTTATGTTGCACGTACGATTTGTTTCTTTTTTGTTCCTTTTTTTTTTTGGATTTTTGGGTGGTAAATTCATACACCCTCTTTCTCATACCATTTGTTAGCAGTGGGCTGTATTAAGTGCTACCAACAGCATTCCCCAAAAAAAATAAAATCCTTGGCTTGCCACATTTGCTAGCATATTAGCGTTCGTTCATAGCTTCTTTTTTTTTTGTTTTTTTTTTTTTGAACGTTGTTTACTTTCTTTGAATGGCTTTCACGAAGTGCCATTAAAAATGGCCAGCACTGTAATTATATGATGATGATTCGTTCGTTTTTTGCTGCTTCTACTCTGCTCGCCTTCCACTGTCATTGCGTGCCAAAGACATGAAGTAAGTGTTTCCATAGGATATACAGAAACGAAAATAAGAATAATTTCGAAACAAACTCGAAAGGAAACAAAATAAATACAAACGAACAGCATCAAAATAAATTTGCAACATCATCACTTGGCTGCAACAACTCCAGCCATACCACCATCATCAACAAATGCAGTTCGCCAGTCAGTCAGTCAGGCGTTTAGGCCATAACAGTGCCGTCAAGACAAGCACAATACAAGCGTAGTACATACATACATAAATAAATGAATTTTATTGAGTTGTTCATATTTACTTACTCACTGTGTTCGGGGCTATTTGTTGTTTGGGGTCATTAAACGTCATAATAAACTCCTTAATTTTACAATTTTGCTTTCAATTTTGGTTCCCCTATCCTGTTTTTTTTTTTTTGGTCTAAAAAAAACTGGAGAAAAGCCACCAGGGGGTTTTCATGCCTGTAGGATGTTTTCGTTTTTTTTTTGTGCGTGTATGTTTGCTTAAATTGGTTTCCAAATTATTTAAACTCCACTTGAAACCGAACAACATCTGACAGACAGTAACGTCATCAACTGATTTTTCGGGTTGCGTTGTTGTTTTCGACTTTAAATGACTTTAAAAGAAATTAAGTTTGTTTTTGATTGTAGACAGCATTTGGGCTGAGGTTTGCAAATCATCGGTTGAAAATTACATTTTAAAATACACTTAAAAAATTGCATTCATTCGTTCGTCCTCAAGGCAAAAAACTTATTTGCAGATTACTTTCTCCTTTTATTAAAATTTTGGTTTGTACCTTAGCTTGGTAACCAAGCATAAAGGGGTTCTTTTGGAGAACATTAGAACATTAACATAATGAGAGAGAAAAATCTTTTCTAGCTTAGATCTCATACCATACGAAATATAAAAAAAATATTCCTCTCGGCGTCTTTATCACTCAGCGGTCTTCTGGCATACACTCGTAGAGTAAATAAATTTGCCATGAAAAGGTTCTCACAAATCTGTCGTTCCGAGTCGACGGTAAACTGTAATGGCCGCTGCTGATGAATAAAATTAACGAACACATCATGGGTAGTGTGATAAGTTAGATTGTAATCCTGAATAAAGGGTTACAATGACTAAATTAGGATATTGTTACGAAAATGAAGACGGGGATCTGGAACAGATCCCAGCCGGACTATTGCAGGGTATGTTGCGATGAGGAGGAGTTAGAGACTATCGAACACCTCCTCTGTAACTGCCCAGCCCTTGGTAGATTGAGGTTGAGGACCCTTGGCAGAGCCTTCTTTGAGAGCTTGAGTTCTGTGTCGAGAGCCGACATCAAGGCTCTCCACAGATTCATTAGCAGTTTGAGCTGGTTGAGAGGTGCTAGGGCTTCATAAGTGTAGTCGCGCGCTCAACCCTTGTTTTTTTTTTTTTTTTTGTGTCTGTTTCTTTTGTGTGATTCCCATCCTCGCCTTACCCTTATACCCTCCTTTCATCCTATTCCCTCTATTTCCTTCCCTCTCCAAGGACGTTGTACAATGGGTCAATTTCGACCTCCGGGTATTGTACTTGTCTTAACGGACAAGTACACGTCCTCTAACCTAACCTAACCTACGAAAATGAAAAAAATCTAAATACAGTTACTTTGCTTTTATATCGTTTAACATTAAAATTATAAACAAAAGCAACAAAAACAAAACAATGAACTTGTTTACAAATAAACTGCGTAATATAACAACAAACACCAGGGCATAAAAAATGGTAAACAAGTAAACAAAAATACAACAACAAACACTACAAGTACTAATGTAAACAAAATACACAAACAACAATAATGAAACAACGATGTTTACATTTATAAAGTTCTCGAGAAAGCGGAGTCAGGAACATTCGTCTTCAAGAACATTCATCAGACTGTTTACGTTACCATATAAAGGCAAGGCAAAGCAGGCGATTGAGTTAGTGAAGTTCAGTCAGTCCTGTATGAAGACCCGGCGTGTTTGAAAAGAGTAATCGTGGTTTGAATATCTCCGTTACAAAGATCTGTAGAATAATTGTAATTGTATTATTGTATAAACAGAGGAATAACAAAGAAAAGCAATTGTTGTTGTTTACATAAAGTTGTGAACAGTGGCACCCAGAATTGTACGAATAATAAAAAAATTTAATTAAAATAAAACACAAATTTATTTTTATTCTATTTGTAATTACGTGCTCATATTCGAAACGTTTTTAAAAGATATAAACGTAACAATATAATGCTTGGCCATTTCGAAATCTATGAAATAAATTCATCGTTGCATTCAAATTACCATACTTGCTGATTTTAGTCAGCCATTATCCCTGCTAGTCGTACAAACGTCAGAGTAGCTTTTCTATTCATATTGATTCTGTTGGACTGTCACAAAGTAGTACTTTTATTTATTTTCTTTGCTTAATAAGTAATTTGTAGGCGAGTTGCTTATGATCCATTGGCTGTAGTAGTTTGGTGATTTGGTTATCGGGTTCTGATGTTTATTTAACCTTCTCATAATGTTCGTTGTTGATAATTTGCGGAATGCCAGGACTCAAGAGAGTTCATGAGTAAATTATTTGGAGAAAGAACTTGCTGAATATGAGTGGTGTCATGGGTTATGTAGGTTTTGAGTACCGATGTGATTTGTTGCTTGTTCGCATACATCTGCAACTTAAGAAACCTACTTACTTAATTGATCATTACAACCTTTTAACTAAGACTACAACCTAGCTTCTCACATCACCTATGATGTGTGTGTGTTAATTTTTTCCACGAGTGGCGTAACCTACAGTTTAAAGTCGACTCCGAACGACAAATTTTTGAGAAACTGTTCATGGCAATTTTATTTACTCTCAGAAGACTTCCTCTGCTGAGAGGAAGTCGCCAAAGAATTATTTTTCTTTTTGAGATGCCTAGACTGGGGTATGAACAACGGGCTCGTATGTAATAAGCCAGTACACTACCTACGACACTCTAACAGCATATTGCTAAAATTGACTAAATCCACAAAGTCTTATATTCGCTTCACTTAGGATACTAATTCCGAAAACTTGCAAGAAAGCTAGAAGACAAATACAAGTATGCCACGGAAAAGTTTATATACGCAATAGCACCCAGAGTCCTGTTGGGTAGTTTTGAATGTTGTAGACCGATATAATTTTCTTCTACCAAAAATATTAAACTTTCCACCAATTTGAACCTTAGGCAAACACAACACTGTCATCAGTTATATTAATGATTATATATCTGCTACAACAAGCAGCAGCAATTGCTGTTGTCTGTGCAACCAGCAGGTAATCATCAAGCAATTACAAGAAATCAAAAAAGCAAAAAAAAAAATTAAAATGGCTAAAGTGGTAAATAAAAAGAGAAGTAGATAGTTATGTCAGTCCAAGCCGATTATAAAACACTGAACCCTAGAGCATACCGTAGAAATTGGTTGCCTTCAGATGAAGCATTGTTTACATGAAATCTGGTCGAAAAAAGGCTGTAAAGCAACACGTTTAAGAACAAATTTTAAAAACAAATCGATACTTGTTTACAGATATTTTCGAAAAAATATAAAAATTTAAATAAACAAGGCAAAACCTTCTACGAATAGAATTAAATGCATTGCAGCATTTCGATTCACCTATGCGGCATACATCTCATGACTTAAGAGCTTGCCTTATTAAGATCATGTTCTTTAACAAACAATTTCTTTTAAAAGCAATTTTGCATGAATTTTAATGAATTTTAAGAGCAAAACATTGCAATACTCAGTTATTGGTCTGATTACATATGCTCTGAGAGCTACATTGGTATTAAGCAGTGCCGCGGTGTTTTTGCCTACAGTCTTTACAATGAATCTGAACTTTATCTGGACAGGTTGTACTAATATTGGATCTGACTTTAGCATAAGAAAATGCAATTTAGTCCGATGGTTACAGGTTATTTCGATTCTTCTATGCTGCATACGTCTACCAAGTTTATAAAATTTTTTATTGCCCTCAATATTATTTAATCCAGCAACGCTGAGAAAACAAGATGGGTGCGATTATATCTCCTTTTAGTCAATTTGATTTCAAGTCAAGTCTTTGCCTGCAGATGGCAGGGTAACATTCCAATGATGCTCTTTTTTAATATTGACCTCACTTAGCCAGGGTTAAAGACTAGCTTCACTCAACACCCATGTTGTGTGTGTTAACTTTTGATCCATAAGTGGCAGAACGTAGAGTTTAAAGTCGATTCCGAATGACAGATTTTTGAGAAACATTTCATGACAAATTTTATTTACTTTTACAGACTTTTTGTCAGAGGACTGCTAAGAGAAAGTTATCGAAAGAAATATTTTTTTTTATATTTCGGGGACTGAACCAAGAGCTCTCGTCTAGTAAGCTAACACACTATCTACTACAATACGGCGATTTCTTATTAGCCCCACAGCAGTATGGATGGATTTTTCGGGGCTTAAAAATTTTAAAATTCGGAAACCATTTTCGATTTTCATTCGAATTCAAATCTGGATTAGTGGCACGTAAACAATTGCGACCAGATTTATAAAATTTCGAACAAAATGTTGACTACAAATTTTTCATGGTAGAAGTGAGGCGTTGCTGCCTATAAAAATACTGTAGGGTATTCAAAACCATCAGTAATAGCACAAGATCCTACCTTATCTGACTATGGACAAAGAAAAAAAGGAGCAACTAAAACAAATAAACCAACAGCAGACACAAGCAACAACAGTCTTATCACAAACAAATCAAGAACAACTACAAATAAATAAAAATAAAATAAACAAGTTAAAAAATACGAATTAAGCAACAAACGAAAACAACTTAAAAATCAACAACAACAACAGAAATATTCACATCGACAAAACGCGCAAAACAAACAAAAAAAAATTGAAATGAAACGACAAAAACTGTAGCAAACTAAAGTAACTGCAACAGCAACAGCAACATTGTTTCGCCATTATTTTGTGTAGAAGACATCAACGGCAACAACCATTATTATGATTATTTTTTTGTTGTTGTTGTTTTTGTACTAGTAATGGTTGGTTAGATGGTTGCAAGTTGTTGTCTCTATAGTTGCTGTTGATCTTCTTCGTTTTGTTTTTGTTTGTTTTTGTTTTTCCTGTTGTTTTAAGCAACATTGTTCAGTCACTCAATGTCTTCACATTAAAAGGAAATGTAAATAATCTTCTCAAATTGAGGTTGATTTTTTTCCTTTTTGTAGCCATTTCTACGGCTGTTATTGTTGTTGTTGTTGTTAGTTTATGTTTTTTGCTTATGTTGCACTACCATTTATTTGTTTATCTATGTTTCTATTAAATTGCCACTCTTTTTCTACTTTTAAAAGCTTTTGTTGCTTTTCAGTTGTAATTTTTAAAAGCCAACAACTTTCCTTTAATTGCAACACAATGACTAACAGTTTGTCAAACAGGCAGACGGAAATATAAAAGAATTTTTAATTGTTAATTGTAATGAAAAATTAGAATTTAAATAAATAAAATCGATAAACATACGCAAATTCCTATACACAAATTCTTATAAAAGCAATATCGTACAGACCCTAGTACAAGTAGTAAATGATTCTTTTCAACAGTGTTTGTTAATCACTTGTAGTACTTGTTAAACACATCACTCATCAAAGGTGACCATAAGAAAAAAAAATGCTTGGAGGTTCCTTAATTTTATTACGAAAATAAAAAATCTAGATACTTGTGTTTTGCTTCTACATCGCCTAACATTAAAATTATAAACAAAAATACAAAAACAAACATCAGCATAAAAAATGGTAAACAAGTAAACAAAAATTCAAAAACGAACACTACAAGAATAAATGTAAGCAAAATACACAAACAACAATAATGAGACAACGATGTTTACATTTATAGATATTTCGAGAAGGCGAAGTCACGAACATTAGCCTTCAAAAACGTTCATCAGACTGTTTACCCTGCCATATAAAAGGCAAGGAAAAGCAGGCGAGTGAGTCAGTTAAGTTCAGTCAGTCTTGTGTGAAGACGCTGAAACCGGCGTAGTCTAGTATTGTTGTGTGTTGGCTTATTAGACGCGAGGCCACAGTTCAAACCCCAGGTCAAAATATTTCTTCGACGTCTTCCTTTCAGTAGATTTCTGCCAAAAGCAAAGAGAGTAAAAATAAAATTGCCATGAAAAAGTTTTTAAAAGTCTGCCATTCGCAGTCGACTTCAAACTGTAGGTCCCGTCATTCATGTACGAAGTTAACAAACACAAGATATATGGCGCGAGAAGCTAAGTTGTAATGCTGACTGAATGGGTTGCTATGACTGCATGTGTATACAAAGAATTTGGAATTTCGGCAGACCACACTAATGTCGGCTCTGATTTTATCATAAGAAAATGAGACCTAATCCTATAGTTCAAGGTTAATGTTATGTAAACGGCTGTTAGAACCTTTTCTGAGATCTAATTTGAAATTTATTACTCTAGTATTTTTCGCCAGTAAACAGAGAATTAAATTCGTTACGACTGTTGGGAGTGAAATGAAAGAAGTTTCTCATTTTTACTTGTTTCCTATACATGATGGCTCCATGCTCGTATAATGGAACAAATAATCCAATCGTCAGAGAAGGGGTAGTGTGCTGCAGCGAATATACCGTCCTATTATCAATCAGTAATGCTTAAAAACTGCAAAATACATATAAGGGGATACCGCCAAAGAAATATCGACTTTTAAAAATCGTCTTATCCCAGATTCAAACCAAAACATAATAAGAATCAATTGGTTATACATACGATAAACAACTTACATAGACTCTCTCGAATTATTTTTAGGTTCGGATGAAAACATATAATTTAGCTGACCATTGAATACCTCCTATCCAGCGACATTTTCCTGTTTATAAACAAAGCTGGGAGATAACAGAAATGGTTGATGATGTCCTCATCCTATTTAATTTTACATTTTATACCACATAGTTTCAAATGTTCTATTGGTTCTGGTTTTTGTCCGAGCTAAAGAAAAACAAAAATTATACACGCATTTGTATTTGTCTTCATATAATTTTGCATGGAAGGTAGTGTTACAATAATTTTAATGTTTTCCTACTTCCAGCGTTGTAGTAACATACTCAGGAAATTTTGTTAATTTCGATGTGTCGCTGTAAGCAGCCATAGCTTTATTTAGATTAGAATTAGCTTTACCTACATTAGAAGCAATATTAAGAACAATAGTCGTCTGGCCACCCTTAGTTTATGTAATTACCTCTGTAAACAATGTATTGTTTAATAGTATGTGTAAAACATTACAAATACAAATACAGCCATAAATACAAACACTACTTAAGTTGGATTTGAAAATTGTCTTTCTCTCTTTCACTCTTTAAAATGCTTATGTAGTGAAGTAAATAAGTCTGTTCGTGTAAATGTGTTTGTATAAAATTATTGTATTTGATTTCTAGATTTTCTTTTCTTTTTTTCTTTCTTTAATAATATTTATTTGTTTGTTCTGTGTTGTTTTGTTTTGTTTTCCTCTTCCTACACTTGCTCCCACAATATGCAACCTAAGGCAGTCGTTACAATACCATATAAAGTCTGACTCAGAAATGCCTGTCGCTGGCTTAAAATAAATACAAATTGTTGTAGTCAGAGTCAATAACATGATTGCAGTCACTTGGTACAATAAAAGATGGTTACGGATACTTAACAATAGCAACAGCCAGGCTACAATACAAGAATAACATGAGCAGCAAAACATCAACAACTGTAATCACAGCACAGCACAGTAAAGCACATTACATTACAACGTCAACATCAATGTGGCAATAATAACAGCAACAGCAACAATAACAACAATACATAGTAATAATAAATAATATTGCTAGTTTAAATAAAATTAACTAATTGGCCTAAAAGAAGAAGTTAAAAACATAAAGTTTAAGTGAGTTGTTCATCTACGCTACGTACGTTCCCACTGCCTTCAATGATTGCTGAGTGATGTTGCAGCATTTTGCTGTCATTGTTGTAGGAGTTGAAATAGAGAATGAATGAATGAATGATTGAATGTATGAAAGAACAACTGAAGAGTGTTGTTTTGTTGATGGCATTAAAATTAACATCTTTTTACAATTGCTGGAGATTTATTTTGTTGCACATCATGTACTCGCTTACTCACTCATTCATTCATTCACTACTCATACGTATGCATGTGATAGACAGAACGACAGTTTAAATAGTTTTACAAATACAATTTAAATGTAATTGGAAAATTACTTATTGTTGTTGGTTTTATTGTAAAGTTTTCTTCTTGAATTTTACATCTTGAATATGAATCAGAGGTCAGATATATAAAGGAATTAACCCTTCAATGCATTTTTTTATATTTTTTTTAAGTTTTGAAATGGAAAATAAAATCGTTCATTCAGAACTCACTTGTTTTATCCAATCAGACACCTATGTAAGCTAAAGACCTCTTTTACAAAAATCAGATCAGTACTGTAATCTTATTTTTTTTAACGGAGCTCTATCCAATCGTGTTGTTCGCATAACCGTACCACATTGAACACTTTCATTCCAGCAGCTGCAAGCAATATTTTCATAAAATAATCTTAAGCAATTAGAAGGCTGAAAAAGAAAAATTATGTATATTCGGAAAACATATTGTTACTTAAATATTTACCTTTTAAAAACATTTAAAATATGAGCTCGTAGATTGCAAATAAAATAAAAATTAATTTGTGTTTAGTTTTAATTAAAATTCTTTATTATTCGCACAATTCTGGGTGCCACTATTCACAACTTGATGGAAACAACAATAATTGCTCTTCTTTGTTATTTCTCTGTTTACAGCCTTTGCATAAACAATAAAAATCACTAAGCAATTATACGACAGATCTTTGTAACGGACATGTTCAAACCACGATTACTCTCTTCAAACACACCGCATCTTCACACAAGACTGACTGAACTGCACTAACTTACACGCCTGCTTTGCCTTGCCTTTTATAAGGCAGGATAAACAGTCTGATGAATGTTCTTGAACGCGAATGTTCGTGACTTTGCCTTCCCGATATCTCTATAAATGTAGAAATCATTGTTTATATTCATTATTGTTGTTTGTGTATTTTGTTTACATTTATTCTTGTAGTGTTGTTTGTGGATTTTTGTTTACTTGTTTACCATTTTTTTATATGCTGCCATTTGTTGTTATATTAAGCAGTACGATAATTTGTAAATAGGTTTGTTTACTGCATTGTTTTGTTTTTGTCGCTTTTGTTTATAAATTTAATGTTAAAGCGATATAAAAGCAAAACACCAGTATATAGATTTTTCATTTTCGTAACAATATTTATACTGTAGTATTTACAGTGAGCACCAAAAGAAACTGTAAGTCGCCGTAGTCTAGTAGGTAGTGTGTTGGCTTATTAGACTGAAGGCCCGAGTTCGAATCCCAGGTCAGACATCAAAACGAAAATATGAAAATATTTCTTCCTCTCAGCAGATTTCTGGCAAAAACTCTGAGAGTAAATAAAATTGCCATGAAAAGCTTCTCAAAAAACTGTCGTTCGGAGTCGACTTTAAACTGTAGGTCCCGCCACTCATGTATAAAATTAACGCACACAACATAAGTGGTGTGAGAAGCTAGGTCGTAATCCTGACTGAAGGTTTGTAATGACCAATTATGTATGTATGTATGTATGTATATTATCAAAAGAAACTGTACTTTAAAAAAATATGTAGTACATTAATAATAATTTTAAAATTTATCTTTGTAGAATACGCATTTTAAATAAATAAATAATTTTAAAATTGACACAAAAATTTTTTTTTTTAAATTTCGAAATATTGTGAAATTTTTTTCGGGCACTCTCCTTAAGTGGTAAAAGTTGAGTTTGGTAGTTCTTAGAATTTTATCTTCAGCCTACAGTTCCTTTTGACGCTCACTGTATATCAGCTTATATTAATTGAAGACTATCTACCCAATTACCCTGAACAATACATGATGCACAACAATATAATGCAACATAAAGAAAAGAGGAATATGTTTGCATCATAAAATATATGACACAGAGATTAATTCGTCTCAAAAATAAATGTGTATTGGAAATTTTAGATTCTTAATAAGTTTCTAATAAATCTGGAATACACTTACAAGTACAACATACATACATAAATATGTATGCCTATGACATTGTCATTCTCGTACAAGAACATTTTCATGTAAATATTCTCTCAATCATAAAGGATATTGTGGAATAAATTTTATGTTTCAAAAATAATAATGAAAATAATTTCATTATTGTATTCCCCATTTTATCAAATGTTTTCTTTTTGATGGATGGTTGGTAGACAACAACATAAACAATTGAATTATAAAGATTTCATTAAAAATGTCCAATTACAATAACAAAGAAAAACAAACAATAATAACACATACAGTAAGAACTTAGGTAACATAGATAACATATACGATTACGTATTAAGGAAAATACGAGGTGTATTCCAGAAATAAAATAAATTTCAACATTTTTTATAAGGTCGTCTGCAATATATAGAGAATTGGGGATAAAACGTGGATAGAATAAATTCAAATGCTCCATGTAGCATTGAAATAGATGAACTGAAGAATTTTGCTTCATTGATAGGACAATAAATTCCGGTTAAACATTTAAAACTACAGGACCTTTCTTAAGGGGCTTCCTGTTTTTAAATTTAAATAAAACAAAGTGTGTGTGAGATATGCCTAAATCGCCGTAGGTAATGTGTTGGCTTATTAGGAAATAAAAAAAATTTTTTTCGGCGACTTTTTTTGAGCAATATTCTGAGAAACTCTAAGAGTAAATAAAATTTGCCATGAAAAGCTGCTCAAAAGGTCTGTCGTCGTGATCGGATTTCAACTGTAAGTCACGTCATTCACATATGAAATTAACACACACAGTATGGGTGGTGTGAGAAGCGAGGTTGATATCCTTGCTAAAGGTTTGTAGTGGCCAACTAAGTAAGTTATACTGGGTTCAGACATGCTTCTTTATTGCGTAAATCGGAATAAACGGCATTATTGATGTCAATATTTCATATAAAATTTCAATTAATTATTGGTCAATAAATTCATAAATTGTTATAATATTGAGAAAAATTCTTAATACAACACTGTCATAAGTACGTTCAGTGAGCATATTACATTTTTCCGAACGCTATCTATTGATATTTGACAACTCAAATGTAAACAACTACAAACAAAAAATGGAAGGTAAGCAGAAAGGTTTGTATTTCATTTATGTTATTGTAGAAATCAGCTGTTTTGTTTACCAGCTGTCAAATAAATTTTCGTATATTATATGTCTGAACGCTAAAAATATTGTTCTCAATAAACCGAATATTGATTTAATAAAAGTGCATGTCTGAACATAGTATTAAGTAAACGAAATTTTTCGTTTAAAAGACCTATTGATGTCATTATGTAAGACATGTAATATCGTTCAAATGTCCGTTACAACTTCTCTGGATCGTGTGTATCCTATATGTACAACTTTCCGTAATTCTGAGGCATAAATCTGGCTGAATTTGACCGTTGGATTGAGTTATATTGGCGTTGAAGATCGTTGTGGTTTGCGGCTTAATGGCGTACACCTGCGTTTTAAGAAAATCCCACAAGAAAAAGTCTAATGGGTTCGAATCGTAAGATTTCCGTGTCCAGTTCACATCACCTCCATGTGATATGACCATGACTTCTATTCGCTCATTCACGATATCCAATGTTATACACAGGCCCACAAAAGTATACATACGATTAACAAATTTCACAAATTTCTGAACCAATGCAAAAGACCGTCTTAAAATCGAGGAAAGTTGTCGGACAATTACATATAAAGATTTTCAACGAAAATGTATACTTTTGTGGCCCTGTGTATATGTAAGCTATGTGGCACGTAAAACCGTCCTATTAAGCTCACATGACGCTGGTGACCAGATTATTAAATTAGGGTAAAATAACTTGGTAATGAGCAACCAATAAAGCTCAACGTTGGCAGTGATGACTTGGCCAATGTTGCTCATAAAGAAATATGGACTGATGATGTCGCCAACACAAAATCATACAATGGGCTTTAACGCTGAAAAGCATTCAACAATTTTTCTGTTTCCTTGCGGAGATCCGACAAACGATAAGTTGACAAGATTTTGTACGAGCAAAGTTGTACACAACAGCATATGTACAGACATTGGAGCAACTATTTTGCTTTTGGATAAAGACAAAGAATATATCTGAGTTCAACTGATGATAATTACAAACACAACAAATAAGTAAATTCAGATGGAATAAAAATTGCAGTAACTCCAAATCTTTATCGCCAATAAATGGCGTAAGTTGGGTTAGTAAAACTTGTTTTTTCTACCAGCGCTCTCACGAAATTAAACGCTTATGCTCTGTTCCATCGAAGAATGATGGAATTGTTAACTATCGTCACCTAAATATTTCACTACTTATTAAAGTAATTACAAATTACTGCAACAAGGATCATATTTCTGTATGCGTAGAAGTTCCTGGAAATGGAATATACGAAGCAGTCTTAACGGAGATAAAGAAAAAATTTTCAACATTTTCAGAATGTCGGTATAAAAATACAAGAATGAACAGGAAGAGTCTCATCAGAGATTCTAGATAACTCTTTAGAGAGTTGTTTAACCAAACCTCGTACTTTTATATAATCTATGCTCAGTATTAATAACTGAAAAGCATACATTTATTAGCAAAAATAAAATACAATACGATAGACATTGTTTGTCATACAAAATAACTTATAGATCAGAGACACACAAACAATATTTTCCAATAACATCCTAAAGAAAAACATTGAATTATTTGTTTTTGTTGAATTTCCAAAAATTTCTCTTTTTTCTGAATTTAACATTTAAGAAACAAACAACAGACAACAGACAAAAACATCATCCTTATCAGCAACGCAATAATCACCCAACAATGACAACGAAACGGAAACATAGAGAAACAAATTTTCTTTCCCAAAATCCATGATGACAACAATAATGATGTTTTCACAACAAGAGAGAGAGAGTGAGAGAGAAAAATAAATAAAAAAAATACAACAAAATAAAGCAATTCAATAAGATTCTTTGAACAAATAATAACAAGAATAGAATAAAAAAAAACTGTCTCTCCCATTAGGCCTTATAAGTATTTAAAGGGAGTAAAAGTTCAATAGGAGGTGGCGTTCTGATGAAGTGATAACCAACAACCCCCCATTGCATGACTAACTAAAATCGTAAAAAAATTGTATGTGACAGAGAGAAATAAGGATTTTCTTGATTTTGTTTTTTTATAGAGAAAAAAAAAAACAATTTAAACGAATACAAAAATCAATCAACGATATAAAGGAACAAAAAAAAAACAAAAAAAAAAATGAAATAAAAAACGAAAATAATAAAAAAAAAAAATCGAAAAAAATTGTGATTGATTTGAGGACAATAACATTTCCAATAAACATTCAAACAGTGAAACATCCGAAGGAAGGATAACAATTTTATCTCGAAATAATGAAAATATATTCACGATATTCATTTGAGGGATATTAAAACACTTTAAATGCAGAGAAACCATATCTAATAGTTGCGGTAATTTTTTTTTTTTTTTATGAATCCAGCACTCAGGGGACGGCCCCTACTCATGCAGTGCATTGTGCAGGTTTTTTTAGGAAAGGTGGAAAGGGGGAAGATGCGAACGGCAAGGAAACGAGTTGCTGCTAGGTGACTATAAAATGGCCAGTGCTATACCTTCACCATTAGACAGTCAACAGGCAATCGTCCCCAAGAAGCACGCAGTTTCTCACACCACTTATGTTGTGTGTGTTAATTTTATACATAAGTGGCGGGACCTACAGTTTAAAGTCGGCTCCGAACGACAGATTTTTTGAGAAACTGAGAAGAAATCGCCGAAAAAATACTTTTTGTATTTTTTTTTATTTTTTGATGTCTGGCCTGGGACTCGAACCCTGGCTTTTACGTCTAATAAGCCAGCACACTACCTACTAGACCACGGCGACCCTCAAACTATTTCTAAGAAACATGGCAAATGATTGTTCACTCCCTGAAAAAATTACATCTGAAATATATTGTATATGGAATATGGTATAGTCCTGTAGCCACTAGATCTCGCACGTAATTAGAAATGAAGAAGTACTTGTGTTTCCAAACACTCTGCGCTAACATAGCAGGTGTAACGATATGGAAGGACGATATTTTGTGGAAATAAAATACAAATTTTTTAGTGGTAAAAGTAAAATTAGCCTGGATTACAACCTAGTTTCTTAACACCACTCCTATTGGGTGTGTTAATTTTTTGCATGACTGGCAGAACCTTCAATCTAAAATCGATTGCGAACGACATATTTTTGAGAAACTTTTCGTATTAATTTTACTTACTTTCTGAGTTCTGCTAAGAGGATGTCACCGAAAGAAATATTTTTTTCGTATTTTGTTTTATTCGAGAATTCTGGGCTGGGGTTTGGACCACCGCCTCATGTCTAATCAGCTAGACTATATTTCATTCAAATTATTTTTCCCATTTTTCAGTCGATTTCATGCGCATAAAACTGGTCATCTGTCGAAGCAAACCAATTAGTCAACATAATTTTGGACTACCTTGTCGTCAGAATCAAAGTGCTGTTCGGTCAATGCGTGTCCCATCGTTGAAAACAAATATTAGTTGCAAGAAGTAAGGCTTGTGAATATGGCGATGAGGTAGCAGCTCCTCTGGCTCAAAGCATCATCTTCGCCTAATACATACATACATACATAATTGGTCATTACAACGATCTAGTCAGGATTACAACATATTTTCTCACACCACTTATTTTCTGTGTGTTAATTTTATACATGAGTGGCGGGACCTACAGCTTAAAGTAGACCCCGAACGACAGATTTTGGTAAAATTAAAATTTTTTATTTACTGTTAGAGCTTTTGACAGAAATCTGCTGAGAGGAAGTCGCCGAAATAATATTTTTTTCAGATTTTCGTTTTGATGTCTGACTTGGGGTTTGAACCGTGGCCGTACGTCTAATAAGCCAACACACTACCTACTAGACTATGGCTATTTTTCATCTAATAATGTTTACAATTCGGTGTCCTCAAACTTTGTTGATGGTCTTCCATGTTCTTCATTTCTCACAGCAAAATCATTATCTCTGAACCATCTTCAGTATGTTGCTTCTGCAGAAGATGTAATGGAAGGCAATATTTTCTCATAATCTGCGGGAAAGTTCTGGAAGAATACAAACCAAAATTTTGTTGGATTCTTAAAGTAATTCTTGGATGTTTTAAAATTAAAATCTAGACCTTCAAGGTGTGTTTTTTTTGTTGTACAAATTCAATTCCAACTAAATGAACAGCTTACTGTACGGGGATTGAGTATGTCTTCTATTATTTTTTTGTAGTAAAATTGAAAATAAACAATAAATTTTCTTAACAATTATTGTGGTTCTCGATAAAGAAAATAAAAATAAAAATAAAAAGTAAATAAAGAGCAATTGGAATTAGAAAGGAAACAAAAAGAGAAAAGGAAATCAAATCAAAAGTATAGTGAGCCTGTTAAAGAATGAAAATGCAAAGTAAATGGAAAGAATAAAATTTTAAATATTGAAAATTGTTTCCTTTTCAATGAATTTGAAAACAATCAAGAATTTAAGAATTTATAACTGCCACCATAATGGCAATTGTCAAATGTTGTACCGGGTTATCCATTTCGTGGTTTCAAAAGTAAACGTAAATAAAACACATAAAATATTTTTTTCATGATATTTCTTTTTTATTGTAAAGTTTGGACGTTGACATTATGTGTGAAACACTACGTCATTTAAATGACCTCCACGCGAAGTGTTGCAAGCATTGATTCTTTTGAGCTAATTTTCGACCACTTTTTGACACATATTGCGCGGTATCTCAGCCATAACTTGACGAATATTGGTTTTTAAGTGCTCAAGAGTTGAAGGTTTATCTGCATAAACACGGTCTTTCGCGTAGCCCCACAAAAAAAGTCTAACGGTGTCAAATCGCATGATCTTGGTGGCCAGTTGATGTCGCCACGACGAGAAATTACGCGGCCAGGAAATGTCTCTTGCAATAAAGCTATATTCGCTCGAGTTGTGTGGCATGTGGCACCGTCTTGTTGAAACCACATATTCTCCAAGTCGTATTCTTCAATAGCAGGCAAAAAAAAGTTGGTTATCATATGACCATAACGCTCCGAATTGACGGTGACAGTCGTTCCATCGTCGTTTTCGAAGTAGTAAGGTCCAATCACACCTTCGGACCAAAGAGCGCACCAAACAGTGACTTTTTCTGGATGTAATGGCCTCTCTTCAATTACTTGAGGATTCTCAGAACCCCAAATACGACAATTTTGTTTATTAACATACCCACCGAGTGTGAAATGTGCTTCATTGCTGAAGAAAATTTTGTTCGAAAAAATGCCGATACGCACGATACATGGCTGTGGCAGAATCATCATTTTTGTAGTAGGTTTTGATAATTTTTATGCGTTGTGTGATAGTTAAGCGATCCATTTTCGTCAATGTCAGACTTTCAACTTGAAACAAATTGGGGTTAAATTTGTTTTTAAATCTCCTTTAAAGAGAAAGCTCTTTAAGGAGATGTAGATTGTAATTACTCAGGAGCAATTAAAAAATTGTTTTCACAACTTAGTTTGACAGATGTCGAATTCCAGTTCCATACTTTTGAAACCACGAAATGGATAGCCCTTTACAACAGTTGAAATGAAAGTTAAAATCAAGCGAAATAAATCAAGTGATGTGATTAAACCATAAACCATCTCTTTACCTACATATACGCCAAGTAAAAGTTAAAATTTATAAAGCAATAGTCCGCAGTTCATTTTTCATTTTTCTTTTCCGTGTCTAAGCTAACTTCAAAAAGAGTATGAGAGTGTGGTGCAGTACATTCTAAAAATTGGAAACAATAGAGCTAAGCTTTCTTTATAAAACATTTGCCTCTTTGCAGTAGTAATAATAAACTGAATTCAAAAACCTTTTCCAAGTCCACAAACAAACATTTGAAAGCTGGTGCTTAAAGTCAAACCTACATACACATGGCAACACAGTAAACAGTAAAGAAAATTGTGAATGTCTCAAGTCGGTTTAGTGCTCCCTCTCTCTTTTTGGTATATCGCTTTTATTAACTGTTGTTGGTTGGTGTATGTAAGTATGTCTGTATTGTCAGTGACCACAATTTATACGCATATCAAAACAAGGACCTGTTCATCGTAAATCAATCAATCTTTACAATTAAGAGAGTTCCTCTGACACATTTAGTGTCCAATTTGAATAGTTTTTAAGTTTTTTTTTTTTACTTTTTCTGTTTCCCCCTCTTTTCATTTTATTGTTATTCTTACAATTGCTGTTGCTGTTGTTGCTGCTCTTGGTTTCTTGATAGTTTTTCTTGTCTGTCACAATGTCAGTCTGAAATTTTGTGGCTCATCCGTATTATAAACGATATACGTATTCCGTTTACTTCTTATTCTTCATCTATGAGTTTAAGAAAACAATGGCTAAAGGGGGAAAAATTATCATGATTTTGATTTGGATTTTGATTTTGTAAAGAAGACTATATTTTTATGCAAAATTTCATTCTTTAAACTGCTTCTTCTTTCTCCTCCTCTTATTCTTCTTATTTTCATGTGACTTATAATATGCAAAAGAAGCATAACGAAGAAGTCTCAGTTATTTAGTAAAAGATAAGCATTTGAAAACCGATTTAAAATATATTGGTTGGAATAAGAAAAAGAAAAACCACAACAAAATAAACAGATTTCTTATCAATCGACAAGAAAATAAATTTTGCACTGAGAGAAATGGTTAAGAATTACGTTGTGGTTAAAAAGTTTTAGTGGCGACTTAAAAGAAAATCTTTCAAAGCCCAACAATGCAGAGTGCAGAATGCATATTGTCAAAATTTATTTCATTATGAGGAAATAAAATTCTTTCCTTCTATTTATAAAACGTACCCTAAAAAGCAGTAGATAAGCCAATAAAATAGATTCCTCGTCTGATAATAGAATTAGGGTATCTGCTATGCATACACCGTTGTCTAAAATCAGGACAGTGAATATACAAAATGCAACTGGACCGTTACCTCAGTTCTAATACATACATACATATTTGGTCATTACAACCCTACAATCAGGATTATGACGTAGCTTCTCACACCGCTTATATTGCATGTGTCAATTTTATACATGAGTGGCGGAACCACAGTTTAAAGTCGACTCCGAACGACAGATTTTTTGAGAAACTTTTTCATGGCAATTTTATTTGCTCTCAGAGTTTTTGCCAGAAATCTGATGAGAGGAAGCCGTCGAAGAAATATTTTTTCATATTTTCGTTTTAATGTCTGACCTGGGGTTGAACCGTGGCCTTTACGTCTAATAAGCCCAACCACTACCTACTAGACTACGGCGACTCAGTTCTAATGGCAATGTAAAACTTTCAAGTACAGATGGTTCCCGAAAATCCTATTTAATACCAAAAGGACCTTTTAACAAGCCTCGACGCAATGACCTCCAGATGGCAACTTTCAGACAGACTTGGCAAAAAAAGATTAAAATATGTGCACTTCACCAAGTGCCCATTACTACTCAGCCTTCACCATAGTACCATATTCTGCGGAATAGTCATACGGTATCACTTTGAGGCGTTATCAACATTAAATGCAAAGTGATAGGGTCATTCCTTAACACATTCGCTGCCAAGGACGAGTATACTCGTCATTGAGAGGGTATCTCGCACTGCCAAGACGAGTATACTCGTCCTACTTTAAATATATTATAACATGCAGGCTTTTGAATTAGCAAATTTTTTTGCCACAAACATAATATAAATATGTATGTAAAAAACTTGAAAAATACTACAAATAAAATTTTTTACAAAAATAATACTTTATTTCTTACTTCTACTAAAACGTAAGCAAATACGAAAAAGGATATCAAGTCCTTCTGCCTTCCTATTGCCAACGACGAGTATACTCGTCTTTGGTTTTCTGCTTGTAAATGATTATGTATGATAATGTATGTGCTCTTACCAAGAAATAACAGGGTTTTGGTAAACAATAACACTCAAAATATAAATGGCAATGGGAATGACTTCATATAATTTAGGCTTGGCAGCGAATGGGTTAAGCGTTTCCTATCTTTAATTTAAAATAAAACTAAGTGTGTGTGAGACTTCATGAAAATTATTTATTCGTTTGAAAGGCTTATTGATGGCATCATATCTGGCATTCAAATGTCCATCACGGCTTCGATAGGCGGAACGCATCCGAAATGTCAAATTTCCAATAATATTGACGTCTAAATCTGGCTTAATTTAGTTCGCTGTGGTTTGTGACTTCGTTGATTACACCTGCGACTTAAGAAAATTTCACAATAAAAATTCGTCCGATTTGGTCTCGTTGACCAATTAACATCAGAGTCACATAAGACCGCAAGACATTAAATTACTCGTACGGAATATCTTACGTGGTGTAACCTGTATAACAAGTGACGCCATCCAGTTGCAGCCACATGTCATTGGTGTTCAGGCCATCCAATTTAGGCCAAAATAAGTTGGTAATCATCGACCGGTAGTGCTTGCCGTTGCCAATGTGGGCCTGGGCAACAGTGCAGTTAAAGAAATATGGACCGTTGACGTTGCCAGTCTAAAATTCACACCAAACAGTGACTTTTTCGGGATGCTTTGGACGCGTTTGGATCACATGTGGATTGATATTTAGATTTTTTTTTTTTCATTCAGAAATGAGCCTCATTGTTGAACATAATTTTTCGATGAAAATTAGAGTCATTTGCCCTATCCAGTGAAATTAGATCGTTGTTTACTTTCAGTTTCAGCGTCAGTTGAATTTGTACGAGTTCCAAGTCACGATGGACGTTTCAACAAGTTATTGTCTGTGGAAGGCCGAGTTTTTGTGAGAGACAAGAAAGCGACTGCTTACGTTTCACCTGCATATTCTAACAGACATCGCTGATATTTTGTTGAAATTTTGTGTTTCATTGACGTACGGGTGTTGGTTGCTGATTGCTAAACCAGGGGACTCCAATTTATCCACCTTATTGCAAATAGTTTCCTTCGGACGATTATGACGATCGTACAATGGGTGAAACGCGCGGTAATTTACTCGAACAAAACAACCATTTCAGTAAAACAATTTTATTATTCGAGCGTATTGTTTAATGCTAATGAATACGGTCATGGTGATTTGGCAAAATAGACTGAATATGTACATGACAACTAATTTGACAGCTGTTGGTACAATAAGACGGCCATTAACAACTGTCAAGGATCGAAAGCATGTAAATATGTATATTGTTAGAATGTACGGAGTTAATGCAAAGAGATATGTTTTTCAGAGCCATTCGTGTCGGAATACTGTTCCTGTAGAAATGTTGCCAGTTTTTATTTCAATTTCGATTTTTCTCAACCTACGCACTTATTTATCTCCTAGGTGTTGGTCGTTTAATGAATCATTTTATCTGCGTTAAAAATTAAGACAACTATCGTGTGGCAAATAACTATAATATGGCAGACAATTCATCATTTAAGTCATAACACCATAAACCACATTTTGACAATTATTTCGGTAATTGATCATAGAAATTTATCACCCAACACACTATACATACATACATACATAAATTTACCACAAATTGTGTTTTTCTGAAGCAGCTACAGACATAAAAATCAATCAAAAATGAAATTTGGTTATCTTTCACTTCATTAATTATCAGCTATTAATCATGATCAAAGGAACCAAAAAAAAAACCCGAATTATGGGAGGGAGGCACATCATAAACACTTCGGAAATAAAGCAGAAGAAAAGAAAGAAAATCTTGTAATGAATGAAAATTAATTTCTTCGAGACTTAAGCATACTTGTGTTGACTTTAAGAAAAAAAGTTGTCATTGTCACACACAAGGAAGACAAACACAATGTGTCACCAAATGTGTCATGAATTATTAACATGTGTTTAGTTTTAGTTTTGTTTTCTTTAGTTTCGGCAGTATGCGGTATGCGGTTTTTGCTGCTTGATTTTGATTGTTTTGTCCTACACTTTCTCTGCTGCTTTAGATCATAATTATTTGCCTGGGGACTGGGAGAAATAAATTTCAAGAATACATTCTCGACGACTGTTAAGAACAGTTGACCTCATTTGAGATGAAGTATGGCAGCAAATGTAACAAGACATAAACACACACACAGACTCATGACACATACTCATGGTAAATGACAATAAATTGTTTTGGAAATAAAGTTGTCCGGAACAGAGATCAGCAATGAATATTCAAAAAGATGAGTAGAATCGAATCATACTCATAATTTCTGTTACTAATACGCATTCATACTTATTTTAATATCATGGAACCTGTATTCATATTCAAAGTTTGAAGTACTCATCATATTTATACTTAACAACACGTATGATGTTGGTGATTTCGACTCTCCGTGACTCAACATATACACGAAGCACAAAGAAACATGAGTCGAGTACGAACCAGAGATCAGCAACGAGTATTCAAAACGATGAATAGATTCGAGTCATACTTATTATTTCTGATACTTATACGCATTCATACTTATTTTAATATGATACTCATACTACTCATACTCAAAGTTGGAAGTACTCGTCGTATTCATACTTAACAATACGCATGATGTTATTGACTTCGACTCGTCTCTACTTAACATTTACACGAAGCACAAAATAAGTATGATTCGCGTACGAACACTACTATACTCACAAGAAGATTGTGTGTATGCTTTGCTCGTTGTCTTTGTCTTTCCTTTCTTCTTTGTTTGTACATGCAACAATAACAAAGGCTGTAAATTTTGATAAATGATTCGAGCCACTCGAATCACTTATAAGTATTATAAGTATTTTTCTAAATTTATGAATCATAATGAGTAGGCGTATGAGCGTATGTGAGTTCGATGTCAACGTTGTACTCATACTCATTGTAACCTATACTTATAAATCAAGGCTGTAGCGAGTACGAATGAATCAGAGTAGTTGAATTTCAATTGTGTTGATTCACTCATACTCAAAATTGCATGAGTGCTTATGAGTAGCGGAAAAACGATTCATTGCTGATCTCTGGTACGAACACTAAAATACTCACTTAAAGGGTGTGTGTTTGCTCTGCTTTTTTGATTATGTGTCTTTCTGCTTTTTTTTGCAAATGCAACAATACACAACTAAGACTGTAAATTTTGATGAATGATTCGAGTAGGTGGAGTAGTTCGAATCATTTATAAGTATTTTTTTGTTCGAACGTCCCCGGCCTCACACTAACCCACCCTCACCCGACCGCGAAGGGCTCGTCCCCATTACGTAGAGACACGTACACGCTACAGTCCGGACTGTAGCGGGTAGGGGAAAAGTAATGGCAACGATAACATAAAACAGCAACAGAACTTAATCACAAGCTGAATAAAGTAACAATAAACCGGAACTACATAAGACAAGAACGAAAATACATTTTTATATAATAATTTACAAATTAATGCCAGCTTATAAGCTACGTTTTATATTACAAACACTACAATTAAAATCAATAAACTCATAATATAAGTTAAAATCATTACATAATCTACGAAGAAGAAAATTACATCCATAGTTCGTTCTATAAAAATCTAAAGAAAGAGGACGATAGTGCCGTGAAAATCTTGGTGGAAATACTGAAATTCAGGTTACAAAGCAAAAACTCAGAATCGATATCACCTTTAACCAGATTAAAAACAAAACAAACCCCTAAAACAGCCCTTCTAGGTTCTAAAGTTGGAAGTTTTATCAAACCTAATCTAGCCTCATATGACGGAAACCCATTGGCACAATCCCATCCTAAGCCACGTAAACAGAATAATAAAAACTGCTTCTGCGCAGACTATTGAATCACTATGACAACGATAGTATGGATTCCAAATAATAGATGCATACTCCAAAATAGGTCTAACAACTAAAGTGTATAGCAGTCTTGTTATATAAGGATCAATGAATTCCTTCGCCCATCTTTTCACAAAACCAAGAACAGCCCGAGCCCTGCCAATCATCATACTAATATGATCAATAAAAGATGGTTTCATATCCAATAATACTCCCAAATCAAATCAAATTATAAGAATATTTTTCTAAAGTTATGAATCATATTTCGAATGGTATGAGTTTGATGTCAACGTTGTACACAAACTCATTGCAACCTGTATTTATAAATCAACGGTTGTAGTGAGTATGAAGGAATCAGAGTACATAGTTAAATTTTAATATTGTTACGTTTTTACCTTTTAAAAACGTTAAAAATATAAGTTCGTAGATTGCAAATAAAATAAAAATAAATCTGTGTTTAATTTTGAATAAATTCTTTATTATCTGCACAACTTTTGTGCCACTGTTCGAACTTATTCTACGTATACAATGATAACTTTCACAATATGTGCTTGTTCGTGATATTTGTCTGCTTATAACCTTTTTTATAAGCAACAACAACACTTGTTAGTTATTCTTCTTCGCTCACAACCTTTTTTTGTAAGCACCACACTAAGAACTCTTTTCTTCACGCAACTTGTCTGCACACAAGTCTGACTGAATTTTAACTCGATCTCGTATCTTCACACACCACTGGTTGAATTCTCACTCAATTCAACGCGACGTCGTCACACGACTAACTTAACTCGAACTCCGAGAATAACGTGTCTTCATACACGGCTGACTGAATTCTAACTGAATCATCGTTGCTCGCTTTATCTTGCCTTTTATATCACTCGATCAACAGTGTGATGAATGCCCTTGAAGGATGATGACGACCTTCGGGAACAATCCAAAAATGTAAACGACTTGTTTCCATTTTTGTTGTTCGTGTATCTTGTTTACTTTCGTCCAGGCAGAGTTGTTGTTGTTTTGTTTGTTTGTCTTTCTGCTATATTTTTTATCTTGTAAACAAGCCCTGTTGTTTTTGTTGCTATATGCTTACTCATTCGTTGATCACGTGAACAACTGCATTGTTTTGTTTTTGGAGCTTTTCTTTATCATTTTATACATGTTCAAGTCCATTGCGTTGTTTTTGGAGCTTTTGCTTATTATTTTAACAACACCATTTCCATTTTCGTAACGATATTGTTGACACACTTATATTCAAAATTTCATGAATGCTTATGAGTAGCGAAAAAACGATTCATTGCTAATCTCTGGTCTGGAATATTTTCTTTCTCTTTAAGCTTCCGTAATTAGTTTAAAATAATTTTCTTTTTAAAAAATGACATCAAATTCTAATAAATTTTCATTCTTTCATTGCAGTTCACTACAAAAGATGCATTATGCCAACAGAATTCAGAATGTTTAACGGTGAGTAGTTAAAAAAATTGTAAAAAAACCTCCCCTATTTTTTAATTACTTCCACTATAAATCCATTATCATATGAATTTTTTGTTTTAAACAAATAAAAAATTTTTCATACAACAACAACTTCATCAATTATTATCATAAAACACTTTATGGTGTCGGTTGTCCAATGCAAATCAAATTATTTTTTTAAATCTGCATATCAAACCAAAAAATCCACAAACAAAAAAAATTCATCATAATTCCTCCAAAAAGAAAAAGCATAAAAATGCAACAAAAATAATACATATTCAGTTACTGTCATGGCATTAAAATGTAAACGAATGCCAGAACAATGAAAAAAGGATTAAAAGAACTTTTTTTTACAATAATTCCTGTGATACACGATAAAAATTCCTGAAATAATGGTATTGACTGGTAACACCATTAGGGCATGATACTGTAATCGAATTCGCTTGTGTTTCCAACTCAAGTGATAAAATTAATCGACACACACACACAAGCATACAAATATTTTATGGTTTTCTTTATGCGTCTTGAATTGTTTAAATTTCAACATATTTTTTTCAAATTTTTTTTAAAATAAAATTTCAAACAGAATTTTTAATTGTAATAAAAAAAATGTTAATTTTATCCATTTCGCATCATAATTTTACCATGACATTGATAGAAATAAACTTCAAAGGATTTGTATTTTTAAAAATGCGATTTGCAACACTCTGCTGAAATTTAGTACAGTATTAAAGGGCTTTTATTACTCGGCCGTTTAAAAATAAAACTACTTATAAAGGGTGCCTCAAATTTTTTATTTGTTTTGAAAATATAATCAGCAACACATACATACATACATAATTGGTTATAACAACCCTTCAGTCAGGATTACGACCTAGCTTCTCACACCACTTATGTTGTGTGCGTTAATTTTATACATGACTGGCGGGACGTACATTTGCTTTCAGAGTTTTTGCCAAAAATCTGCTGAGAGGAAGTCGCCGAAGAAATATTTTCATATTTTCGTTTTGATGTCTGACCTGGGATTCGAACTCGGGCCTTCAGTCTAATAAGCTAACACACTACCTACTAGACTACGGCGACTTCAGCAACACACTGACACGTAATATCCAACGAACGAATAGCTTTTAAACCCCTGAATATTTTTAAAAGTTGTTTCAATATTTATTTGATTCGATATATGAATGAACTAGAAGTCGCCCTAGTCTAGTAGGTAGTGTGTTTGGCTTATTAGACGTAAGGCCGCGATTCAAATACCAGGTCAGACATCAAAACGAAAATATGAAAAATTATTTCATTGGCCACTGACTTCCTCTCATCAGATTTCTGGTAGAAATAACATTGTCATGAAAAGTTTCTCAAAAAAATCTGTCGTTCGGAGTAGAGTTTAAATTGTAGGACCCCCGTCGTTCATGGCTAAAAATTAACACACACAACAAAAGTGGTGTGAGAAACTAGGTTGGAGTCCTGACTGAAGGGTTGTAATAATCAATTATGTATTTATATGAATGACAGCCATCTCCTTTCATAAGATTATTTCATGTAAACATTGGTCGTGTTCCCAGCTCCGATATCTCGAATAAAAATATTCAGTTTGGTGGCTCTCAGCAATGATGTAAATAAAATTGTAATGAAAAGCTTCTCAAAGAAGTCGCCGTAGTCTAGTAGGTAGTGTGTTGGCTTATTAGACTGAAGGCCCGAGTTCTCATCCCAGGTCAGACATCAAAACGAAAATATGAAAATATTTCTTCGGCGACTTCCACTCAGCAGATTTCTGGCAATAACTCTGAGAGTAAATAAAATTGCCATGAAAAGCTTCTCAAAAACTGTCGTTCGGAGTCGACTTTAAACTGTAGGTCCCGCCACTCATGTATAAAATTAACACACACAACATGAGTGGTGTGAGAAGCTAGGTCGTAATCCTGACTGAAGGGTTGTAATGACCAACTATGTATGTATGTGAAAAGCTTCTCAAATCTGTCCATTGCACTCGAGGTTAAACTGTAGATCTCGTTACGCTTGGATAAAGTTTACACCCACGACATGGGTGGTATGAGAAGCTAGGTCGTAATGCTTAGTAAATGCTTATAATGACTAAATATTGCCAAAATCTTGGTTGGTTAGTTGGGTGAATATGCGTATTGACAACACAACACCTGAACCTGCCTGCTTTCGATCCTTGTTTTACAACCTAGAAAACAAATGGATCCTTTTGCGATAATTGTTTCAACCACTCGGGAAACATTATTCAAGTTCTAACTGATGGCTCTCGACCACGCAATAAAGTCGAATGTGAAATCTTTTCCGAACAACTGAATCATTTCTTGCACTTGCATCAGATTTTTGTAATACTTTTCAGGCTGAAATAATAACATTTAAAATTGGCGCCGTGCGAATTCGGTGTAAATTAGGTCATTAGATCCCTTAAGAGACTGTACACCACATCTAAGATTTGTCTGTAGGATTCATTCGGCGATTACCCTCATTTGGGTTTGAGAACATAGGGACCTTGAACTTAACAACTAAGCCGCTGAACTTCCTGAACTTCCCACGAAAAATTAAATTGAATTCCTTTAAGAGATTAGCGCTCTGCAGAGAGGCAAACAAATGGTCTCCCAAAAACTCCATTTATAGGCAAAGGCAAGATGGTTTAATGAACCTACTTGTAGAGACACCAAACAAATCTGACCTGATATGGGTATTTGCAGAACAGATTTTGCTTTGAATTTATCTAGATTCCATCTAAGAAACCTCATAACAGGGCACAGGCCTCTAAGTAGGACAGGACATGCCTCATAACGACTTCTGCAGAAGCTGGCGAAGACCAAAGAATGTCTTCTGTGTTGTTGTCTGACGTTTGGGAAGAAAAACTCTTGAACACTCAGAATTTAGTGACAAAACATGTCTAGCCAAAGATAATTTGAGAAAAATTTATTCATTCCAGGAGCTATAATTAAGTTACGGAATAAGTAATATCATTGTTATAATGGGACATTATAGGAGCCATGTAATCACCGCCTATAGAGGCGGTTGCCAGTTTAACCTAACCTAAACTATCGCTACAATGTTGCAGTGAGATGATGTAGTACTTACCGTACATTAGTTTTTTTTTATTTATTTTTCTTTCTTTCTTGGATTTATTGCCAAGTACCAAACCCCATCATACAGTCTACAGATGAAACAGTCTTTGTTTCTATGGCCACAATTCTTCAACTCCAGTCCTATGCCTCAGTTGTGGACTGATGGCATCACGCTATCCATGATTACAAATCGATATAAAAACTCGTCTTTATTGTGGTGTAACTAATACTCTGTTGAAACTTCTCTGCATCGTTTTTTTTTATTCCATTGCGAATATCCATACTCGGTCTTTCAAAAAAATATAAAAGTAAAGACCGTTTTTAATGCTTATCACTTCAGCTAGTTCCACGACTATTTTGTGATTTTTCTTAGCCGTTTCTCTTTTGGATAATTCAATGGATGTTTGCCTACATACAGACATAATTGGTCATTACAACCTGGATTAGTCTGGATTACGTCCTAGCTTCTCACACAGCTTATGTTGTGTGTGTTAATTTTATACATGAGTGGCGGGACCTACAGTTTAAAGTCGACTCTGAATGAGAGATTTTTGAAAACTTTTTATTTTTTTATTTGCTCTCAGAGTTTTTGCCAGAAATCTGCTGAGAGGCAGTTGCCTATGAAATATTTTTTATATTTTCGTTTTGTAGTCTGGCCTGGGATTTGAACCGTGGCCTTACGCCACACTACCTACTACTTCATTGCCTATCACTTCAGCTAAATCATGCACGTTTATACAATAAAATTTTGTTGATTTCTTTGCCGTTTTTTTTTTGGGATATTCCAATGGGTATTTGTCTAGTTACGTAGTTCTACCTTATTTAAGCTCTTCCAATTAATATTTTATAGTCTTTAATGAAAGAACAAAATACAGAATGGAATCTTACTTGACTTTTTAATATTGCTTAGACGGAACTAGACTGAGGTATGAAAATATTGAATTCCAATTTTCAATTTGATCAATTTTGGCAATGTTTTCGATTGCCTGCCATCTCTGAGACTTCAGGCATCTTATGTATTTCGAAGGTGAGGCTAATAATTTCATTCATCCCCCAGAAAGTATAAATTCATCTTGTACTTCTCTTACTGCAGTGACTTTGAATGAAATTGAATGTTTTTTTTTCTCTTTTCATGTTGTTAAGCCGAATAGTAGCTAAGGCTAATGCAATCATTATCCTGCAGTTTAGTTTTATGCATGACTAAATAGTATTGCTGGAGACTCTACACATATGTATGCAACAAAGAGGCTGGAAATGGTAGAGCCAATAAAAGATTTTTAAAATATCTACTCGAGATCCATTAGTGCTATGCTGTGCTGTGCCCTGTAAAATCTAAAACTTGAATAATTTGTTTTATGGCTACAATGGCCCGACCTTGAAGATTTGAAATGGTGTCTAGAATATATGACTTCTGCATAAAATTGTCTTGAAATTCTCTTGTCATTTTGGAACACAAAACTATTCAAAATTAAACTCAACCATAATATTTGTGTCTTTCTGTAAGCTGTACTTTGTTTCCGAATACTATGAGTATCTATCAGAAAGAATTTGTGCAACTAAATTTAATTAAAGGCTTATGTTTTCACGCCAAAAGTTTAATTTCAACAATTTCACAAAAAAAACCAGAAAAACACAAAAATTCAATAAAACAAGCGAAAATCACGTAGCACAGGTAAAAAGAAATTCTGAAATTTTAGCTGTCATCAGTTGTTTTTATTCTTCCTCTGGTTTTGTATACCTTTACGTTGCTGTATTTAATGCCACTTTTTTTCTGCTGTTTTTAACGTCAAGCAACAGAAGCAAAAAAAGGAAAACACATGGTGAGACCCTTGTTAGGGATGGGTTTTTGGAGGGCAAAGAAAAAAACCAAAAAAAAAAAGGAAGAAAAAACCCTAAGTAAACATTGGAACAAATGTTCTAAACTGGCCAACAATCTGTTGTATTTCATTGAATACAAAACGACATTTCAGCCATTCTCTGGCCTCCTCTACCATGTTGTTGCTGTTGTTTGCATTTGTGGTCGATGTCGTTGCTGTTGTCATCGTCGTCGTATACACAGGTTGTTAAAATTTGTTCGAAATATAAAGAAACATACATACTGCAACCGAAACAGAACAGCAAATAAAATATCACAAAAAGCAACAGAGAGAGAGAGAGAGAGAGGAAGAGAGAAAGAGTGTGAGTGAGATTTAAAACACACAAGACAAGACACAAAAAAAAAACGAACAAAAAAAGGAAAACAAAAAATCGAAACGGTGACAGCAAATGTATCCAACCGAGTTTCCGTCAACAATATCAAACTGACTTTGAAATCCATGAACCCCACCAACCAACAACCACCAACGACTGTACTGCTGTCTGCCGCATATCACAAGTGTAACAAGACCAAACGATTGGCCCGACCAAAACACCAACAACAACAGTAATATGACAACCTTAAAAGCCCGGTCAAAACACGGTTTCTTTTTATTTTCTCTGTGTCCCTTGAATTCTACGTTTGTGCTCTTTCAATTGAAAATGCGTGTGTATGTGTGTGTTTGCTATTGTAAAAGCTACAAAATGTATTGTACCTGGCCTATGGTCAAGCTGTGTGTGGACACTTGCAACATTTATCTACTTGCCCTGAAATGTTGCAAAAAGAAAAAAGGGTAACAAAAAAAAAAAAAAGAATAAATAATACGTCGATGTAATACTTTAAAATCGTAAAAACCAATTCAAAATGGTAACGAATATATTTCAGTATTTAATAAAAAAGAAAATTGGGAATTGCCTGGTGATTCAAAAAAGGAAATGAAAGAGCAAAGTCTTTAATTTAAAGACAAACTCATAAGAGTTAAAAATATTAACAATTTTGTTATTAAAAATCTCTTGCTTACTGTACTTAATTGGTCATTACAACTCTTTAGCCAGGATTACAACCTATCTTTTCACCACACCCACGTTATATGTGTTAATTTTATCCATGTGCGACGTGGCCTACCGTTTAACGACGACTCCGAACAACTAATTTTTTGAGAAATTTTTCATGGCACTTTTATTTCATATTTCGTTCTGTTCTGAGGTTTGAACCACGGCCTCACGTCAAATAAGTCAACAGACTACCTACCAAACCATGGCGAAACTTTTCGTTTAAAGAATTTTGGGAAAAATTCAAAAATTTTGATTTAATAATTGTTCACCAATACGATCAATATTTTTATTTAAACCATGTCCGTTCAATATATAATTGGTCATTACAACCCTTGAGTTAGGATTACAACCTAGCTTCTCACATCACCCATGTTGTTTGTGTTAATTTTATCCATGAGTGGCGGGACTTACAGCTTGAATGTAGCAACGAACGACAGATTTTTAAGTAATTTCATTTTACTCTCAGAAAAATATGAAATATTTTTTCATATTTCATTTTGTTGGAGATGTCTGACCCGGGCTTTAAACCTTTGGCCTCACGATAACACACTACCTACTCGACTACGGCGATTTCAATCCATATTATAGTCGAAGTAATTACTACTAGAGGAGGCCTGTTTCGCCGTTTAAGACTTTAAGACGGATTCATAGTAACTACAGAGACTAATACTACAGGGATTTACCATCTGAGATATCCATGCCAGTACCGACTAAAGATGGTTCGGCTGAAGATGCTTAATGTATGTAGATGACTTGAAATGTATCATAAAATGTGAAACCTCTGTGCTCAAGATAAGTGCCGCATAGCAACAGAACAAAAGTAACATTGGAAAGATATTTCAATAGAGATCCGATTGGGTTTCACTAAAGAAGCTATTTTTTTTTTGCAAGAATTGTAAACACGGGCGAGACTTGGCTCCCACCTACTCCCACGTGCAACATTAGATTAGGATAGCTTCGGCTAAAGAAGGTAAATACGGTTCTATTATTGCAGGCAAGGTCCTAACATTTGCTTTTGGATATGGACATTGGATAATTTTTTATTGATTTTGAATTCGTTAAGAATTAAGAACTCTTGGTTCAGTAGTTGGCTCAGACATCTCAGCAGTCTTTTTTCAATAAATCTGAGAGTAAAATGATTCATGCCAAAAATCTGTCGTTCGTAGTTGAATTCGAACTGTAAGGCTCGGTACATACATACATAATTGGTCATCACAACCCTTCGTTCAGGTTTTCGACCTAGCTTCTCACACCACTTATGTTGTGTGCGTTAATTTTATACATGAGTGGCGGGACCTACAATTTAAAGTCGACTCCGAACGACAGGTTTTTGAGAAGCTCTTCATGGTAATTTTATTTACTCTCAGAGTTTTTGTCAGAAATCTGCTGAGAGGCAGATATAAAATATTTTTTTATATTTCGTTTTGATGCCTAACCTGGGATACGAACACGGTCTTTACTTCTAATAAGCCATCACACTACCTACTGTAAGTCTCGGTACTCATGGATAAAATTAACGTATACAAGATGGATGGTGAGTAAAGCGTGGTTGTAATCCTGGCTAAAGGATACGTACGTAATTGGCCATTACAACCTTTTAGTAAGGATTACAACCTAGCCTCTTACACCACTTATGTTTTTATAAAGTACATGAGTGCCGGGACCTAGAGTTTAAAGTCGACTCCGAACGACAGATTTTTTGAGAAACTTTTCTTGGCAATTTTATTTGCGCTCAGAGAGTTTTTGCCACAAATCTGTTGAGAGGAAGTCGCCGAAGAAATATTTTTCCATATTTCGTTGACTGAAGGATTCGAATGATAAATTAAGGAACTAATACTCGGGCAGCGAACTGTACTGTGACGAATTCAAAACCTCATTTAGAATGACGCAAAGAGCAGGGGATTGGTTACCAAAATTAAACGTTGAACTCCGAGAAGTGCAATGTGGAAGAGTAATCTAAATGTGTAGAAATAGATTGAACATATATAAAGAACGTCACAGCACAGCAGAGCACTTAATGATCTCGAGAAGATTTTTTAAAAATCTCTTATTGGCTCTCCTATATCCAGTCTCTTTGTTGCATATACTTAGAGTCTCCTGCATATTATTTATTTAGGCATGCATAAAACAAAACTGAGGATAATGATTGCATTAATGAACAGCGGCAGTTGCCTTAGCTACTGTTTGGCTTAACAGCTTGAAAAGAAAAATAAAACACAATTTCATTCAAAGTCACTGCAGTAAGAGAAGTACAAAACGAATACTTTCTGAACCATGAATGCAATCATTAGCCTCACCCTCGAAATACATGAGATGACTGGACTATTAGAGATGACAGGCAATCGAAAAATTGGTCTCACAAATATTTATTTTATTCCATCAGTACATTTCCGCCTAAGTAATAATAAAGTCAAGTTAGATTCTTTTGTAGATTTTGTTTTTTCATTAAAGACTATAGAATATTAATTGGAAGAGCTTAAATAGGGTAGAACTATCTAACTAGACAAATACCTATTGGAGTAGCCACAAAGGAAGTATAACATACGAGGGTAGCTATATATACTTTGCAAACCATATATTTTAAAAAATATTTTAATGGAAACAGTCAGACATCAAAACGAAAATACGAAAAAATATTTCTTCGGCGACTTCCTCTCAGCAGATTTCTGGCAAAAACTCTGAGAGTAAAAATTGCCATGAAAAGCTTCTAAAAAAATCTGTCGTTCGGAGTCGACTTTAAACTCTAGGTCCCGGCACTCATGTATAAAATTAACGCACACAACGCGAGTGGTGTGAGAAGCTAGGACGTTGTACAATGGATCAATTCGACCTGCGGGTACTGTACTTGTCACAGTTGACAAGTACACGTCCTCTAACCTAACCTATCCTAACAGTATTAAGTTGTTGTGAAGGAAATGCTTTTTGAAGAATGTCGTTCCATATTTCATTTTTTGCTTACAATCTATAACGAATCTGTCTGCAATATAGACACTCTTATGGCTACGTACAGCGTACTTAGAACGAAACCAAGGCTGTTAAAGAAATTTTTCATAGAAAATAAAAATTTTAAACCAAGAGAGAACACTTTTAAGAAAGTCTAAAACAGGAGGTAAAAACTCCAAACTCTTTTTGCCGATTTGAAATGTGGCTTTTTGCACTTTTAGCACATGAAGTGTTTAATTGATTTGTAGCACAAGTTTGTTTTCTTGTTTTTTTTTTATTGGTTTTTTCTGTTACGAAGTACAACAAGAGGAGTTTGTGGTGATAGAAATTGTTCGTTTTTTTTGCCACAAATGCGTTGTATTGTACTTTAACAATACAAGTTGTAATAAAGGAAAATTGAGTTTTTTTTTGTCATAGGGAGTGTGCCCCAAATGAAGGCTTACTCTTCCTGTTAACCAATTGAAAAGAAAGCAACTGAAAAAAAGGAAAACAAGAAGGAGGGGAGAACATTGGCAACAAGAATGAATTTAATTCAGATTTCATTACTTTTTTGCCCGGTTTTTTCATGGCGAATTTCATTTTGTGCCCTTTTGGTTATGCTGAGATGAAGTTTTTTTTGTTTTGCAATGAGAACGCCAATGGTAATGATGATTCTGATACTGATAATGTTGATTTTGTTGCATACAATAACTGCCATGCAGCTTAAAGCCAAATGAAATTGCCATTAAGTTAGTGCCGGCAACAAATGGTGGCAAAAACAAGTAAAGAAATTACAGACGGCTAACAACGAATATTTGATGGCCTACAGGCATTACTATAATTAGGGGTAGTTATGGTTCAATCAAATTTGGCACGGCGATTAAAACTAAATTTTTCAATTAAGTTGTAAAGAGGGTAGTTTACTAAGCTGTCAGGAATTTGTATCAAACAGAATGAAATTTTTCAGAGAATTTAAACGAATTTTTTTAGCGGGCAATGCAGTTTGCTTGCGTATTAAATAACTTTTTGAAGGCGTATTAAATAACTTTATGATACTTAAGCACAATTTGGCCCAGGATGATCCGCTTACTTACTTACTTCATTGGTCATTACAACCCTTTAGTCTTATGACTTAGTTTCTCACACCACCCTGCTTATGTATGTTTAACCATTATCCATGACCTATAGTTTATAGTCGATTCCGATCGACAAATTTTATTTTATCCATGAGTGGTGTCTACAGTTTGACAGATTTCTGAGAAACTTTTCATGGCAATTTTGCTTTCAGATTTTATGCCAGAAGTCTACTAAGAGGAACTCGCTGAAGAAATATTTTTTATATTCCGTTTTGTCAATGTCTGTGCTACCTACTAGGCTACGGCGACTTCTGCACGTGTAGTCACTGTATGAGAGAGCATTTGTTCTCTGTGGTTTTCGATTTCCTTACATATAATGAGCATTCTCCTATCATTGCACCAGAAGCTTCAATTTCGATGTCAGGATAAGGACAGGCGCAGTATTGCGAACAGTATTGCTAGGCTCTGTTGGACTGATAGAAGAGAACTGATTGTCTTCTTTCCTTCAATCACATGGCAATCCGTCACTTTATTGGGTTTCTTACAGAATATTGGGCTATTAGAAGGCTTGCCGATAGACTTGGTTTACCTTCGCAAGGCTTCCATAGGAGCTCTATACCTCAGGAGAAGGAATAGAAAATTATCTTTCAATTCAAGTGTTACTAACCAGATTTTAACTGAAGTGTTGCAGGTTTTTGTCCTCTAATCTTTAATTAAACTACTTTAGCTAAATTTCATTTGGTGTCGGAATAGTTTCCCTTAGGGATTGTTTCATTTTCGAATTATATATCGGGTTGGGGCATCACAAGGACCATAACCTCTGACTTATGGGGGATTCATTCACATCTTGAACTTGCCAATATTGCTTTAGCCGATATTCACTGTAAGATTGCGGTGCTTATAAATTTCCTTTAATTCTACTGATATGGTTTGCTATTGGTCTAGACCCTTATGAATTGGGCGATCCATGTCCTTCATACTTTATTGACTTTTCACACCACATAGGCCATGTGAGTTAATTTCATTTATAAGTGACAGAATGTACAGTTTAATGCCCAAATTAAATCACAAATTTGAAAAACCCTATCGTGAGTGAAGCCGCTTATTAAACGACGTGAGGCCAGGGTTCAAAGCCCAGGTCAGACATCTTCAACAAAACAAAATATTGTTACGGTTTTACCTTTTAAAAACGTTTAAAATATGAGCTCGTAGATTGCAAATAAAATAAATATAAATTTATGTTTAGTTTTAATTAAAATTCTTTATTATTTGCACAATTCTGTGTGTCACTGTTCACAACTTAATGTAAACAACAACAATTGCTCTTCTTTGTTATTCCTCTGTTTACACTCTTTGCATAAATAATAACAAACACTATGCAATTATACGACAGATCTTTGTAAAAGAGATCTTTAAACCACGATTACTCTCTTCAAAAACACTGTGTCTTCACACAAGACTGATTGAACTTTACTAACTCACTCGCCTACTTTGCTTTGCCTTCTATATGGCAGAGTAAACAGTCTGATGAATGTTCTTGAGGGTCTTCTCGAAATCTCTATACATCAGTATTTCTTCGGCGGATTCCTTTCAGTTGATTTGTGGCAAAAACTCTGAGCGTAAATAAAGGGCTATCCATTTCGTCGTTTCAAAAGTTTTTGGACTGGAATTCGACATCTGTCAAACTAAGTTGTGAAACCAATTTTTTTCTTTTCAGTTGAAAGCCTGACATTGATGAAAATGAATCGCTTAACTATCACACAACGCATAAAAATTATCAAAACCTACTACAAAAATTGTGATTCTGCCACAGCCACGTATCGAACAAATTTTCTTCAGCGATGAAGCACATTTCACACTCGGTGGGTATGTTAATAAACAAAATTGTCGTATTTGGGGTTCTGAGAATCCTCAAGTAATTGAAGAGAAGCCATTACATCCAGAAAAAGTCACTGTTTGGTGCGCTCTTTGGTCCGAAGGTGTGATTGGACCTTACTTCTTCGAAAACGACGATGGAACGACTGTCGCCGTCAATTCGGAGCGTTTTGGTCATATGATAACCTACTTTTTTTTGCCTGCTATTGAAGAATACGACTTGGAGAATATGTGGTTTCAACAAGACGCTGCCACGTGCGCACAACTCGAGCGAATATTCGCGTAATTTCTCGTCGTGGCGGTATCAACTGGCCACCAAGATCATGCAATTTGACACCATTAGACTTTTGTTTGTGGGGCTACACGAAAGACCGTGTTTATGCAGATAAACCTTCAACTCTTGAGCACTTAAAAACCAACATTCGTGAAGTTATGGCTGAGATACCGCCCAATATGTGTCAAAAAGTGGTCGAAAATTACCTCAAAAAAATCAGTGCGTGCGTGGAGGTCATTTAAATGATGTAGTGTTTCACACATAATGTCAACGTTCGAACTTTACAATAAAAAAAGAAATATCATGAAAAAAATATTTTATATGTGTTTTATTTACGTTTACTTTTGAAACCACAAAATGGATAACCCGGTACAATTGCCAGGAAAAGATTCTCAAAAAATCTGTCGTTCTGAGTCGACTTTAAACTGTAGGCCCCGCCCATACTTATGTATCAAATTAACACACACAACATAAGTGGTGTGAGAAACTAGGTTGTAATCCTTACTGAAGGGTTGTAATGACTAAAGATGTGTTTCGTGCATCTAAAGGATTCCTTTTTTTTTATTTATGGACGTATATGAACGGAATCAGAAACTGAATCTATCTGAATGAATGAATGAATTATCATTTCAATTAAACGTGGGCTGAGTAATGTTTTCTTAAGGAGCCACAAAGATCATCTCAAACTTAATGTATGTGCACACTCACAGCTCATGATGATGCAAATGTAGACAAGAAAAAAAAAAAAAAACCGGAAAACGGAATGGGAATGGGAATTGCACAAGTAAGCCTAACTGCCTTGCTTGGCTTGCATGCATGGGTAGAGGAGTGTATGGTGGTATATGCGTTGGTGCCACAGCAGCCATAAATTAAGTAATGCTGGAAAAAATTAACCCTTACAACAATCTGGTAGCAAAAAAAAAACCAACGAGAAACTCATGGCACAGCAAAAATCCTATAAAATACGACAACAACAAAAACAATAAGAACTCCAAGTACCATACATTCATTCATTCATTCATTGTACACTCAATTTAAGTTTAATGTTTTCATAGCCATCATTATTGATAAAATATTGATTATTGGGCTGTTGAGTTCCTCTTTTATTTCTTTTGCCTACTGTCCTGCCTGCCTCTTCCAGTGCCTGCAACAGTGTTGTCGTTGTAGGACATGAGTTCATTTCATACGTTTTATTACCCAAAGTTGTTGGTGGCAACAGCAATTTTAACTTTTTTCTTCTGTTTCTTTTGTTTTTTTTTTTTGTAATTCGGAAGTAAATGAATTTAAATAATGTGTTGGTCGTTCGGTCGGTTGGTTGGCAAAATTTATTGTGATTTTATTGAAATATTAAAGCATTTTTTTTGTTGTTTTTATTCGCTACTTGAAAAACATTAAATATCGCATGAATATGAAATAATGCTTGAAGTAGAAAACGATATACACGTTATAAAAAAATGAGAATTGATGTGTTTTTATTCACTTTTTTTTGCTCTTTCCTTTTTTATAGGCTTTTTTTAATGTATTGGATTTATTACCTCAGGCAATGCCATTAAAATTTTCAGGAAAAATTTTTCCTTCTTTTTATTTTAATTTTTTTTTTTTCATAATTATTACTCAGTTTTTTTTTTTTATTTTGTGCAGTGAGAGCAAAATATTATTAATGTGTGTAGTAATTAATATTATTGCTTTAAAATTTATTTAAAAAATTTTAATTGCATTTAGGAAAATGTTAATTTTTTTCTTTGAAATTATTGCATAGGGAACCATTCACTTTAAGTGTGGCAGAGGGAGCCCTGAAAATCTCAGTTTTAGAAAATTTTAAATCGGCTTCTCACACCATTAACGTTTTATCTATGGGCGGTAAAACCTACTTTTAATATCAACTCCGAACGATAGATTTTAGGAATTATTCAAGGCAATTTTATTAAATCTCAGAGTTCAGAAGTCTGCTGAGAGGAAGTCGCTAATACGTTTCCTCGAGAGATCAGAGTCCGAGGTTGTTCCCCGGCTCTCATCAAATAAGCGAACTCTCTACCTACTAGACTCCATACATACCAAATATCAGCAAAGAGTATTCAAAAAGATGAGTAGAATCGAATCATACTCATAATTTCTGTTACTAATACGCATTCATACTTATTTTAATATCATGGAACCTCTACTCATATTCAAGGTTTGAAGTACTCATCATATTCATACTTAACAACACGTATGATGTTGTTGATTTCGACTCTCCATAACTCAACATATACACAAAATGTCTTTTTTGTTTATGTGTCTGTTTTCTTTTCTTATGAATCAAACATATTTCGAATGGTATGAGTTGGATGTCAACGTTGTACGCATACTTATTGCAACCTGTCCTTATAAATCAATGTTGTAGTGAGTATGAATGAATTGTTGACTCACTTATATTAAAAATTTCGTGAGTACTTATGAGTAGCGAAAAAACGATTCGTTGCTGATCTCTGCTATGGAAGCAATTTAAGATCGTTAGTTATATTAGAGCACCTGTATGACCATAATAACCAATACATACATATGTCCGAAGGCTATGAGACACATTATGTTCTTTATAAGAAAAACGAAAATTGAGAGCGATAGAGAGAGAGAGAAAGTCAAAACAAATAGAAACAAATAGAACGCACACTGCTCAGTATCATAATAAACCTGAGGACTGCCCAAATATCTGTTCACAACATAGCGTTTAAACTTTCAAAGAACACCCTTTGAAGGGTGTTCTCATTCTCACATAAGCTTTAGAAATTTGGCTAAAATTTTTCCGTAAGTACCCCGAAACCTCAATGCCACGTGAGGTACAATTACACTATGCGACAAAATAGAAAAAATTAAATACACGCGGCTAATGACATAGTTTGTGAGTTTTGTTGAGTAGATCTCAAAAATATTTTTTTATATTTCTCGAACCCTCCAACCTTTTTTATTTGACAAAAACAGGTTTCTTTTACTTTACGCACAAATTTCTGGATTACTCAAACATTTCTGACCCGATTTGCAAAAGTTAAATCTCGTTGGAAAGGGGAGAGATGCACCTTTCAAAGGTATGCATATATCTATTATTTAACTTAATATGCTATGAGATTTGATGAGGTAAACTTGGAAAATGCGAATTTTTTTCATATTTTTTCAAGTTTGTCCGCTCATAGTAGCAAATTTTAATTTAAAAATTATAGGATAAGTGATAATATTCTTAAAAAGATTGTGAAGAGATTCAGTTATCATTTGATGAAATTGGATAAAAATTAAAAAATCGTCTTAGACTGAAATGTAGCTGCCGTCAAGCCACAAACAATGATCGGACCTAAAATGGCGGCGTAGTATATAAAAAATAATAAGGGCGGTGATTCTAGGCGTGGCAAAAAAATAATTTTTATATTTTCGGAAATGTTATTAATATATCTTTAATCCTAGGGGGTAACTGACTCAACTTTTTTTTGTCCATAGAGAGCGACCCGCTATAGTAGTATGAGTATGATATTAAAATAAGTATGAATGCGTATAAGTATTAGAAATTATGAGTATTATTCGTTTCTACTTATCTTTTTGAATACTAAATGCTGATCTCTGATATGTATGTATTGGTTATTATGGTCATATAGCTGCACTAATATAACTAACGATCTTAAATTGCTTCCATAGACCATTTATCAAAGGAAGTGTTTGATGCCTTAAAATAGTTGTCTGAAATTGCAGAATTTGACGTTTAATTTTTTGCAAACGTTAGATCATCTGGGTATTTGGATTGGATGTCGAAATTAATTGGAGAACTATAATCTGGCGTATAAGATGTGTGATTAACCAAATTGAAATGGTCGTTTAATGCTGATGCATTGTCTTGCTTGAATAACAGTTTCCTTTATAGCGAATGCAGCATTTATTCATTACATAGACGCTGCAATAAATTAGTGTAGTCCTCCACTCATTTTTTTATTTTGACCTTCCATTTTCAAATGGAAAGTGAAAATAAAAGCCTTACTTGTCGTTGCTATTATAATGAAAGTCCATTTGAATACAAGTTTCCCTGTATGTTTGCGGGTATCTAGTCATTTAAATGAAAAACATTTTGTTGCCTTTCATTCATGAAACAAAAATCAGAGAAAAAAGGTCGTTCTTATGCTGTTTTGAAGAACAAAAGCTTCATACAGCATTTATATGCACGTAGTCTGTATGAAAAGGCCGCCTATTTAACATTTCTGTTCTGAAATGTTGATGAAATCTATTGTAATACGTTTTTTGCTTCTTCTTCTTCTCTGTTTGGCAAATTGTGGAGGCAAATATTTAAAAGTGCATTTAAATGTAAAGAAAAATACACACACATTAAATGTACAAACATGCTCGTGACATTATTATGTTGCTTTTTTTTTTGTTCATTATTGTTGTTTTATTTCCTAATGCCTTAACAGCATTAATGTTATGAGAGAGATGAGGGTAAAGCAGTTTTTTTTTGTTGAACACAATTAAAACAAACAACGCATACATATGTGTGTATGCAACAATATCTTCTTATGTGTACTTACGCGCATACAAGTTGTTACACGGCTTACTGCTCTTGCAGCAACAGCATTATAAAGAAAAGCGAAGCAAAACACTGGGAAGAAAAAAATTAAAACAACACACACACACACGCATACGCACACAGTTACAAAAAAGTGTTACAAGGTAAAGTGATGATGGCAAAGCACTTGAGAAAAAAAAAAAGTAAATTTTATGAGAAAAATAACAGAAGAAACAAAAAAAATCAAACAAACGCTCAATGAACACAGTGAACATGACATTAACACACATTCTTGCCACGTCCATACATACATATGTATGTACATATGTATGTATGCATGTGTTCATATGTGTGCGTAAGTATGTTATAAAAAAGCGATGAAACGCGTTCATTTACTTTTTGTTTGTTTTTGTTTTTGTTTTTCTTTTCTTCTTTTCTTACGCATTTTTTTTTTGTTCTTCTCCCTTTTAAATTGACAAATTTGAAGCGAGCAACGTAAAGGCAAATTACGTTAAAGTGAACTCAGATGACGACGTTGCTTTAAATATTAAATTATTGGCTGCAGGAATTTCTTCCTTTTTCTCTTCTTTTTTGTTGTTGTTTTTTGCAAATTTTATTAAAAAACGTGTCGAAATTGTTGACAGATCGTTCGTGTGTAACGTAATTGGGGAAAAAAAATATTAGAAGGAAAGAAATGTTGATGACATAAACATGACTGGATTTTATTATCATACGTTATGTCATGAAGAAATTTAAGTTGAAAACTTTAAATCTTAATATGATAACGCAATTTAAGGAATTTATTAAGAATTATTCATATTTTATATGCGAGAGATTATTCAAAATTCAATGCTAAATACAGAAAATGCAAGAAATTTGGAAGCGATGTCCCTTACTTCTCAACACAAACCTTACTTAACTCGAAATACTTTTCTAGATGCGATAGAAAAGCTTTAAGTCCTTATTCGAAGCGATAATTTTCAGACTGCATGGCCATCAATTATGGACTCCTGTTTTAAATTCTTGGCAACTGTCTTACAAACGTATTGTTTTTTCATGTTTGAAAATAAACGAGCTCAATCTAGAGAAAACTCATGTGAAATTTTAAACTTTATTTCACTGATTTTGGCCATCGCAATGGCGAATGTTTGGACTGGTGAAACATAGTACATACATACCAGAGATCAGCAATGAGTATTCAAAAATATGAGTAGAATCAAATCATACTCATAATTTCTGATAGGTTAGGTTAGGTTAGAGGACGTGTACTTGTCCGTTAAGACAAGTACAATACCCGGAGGTCGAAATTGACCCATTGTACAACGTCCTTGGAGAGGGAAGGAAATAGAGGGAATAGGATGAAAGGAGGGCATAAGGGTAAGGGGAGGATGGGAATCACACAGAAAGAAACAGACCAAGGGCTGGGCTGTTACAGAGGAGGTGTTCGATAGTCTCTATATATCTCTCTCCTCCTCATCGCAACATATCCTGCAATAGTCCGGCTGGGATCTGTTCCAGATCCCCGTCAGCGACCTAATCTCGCAGTGCCCTGTGATAAAACCGACAACCAACCTTACGCTGGCCTTAACCAAGCCCAGCAGCCAATCTGTTCTCTTACTGTCCACAGCAGGCCATAGACGTCTAGAGACAGAACAACCTGATCCGTTCCTCCAACGCCTCTGCTCTTCCTCCCTGACCCATCCATCGATGAGGCCATGGAGGTGGCAGACTGGGGGTTCAGGACCAACTATTAAATCGCCCCCCGAAAGGGAACCTAACCTAGCGAGGGCATCCGCCGTCTCATTGCCCAGTATTCCGCTATGACCCGGAACCCAGCATAGACGAATACGGTCCGGTCCAAAAGACCTCAACGACTCTTTGCACTCGCGAACCAGTCGTGATTTGCACCAGACCGACGCAATGGCCTTAAGGGCAACCTGACTGTCAACGAAGATCATGTAAGATTCCGAATCCGAAGATGGGCCACCAGCTATGACCTCAATAGCCTTCAGTATTGCGAAAATCTCCGCCTGAAAAACGCTGCAGTCATCATTCAACCTGAAGTGGAGTTCAAGACCGAGTTCAGAAAACCCCAGCACCTGTACATCCACCTAACTTAGACCCATCTGTGAAAATGGGTATACCACTCTGCCCCCGGAGTACCCCACCATTCCATTGTGCCCTATCCGGTATAAGTGTCCTTAAACCAGGTAGGAATATAGCCTCGGGCACAATGTAATCAGTGGCTTTTTCCGAAAGTCCATACCTTCCGTCAGGAAAGACGATACTCAGAACTCTGGAGTGACCTATCGAGCGCTGCTTCCAGCAACCCGATTCCCTCAGGCGTATGGCACTACGCGCTGCACACCTCTTGACATATAAGTCAAGCGGAGTCAGACAGAGCATAGTATCAAGAGCAGCCTAAGGGCAACTCTTCCTCACTCCAGTGATACTCAAAGAGGCAATCCGCTGAACCTTATCCAAGATTTTCCGTTGAAAACTCTTGTCTAAGGCACACCACCAGACAACACAACCATAAGTAATAACCGGTCTAACAATCGCCAGATATATCCAGCGAATGGCCCTTGGCGGAAGACCCCAGTTCTTACCTATGGAGTTCCTACACTGGTAGAAAGCATTCAGTCCCTTCTTCATTCTTTCCTCGGTGTTTCGTTTCCAGTTCAGCTTACTGTCCAAGACAACACCTGTGACACCTGAGAACGATTATTTTCATGGCTACACCACTACATGAGTACTAGACCACCAGTGTAGCTGTAGCCAACTTAGGATAATTTCTATTTTTGTTGGCAACAATGAAGAGGTTAGTGCTGTCCATATAAGAGATTTTAAAACTCAAAAACAGAAGACAATGGCAGTTCCCTACCAGCTAATCTTGGCAGCCTGAAGGTTTCAATTTTCTACCTACGCGAGAACAGAACGAGATCCGTTTTATTTGGATTTATCCCCAGGCCACAGTTCGTTGCCCAAGAGGATATTTCTGATACTTATACGCAATCATACTTATTTGAATATCATCGAACCTCTACTACTCATCATATTCATACTTAACAACACGTATGATGTTGTTGTTGATTTCGAATCTTCACGACTCAACATATAAGGGGTGATTTTTTAAGAGCTATAGGAAAATTTTTCAAAAAAAAAACACATAAGATCTAGGCGGCCAATTGACCGGTCCCGAACGTGAAATAAAATGTTCACCGAACTCGCCTCTCAATAGGTCCATTGTTACGCGTGCTGTGTGGCATGTGGCACCGTCTTGTTGAAACCACATGTCATGCAAGTCAAGCTCTTGCATTTTGGGCAAAAAAAAGTTGGATATCATCTCACGGTAGCGCTCACCATTCACAGTTACGTTTCGATTTGCAGCATCTTTGAAGAAGTACGGTCCAATGATGACAATTTCAATGATTTGCAAGCGTTGTTCGTTTGTAAGACGATTCATGGTTAAATTATAGACCAAACTGAAGATGTTTGACAGTGAAACAAAACACGAAACGTGCGTGAGCTGTTTAAACCAGTGTTGCCAAAAAGATAATAGCTGAAAAATCACCCTTTATAAGAATCACAAAATAACTATGATTCGCGTATGAACACTAAAATACTTACTAAAAAGTTGTGTTTGCTCTGCTTGCTGCTCTGTATTTTTTGCTTACGTGTCTTTTATCTTTTTTGGTAAATGCAACAACAACTAAGACCGTAAATTTTGATGAATGATTCGAGTCAGTCAATTCATTTATAAGTATTTTTCTAAAGTTATAAATTTAACATTTTTCAAATGGTATGAGTTTGATGTCAACGTTGGACGCATACTCATTGCAACTTGTACTTATAAATTAACGTTGTAGTGAGTACGAATAAATCAGAATACCGTAAAAATTCTATATTGTTGACTCACTTATATTCAAAATTTCATGAGTGCTTATGAGTAGCGGAAAAGCGATTCATTGCTGATCTCTGAAACATACATATGTACATGTACATGTACTACAACCCTTCAGTCAGGATTACGACCTAGTTTCTCACACCACTTATGTTTAAAATTGATTGCGGAGAACAAATTTTTGAGAAACTTTTTCATGCGAATTTTTATTCTCAGAGTTTTTGAAAAAACCTGCTGAGAGGAAATCGCTGAAGAAATATTTTTTCATATTTCGTTTTGATGTCTGACCTCAGGTTTGAACCGTGGCCTCACGTCTAATAAGGCAACACTCTACCTACTAGACTACGGCGACTGTTTGGAAAAAAAAGGAGTTCAATCTGTTAATTTTGGCTATAGCAATGCTGAATGCTTGGACTGGTGAATTATCTTGATAAAACAACATGTTCTTTTTCACCTAAATTTCATCACTTAAGCGCCGCAATTAATCTCCATAGTATCCATCGTTGATGGTTTTTTTCTTTGTGAAGTGATATATAAAACCAATGCCACCTACATACATTTCGAAAGACTGATGCCCTAATTTAGATTTGCCTTCTTTAGGTTAGATTCTCTTTACAAACTTCACTGGTTATACTGTTTCTGCGTATAGTTACGAATCGTGAAGTAAACACGGTTTTGTTGCAATAAAATATTACCAAACACTCTATTAAATTACCGGTAGGAAAATGCTATTGTTCTACCTCCATGAGGGTACAATAATACTCTTGAGAGAAAGCTGATGAGACGTCTACTAATCCTAGTCCTCCAATGTAGTTGCACTATGGATTCATTAGGAATTGAGTTGCAATGAAGTAACAGAGAATTTGGTAGGATAGTTGGATAATCGATTAACAATACCAGAACAGACTCGCTGTTGAGGTTAAAAAAAAACAACGTGATACTGATAATTGTAACTCACGCGTCATTGTGGTTTAGGGCCACTCACGGACATCTGAGATTAATTTAAGCCGGATTTCTGAATAGATTGTAATAATGAGGAGGAATTGCAGACAATAAAACATTTAAGCTATAGCTGTCATTTCGAGAATACTTTTTCAAAGCTTGAACACTATGTCGCGATTCGATATTTAAACCGTTTTGCGGTTTATTATGGTCTAGTATTACTGAAGGTTGTGCGTTCATCTACGAAACTCCGAGTACACTCAAATTTTTTGCGATAACACATCGCACAACATACTACATAATCGTGGTTTGAAGATCCCCGTTACAAAGATCTGTCGAACAATTGTCTAGTAATTGTTATTGTTTATACAAAGGGTGTTAACAGAGGAATAACAAAGAAAAGCAATTGTTGTTGTTTACATAAAGTTGTGAACACAGTGGCACACAGAATTTTATTTGCAATCTACGAGGTCATATTTTAAACGTTTTTAAAAGGTAAAAACGTAACAACTGGTGTTAGCATAGCGCCTTTGAAAGTCGAGATTGAATATATTCTATTGTTAAGCCATGTCTGGAGTCGCCGTAGTCTAGTAGGTAGTGTGTTAGACTACTAGATAAGAGCTAGTAAGTTCAAACTTTTCCTCTGACATCGCGGGAAAAGAAAAATTAAAAAAAATATGTCTTTCAGCAGTCCTAATTCTAGCAGTCTTCAGACAAAAGCTCTGTGAGTAAGTAATTACCTTGAAAAAGCTTCTTAAAATCTATCGTTCAATATCCACGTTAAACTGTAGGTCCCACCACTAATGAATAAAGTTGCCACACACGACATGGATGGTGGAAAAAACTAAGACGTTGTCCTGGCCAAAAAGGCTGTACTGAAAAAGCAAAGTATGGTAAGTAAGCCATGAATTACACTTTCCCCAAAACTTGCCCATGCCAGACAATTCACATGCGATTTGTTTCCTCTCATTGTAATTGTTGCAGGTTTCTATGCCACATATAATTACCACAATCCTTTAGTTGCCTTTAGTTGAGAGTTTGATTAAATGAGCTCCATTAGCAACATTTTTTATGAGTGGCAAGAATATATAGAAGAGAGCTACTTCTGTGGTAAAAGCAATGAATGCTGTTGAGTGCTGCTGCTATTTGAAAAAGTTTGAATATTACATAAGAAATAGGTTTAAAGAAAAATGGAGTCTTGCAATAATCCATGAATTAATCCATGGAGATAAATTTCCAATGTACCATGGGATACGATCATTTAAGTATCTGTCATAAGAGCATTTCTTAGATCTTTTTTCACTTTATAGATTTTTTTCTGCAATTCTTTCACAAATTCATTTCATTGCTAATTTTTACTTTTAACAACTGCAAAAATAACTGCCGGTATGTTGTATGCCTTATGCCTTAATAAAGTAATTAAAAAATATTTTTTATATCATAATTTTTGTATGCCAAAGAAGCAAAAAAGCCTGCACGTTCAACCAAAGCCAACTGACAGTTGAGTAACAGTTGAGGTTTCCTTTTTTACTTGCTGTTGCTGCTGCTACTGATGTTTATGAGCCTTTTTTTGTGTTTGTATCGCTTCTCATAATAACTATAATGTCTCTTTAAACATGCAACACTGCTTAAAGGATTCTTTCTTTCTTTGGACAACATTCTTATTAAATTGGACGGAATCAAGAGAAAAGAAAAAAAAAAGAATAAAAGAAGTTGACTGAAAGCAACAATATTTAAACTGCCAGTGATACAGATACTGACACATTTATGCGTAAATATTTACGCAAAAATTCATTCATTGGGCAATAGGGTAGATTGGTTCGGTTTCAAGCTTTGCCTCTGTCTGTCTGTTAGTGTTTTCATAATTTCATAATAAAAACATCAACAGGCAGAAGAGACCACAACTGGTCTGTTTGTATACATATTATAAAGCCTTTAAACTTTTTTCTCTCCGCCTTTTGGCTAATGAAAGAAGCAGCAACAAAAAAAAAAAGGGTAAAATGCTTATCAACACAATGCCCGGGCCAAAAGGAGCTAATGAGCAAAAAATATTTAAAAAAAAAAAATAAAAGAAAGGAAAAAATAATTCATAATAAAACAAATAAAACCTTATTATAAGGTTTTTTTTGTTAGCTGTTGTTGTTGTTCTCTGTAAACCACTAAAGAAAATTATTGGAGTCTTATAATAAAAGCCACTAGAAATGCTAAGAATGAAACTTGAAAATTTTAAATATTTTGTTGGCCTTTTTCTCTGGTGTTTCTCTTTTTGACAACAAAAACAAAACAAAAAAGGGAAACGTAAACGAAAAGTAAAAAAAAATTTACTCGAATTTAATTTGGTCAAGTCAACAGCATAGTATCAATGACGGGTCATTATCATTTTGTGCTTACGAGACATGCAATAAAAATAAATTTTTTTAAAAATTTTTCTTCAAAACATCATACAACAGAGAGATTTTTTTTTTTGGATTTTTACAAAAAATAATGATACACCAGCACAGCACATATCATAATTGTTTGTCAACCAAAAATGTTGTCCGTGTTCCTTGTACTAAAGAAACGCATTTTAACGCATAAAAACTACGCTGTGAACATGAAATCAGAAAAAGATTTATAACCTACGAAAAACTGTCATCAAAGTTATTCCCTTTAGTAACTCAAGCACACTAACAGCACTGGCTACTTGGCTACTGGCTACTGCCACCTCCTTATATAGATCTTAAAGGCTTTATGAGTATATTGCTTTGGCCCTCAAAAGCATGGCTGGTCATCATCATGATTTTCATCACTCTATCCTACAAACAAAAGCAGAGAGAGATGAAGAAACAGAAAAAAAATGACATTGTCTGTCAAAAATTTCAACATTTCCAGCAGCAATCAAAAACATCATCGCAGTAAATATGCGTCTGGCCTAAACTGAATTCATAAAAAAGCATTTCAAAACAGGGTTAAAAGCAAAGAAACATTTATGCAGGCTTATACAATTGTTTCTTACTCAAACAGATGCAATTACAACACTGCAAAGCAAATGAACAAGGCAGGATTGCCTTGAGATTGCATGGAAATTTATAGCTTTAGTCGGTATTAGGGGCGTTTGAGGAACTTAAGACATAGGACCACAGATTTTATTCCATCAATTTTATTACTTTTTTCACCAGTTCTTAAGATGCCTTTATAAATTATTTTATAAAAAACTGAATAGCCGTGGTTTATTAGGTAGTGTGTTGGCTTCTTAGACGTGAGGCCCCGGTTCAAACCCCTGGTCAGACGTATCGAGCAAAACGAAATATGACAAAATATTTCTTCGGAGACTTCTCTCAGCACATGGGAGTAAATAAAAATTGCCATGAAATATTTTTCAAACATTTGCACACAACATAAGTGGTATGAGAAGCTAGGTCTTAATCCTAGCTGAAGGATATGTAGTCCCCTACTTAGGGTTTTCCATCGACGAATCCTAGCATAATAGTAAAACATCACCCTCTTTGATACTGTACTGGGTTAGTGTATTGGGCACTGTGCTACCCGCTTAATTCGAAATATTTTCATTCAGAAAAGAGCGCCTTGTTTGTCAACTATTTAACAAACTGAGTCGTATATGGACAATAAGACCTCTGTACGTCAACATAACGGCAGGTCTCTTGAAAACATTGCCGCAATAACCAAAACTTTAACCAACATTTTAAACAACAAATTTTGACGAAAACTTTCCACCTCCATGCGTACAAGATTTTGTTTATTCAGGAGTTTAAAAGTAGTCGCCGTAGTCTAGTATTTAGTGTGTTGGTTTATTAGACGTTAAGCCCCGGTTCAAACCCCAGGACAGACATCTCGAACTAAAAACGGCAATTTAAAAAAATATTTCTTCGGCGACTTCCTCCCAGCAGATTTTAGGGCAAAAACTCTGAGAATAAATAAAAAATTGCCATGAAAAGTTTCTCAAAAATCTGTCGTTTCGGAGTCGACTTTAAACGGAAGATCCCTCCACTCATTAACACACACAACATAAGTGATGCGAGAAACTAGGTCGTTATGTATGTATGTATGTATGTATGAATAGCAATCAAAATCCAGCATGTGTTGTAGTACAATAAAAAGCTTAGTTCATTTAAGTCCTTTCCTAGATTCGAACTCTTTAAAAAATTGTTTTAATCTGCATTTTCCTATTCAGTTTCCGTTTTTCATTACTACAGTCGTAGGTTTTGGAATGATAGGGTTGCCACCTGCCTTTGTCTAAAAATACTACCTTAGCATTGATGTGATACTAGGCTTATTGTGTTCATCTCTTTCCCAAAGACAGCTGGTTATATATGTGGCCTTCCTATTACAGTCGATATTGACATCTTTCTTTCTGGGATTACGAGTTATTTCTGGCTAGCCAAGAGAGATTTCTGGGTATATATCCTGCTAAGGTCTGTTCACATTAAGGATAAGAGAATTTATATACACAGGACCACAAAAGTATACATATGGTTAACAAATTTCAGAAATTTTTTAACCAATCCGTTTTCCTTAAAAATTTATATAATTGTCTGATAACTTTCCTTGATTTTAAGACGGTCTTTTGCATTGGTTCAGAAATTTATGAAATTTGTTAATCGTATGTATACTTTTGTGGTCCTGTGTATATAAATTTTCTTATCCTTAATGTAAACAGACCTTAGCAGAGTGAGAGGCTTTTACAGCAAAGAATAGTTAAGTTTCACTTTGCAATTTACCACCATGAGAAGGAACGATATCTGTCGGAGGAATGAGAATCTAATAACAGATATTTAAAGTTATGGAGAGTTCATCTATTCTCTGGCAGTATGTGGAAACTTCCGACGTGATAACTTACCCAAATGCGTACAAAACTGTGGAACAAATTTTATTCAAGAGTCGAATATAGTTTACTTGGAATTAAATGGAATCTTTAATCAACCATAATTACTGGGATAGCAGGGGAACTTTATAAAAGCCGACTGCGAACCACAGGAAGTCACTTTAGTCCAGTAGGAAGTGTGTTGGCTTATGAGACATGAGACCTCTGTTCAAACCCTAAGTCTCTCTAGCAATAGGTAATGAAAAAAAAATATTTCTACGGCGACTTCCTCTCAGCAGATTTCTGTCAGAGGGTCCGAGAGTAAATAAAATTGCCATGAAAAAGTTATTCAAGAAGCTGTCATTCGGAATCGACTTTAAACTGTAGGTCCCGCCGCTCAAGTATAAAATTCACCCACACAACATGTGTGGTGTGAGAAGCTAGGTCGTAAGCCTGCCTAAAGTGTTGTAATGACCGATTGTGTAAGTATGTTACTGTAATATATCCCGTATATGAAAAGCCAAATAATGGAGGAGCAGCTAGAAGACTGATCATTTGCCTCAATAACATCGCAGGGCAGGGCTAGGTTTAGTCGTCCAAAATCGTGTGTACTCAATGTGAAATGACATCCATATAAAGTTTCCATTGCCACTAGAAAAGGAAGAAGTTTTGAGATTCATTGCCTCCGTAGTCTAGTGGTTAGTATGTTGGCTTACTAGACAACAGCTCATGAGAACAAACCTCAGCTCTGATATATTAAAAAAATTCGAAAAATTGTTTCTTTCCACAATTTTCTTGCAACAATGTTTTGGCAAAACTTTTGGAAAAATTTCTCTATTTCTTGGATTAGGCCTTCAACTCTACAACAACACAACATGAGTAGTGCGAAAGGTTAGGTTGTAGTCCTAACTAAATCGTTGTAATATTCTACCGCTTAGAAGCGACAGCCTTGCCCTGTTTATCCAGTATCTCTGGATAATTTTAGGTGTTACCAGTGCAACTTATTGAGGAATTGAGTTCCACTATTGCAGGATTATGTTGCATGTAAATCTCTTTCTTCTCAATGGAGATTAGCTGAACGATTATTCTTTGCAAACTAGAACTATCATTTCTACTGTCTGTGGCCTTAAGAAATACTGACCCATGTCTCTATTAAAATTCTCCAAAGTATTAAAGGCCGAACGGAGGAAGAAGAGGAAAAATAATTGGCCACAGTGAAAAAAAAAACATCTCGTTGCACAAAACTAAACAGCATAAGTCTGTATGATAAACATAAAAATGTCATGAATGTGAAGGATGTGGTCTTTACAAGATACAAAAAAATGACAACAAAAGCAACAACAACAAAATAAATTATAAGATTTCACAGAAAGAAACATATAAAGGACCTTCACTGCTTTATAGAACAGTAAGAAAGCAAGACTCTGGAAAATAAATTTTTTTTTAAAATTTTCAATTCATTTTATGGCGGAAATCAATTTTACACAATTACGAAACGGGTGAGTGGATCTTTATGTGAATGAGTAGAACTAAAAGGGTGAAGGCTGCGTATTTTCAATTGATTTGCTGTTTGACGTAAAGGAATATGAAATTCAATTCAATTGTTAAATGATGATTTGATAAGAATAATTCTTCGAAACAGAAAAATAAATTTTGTGTTTTATAAAGAGCATGTTATAGGAACCTTAAGCATACGTGGAGGTAAGAGTATTTTCAGCACTTATTCCATATGCTGCCAGAATAATTTTTAATCAGAGAAAATTGATTATATTTACGAAACTTTTCGTTAAAATTTTTATAACCAAGTAATCCGAGGAAGAAAGTGTTATGTTTACGAAATTTTTTGTTCATATAAAGCTAGTTTCAGTAAGAGACAACTTTTCGTTTTGAATTAAAAACAAGTATTTTTTTGTTTTGTTTGTACTCTGAGAGTAAATAAAATTGCCATGAAAAGCTTCTCAAAAAACTGTCGTTCGAAATCGAGTTTAAACTGTAGGTCCCGCCACTCATGTATAAAAATTAACACAAACAACATAAGTGGTGTGAGAAGCTAGGTCGTAATCCTGACTGAAGGGTTGTAATGACCAATTATGTATGTATGTATGTATTTTTTGTTGATCTCATCGAAAGCGTTAGACCTCTAATTTAGCCATAAGAATTACATACACATACATACATTACGCATTTTACATTCATTACATACTTTACATACATTACATACACGTACATACATTACATACATATATTATATACATATGTACATAACATACATTACATACACGTACATACATTACTTACAAGTACATACATTACATATATTACATACATTACATACATTACATCCATTACATACATTACATACATATACATACATTACAATCCTTCAGTCAGGATTAAAACCTAGCTTCTCACACCACTTATGTTGTGTGTGTCAATTTTATCCATGATTGGTGGGACCTACAGTTTAAAGTCAATTCGGAACGACAGATTTTTGAGAAACTTTCCAAGGCAATTTTATTTACTCTGAGAGTTTTTGCCAGTTTTTCCGCTGGAAGTTCAGGAATTATTTCTGCTTTATTCTCATAAACCAGAGATATCACAAAAAAGCTAATCTCCTGGCTATCTCTTGGTAGCTAATTGACTTCAGAATTTCTTGAGATAATTTATTCTGGAAATCCCTCTTGCAATAAATCAATTGTTGCACGAGCGGTGTGACAGGTGGCGTCACATGTCCTCCAAATGTATTCCGTCGAGTTGAGCTTACATATTGCTGTAAAGAATTCCATTCACATTCACTTAGATTTTGCCCTCATCTTATAAGATCCAACCAATCTCATAAGATCCAACCAAGCCGCCTGACTAAAAGCTGCACCAGACAGTTGCTAGTCATGGGAGCCTTTGTTTATCATGAATTGCATAGATATTTCTGAGCCCCATATCCCACAATTTGCTGTATTCACTAAGCCATTTAAATAGAAATGTGCTGCATCATAGAAAATGACTTTTACGGAAAATTGCCACTTTCCTCCCTTAAACATTGAATGAATTTGCTGGCGTTTTTCATTATCTGCTGATTAAAATTCCTGAATAATCTAAATCTTGTACGCATGAATGTGGAGAGTATTTGCCAAAATTTGTTGTTAAAACGTTGCCGAATTTTGGTTACTGTAGCAATGTTTTTATGAGACCAGCTGGTACGCTGATGAACAGAAATCTCATTGTTCATATCCGTTTCAGTTTCTCAAATAGTTGACAAAGTAGGCATCTTTTTACAACTGAAAGTATTTCAAAGTACATGGGTACTACGGTACCCAATACATCAAACCAATGCGGTATCAAAGAGGGTGATGTATCACTATTGCTCTAGGAGCCGTCGATAGAAAACCCTAAGTGGGGGATTAGACTATGTTCAGACAGGCACTTTTATTGAGTCAATATTCGTTTATTTGAGTACAATATTTTAAGTGTTCAGACACATAATATACGCAATATTTATTTGACAGTGGTAAACAAAACAGCTGGTTGTTTGAACAACATTGCTTTTATTTTATTTATATATAATATATACATTGTTTTGTTTTTTCTTTGTTTGTAGTTGTTGACATTTGAGTTGTCAAATATCAATTGAAAGTGTTCGGAAAATTGTAATATGCTCACTGAACGCACTTATGACTGTGCTGTATTTTAAGCTTTACTCAATATTATAACAACTTTATATGAAATATTGAACTCAATAATGGCGTTTATTGCGATTTACGCAATAAAAGTGCCTGTCTGAACATAGTATTACTGAACTACGTTTAATTTTAGTTTGTGAAACTGCACGATTCGTACTTGGCCTCATAAAACGGTCAGTTTTGTTAATGAGAATCCAATGCGTTGAAATAAACATAGCAACAAAGACGGGTAAAGGTTATAACTTATGATAGTCTATCCCAACAGTATTTCTCTATAAAAACTAAAATGAACCGAAAAAGACCTGCAATTTTATGTTATACAACCAATATTTATGAATTTTATTTGTTCGTGTATTTAGGTTAGGTCAGGTTAGGTCGGAGGGGTAGCTCTGATATCACAAAGTTCACTTGAGCACGCATAGCGGCCCGTTGTGATGCCACGGGTGAACGCAGTCCCTGTATTGACCAAGTTCCACCAAAATCAGGGACGAGGAAGAAGTTGATCAGCGCAAGGGCTGCATTTAGTTCGTGTATTTAGTTCTTCAATAAGTTTGTTGTGAAGGAATTTAGATTATTTCCAAAATCATAATAAAAAGTTTTGTTACCTAAAGATTCCATATGTTCTATAAGTTATGTCGACAAAACAACTTTTAAAATATGTATTTGACATTTCAAAGAAACATAAAATCTCTAACTGGTCTTCGAAACGAATTGTGTAATTCCTTTAGACTTTAGACAATTTATGTTTTAAATTTCATTCTGCATCATAACTATTATTCACATCGTTTTCATAGCATACCCTTGCTATTCTTGTGGAATAGTGGTCCAATTTCACTGAAGAAAATAACCATCCAGTCCATTTGATACAGTCGATTACACTCTGTGTTATAATTAAAAAAATATTTGAAATATTTTTTAAAGACAAATTATACACACAGGGAACAGCAGCATAATCTATTGATTTTCTTTTAAAAACTTCAAAGTCATGACACAAATACTCTTTAGTCGTGTCTAACAACACACTACAACATCATCCGCATTTGAACCATCCAATAAAGTTTTAATTTAAAATAAAAGCTGATGCTCTTAGCCAAAGGGTGTGAGCAATCACTGCTCAGAGAGAAGAAAAAAAAAATAGAAAAGAAAACAAAGTTAATCCAGTAAAACACAGACTAATTACAATATTTCTAAATCATGGAGAAACGTAACACTATCCACAGAATCCTCAGCATCATCATCATCATCCATTTGACGTCACCGCTCACATATTCAACTGTTCCATCGCACTCAGCAGAAGAAAATAAAAGGAAAATACGTAGTCATTAGACCTGCTCTCTGCTACAATATAAACGACTGTTTACAATCTCCTCCTACTATCACAGCCACCAGAGCCATCACAGGCATAATGGTCTAAAAGATTTAACATTAAATTAGAGGAGACTAAAAATAAAAACACCAACCAACCAACCAACCAGCCAGCTCTTCTATTACCAAAGCCAATGTGAATGTGGATGTGGCGCTTGGTGCTGGTAGCCAAGAGGTTTTCATATTAAAAAGTTATAAAAAGAAACGAGTGTTAGTAGGGTATGTAGGGAGGGAGAGAAATTTTATGTATCGCATTACATTAAATTAATGAAATTTAAAGCTTTTTTGTTGTTGATAAACAGAATTGAATGGAATAAAGAAAGCATTACAACCATTAACGTAATAAAAATGAATCTTAAGGCTAAAACCGTTTACATGATACTCTACAATGTTTTGTAAACTTTTTTTAGGTTAAGAAGACAGGCAGAATTTAATAAATAAAGAAATTAAGGATCATAGAAATGTGTGAGGTTGCCCAAGGATAGACAATTCGATTAAAACTTTCACTTGTATTCGATTTTGTTTACGTATCTTCAAAGTCGTTGTAGTCTCGCAGGTAGTCTGTTGGTAGTTGTGTGAGGCCACGGTTCAAACACCAGGTTAGACATCTCCAACAAATCAAAATATAACAAAATATTTCTTCGGCGACTTCCTTTCAGCAGATTTCTGGCAAAAACTCTGATCTATATAAATAAAAATCAATTGTCGTTCGTTGGTAATTGCATCAGTTGAGAACGGCTAGACCGATTTGGACAATTTTTTTACTGAAATGTTCGTCATAGTCCAACTTAGGTTTTTACGGAAAGAAAAATTGACCACGCCCACTTTTACGCCCACTTTTTTCGATTTATCTAAAATCGGAAAACGGCTGCACCGATATGGCTAATCTTTTATTTAAATGGTCGCAGTAATCTAATTTAAGTTTTTACTGAAAGAAAAATTTACCACGCCCACTTTTTTCGATTTATCTAAAATCGGTAAACGGCTGCACCGATTTGGCTAAATTTTTTAAAACATGTTCGTAGTAATCAAATTTAAAGTTTTACTGAAAGAATAATTGAACACGCCCACTTTTACGCCCATTTTTTTCGATTTATCTAAAATCTTGGAACGTTTGGACGGATTTGTCTTATTTTTTTTAAAATGTTCTCAATATTTTACAAAAGTTACTTACAGAAAGAAAAATTGTCCACGCCCACTGATACTACCAATTTTGAATTTTAAGATTCAAAGTGAAATTGCTGTCGAATTGATGACGTACAAATCGGTGGGTTCCGTTACTTCCCAAAATGATGTTGTCAACTATCCAACCGAGTTTTTAAACTCGCTGGATTTACCCGGATTACCGCCTCACAATCTCCAACTGAAAGTCGGATCGGTAATCATAATGTTACGATACATAAACCAACCACGACTTTGTAATGGCACCTGACTTGCGGTAAAAAACCTGATGAATAACGCCATCGAAGCAACAATACTTAAAGGAAAGTACAAAGGAGAAGACGTTTTGATACCACGGATCCCAATGGCTCTGACCGATATGCCATTCGATTTTAAACGATTGCAGTTTCCAGTACGGCTTGCATTCGCTATGACAATTAATAAATCTCAAGGGCAGTCATTGCGTGTTTGCGGCATTAACCTTGAAAATCCATGCTTCTCGCATGGTCAATTGTATGTCGCCTGTTCCCGTGTCGGAACACCATCAGCATTATTTATTTACGCGCCAGGCAACAAAACTAAAAATGTCGTGTATCATAAAGCATTGCAATGAAGGAAACTACGATATCACTGCAAAGCAACAGAAAAAAGTATTTCTTTATTTTAATTGGTTCCTGAACATCGATCTTTCAATCAAAATGTAAATATAACACCATATTGTACATATTTTCAAATCAAATGTAATTTAAACACACCTCAAACCTACATAAATAAAAATTATGATTTAAAAGTACGTGGTTTTTCTCTTTTTCACTATTTTTACACAATTCAAACAGCTTCTCACAAATTCACAAATCGAACACAAACATTTTTTCTAATTTGGACAGGACAACGTCTGTCGGGTCAGCTAGTAGTAAATAAAAAATGCTATGAAAAGTTTCAGTCAATCTTGTGCGAAGACGCCGTGCGTTGGAAGAGAGTAGTCGTGGTTTGAAGATCTTCATTACAAACATCTGTCGAATAATTGTTATTGTTTATGCAAAGGGTATAAATAGAGGAATAACAAAAAAAGCAATTGTTGTTGTTTACATCAAGTTGTGAACAGTGGCACACAGTATTGTGCGAATAATAAAGATTTTTAAGTCGAACTAAACACAAATTTATTTTTATTTTATTTGCAATCTACGTGATCATATTTTAAACTTTTTTAAAAGGTAAAAACGTAACAATTGGTTTGGTGAAGTTCGGAGTCGATTTTAAATTGTACGCACCGCCACTCATGTATAAAATTAACACGTACAACATAAAAGGTGTGAGAAACTAGGTCGTAATCCTGACTGAAGGGTTGTAATGACCAATTATGTATGTATGTATGTATGTATGCATGTAAGATGAATCCAACCTCTGTATAATTATCAGAGAATTATACCAGTTAATCTACAATTGTCTCTCTGTACCATTCCACTCAAATGCTTTGGCAATAAAAATTGTCATGCCGCACGTCGTGTTCCAAGAGCACCTTCTGCCCTAGAATAAAGTTCATGAAACTTCAGCTTTCAGATTCAGTTGAATCGTTTTCCGTGAATTATAAAACCCTTCTCCACAGGAGAAAGGATCTACTAATCGTTTGGTATGCCGTATAATTTAAGCGGTCCTGTGATAATGCTTTCAATGGTCAACTCTCTTGACATGATTCCTGCTCAGTTAATTACACAGTAGAGCTATGGAATACATAATAAAACCTGTCTATGGAATTATAATGTCTGTTCCCCGTGGTCCCAGCATAGTAGTTTTATTTTCCAAGTACCAAGTATTTGAAGATTATCACAACGTTTCCTAATCAGCCAGGATTTTATTGGGTACGAGAACATTGACCTCAAAGAGGTAAGTTTTGTGCTTTAATAATGTATTCTAAATTAAGTCAAGAGGTGGCGTAATTAGTTTAGCCATCAGTAGATCAATTTTCTATTACAAATCAGAACCTTGAACAGAGTTTCTTAACTTCCAGAGAGTTAATTAAGTTACTGTTTTCTCGTTATCTTGCACCAATATATTAGCCCTACGCTTCATGTACAATGGTACCACCCTAAAGATGTCAAGGAAACTGACATTGTGATGAATATATTAAGCGATTCATCAGCGATTCAGAGCTAATACAACGAGTATTCAACTAGAAAATCTGAGTGTACGTGTACTTTTTTCCACCAGGTTAGTGATTTTATCTAATTCCACATCATTTTTTTTAACAGACCTGGTCTGCTGGCATGGGTGAAATCTAAAATTCTTACGACTGTCTATTTCGATTATCTGTATATTTAGACTTCCATAAGACTGTATCCCGTTTTCAACAATGAAATGAGATTTCCACAAGTGCTCATTTTTGGAATGAACTCTTCTAAAATGTATTCAAAAATGTAAAATGTATTGACTATGTTCAATCTATAGAGGAGGCAAAACTTCCTTACTTCAAAATCGTTTTCAAATCATTTCAGTAGCCTAGCGTTGTCATTATGAAATTTTTCGGCTCGTGTCTGATCGAACATTTCTGGCGTTTTTCAAACATTACTCACGCAAATAAGTTGTGCGTTTTGATTACGGACCATTATGGCTTAAAATTCTATGCGTGTTCGGGAAAAGCTTTCTGCAAAATATCAATTAAGGTCGGCTTAGGTCCACTGTGTACGTTTGTTTTCATTTCAGCAGAATACTTCTGATTCCAATTAATACAGAGCAATACCAGGAAAATACAGACAATACAATCCCAGGTCAGACATCAAAACGAAAATATTTTTTCGGCGACTTCCTCTCAGCAGATTTCTGGCAAAAACTCTGAGAGTAAATAAAATTGCCATGAAAAGCTTCTCAATAAAATTTGTCGCTCGGAGTCGACTTTAAACTGAAGGTCCCGCCACTCATGTATAAAATTAACACACACAACATGAGTAGTGTGAGAAGCAAGGACTGAAGGGTGCGGGCTTCTTGGGGACGATTGCTGTCTGGCCATTTTATAGTCACCTAGCAGCAACTCGTTTCCTTGCCGTTCGCATCTTGAGATGTCCACAAACACTACTCCCTCTCTTCCACCTTCCTATAACCCATTTTCCTAACAACCTGCACAATGTACTGCATGAGTAGGGGCCATCCTCTGAGTGCTGGTTTCACAAAAAAAAAAAAAAAAAAAAAAAAAAAATACAATGCATTGAATGGGCATTGAATCAGTCAATTTAAGCAAAACTAACTTTTGTTCATCACCTTTCGTCATAAACTTAAATCATCCGTAATTTCCTTGCCCTTTGATAAGTCCTGCTGCTAGTAAATGCTTCCGAATTGCTGTCTGTTTGAAACCTACTGATATTGAAAGTTTTTTTTTTTTAATTTTGATAACAAACTTCTTGGAGTAGCTTATCTGGGCTCAATTTCTTTATTTTTAGATGAATCGTCCTCCCGCTTGCTGCCTTAGTAAAACGTAAAGATTTTGTGAGAGTCTCTAATTGAACATTTTCGCATTGTTTTTATTGACCTGAGTTTTTGAGTGGACTTTGTTGTAGGAAATGACAAAGGGCGATCACCAATGTCAACACTGATTGAAAGTTTTTCCACTTTTGAATTTTGTAATCCGAAATATTCAGAATCTACGCAACTCTAACATATCTGTCATATTATGTTAGTCATAACCAGCTGACTGCTTGTCGTAGTCGTCAGCTATGAGGGGAACTATTAGAGGCTTGTGTTTTGGCTTGCATTGCATACATTTTTGCGTGGTAGGTTTCAAGCCCTAAGCATAATCTGAATTTAGATATTAGAGGATTGGACTGCATTGCAAGCATTAGTTTGCGAGTGATAGTACACTATTCAGGAGGGGCCTCGTGTAATGGATAGTCAGAATTTTTACCTTTTTTAGCATGTATTCCTTCTCCCTGGTATGACTACTTCACTGGCCATATAAAGTTGAGCATAAATTGCACCTTAACAGCAACAGATGATAGTGCTTTAGGCTATTAGGAATCGAATGATATAAGAAAAGGAATTTTTCAAATTCTTAAAGGAATATGTAGGTTTTGCAATCGAAAGACTCTCTTCTCTAGTAAGAAACCTGACGCATTTATCGAAAATAACCGCCCAATGTCTTATTAGAAAAAGTTTCATGTGAATGCGGATAATTTTGTATTCTCTTTTGAATACATTTCAAAATTTTTACTTTTAAATAATTTTTTTTATAACATACACTGTGCTACATAAGTATATAATGTGTGTAATAAACTAAATATTCTTCTTGAACTATTTAAAGTACTTTCTTAAGTTGCTAACATTTATTAAATTTCAACACATAAACGTCATAATATTTGCTGTAAAGGGTTAATCATATGCTAAACGAGGGAAAAAGAAATGAAAAAAAAAATTAAAAAAAGTTTCTTAGCTGTTGTCACCCTCTGTGGCCTAATGTGGCAATCACTTGATTGCCTTTAATGGTGGTTATTTAAAACACCCACTAATGACACGTTTGTTAAGCTGACTTGTAAATATTTTTTCTTTCTTTCTTTATTTTTTATTTCCTTTTAATGCTTACTTTTGCTTTTAAGGAAAACAATTTCTTTCTTTCGTTTTTTTTTTTTTGTTCTTAAATTATTTCATTTTTATATTCCCATTTTCTTTATTTTTTATTACGTTTTTCTTGTTATTCTTTAAGCCATAACTTTCTCTTTGGCAATATAATTTTAGTGTTCTATTCTACTACTGGCTTTGGGTTGTAAAATATTTCGTTTTTTTTATTGTCATTATAGCCGTACGTACTTTAGGTGTAACTACTATACATACATACATATGTATATCATCCCTCTATACATTTATCAGATTGTCTGTCTGTCTGTTTGTCTATGCTTTTAATACCAACAATGGCAGAAAGTATTTTCATTTTCTTCTTATTATTTTCATTATTACCTTTCTTTTCATTTCATTCTGTTTCTTTCATTCTTCCATTCTTTCCTTAACTACAACAACTTTTTATTTCGTTTTTATGCAAAAAACTACTCGGCTAATAATATGGCCCAGAGAGAAAAAAATAGAAATAAAAATAAAGAAGTGAAAATTATATATTGGCAGAGTATATCTGAGAGGGTAGGGTGATAAGTTTAATTTTACAAAGCTTAATGACAACATAGCGTTGGTTTTCTTCACATTTACACAACATAATTAATGTCATACTATAAAGACTTTTAGGTCAGATTAGGTTCAATTTTCAGCAGCCGTAAGTGGCCCGTACACCTTGTAATTAGTTGTACAATATTGTTACGTTTTTATCTTTTAAAAATATTTGAAATATGAGCTCGTAGATTGCAAATAAAATAAGTATAAATTTGTGTTTAGTTTTAATTAAAATTCTTTATTATTTGCACAATTCTGTGTGCCACTGTTCACAACTTGATGTAAACAACAACAAACAACAACAATTACTAGAAAATTGTTCGACAGATCTTTGTAACGGATATCTTCAAACCCCGATTACTCTCTTGAAAGACACTGCGTCTTCACACAAGACTGACTGAACATCACTAACTCTGTCATTTGCTCTGCCTTGCCTTTTATATGACGGAGTAAACAGTCTGATGAGTGTTCTTGAAGGCGAATGTTCATGACATTGCCTTCTCGAAATCTCTTTAAACGTCGTTGCTTCATTATTGTTGTTTGTGTATTTTGTTTACATTTATTCTTGTAGTGTTTGTTGTTGTATTTTTGCTTACTTGTTTACCATTCTAATGTTAAGTGATGTAAAAGCAAAACACCATTATTGGGGCGCTGGGCACCAACTCCTACATTGACTACAAAATTTGTGTTACATATTTTGTATTGTTTATTCATTGAATATGTTTACATAATACTTAATATGTTGTTTTAGTTTCTGTTTGGGTGAAATTTTAGATATTTTAGAGGCTGAAGATGAAATTATTTAGGGCACTATTTACACATGTCCACCCAACCAGCAAATGATGAGCGACGGTGATAGTGATAAAGAAGATGCTGTTGTAAAAGATTTAAATCATTTATCGGGAAACCAGCTTCGGGCTGAAGCAGAACTTGAGTGTGTGCGGGAATCAGGTCCTGGTTTACATTTAGAAATAATTGGACAAGACGACTCAAGTGATGATATCCTGCCTCTATCGCATACCGCATCCAGTACGGGTAAAAAGCAGTTGAAAAAAAGAAGGTTGTAGAAAAAAGAAAGTGGAAAGGAATTGACTTGCCGGATCATCAGAGAAGAGAATGGAATCGACCTGAATTTTTAAATACTAACAAGTCTCCTGTTGAAGGGTTCGAATTATTTTATGATGAAGACATATTAAGTATGTTCGTAGAAAGTTCAAGAAGGCATGCGGTGTTTGAAGGAAAACAATTTGATGTAACGAAAAAAGAAATTCGCCTAGTGTTTGCGATACTTTTTCTAAGTGGATATATTATTCAAGCTAGGAATCGCATGTATTGGGACAATGGAGCTGATACGTATCACCCTGGTGCAGCTAATGCAATTTCCCGTGTCTGGCGGTGCTCAGTGCCCCAAAATTGGCATATACGGGTTAAACGATGTAAAAGCAAAACACCAGTATCTTAATTTTTCTATTTTCGCAACACTATTTTTTTGTGACTAGGGGCTTGATCGAGGTATTTTTGGGTTGCATCAGTTGGAACATAACCACAACCAGTTACAGGAAACTTCAGATGTTTGCCAATCAATGTTTTTATCATGAATTAAAAACTTCCTAACTTGACCAACTTGAATAGCATTTGATAATGAAATCAAAAAACCTAAATGTAGCTGGATAGAATACATACTGATGAAGATAGGCTTCAAGTCTTAGGACTAAGCCCATAGAAGCAACGAAGAGAAAGAGACATGGAAACAAGAGAAAGGTTCTGTAAGTCATGGTGGCATATAAAGAGAACTCGTTAAAGCCCTAAGATCACATTTAATGAAAGCAGTTGATCAAATTAAAAAAATAAGAAAATGTAAACTTTTCGAACTACTGTCGCACGTTATTTATACACCTTAAGTTGCCATACACTTTTATATTCCTAATAAAATTGAAATGGCAAACCAAAAGAAGAAGAAAATGAAAGAAAGCTTTTCGATACAAGCATTTTAATTTTCCATAGTTTTGTTCTGAAATTTTTATTGGAAATTCTCTGTTTCTCTTGCGTTGTCAATTAAAACAAAAGAAAATTAAAATTGAAATGAAAATTGAAAACGTACTTAAATTCACAAGAGAAAAGAAAAAAAAAGGAAAGGGAAACAACAAAACTATGTACACTTTAATATTTTAATAAGATAATGAAAAACTGCATAATAATTCCAATTTCTTTTTTTTTTTCTTTTTCTTTCTGTTTTCCATTCCACCATGCCGGGCTAAATGATGTTGAATGAATGACTGAATGAATTGAAATTATTAGCGAAATTGGTACCAGTTAGTCAGTCAGTCATTTGGCATTTTGAGTACTTTTCTTGTATAGTCATTTTGTTTGGCATAAAATATTAAATTGGAACCATTAACTGCATGAGTTGTTAATATTTTTAATGAAATTCATCATCATTTTCATTCTCTATTTTTAGTTTGTTTTTGTTTTTTGTCTTTCATTTTTATGAAACTCATTTGACTGCCATTACTTACGGCTTTAAGCACAGTGACCCAATAAAATCAGCGGAAATAAAGGCCAAGGAGAAAAAAACAAAAAGGAAATAATGTTTTTGAATAAAAGAAATGAATTCTCAAAAGGCGAATGGCAAAATAAAATCATAAATTTAGAGGAGTTAATTTACTAGAACAGAATAGTTTTCTTATTTACAATGATTTAAAAAACGCATGAAATTGGATAATTGAGCTTGGAGTTTACGGGGAAGACAATTTAAGAATTTTCTAACAAGGACTTGTTACCCGATTCTTATCGTATACTAACTAGCTAGGCAATAGGACAAGGCATAAAGAAGAAGCTCCTGTGTAAAACCTGATCTAAAATCTCATCCACTGTCTATGTATTTATGGTCGAGTATTAAGACTGAAAACCTGGCAATAAATGTTGAACTTTAGCGTAGTTTAGCGAACTGTTTCTACCATTTATAGAAACATCGCCTATACAAGCGACAAACCGAAAGTGGCCTCAGTAGCCAACAACATTTTCACATTTGACGAATTCTCAGTTTTTAATTACTTGCAGATACGGTAACACCACTCGATATGCGTTTAATAGTCGCTCATAAAAAAATTGATTGTCATCACTCTACAATCCGGGGTATCAGTGGCAGATAACTCAATACCGGCATCCTAATAGTTGCATATAGGGCGATTGAATTGAATTTGATGAAATTGTTTGGTTTATAGTAGTCGCCGTGGTCTAGTAGTAGGCAGTGTGTTGGCTTATAAGACGCGAGCCCTCACTCAGCTATCTTAAACTCTCTAGTTATACCAACGCCATAAAAAGGAATGGGCTTATTAAACGTGAACCTGTGTTACAACCCTTGATCAAACATCTCGAACAAAAAATATTTCTTCGGCGACTTCCTCCCAACAGTCTGCTGTCAAAAACTTTGAGTGCATATAAAATTGCCATGAATAGTTTCTCAAAAATCTGTCATTCGAAGTCGACTTTATACCAGGGATTACCATTTCATAGCACAATTGTGCAGAGAGAATTCACACGCATTTGATTTAGTTGTCGATCAGACTACATGTGTGATTTATCATTTTATTTCAGAATAACACTGGCCGTATTTAATTTTTTTAAATGATTTGGAATGATCGCTTTTTTTCTATTAATAAAAAATGGGTTTTTTATTTTTTTATTTTTGTTTATCTAAAAAACTAGGTATTATTTTTAAGCCAAAGATGGATAGCTTTATGTTCTTTTAATAAAAAAATGGATTTTTTATTTTATTTTTATTTATATAAAATTCTTAAACCAAAGATAGATATCCTTTACATGTCTATGTTGATGAAATGAAATCAAAATATCGTATATTACTAACACTTTTCTATGGCTGTAAATAAATAAATTCTCTCAACTTATTTTCTCTTTCTTACTCACTAATACACAACCAAAAAATTTTTGGTAACCCCTGCTTTATACTATAGGTCCCTCCACTCATGTATAAAATTAACACACAAAACATGAGTGATGTGAGAAACTAGGTTGTAATCTTGACTAAAGGGTTGTAATAACCAATTAAGTAAGTTTGGTTTATAGAAGGGTTTCGCATTTGGAGAATCTGCTCCGTTTTCTTATTATTTCATTGCCTTGATGCACTTGCATTAATCAATTTGTTTGCAGCTGAATGAGTGACAAGTTTACAGTAGAAACTCTTAACATATACCATTGCCTAGAACAAGAGGCCTCTGTGAACATGTATTAAGTCATGTGGTGAGGAACTTTGCTGATTGAGTTCTACTATTTCTAAATTAGCGGCGCTAAAAGGTCTCTCGATGACGTTCGTTTTGTTGTTATTTTATCTGAGGGGCAGCGACTGCCGCTTTCATATTTGGAGAGGATTAAAGCTTTGAAATACTCATGCCTGAGAACTAGAATTATTAGTCGCTGCTTAATAAAATGTTCAATCATTTCAAATTCAAAATCTGGAGGTTTCGGAGCACATCAACATAAGGGTTGGCATTTCATGCTCTACTGCAAATTCTAATTTCGACATGAAAACGTGCAATTGGCTAACCTGACAGATATGGCATTAGACCTCGCGGTTTCAGACGGCAATGAATAGGCGATTATGTGTCTACCTTATGCTTGTAGTTACCGGATATTGTCTCATAGGAAAACATGCTCAGCACATGATTACATGATTTGAATTAAAACTCGAGAGCATTTGTAAGGAGCAGAATGTGGTGTTACGTTGGGGAATCTGATTAATTGACGTTAGGCGATATCACAATGGACTTTGGGGTTTAAGTTTGTTGACTTACTGCCGCTCTTACCATAACCAACCTAACTTAACTTTTTAATTAATAAAAATTGAAAACCCCAACGAATATTTTTTACTATTTTTGGGCTTTCAAACTAAAATGCTTGGGTTTATAGTCAAGCACTATTTCACTTCAACTTACTGCTAACTGATAGGCTATTAAATAAATAGCCGGTATTATAGAAGCAGATGCAGATCGGCACTCTGAATACACCTTGTGATAGATTAACTAAGATGGAGGAGAATGCAGATGGAAATTATTATGTATGCCGTAGCAGCGTTGCCAGTAATATTTTTTAAAAAAAATTTTTATTTCCTTTTTACAAAAGAAACTCGTTTTCTACGAAAGTACCAAACTTTTAAAAGAAAATACCGGAGTTCGGAATCTATTAAAAAAACTTGTTTTGTTAGCAAATTTATTGAAAACTTTTTTCATCTCAAAAAACTTGGAAAAAAAGGGAAAACTTGGCAAATGCTAACGCTTCACCGCAGTGAAGTAGCCGTTAAAAGCCAAGGAGTAATTATTAGTACGTGCCCAGTTCAGATCATTCTGATATGAGTGAATCTGATGATTGCGTCTGAGTGATTGAATCCTTTAACTATCTTCAGAGAAGATTTTAGCATAAGTTCCTATACATACATAAATAATTGGTCATTACAACCCTTCAGTCAGGACCTAGTTTCTCACACCACTTATGTTGTGTGTGTTAATTTTATACATGAGTGGCGAGACCTGCAGTTTAAAGTCAACTCCGAACAACAGATTTTTGAGAAACTTCTTCATGGCAATTGCATTTAATTTACTCACATAGTTTTTGCCAGAAATCTGCTGAGAGGAAGTCGCCGAACAAATTGCTTTTTATATTTCGTTTTGTTGTGGATGTCTGGGAAGGGGCTTGAACTGTTGATTCATGTCTAATAAGCGAACTCACTACCTACTAGACTACGGAGACTATACGTTCATACAACCATCTTCAAATTATGTACAAAGAAATATACATGCAGGTGACGCATGTAAGAAGTTTAACCATGTGGGCATCGAATTCATTATTTTCTTCTAAAGTGATTTTGTCTCCAATCCGATTATGCTGCTTTTACTAATTTCTCTTAGTCGCAGCCTTGATTTGGGGAAGATATTCCCAATTGAAATAATTGAATGAACTGAATGTACCTGAATCATCATTAATTTTAAATAATTGACCACGTTTAGTAAAAATTAAAAAATTATGTATTCAATTTATTTTTCCCTGTCCAAATATTCGTGGAGCGAGTGTTAGTCCTTCCATTAATCCTTCCATAAAAGAAACAACGCTATATTGGTTGTAAATTCATTTCATTTCGTTTAACTGCAAGTGTTATATTTTACACAAATCGATTATTAGACGCTATTATAGCAGGCAGGAACAGGAATAGTAACGATATCAACAACAGCAATAACAACAACAGTAGTAACAACATTAAGTCCTGTTCAAATATTACAAAACAACAACATCAACAGCAGCAGTAATAGGTAACAACAACAATAACAAAAAATTATGTTTGCGTGTTACATGCATGACATGGAAGAAGACATGGCACGCGTGCCAAGTGTTATAAACTCATACTTGTAAGTTGGAATCGTACTCTCGAACTTGTTCTTATACTTGTATGTTGCACAAGTACAAGCCCCGTGTATAGCTTAGATTGCATGTAGAAAGTTTATGCTGTTGTTTTGATAAATATTGTTGTATTGCTGTTTACCCAAAAAAACATAAAATAAATGAACAAGCAAATCTAAATAGGCGGAGGCTTGAAGGTAAAACAAAAAAAATTCGTTTACAACATGAAATCAAAATTAATAACATTTCTTTGGCTAAATGCTTAGAAAACATACATAATTATTCCACTCAAAGGTAAGGTGAAAGAGAAACTAGGTGAGATGTTTTTGTAAAAGTTTTTAAAAAACGATGAGTATTTTTCAAAACAAAATTTTCTTTTAACAATACATATATGGCCGGAGAACGACACTTTTGCTAGAGTTTCACCCTCAACAGGTTAAGAAAAATATTTTTCAGTGTGCTTATTCAGAGCATGACAAAAAAAACTGGATGAGAAAAAAAATATTAAATATCGTGCATAAAACCGATATTATGTGGGGGGTAGAACCAAAAAAAAAGAAAAAAAGCAAAAAATAAACAAACAAATAAAAATATAAACATACATTTGCATGTACAAACATTTACACATACAGTGAAAGCCAAAAGAAACAGTACACTAAGGATGAAATTCTAGCAATCATCAAACTCAACTTTTACCACTTAAGGAAAGCGCCCAAAAAAAATTGTTAATATTTCGAAATTTTTTGTAAAATTTTTTTTGTTTCAATTTTAATTTTAACTGGCAATAATGCATTTTTTCGGAATTTTGTAACATAACATACATCATAACATAATTGGACATTACAACCCTTCAGTCAGGATTTCGGCCTAGCTTCTCACATCACTTATGTTGTGTGCGTTAATTTTATACATGAGTGGCGGGACGTACAGTTTAAAGTCGACTCCGAACGACAGATTTTTTTTTTGAAAAGCTCTTCATGGTAATTTTATTTACTCTCAGAGTTTTTGCCAGAAATCTGCTGAGAGGCATTCGCCGAATCAGCATATTCATATTTCGTTTTGATGCCTGACCTGGGATACGAACCCGGGCTTTTCGTCTAATAAGCCAACACACTACCTACTAGAATACGGCGACTACATAACATAACACAAAATTATTTCTTTCAATGGACTTAAACCAGTTCCAAAATAAAATTTTTTGCATTTCGTTAACTAATTTTCAAATGCCCCAAATCATAGCGATTTTAATGATACTAGACTTAAATTGTTTATAAAAAAAGATTACACTCAAACCTCGTTTTATGCGAATTCAAATTAATGCGGTTTCAAAATTCTCAAATTTTTTCTTTGCAAAAACGATTTTAAGGAAATATCGAATGTTAAAATCCAAAAAAATGTGTTGTTCGTAACAAAGTTACTACTATCTTTAAATTTTTTCGGCATTTCCGGTTCTGATGTATGAAGTATTATTCAAATGCTACGGACGTGGGGTAATATTATATTTTTATTTTATTGAAAAATTGTGTATTTTCTTCATTATTTGGAATTTTGTATTAGTTGTTGTTTATTTCCTATCTTTTTCCTTATTTTGTATGGTCTCAGCAAGGGATTCATTTTTTGTTGATTTTTTATATGCGATTTTGTTTGAATTTTAAGTGTTAAATTTGAATTTATGCCCTTTTTTATTTAAATCCCTATTAGTGGATTTTGTATGAAGCTAGTGCATCGTTTTATGCGAATTTGAATTATGCGATTTTTTGCGAAACGAATTAATCGTATAAAACGAGGTTTGAGTGTACATAGGATTGTGATTACATATTATTATCATTAACTAAAATTTTTTAAAACCACTTTCAAAATAAACGGCTCATATTTCGAAATTTTTGTAATTTTATTTTAATTTTTTTGTTCAATTTTAAAAACTTGCAATGAAATAATTTTAAAATAAAAGTTACGGTAATTTTTTAACGTATATTTTTTTAATGTATATTTTTTTAATGTACAGTTTCTTTTGACGCTCATTGTACATACATACGGTGTGGTGTGGTATACCTCCCATAAATACATTTTATACATATTCTTCGTACATTGTTTACAGTTTGTAAATAGCGTTTTATACAGTTGTTTTTCTTTTCCGCTTTTTTTCCCCATTTTATTTTCGTTTTTTTTTCTGTTTTATTTTGTCATACAAGGACATGTAATAAATATAAGAAATAAACGAAAAACACCCGGTATTATTAATAATAAAAAAATACAAAAACAAAAACAAAAATAAAAAAATTATTTATATTTTTACGTAAAAAATTCTTGTATATTTTACCCTGACTTCAGTTATACTTTCCGTGTTATGGATGGCAGCGCGAGAAGTTGTGTTTTAGCTAGCAAGTGTATAGAGAGGAGAGAGAGAGAGGTGTAAGGATGTTATGTTATGCTTGAAAGTAAATAAACCATAAATAGGATATAAAGACCCTGTCTTCAAAACAAAACAAAAAAAAAAACAAGAAAAATTCTTTAATATACGTACATTTTTACATTATAACAACGTAAACAAAGCAGAATGGGTAGAAAGGTAAGCAAAAGAACCATAAATTTGAAACAAAACCAAAAAAAAAACAAGAAAAAAAGTAGTCATCATGCATTTATTACTTACATACGAATACATTTATAAATGATAACGAAACGAACGAATTCGATTAAGACGAAATTTATGTACCCTCCCATGAAAGTTTAAAGAATTCCTTGTCACTTCACTTCTATTTTATTCCACAACAATATCTTAGTAAAGATGGAATATTTCAAATGAAGAAAACGAAGTTAAAATATGACAGGTTTACATATGATGTCATATAGTCACGGGGGAGAAAAATTCATTTAAATGTCTTAAAACAGAAATTGTTTTAAAGTTTTAAAGATAATATTTTAAAGAAAAGAAGAGTAAAGAAGTATAGAAAATAAAATTTTTATTACACACCATAGCAGTTACAAACAAAATCAAAGTTAAGATGCTGCCATTTGCAAGTTTTCGAAAGGAAAATTTTAATTTAAGTTACATAACTCCACAAGCTCAATATGTTAAGTTATTTGATGCTCCAAATCATCATGATTTCAACAAATCACTTTTTCTTTTATAGTCTTCGAGGAGTTTCCCCATCGGGTACTAAATTTCTATTTTTTCACTTTCCAGACTCTGAAAAATTTAAAAGAATTTGATAAACATAATATGGTCACAATGGTTGGATCTTATATCTGCATGGTCAAACGTCGAAGAATGTAGAAGTAATAAGTTCCTTAACGAGTGTCTAATACAAGATCTTTAGAGTTTTGCTGGCTTAGTAATGCATTTGGTAAAGGCTCAATTAGATATAAACTATCCAAGAAGACGTGGTGTAGGCGAAAAAATTACCATCAATGCAGCCGAATATATAAAACTGAAAAGCTTCAGTATCATCAAAACAATCCGTCTAGTAAACACTCTATTCATGTCATTATGTATAGGATATAACATCGTTCAAATAACCGTCACGGCTTCTCTAGGTATATTTTTAATTTTCTATGAGTCTGGCGCATAAATCAGATTGAATTTGATTGATGTCATGGGATAGGTTGGTTTTGAAAATCAGTGTGGCATATTCGCACACAATTGCGACTTAAGAAAACCCCACAAGAAAAAGTCTAACGGGGTCATATCGCATAAGCTCGGTGGCTAGTTCACATCACCTAGAATAGAGTAGATGCATCATGGCTAGAGTAGATGCCCTCAAATCTCTTATACAAAATATCCAATGCGGTATAAACTCTATGGCACGTAGCGTCACACATGTTGTGTATGCCCAAAGCATCCAATGCAAGTCGAAAGAAGTTGTTAATGATCCACCTATAGTGCCTGGCCAATGTTATTCTCAAAGAAATAAGAACATGCAACGCCGCTAGCCCAAAATCCATATCAAAAAGTTACTTTTTCGGTATGCATTTAACGCTCTTGGATCTCATGTGGATGGGTATCGTACCCATTCATCCATAAATGGGCTTCATTGCTGAGCATGATTGTTGATGAAAATGACGGTCAGTTGCCAACAGTTCCAGAGCTCCTTTAGAAAACATACATCTTTATCCAGGATTACCAATAGCACAACAAACTGAATAAATGGCAACCAATTTGGCAGATGTAGCTTCAACTAGATAGCAGTTATGAAATGTCAAAGTTAGGCAGTTCTTGTTGCAAGATCATACGTAAAAAGAAAATAAAATTGATGACGAATCAACAAACCCAATTTGTCACTCACAATACCATCTTTCTCTCATCCTATTACTGAACTTAAGTTTTCAGTATTGCAACGCTTGGCATGAGTGTTAGTTTCAGTTAAAAGAAACAAAAAATGATTGACATTGTTGCCCCAAATTTCTATCCGCCGAGCATTTACTTCAGGTTTGGAAACAAAACTGGTGCTTGGAGTTAAACACGGAGAATGAGTGATGCTTAAGTTATACATACATATATACATATATAATTGGTCGTTACAACCCGTCAGTCAGGATTACAACGTAGCTTGTCACACCACTTATGTTAATTGTGTTAATTTTATAATCGAGTGACAGTTAAAAGTTGATTCCGAATGACAGATTTTTAAGAAACTTTTCATGGCAATTTTATTTACTCTCAGACTTTTAGCCAGAAATGTACTGAGAGGCAGTAGCCGAAGAAATTTTTTTCATATTTCGTTTCGTTGGAAATGTCTGACATTGGCTTTGAACTGTGGCCTCACACCTAATAAGTCAACATACTACCTACTAGACTACGGCGACTTTAGAAGCCTGAGTTATTATTTATATTTCCGCATGAAATTCGGGTTGTCTTATGCTATCAGAAGTTGTCAAACATAAGCACGCTCCTATTTAAGGGAGTAATGTTGTTCTTTCGGTCTAGAGTCGAGAAATCCTAGAACTCACGAACTTACTGAACTTAATAACATTCTACAAACATAAAAACTACAACACTACAAAAAACAAAACAACAACAAAACTATACTCCCCTAATACTTTCCTTGCCACTTAAACTAATTGTAATTCTTTGCCACCAAAAAAAGGGGGTCAAAATACAGTTTTCGTGAGTGGAAATTTCCGCCTTTTCAAAAGAAATCATTTCAATAACAAAATTATTTTGCAATAAAATACTGTATTAAAGAACTTTTCATTTTCAGATAGTTTCACGCAATCCTTTTACAAAAGAAAATTAAGCACTTAATGGGTTAATATTACAACCCTTACGGCAGCAGAAGAATGTTACCTTCCTTAAGAAAATTCCATACGCATTAATATTAAGCAACAGAATTTCAATTTCTGCCAAAAAGAAAGAAAAGAAAAACGAAAAACAGAAACCTGGTTCCCCACTTGAAAATCTTAGGATACAAGTGCTGTCTTCATTGAAATACGACTACGACCTCCAGCCGAAAAAAGAAAGAAAAGCATTCAGAAAACTTAGTCGTAGATTCGTTGACGTTCTTATTTTCCCCAGAGACACCAGAAAAGTTAATTTAGCTTCAGCGTTGAATGTTAAGAAAAGAAATTGGGGAAGAGAGAGAGAGAGAGAGGGGTAGAGAGAAAGGAACAGGTAAAATTTAAAGTAAAACGTTAAGATAAGATGGAGAAATGGGTGAAATGGGTGAAACGGTTTAACATTTTCATTTCGTTCAATGCTAGAGGGTGAACGTCTAAATGCAATGATGAGCGTATTTAAATAGAGTTTGCATGTATTGAAGATTTATTCGATTAAATTTATAAGATTTTTTTGTTATAAAAACCAACAAAAACAAAAACATTTTTGAATTAAAATAAAGGCATTTACTGCTTTCCTTGGCTGAGCAGCACGACGTACAAATGCTATGTCAGAAAATTCTTATCTGCTTTAATATTAATTAATTATACAGTCAAAGAAAAACGTCTTCATACACCGGTGTATATAGACTTTTGCCCGGTGCTTTTTATTAAAATAAAAAGATGTTGTAGCGTAGTTTATGGCGTTTACAATCGAAATGTTTAAAGAGCAAAACGAATATGAAAAAATTGAAAGAGGAATTATTGGAAAGAAAAATAAAAATTAGCAAGTCATTAGGAGATGAAACACTTATTACTCCTTTAAATAAGGAGCATTGGCATTAGACATTGGTCTCAAATTGTCTGTTTAGTACAGCCTAAGACCCATTGGCTTTTGAATTTTTCTTTCATTTAATTCAGGCACAACAAATTACCAGAACTTAAATTAAAACACAGAAAATTTCGATTATTCTTTATTCTTCATTAAGTTTTTTTATTTTTAGTTTAATTGTGAAAACAGAAACGTGTTCCTTTAACGATTATTCGAACAATTTTTATTCGAATGATAACCCTATAAGCCGGCAAATCTATAAACCCTCTAAGGGATCATACTTTTCTTTATTTTATTATTATTTTTTCTTTTTTTGGTTTCTTAATATGTATGTTTTTTTGTATTTGTATTAGTGTTGCCAACATAGAGAAGTTATTTAAAGGAATGTGATGTTTTTTATACCTAAGTAAAGTAAAATTGAAATATATTTCGTTCTGCCAATAACACCAGCATTTCTAACCTGAATGAAGTTCCTAACGCACATTTTTCCCTTAAAACTTTATCTTGAGGTTCTATTTTTCTAAAATTTGTGACAAACTTTCTTATGCGACCTTATGCGATCGTCGATTCTGTCAACGACAGGTGGGCGGCCTCGGACACGGGTAGAACGGCTCGTAAAATCTGGTCAAGGCTGGATGATGGGCGCACATTAAGTCTACTCAAACTCTAAAGAGGCGCGCTCAGTGTAGTTGTCGGTGTCATTACGGGGCATTGCATTATGGGTACGCATGCGAGGCCTCTTGGTCTTGGACACCTTGCTAACGACTTCTGCAGAGATGCAGAAGATGAGGAAGAAGAGGAGACAGTCACTCACCTGCTGGGTACATGCCCGGCTCTTTGCCAAAGGAGAAGAAAGTACTTGGGTACTTACTACATGGATGATCTGGAGGAACTGTCAAGGATTGACATTGGCAGCCTGAATCGCTTCATCAGGAGCTCCGAGTGGTTTCGAGACTAGGGGATAGTGAATAACTGTGGTAACATAATGGGCCCATTGCGGCCTAAGTGAGTCCGTCTAAAATTTCTTTTCTAGGATGAGCAGCCACCTCTACCTACCTACCTTCTTATTTTTAAAGACGGTCGTTCACCTTTTTGTGAGATTTTCAAAATATTTTGTATTCCTCTCAAATTAATGGTGTCAGACCTTCGGGAGTTCGAGCTTCACTGCCATAAAGTGCATTTACTCACATACATAATTGGTTATTACAACCCTTCAGTCAGGATTACGACCTAAGTTCTCACACCACTTATGTTGTGACTTACAGTTTAAAGTCGACTCTGCAAGACGGATTTTTGAGAAAAATTTTAAGGGTATTTTATTTACTCTGAGAGTTTTTGTCAGAAATCTGCTGAGAGGATTTTTCGTTTTGCTTGAGATGTCAGACCTGTGGTTTGAACCCTGTCCTCACGTCTAATAAGCCAACATACTATCTACTAGACTACGGCGTCTTGATTTATAGACATGCTTTAAATTTAATGTTGTTTCTTTGAGACACATGATTTTGTTATGAAGTCACCTATTGTTGACGGAGAGCTTGTCCTGCAATTCGCGGTCTTTTACGTTTTTTGTTCTTCTTTAATATTTATTGTTGATTTTTGCGTGTCATATTCACAAAGTTATGGAGGTTGTAGATGAGTTAATGAATTTGATAAAGAGCTTAAATACAAGGTACGCATAGAACAGAATAGACTTTCTAGAAGCCTCCAAAGTAATCAAGAACAGATATATCAACTGTGTTACCTTTTGGGAAAGAGTAAGTCATAATAGGCAAAGTTCCTAACCATTATATCCAATAAATTCTCAGATGAAAACCCAAACTCTATAGGACTGCAACAGTAGACCAATGGCCTGCCAAGCTAGTAAACATTATTACTTACTTACTTAATTGGTCACTACTAGCCTTTAATTAGCATAGCTTCTCATATCACTTATGTTATGTACGTTAATTTTATACGTGAATGCCGAGGCCTACTGTTTAATGTTGACTCCGAACGACAGATTTGGGAAACTTTTCATGGCAATTTTATTTCAATTTCAGAGATTTTGCCCGAAGACTGCTGAGAACAAGTCGCCGAAGAAATATTTTTTTGTTTTTCGTTTTGCACGGGATGTCTAACCCAGGTGTTGAACCACGGTTTCTCGTCTAAAAAGCCAATACAATAGACGACAGCGAGTTATAAAAAAACTTGACTAATTACACTAAAAAAATACAAAAAATAATACGAAGACTTAGAACAGAAACTTTAAAATTAAAATGAATAAAAAAAAGCTGTGAATATAATTCAGAAGATCTCTTCACACAAACATGATTGTAAACAACTTGTGTCAGTAGGATTACATTGTGCTATGGTAACTACGTTCGAAATTCGCTTGGTGATCATACCCGAAACTATTGTACACACCAGAGATCAGCAATGAGTATTCAAAACGATGAGTAGATTCGAGTCATACTTATAGTTTCTGATACTTATACGCATTCATACTTATTTTAATATCATACTCATACTACTCATATTCAAAGTTTGAAGTACTCATCGTACTCATACTTAACAATACGCATGATGTTGTTGATTTCGACTCTCCATAACTCAACATTTACAAGAATCACAAAATAAGTATGATTCGCATACGAACACTACAATACTCACTTGAAGGTTGTGTGTATGCTTTGCTTGCTGTCTTTGTCTTTGTCTTTTCTTTCTTCTTTTTTTTTGTAAGTGCAACTACAACTAAGACTGTAAATTTTGATGAATGATTCAAATCACTCGAATCATTTATGAGTATTATAAGCATTTTTCTAAATTTATGAATCTCAATGAGTAGGCGTATGAATCAAACATATTTCGAATGTTATGGGTTTGATGTCAACGTTGTACTTATAAATCAATGTTGCAGCGAGTACGAATGAATCAGAGTAGTTGAATTTCAATACTGTTGACTCACTCATACTCAAAATTTCATGAGTACTTATGAGTAGCGAAAAAACGATTCATTGCTGATCTCTGGTAGACACCATACTGGAGAGTATTATTTCCCGTTTGCTGTTTCATCTTCTGAGCACATCCTTTTTGAAAGATACTCAGTCGATCAAAAATCTGCAATGAGAGACAAAATCATATGTACCTTAATATTGTCATCAGCTTCTAGCAGGTTTTCCAATAAAATAGAACACAGAGTTGTAATGTTGATGTTTGCATTCTACAATTATGTATATGGTAACCTTCTAACCTTCTTGAAGTGAAATTATTATTGAAAATCAAATTTTCCTCATATGGATTTATCAAATAACCATTTGAGACTCTAATGCTTTGCTGAATCAGTTGAGCTGATCTTGTATTCAATTTTTTTTAACCTGACAATGATTCGAATAGATTGGCAATATTTTCGAACAATTTTTATAGTTAAAGGCAAACGCCTTAGTAATGAGAAGAAAAAGAAATTGAAGTAAATTTTTAATTCCTTAACAATTCACTCCTTTAAATGACTGAGACTTTGGATAATGTCGTTGTTTCAGTTTCTATTATATGCTGTGTGTTGCTATTCTTTTTTTTGGATAAACGCGAAATAAAAAGCTTTTATTCTTACTTAAGCCTTTGTAAAGATTTATCCGCGTGTGTATAAATGCACGAGGGAGGTACATAGCACTGAGATATATAGAGCTTCTGTAAGAGTTTTCCTTGCTTAAAATGTTCTTTTGCGTTGTTTTTGTTTTATGCATATCACAAGGATATGGATACACCATATATTTTATGTAGGTCCTGGCAACTATGTACCAAGTAAAGTATACCTTCCTATGTATTGGTAAATATGTGTAAGTGGAAGTGTAAGTGCGTGTATGTGTAAATACGTGTTTATTTACCTTGACATGTTAGGCATACAGCCAAAATGTTTTACGTTTTTTCTCTTCAAGTTTTTTATGTTCTCTTTAACATTTACGTGTATCTGGTTTTGCATGGAGTGGAAAAAGGAGGCGGGGGCGAGTTATAAAACAAACATGTCCTTATGAGAGCATCAGGGCTGTTTGAAATCTAGACCATGAAAAACGAGTAGAAAAACAACAACCTGGGTACTCGAACTCATCTGTTTTTTTTTTTTTTTTTTCATTTTCTAGCTGCTGTTCACAATACATTCAAGAGTTATTTATCTTTTGGTGCCCCCAAACAAAAACAAAGAAAAAAAAAAGACATAAACAAGGCAGCAGTAAAACAAGTCGAAGTAAAGTAGAGTATCTAGAGTAGAGTGTACAGATACAATACACAGATATTGTGATAGAGATAGGAGAGTACGTTATAGGCTTGTCATGTTTTCTTGTTTTGTGTTTCTTTTGGGTGTAGAATTTATTGTTGCTAAAAAGTTTTCTTGTTTTATCGCTGTTTTGTTTTTCTCTCTCTCTCTCTCTTCTGATATCAGCAAGTTTGTTAACGAGATTTTTAGGGTTTTTCTGAAACTATGGAGTTCGCTGAATAATAGTGTTTGCTTGCAATGAACATCGCCACACTTTGAGGGCGGTTGGGCGTGGCAATATATCCACACTATTAGTGAACATAATTCAATGAGCCCCAAGGAGATTAAATGTGGCCTAAAAACGGGCCGCTATGTGTGCTCAAGCTAAGCTACCACTTAGACCTAACCTAACATAACCTGACCCACAAGAATTAACCAGAAATTGAAATCAGGTGTTCAGAATGCCTTTGGAAGCTCTGAAATAGCTTGCTAAGGGCTAGGCTATCGATCATAAAAAATAAAAACATTAAAAACGTATATGCTGGGGAGATTGAATTGGTAAGGATATCACGACAGTAATACCTTCTCAATTAAAGGTCCAAATTTGATAAGAGGAAAGGAATATAATGTCAATGCTGCCCATGTGTCTGTGAATGCCTTGTGAGCCATCTCGAGGATATTCTGGAAAGAATGGAAATCCTGAATTGAAAAAGGGGTTCAATTGCCATACTTTGATTAGTTATCCTATGCTCATTTTACTGGTAGGTACGTGCAATCCACCGCGTAACTGTAGTTCTTATAAACCACTGTCTTTCTTGCGTTTCTTCGTATAAGTTCTGCAAGATCTTATATAGATATTATATATCTTCAAGGAAGAAGAAATTACCTTAGCTTTCACGTCTTGTACCTGCTATTGCTATGAAGAGGCAGAAGAACAATTTCTGTCATCATTGACTCAAATATTGACTGACTGCCAATAAAGTTGGCACTCGCTTGTATAACTTCTGCAGAATCTAATGGAGAAGGCAGAAGTTATTACCTTACCTTTTACCTCATGTATCAGTGCCCTGCTCTTGCCACGAAAAAGGCCAGAGAAACAATTTCTGTCATCATTGACTGAAATATTGACTGACTGCCAATAAAGTTGGCACTCACTTGTATAACTTTTGCACGTGTTAAGAGAGAAGGAAGAAGAGATTACTTTACCTTTTACCTCATGTATCAGTGCCCTGCTCTTGCCATAAAGAGCTGAATGACCAATTTCTGCCATCATTAACTGAACTCTCTTACTGTAATTACTTACTCACTTACTTCACTGGTCATTACAACTCTTCAGTCAGGATTACAACCTAGTTTTTCACATCACTTATGCGACCTGGCCTTTTTCTCATCACTTACGTTGCGTGTGTTCATTTTATCCATGAGCGGCTGAACCTACAGTTTAAAGTCGATTCCGAACGACAGATTTGTTTGTGAAACTTTTCATGTCATTTTTTATTTACTGTCAGAGTTTTTGCCAGAAAACTGTTGAGAGGAAGATGTCGAAGAAATTATTTTTTCATTTTTCGTATAGGTTGAGATGTCTAAGCTAGCGTTTGAACGTCGTTGTTACGTCTAATAAGCCAGCACACTACCGACTACACTATGGCGAATCTAGCTCTTTCTTTCATAAGAAATATTTATTCTGAAGTGGAGTTGGCTTCCTTTACGGAAATTTGATATTTGAGTTGAAGGTATCACAATAGCCTCAAAGCTAGGCTTAAGTGTACCTTGACCTTCAAAGAAGGGGCCGCCACCCTAACTAAACTAATTATAAAATGTCCAATTTAAACAAAACCTTGAAATATTTGGCGAATTGGACAAAAGCCTTCGTTTGAGCAGAGAACTCACGACTTTAGACCGGCATGGTTTAATGGCTAGTTTCTATAAGCTGTTAGCTAAGCATTAATATCATCGGCAATAAAATGGATTTCATGTCACGCAATACTGTATGCCTTCTCACATTTAGTTGATTGTCAAGCTAATGCCTCAAAGGCATTACCAGAGAAAACTTGGTCGAAGACTGGTGGTGATCTGCTTGAAAATCTCAACAACAAAGGAATCATTGCTTGCTATCCCTAGCTGTGATTAGCTGAGAAAGAGTGAGCTTTTAACGTAAGACCATATGAACAATGATTCTCAAAATAATTGTTTTATACTAAAAAAAAAAAAAATTCCTTCTCCAACTGACTTTAAAAATGTCGCTGGGTTATCGATATTTTAATTCTATTTACTGACATTTGTTTCATTGTTTACCGATTTGTTTGCTCATCATTAATAATTTTACAAGTTTTTTATCACATTTTACAACGTATTTATTGTACACAAATCTACATACATACAGTGTAATCAATAATAATATCTACAATTGGGCAGTTCACACAAGCCGTTGTATCGTTGTATTGAGTGTATTGTTGGACGATTATACAACAGTGTATGATTGTTGTTGATAATTTTCATGTAAAAATCCGATACACTTATACACATTTTTTTCATATGTTTTTAAAAGTTGTATTGGTTTCGTGCTATCAAATTGTTTGAATGCCAAAAAAATACATTTGGAATACGAAATACACAATACAGCATAGCATTGAGAGTTCACAAGCAACTAAGGGTATTCAATACAACATACACGATACAAAGTCGTGTGAATTGCCCAAATAATAAGTAACACAATACACAAGCACAAGGATTTATGTGCGACTGTTTAAGTAAGAAGTGAATGAGGGGAGGGAAACTAGCTCATGGAATATTTATGAATTTTTCCAATTCCTTTTGTGTTTTGTCCGTTGCTTGATTTGCATTGTTTTGTTTGGGGAGAACCTTTTAAGGAGAAAATTCAAAAGTCTATGGAAATTCAATTCTATTGTTCCTCTTGGCTGTTCTTGGTCATGGTATGTCGATGTATACATAAGTATGTGTATGTTTGTGTGTGTGTCTCTGTGACTTTTAAGGGTATGGAATATGTGCTCTGGTATGTTAGCATTTCCTAGGAATTTCTTTTGTTTTAAAATGGCAGGTACATACCATATTTGTGTTTGTATGTATATATGTTTGTTGTGTTTTCATTTTATTAATAATATGGGTAAATATTTGTCAACCTAATTAATAATTATGTTTTACATACACAAACATAGACGCAAAATACACACACCAATACACACACACACACATATAGACATTATCCTGTTGAACAAAACCACCGTCAGTAAATTTATTATTTGAAGTAATTTAAATAGACGGTTGCCGTTCGTCTGTTCATTTGTTCATTTGTTTGTATGTCTGACAAATTAAATTAATTTTCTAGTCTAACAAAATTTGCTTTTATTTAATGAAAATGAAATGAAGGCGTAGTTGAACAAAGGATTCATACCGAACAAGGTGATTTAAATATTTAATGAGCCGCCGTCTCTTGAAGGCAATTCACTTTAAATTAATTAAGTCCCGCTTACCCCCATAGCTTATGAAGATATTTAGAATTTTCCTTAGAGAGCTGGCGTATTGAAATCACTGTAGTCTAGTGGGTAGTGTGTTGGTTTATTTGACGTGTGGCCACCGATCAAACGCCAGGTCAGATATCTTCAACAAAATGAAAATATGAAAATATATTTCTTCGGCGACTTCCTGTCAGTAGATTTCTGGCAAAACCTCTGAGAGCAAATAAAAATTGCCATAAAAAGTTTCTCAAAAATTTGTCGTTCGGAATCGTCTTTAAACTGTAAGTGCCGCCTTTAATGAATAAAATTAACAGACACGATATGAATGGTGGGATAAACTAGGTTGTAGTCATGACTAAAGGATTTAAATTAACAATTAAGTTAAGTTTCCAATCAAACTGGTTGTATTGCGTAAATTGTGGTTTGAATATTGCCTTAATGTGTTTCAAAATGTGTTGGTTAGCTCCATAAAATGTAATCCAGGCACGTTATATCCCAAAAACGAAGACCCAGTGAACAGGACCACTTCTGTCATCAAATTTATCTTTCAAAAAATCAATAGATAAGGCCGATAGAAGCAAAATAAAACTTCAATCAGCGCAACTGCATCTTCGAATGAAACAACGACTCATTATGCTGTCTGCCACGTAATACGCTCCAAACAATCAGTTATGTTGGATGTAAGAGTGCCAAATGGGACAATTTTGCTTAGCGTGCTGGCGATTGAGTCATCACCAAAGCCGAATGAAGTAAAAATAAGACACAAACGTTGGCTATTTTGATTCCAAATCCTGTACAAGCTGTATTGCTTAGGAACTTTTTTGAAGGACAAAGGGCAACAAATTGAGAATGACAACAGTTTGACATTTTGCTTCAAAACTTTGCTCTACAGCAGCATGTTATCTTCGGTAGCCACATATCTTTGCCTTGTTGATGATTGTTAATCGGGATGTGTAACTCATTAGATCGATTATGTTGCGCGTAAAATGGACGAAGTGTGGTAAGAACTTCGAGAACAGATTTGTTTTCACAAACTTCAGTTTGCACAAGTGCAGAACTAGTATTAGCAGGAATAAAACATACAAAAACTAGTTGACGGTGTGATCGAATTATAACGGATATTCAATATTGGTTGCAGGCAAATCATAGAACCGTAAATTATTACTTCACTCAAGCTAAAGCGGTACTTACATAGGTACTCAATTAGTCAGGTACCCTTTAGTCAGTATCACAACCCAATTTAGCACACCACCAATGTTGTGTGTGACAATTTATCCGTATGCGGCGGGACCTACAGTTTAAAGTCGATTCCGAAGACAAATTATTTGTAAAGCTTTTAATGGGAATTTATTTACTCTTCAGAGTTTTTGCCAGAAGAATTGGGAAAAGTCGCCGAAGAAAGGATTTTTTATACTTCGCTTTGGTACCAATGTCTGATCTAGGGGTTTAAAGCCGGACTAGCATATAATAAACCAACATTAGGCCGTTGAATGTAAATGCAATGAAATACTATGTGAACTTCGTGGATAAATTAAATTTTTCACCGTGAATTTGAACAATTTGAAAGCGTTGTACTGATATGATATTATATTAGTAGGTAGGGTGTTGGATTATTAGACGTAAGGCCATGGTTCAATCCCCAGGTCAGGCATCAAAACGAAATATGAAAAAAAATTATTTCTTCGGCGTCTGCCTCTCAGCAGATTTCTGGCAAAAACTCTGAGTGAAAATGAAATTGCCATGAAATGTTTCTCAAAAATCTATCGTTCGGAGTCAACTTTAAACTGTAGGCCTAGGCACTTACTATATGCGCAATTTCGTGCCAAGTGACCCAATTTTTAAAATCGATGTCTTTCGATTTGGATGAAACGTTAGTACTATTTTATAGTAGGCCAGACACAAATTTTCAGCTTTATCAGTCAAGAACTGCCGGAGTTAGAGGGGGTCAAAGTTTGACATTTTGGTCAAACAGGGTTTTTTAAAATGTGTGTAACTTTTCACCTATTGGTCCTAGCAAAAATTTTCCAAAAAGTATTTTTTTAATTTTGAAAAATTTTTTTTTTTATTTTTTTTTTTTTTTAATTAATTTTTTTTAAATTTTTTTTTCAATTTGGGCCTTTTTTTTTTTTTGCTTAAAAGAAAGCTTATAAAATTTCCTTTAAGGCCTTCATAATCGCTTAATGGGATGCGAGTGGGATGTCTATCAAAAAAATTATTTTTTAACTCAAGAATAAGAATAAGCTTAGTTCTTTTCCTTTAAGAGCTTTGTGGTCACTTAATCCTGACTGAAGTGTTGTAATGATCATTTATGTATGTATGTATGTACCGATATTAATTGATTGACATAGTAATATTACCTGCAATTACTGGCAAATTGAATAATTTTTCCTTTTTAAATTTTCCTTAATGAAAGCTATTTCCTACATTTAAATCCTTTTTAATTAAACTTTAAATTAATCACACGGATATAGGGAAGCTGTGTGACCTAATTATTGCTTTAGTGATGCTTGTCTAACTTCAGTTGCCCTATTCTGTAACTGACAACTGAATTGTTGATTCTTAACCAATGAAAACAAGCAAGCAACTGTCATTATTTCCACAGAATTCTATAGAATTGCCATAAGGTGTTATGTTTCCTTGGCAAAGGCAACCAACGCTGATTGAATCTACAACAGAAATACAACATCATTATGAAATTGACATAAAAAATTTCAACACACAATGAGTGAGCAGACGTATTTTTTTCTTGTGTTGGGGTTTTGTGAAAGTAGAAAAACTCCCTTTCAAACAGCTTTACAGAGAGAGAGATAAAGGAATGGTTTTTTGTTGTTGTGTTGTTGAATTAAAAAAATAGGAGCTCTTTTCACTTTTTAATTTATTGAAGGAAATCTATTGAATAAGTGACTGGCTTCTAGCAGTCTAACATGGTTATTTATTTTATAATTTGCTGTCTATAAGGTACCCTACACTGTCATAGGTAGCAGAGTCACTTTCTTCTTCAAATTAAGTCCAAGTAAGCATAGTCTTATATGCTCTAAAAGGGCATCAAACAGTCTACCTTGATATTAAGTCCACAGTCTGTATCCATTATCTCCATTCATTCCCATTTGATGAGATAAAATTTAAAAGGAAAACATTTTCTCTATTTTATTTTTTAATTCATAGAATCTGATTATTTTTAAGTTGTTGTACAATAGTTTTCTAAGCTTCAAACAGAGAATGGAAAACTAGATCAACACAACAACTATACGGACAATAATACATCATCATCACTCTCTCATAAAGCGTAAGAGACGGATACCTACAACCATATGTACGTACAAGTTTGTGTACATGTGTATGTGTGTGTGAATATATTATTTATTATATTATACACACATACATAGAAGGAAATAATACTGTTTGTTTATAGGTTTATATTGTATTTGTTTCTTTACAGTTATATCACTACTATTATCTCTACTCTCTACCCCTCATTTCCATTTTTTTTCCTTTTTCTTTTGTTGCGAAAGCATTGTAAGCACTATTTCTAGTGGATGTAGCCATGATGGCCAGATTTTCATAATTTTAATGATTTGACATGCAAAATATTGTTTGAAAAGGATTTGATGATTTCCAATCCAAGTTTGAAAACTTTTAGTAACTGCGACTTTAAGCCAAACTTTTGTTTTAAGTGAACTCGCGCTGCAAACTTCTGATCCTAAAATCAAGTATCATGAAAGCAATACATACTAGCATGATGTTGTCGCCGTAGTCTAGTAGGTAGTGTGTTGACTTATCATAATAAACTGAGGTGGCTAGATTCTAACTGTATGTAGCCATCTGTCTTCTGTGTACTATCTTGAGTTAACAATACATGCCAGCCTGTCGACAGAGATTGAGGAGGCCGGAGTAATTTCGTTAGGCAGGCAACGAGAGTTTCAAATTCATTGTGCCGAATGATATCAAATATAGAAGGACTATTATACTGACAAGTATAACCAACTTATTGTTACTTCATGCTTTTCCAGCACAAATACCTGAGAAACACATACATACATACTGTTACGTTTTTATCTTTATAAAAAACGTTTAAATATGAGTTCGTTAATTGCAAACAAAGTAAAAACAAATATGTGTTTAATTTCAGTTAAACTCTTTATTGTCCGCACTATCTTATGTGCCACTGTTCGAACTTGTACCACGTATATAACAATAACTACAACAATAATCTGTTTATTCGTTATTTTTATCACACAACTATTTGCTATTCTGCTCACAACGGCGATCTTCAAACCACGACTGTTTTGTTCACACGCAACTATACACAAGGCTGACTGAATAATTACTGACTCGTTGCCTGCTTTGTCTTGCCCTTTTATATACGCAAGAGATCAGTCTGATGAAAGTTCTTAAAGTGGAACGTTCAGGGTTTCGCCTTCTCGAGAATTCTTTTGCGACTACATTGTTTGTTGTTGCGTTTGCTTACTTGTCTATCCCTTTTTCTCTCATATGTGCTTGTTGTTGTTGGTTTACTTGTAAAAAGTTCAATGTATTTGTGTGTAGCTTTTGTTTATCGTTAACGTTAAATGATATTAGGTCGTTTCCATAGAAGAGGTCGTATTTAATAGAAGAGGGATTAATAGAAGAGGCGAAGAGTGAGTTATAAATTATCTCAGTTCCTAACGAGATATCTATATTACTGCATGCATATCAGCTCACAAATATGTCCTTAATAACCTATTAAAAGCGAAACTTCAGACTTTGAACGGAGTGAAATTATTTCAGACCCGGTAAAAAGATTCCGAATAATATATAGAGAATTGACTTGTAGGTGTGAAATTCAGAGTATTGTCTTGAAATAAAGGAAGGAAATCTTCCACAATGTCTAGCCTGTAGCCAATAATTTATTTTACAAGTCCAGACGTATACTTCAATGGTATCTACATATTATAGTCATTGTGGTTGATTAACTTTTCAATTTATATAAAATCTCTAGAAACACTTGAATCGCTATATCAGTTGTCAGGACTTTAACAAAAATCGAAGATATCTTCTTTAAAAAAACCTGCAATTTTTTAAGTTTATATTGCTGTTTCATTTTTAAACTGAATTATCCATACAAATTAGAACATAGCCACATAGAGGTATTACTTGCTCCTGGGAATGCTTATATTTTCACAAAATTTAAAAAAACAACAACAATCTCTATGAATTGAAGTCGCTTCAGTCTACTAGGTAGGGTGTTGGCTTATTAGACGACAGTTCAAGTAGCTCAATTATCAGATATCATGAGCAAAACGAAATTTTTCTTTCGGTGACTTCCACTCAGCAGTCTCCTGCCAAAAACTCGAAGAGCAAAATGATATTGCCATGAAAATTTTCTCAAATCTATCGTCCAAAATCGACATTAAACTGTACGTCTCGCCAGTTATGGATAAACACACTCAACGTTGGTGGTGTGAGAAGCTAGTTCGTAATTCTGACTAAAGAATTAAAGTGACAAATTAAGCAAAGTAAGAACTTAAGTGCAAATCAGGATTTCACTCATAAAAGTTTTAAAAATAATTGTAAGTGAACTTGGCAAGAAATTCTAATTAAAACTCTTTGGTGAACAGTTCATTGTAGACGATAACTTGCCAATACCTGCTTGTTCTCGAAAAACTGTTACCATAGAAGGGGATTGATTACATTATTTCGGGCTGCATTTAGATTTAAACGTTTCTGCTACGCTTCTAAGCTTATGATAAAGCTGCGTAAACAATTTATTTTAAAAGGAAAATTCAATCAAGAAATTGGTAGCAAAATTGTATCCTTTTTTAGTCTATTTAGCATTGCTGTTACCCCTTCCATTACACTAAAATGATTACAGACTGTGTTACAATTATTTTCTACCAAGTTTGACGGTTTCTAACCATAATTAATCTGGCAGCTATGGTTGCTCACATGGCAGTACAATAAGCTTTTATTTTATTATTACATTCTGTCTCTTTATTTTTAACATGTACATACATACCTTATATGTATGTATGAGTTACGCTTGCGGGTGTGCTTGTATGTGTATTTTTTCCTCATGTAATTATTTTAATTAGAACGCTTGTTCCTTCCACATATTTCTCTTTAAATTTATTTGTATTTTATTTATTTTTTATTTTACTTTTTATTTATACTTTCTATGTTTAGCATTTATTTTGTATAAATTTTTACTTGTTAACTTTTTATTTTCATTTTTAATTTCAATTTTTCTTTTAATTTTTTTCCAACAAAAATTTGTTTCTTCCTTCCAACAGTTGGCTGGCTGTTGTGCTTTGATTTTGCACTGTAGACCCTAAAGCAAAAGCAAAAAAAAAAAACAAAACTTAAATAAAGAACAGGATGTGAAATAAAAAAATAGAAAAAAAAATTTTGAAATCTAAGTTAAAAGTTTCTGACATTTTTCATGAATATTTAAAAAAGAGAAAGAAATTTTTAAAAATTTAATTTTCAAATGTAATGTTTACTCAAGGAAAATATTGTTGCTACAAAAAGTTATGAACTGTAAATGAATCTGATTTTTTAATGAAAACAAAAACTGTTTCAAAAAAAATGGAAATTTTTTAAAATAAATTCAACAATAAATTAAAGTTTTGAAAATTATTTAATGGAAATTGACAGAATCTTAGTAAGTGTTAGACACTAATTTTGGGATTCGGGCTCAAAACATATTACAACTCTCGTAGGAAAGTGATTATAGGCGTATAAATGTTCACAAATGCTTTTGTGGACTTTTAAGTATCATAGCGCAATGATATAAAGATCTCTTGTTTAGCTCTGAGTCTATCTTGCTTTAAAACTCTTTAACAAATCTTTATGGTTCCGATCTCTGAACTATGCCAGTTCTCTAATTGTATATTTTATATTCGAATTTATTTTTGTTCAACACCCGACACTCTCTGAACTACTCTATGCTTTTAAAAATAAATTAAGCACTCCTTTTGATTCTATCCTTAAAGTTACGCGGTTTATAGGAGATTTAAACTTTCTAGCGTGAAATGAAATGTATAAGACCGAAGCTGGACCAACTTTTTAACTTACAGATCGGATTGTGAGGATCTAACATAACGAATATGGAAACGGTGTACCATTGTTTAACATTAAAACAAAAGCTACACAAACAAATACAACGAACGCAACAACAAGCAATGTAAACAAAATACACAAACAACAATGAAATCGCGATAGAGTTCTCCAGAAAGCGAAAACACGAACATTTTACTTCAAGAATTTTCGTCAGACTGCTTACGTGAGCATATAAAAAGGCAAGACAAAGCAAGCAACGAGCAGCAAGAATTCAGTCAGCCTTGTGTAAAGTCGCGTTGCGTGTGAAGAAAACAGTCGTGGTTTGAAGATTGCCGTTGAAAAGATCTACGTTGTAATCAAAGAAGAATAGCGAACTAAAGAAATTGTTGTTGTATCGTCAAGATGTATACGGTGGCACACAAAAGTAGTGCGAACAATAAAGAATTTATCTAAAACTAAACACAAATTTATTTTTATTTTGTTTGCAATCAACGAACTCATATTTTAAACGTTTTTAAAAAGGTAGAAACGTAACAATAATATGGGGCATGGTTATGTAGGTCGCTTATTAAATACAGCATGTAAACTAAACGATGGCTATGGCATGTTAGACAAAATGTGACACAGGGGATTGAAGTCATTATTGCGTTCGCCCTGAATAAACCAATGTTGTTACCACTCATAGAACCTTTAGAAGTATAATTTTATAAGAACGCTGAGTAAAGCACAAAAATATAGCCGGCGAAAGCTCTAAGAGTAATTAATTGCTTCAATATATGTTCTCAAATCTATCATTTGGATTTTACCATTCATGACTAGCTCTTACGACAATGGTTGTGAATGAAACTAGGCTGTGATACTGACCAAGGGGTAGTAATGGCTAATGCACGTGTGTAGTTATGCACATAGTAATGCTGGTTTTAATATTTAAGGAAAGTGTATTAGATTTGACAGGTGAAAAATGACGACTGAAAAGGATACTGATCCCTGCAAATTATCGAATCTCTAACACCCTTCTCGTGGTAGGAGAATATAATGAGGAACTACTGATTGGAATGACATAAAGCATCTGCATCATCTTATTCTGTTCCTGAGTTTATTTTCTTTGCCTTATTGATTTTCGTATTATTAAACTATTTTCAGGTATATAGGTGATTGATTTCTAGTATGACAAGGTTGCCAGCCTTCAAAATATTGTTGGGTTCTTGTAGTGGTGAGTGCTCATTGTGTTTTACTATTTCCTTAGAGTTGTTGGGTTCTGATTTGTTGATCAGAGCTTTCCAAGCAAGCAGAAAATTTGTAAAATGTGTTACATGCTAGAAGAATTAGATTGTCATCTTAAGAAAATATATTCGATACTTAGCCTTCTCAATAGGTTACCTGACCATTCTAAAAATTTGTTGATATTTTTCTCTCCGGGAATGAGTAGGCTTATATTTTTTAATAATTTTTCAAATTCGAAAAGCGTAAGATGTGTGTCTCTGTAGACGAACGTTATAAGTATGACATCATGCCACCTCATTATTATTGGAATTATTTCTGGGTGCTGAATTCTCACGTGTCAGTTGGTAATGTATGTATATCTTGGATACCGTGGTCGTTTGCATAAAGCCATTAGAAGAACTAAACGAATTTAGAGTAATGTTTGTTTAGATTTCTTCGACCATTATTGTCAGATAATTGCCAAATGTGGCAGAACAAGATAAATTTGGATCTCTTGGAAACGTGAAGGAATGTTAATATCCTTTATATTGAACTAACAGGTGTACTTAACGAGGAGCCCTCTCTAGAATTGCTAAATGACTAAAGATTTCCTGGTATTTGATAGCATGGGTTAGGACTACTTATTCCAGTATTATGTTTCCGTATTAATTATTGTAGAAGTTGATTTGACAAAGAAAAGAGTAAACTTTGTAAACTTTTTTAATGACATTTCCTGTCTACAGCAACACAAAGGATGACATGTTCGTCTAATTGCTAACGTCAATATTTTGAGAGTTCTGAGGACATTATTTTGTAGTACAATCGGCTGTCCTACAAAACGAGATTTTTTTCGAAAAGGCATGTGCAGTATATGTTGGTGACAGAGATTCAAGGGCGGATCTTTTAAGGGAGGCCTTTAAATATTTCCTAAAATGCTTTTAAATAATTTTTATAAAAAATAATTTTAATAATGAAGCCTTACTAACTTTTATTTCTTCTTTCAATTTCAGGTAAGTGATGAATACGAAAATTTGTTGCATGTAACAGGTATGTGTTTAAAATTTTGATAAATTTGGTCGAAATAGTAAACAGAAGTTATGGATAGTTTAACAGAAAACGTTATTCTTTACAGGCAAATGAAATTTTGACTATTTTGTAATACAGATGTCTGTCGTAATAAGGAAATATCGAAATTCTTGAAAAATTTTATACAAAACAGAATTATTTTTCGAGATACTTTTTACCTACTTGGTGTCTATGAACAGAATACAATATTCCATAGTTTACTGTGTTATAACGCTTCGATTATAGGCCTTATCTGCGCGTCTTCCATATGCCAAGAGTGTATTTTACGTTATAACACCCCAAGTGTATTAACGCTTTACATATGTGTATGCTGACACGAATAAATTATTTTCTAAAATAGAAAAATATGTTTACACGACTTACAACGCTTTTAATATCGCACTTTAAAAAGCAAAAAAAACCGAGAACACAAGCCATTTAATTAAATACTTTTTAAATGCTTTAAATGTTTAAAATTGCTTTAATACCCAAAGCACTTTTCGTAACTCTAAATGAAATAGAAAAAGTTATTGACATTTCCACTAAACAAAAAGGACGAAAAGAAAAGAAAAGAAGAGAAAAATTAAAAAAGCAAATCCAATTACAAACTTACACAACCCATTTTAATTTCTTTTACCATTTCATAGTGCTTCCTTACATTACTCCTCTCTCTGCTGTATACAATTTATTAACCCTCTACACTGCCATCCTATTAATGCACGCACATCATCCTTCAAACACACACACACACACGCGTAATGAGCCACTGAGTTCCATTCACTTCTTTACAATATTTCGCAAAGAATAACGGAAAGGGAAAATTTTTCTATGAAAGAAAAAGAAAAAATGAACGGAAAAAGAAAATAATTCCCAAAAGATAACAGAAGGAAATAAAATAAATGGAAGAGAATAGAATAGAATATAATAGAATAGAATGGCAAGAAATGCGAGAGTAAAGAGAGCGAGAGAGAGAGAGGGAGAGAAAAAGGCAAAATTAAATTATAACAATTCCCTGAGCTAAATTCAAAGTTTCTTTCTCCTACATTATCGACATTTTTTTTTTTTACTTAAATTTCGTATTTTTTCTTCCAACATTTCAAGTTTTTTTTGTTATTGAAGAAAAAATGTAAAGAAAAAGCGTTTATTTTTATTAGTATGCGTGTCATACACAGATGTAAGAGGGAAATAAACATGTTTTCTGTCTACGCACACACCCATACAGCCATAAATTGTTAGCGTAGATCCTTAAACACAATTCGCCTTTTCTTTCTCTTACAAATACTTACAAACTGGAATACTCCTACAACAATACAACACAACAATAAAACATTCGGATTTAGTTTTTGGTGAGAAAAAGAAAAGAAACAAAAAAAACAAAAAAACAAAAAAACGAAAATAAAAATACAAGAGATGTTGTCTTCAGACAACGAGAAAAAAAAATTCGGTTAGAAGAAGTATATGTATAGTGATGGCAGTAACAGGACAGAAAAGCGTTGCGAAAATTCTTCAACCTAAAATTGGAAAAACTTATCTCCCTATAACCGTATACATTTTTCTTAGTGATATTCAATAGCCTCTATCCTTAGTTTATAGTAAGCAGTGTCTGTCGAAAATAACCCTCAACTGTAGACTCTACCTATTCATTGATAGCAAATATTTTACCGCCAACATACATATTGTTACGAAAATGGAAAAATCTAGATACTTGTGTTATGCTTTTACATCGTTTAACATTAAAAACAAAAATTACAAAAACAAAACAAATGAACTTTTTTATGAATTATCGCACGGCGTAAAATAACAACAAACGCCATCATAAAAAAATTATAAAAAAGTTTACATTAATATACCAACAAACAGCAGCATAAAAAAATGATAAACAAGTAAACAAAAATGCAACAACAAACACTACAAGAATAAATATAAACAAAATACACAAACAACAATAATGAAACCACGATATTTACATTTATAGAGATCTCGAGAAGGCGAAATCACGAACATTCGCCTTCATTCGAGAACACGAACCTTCTACTTCCAGAACGTTCGTTGTACTGTTTGTGTTGGACTATAAAAGGGCAAAACAAAGCAGACGACTAGTCAGTAAGAATTCAGTCTGCATTGTGTGAAGTTGTGTGTGAAGAAAACAGTCGTGGTTTGAATGATCGCAGTTGTAAAGATCGACCGAACAGTTGTTAGTGTTTATGCAAGCAGAAGTGTAAGAAGAATAGCGAATAGTTGTGTGATAAGAATAACGAATAAAAAGTTATTGTTATAAAAGTTGGAAACAGTGGCACATAAGATAGTGCGGACAAAAAAGAGTTTAATTCAAATTACACATATGTATTTGTTTTTACTTTGTTTGTAATTAACGAACTCATATTTAAACGTAACAATATTATTTAAAAGTACAAAATATGAATATGAATTTTAGTTCATTAATTTTGGCCATCGCAGTACGATCTTGTTGATGCATCATTTTCTTTTACGCTAAATGCCTTCTTTTCCTTAATATCAGCGCTTAACAGCTGAAATGAAAGGATCGTTTATCACAGTTCAGAATTTGCGTGTTCACGGCTCTTGCATGGTACCAATTCGAGGCAAAATTGCATTTTAATGCAGTAATACGTCGACAAATCCATTTACTTACGAACAGCTTCATTATCTTAAAATTTTCGTAGAATAGGATGGCTCCACAATTTTCAGTTAAAGTGCTTGACTATATATCCAATCATATGAATCAACATTTCATAACAGTTTTCAAATTAAAAAAGTAATCTCTTTAAATACTTCCCCAAATATCTCAATCAGGCAGCTTTGTGTCTATTCACCATTTGGGAAGAATAATATTCTCTAAAGAAAGAGGGAGACACAATGAGCAAAGTTTCTAATTTACTTTGAGCATTACGAAATGGCAACCCTATTACCCAAGAAAGTTTGTTAGCGATACTCAAGGAAAGTAAATAAATAAAGAATATGGTAAAGGCCCTTTTGTATCAGTCCGTATTCGCTGAAGGAACATTCTTTAATTCGGCGATCTTACAGTAATGAAGAGTGTAGTCTGTCTATCTAGTATTAATACTGGGTGGACCTGAAACCTTTCAACGGAACGATTTTAATTACAAATTTACTCGAATTACTTTATTGTATGTAATAGGTAAAGAGCAGCGAAAGGGCCACCCTCATATATTAACAGTGTGAATGAACAAGAGATCAGTCTTTTATAGATATATTCCGTGAGCACATGCTACAATCTACCTGCTTCCTCGTTCGATATTGAATTCCTCGATCAGATCCATTATAATCCTTCTTCTCCTGGTACATCCGTAGTCAGGTTGTGTTGTTTAGAGATCTGTCAGGATGGATCTAAGTAATGAATGGGAGTGGTGCCTAGAGATATCTACTTACATACATAGATACATGATTGGCCATTACAACCCTTCAGTCAGGATTACGACCTAGCTTCTCACACCACTTATGTTGTGTGTGTTAATTTTATACAAGAGTGGCGGGACCTACAGTTTAAAGTCGACTCCGAAGGACAGTTTTTTGAGAAGCTTTTCATGGCAAATTTATTTACTCTCAGAGTTTTTTTTTTATGAAACCAGCACTCAGGGGATGGCCCCTACTCATGCAGTGCATTGTGCAGGTTTTTTAGGTAAGGTGGAAAGGGGGAAGATGCGAACGGCAAGGAAACGAGTTGCTGCTAGGTGACTATAAAATGGCCAGTACTATACCTTCACCATTAGACAGTCTACAGGCAATCGTCCCCAAGAAGCCCGCAGTTTCTCACACCACTTATGTTGTGTGTGTTAATTTTATACATAAGTGGCGGGACCTACAGTTTAAAGTCGACTCCGAACGACAGATTTTTTGAGAAACTGAGAAGAAATCGCCGAAAAAATAGTTTTTGTATTTTTTTTATTTTTTGATGACTGGCCTGCGACTCGAACACTGGCTTTTACGTCGAATAAGCCAGCACACTACCTACTAGACCACGGCGACTCTCAGAGTTTTTTCCAGAAATCTGCTGAGAGGAAGTCGCCAAAGAAATATTTTCATATTTTCGTTTTGATGTCTGACCTGGACAGAGACCTAGAGATATCTACAGTGTCCTTTATTAAGTATCACTGAGTATATGGTACAAATATTCGTAACTACAGGCGACTTTGAAGGATTTGAATAGAGTTTATAACATATGACTAAAAGTTTTAGGAAATATATAAAAGACATGTTGAGCTATGGTATTTTGAACTTTGTGTAGATACTTTGGCTTGCAGAAGTTGAAGTAATATTGCATCCGATGGGATAGCAAGCGATCATATGATTGATGTTACACTATTTCCCCTTGAAGTTGCGAATAATAATTAGAAGTTAATGAACGGTGATTTTGAAGACTGTTTGCGCTACAATACGGCAGATCTGAGCCCATTATGTTCACACAACAAATCCTTAACAAAAATTCAGAGTGGCGATATAACGACGGCTTAATGAATTTTTCAAAAGTTGCTCTAATGAGGGAAAAACTTCTTCTGAACTTTCCAACGAAATTATTTCGTCTGGCTTGAATGACAGATAGTCATAGAGGGCAATCTTAAATAAATTGTGTTATTACGACGGTATTAATTACATAAAAATTGTACTTTAAAAACACTTTAATTGCCATCTCTTATATAAGTTTGCTTCAACAATAAAGTTTTCTTTTCTTCTCTAAATTTCGCCAAAAAGAAAGTTTCCAAAAGACACAAGAAATGAACAAAACACCAACGGAAATAGTAAAAAAAAAAGTATAAGAAAATGGAAAGCGGATGTCAAATAGTATAAGTGTTGCAAAATGTACCGCAAAAATAATATTTATTAATAAGAGGAGCTGTTGAAAAAGTTAAAGAAAAACGATTGTTATTACGCGTAAATGAACAACGCTTCTGGCTTTACTTGCCATCCAAACTAAAAGTTCATTTGTTGTCAAAATATTTAAATTTTATTAACAAAATTTTTATTAAATTTTTCAATGTCTTTAAAACATTGTTTTTAAATCCTTGAGCCGTTGTTGTAATCCGTCTTGTCTTTTGTTTCTATTTTTGTTTTTGGTCTGTAAAGTCTAATACTCTTCCGAGAAATTTCACTAAAAATCTATGCTTTTTCTAATGAATACCGTGTGTTAAAAGTAACTTAATACGCCAGGTGTTTCTTTTACTTTCTTTTGCCTTTTGTTGGGTTTTGTTTTGTTATGGTTTTGTTTGGTTTGTTTGAAACCTGGAAGCCAAAAATATCTGATTACATCTGTTGTAGACTTTTTGCTAAACACTTGTAACATTTTAAAATACAGGCAAAACAGCATAACTTTGAAAACATTTGATGTTTCGGTTTTTTTTTTTCTTTTTTTAAACAAATGAAGTAAAAGAATAATTGTTAAGTTTGTGTTGTAAGCTCTACAAATTGGATGGTAAGATTAATTCAACAGAGGGTTACAGAAAGGTAAAGAAAATTTGTTAGAAATCCTCTTGCGAGGTGCAGGTATAAATTATTTAGCTCTCCAATCCTTGTCAGCTTGACGGAGCTATCATTCATTGATGTCAAGGCTATAGCTTCGTTTATAAAACTTGCAGGCTGGTTTTCCAGCGTATGGTAGTCGTATTTTTAATGTGCAGTCCTTACTCTGACCAACTACTTCCATAGTTTGCTAGAACTCGATCAATACTGGGACTGCGTTTACCTGTGGCATCACAACGGGCCGCTATGCGTGCTCAAGTGAGGTTTTGGTATCAAAACTAGCACTCCATCCTATCTACCTAAATAGAATGAAATATTTTTGAAGATATCCTGATCCACCGGAAAATGGCAAAATAATTTATAAGCAAAAATTGAAAGAGTCCAAGATCAAAAAGTGTTTCACGCTTAATTTACTTAACATCCTGCAAACGATTTATATCACAGGTAGAAGATCACTGAAGTCGCCATGGTCTAGTAGGTAGTGTGTTGGCTTATTAGACTGAAGGCCCGAGTTCGAATTCCAGGTCAAACATCAAAACGAAAATATTCCTTGGGCGACTAGCTTCTCACACTACTCATGTTGTGTGTGTTAATTTTATACATGAGTGGCGGGACCTACAGTTTAAAGTCGACTCCGAACGACAAATTTTATTGAGAAGCTTTATATGGCAATTTTAATAACTCTCAGTGTTTTTGCCAGAAATCTGTTGAAAGGAAGTTGCCGAAGAAATATTTTTTCATATTTTCGTTTTAATGTCTGACTTGGGTGGACTTTGAACCGTGGCCTTACGTCTAATAAGCCAACACACTACTTACTAGACTACGGCGACTGTGTGCAGAATTGCTCTTCTAAAATATTCTAAAGAGAAATCATGTCTAAGTCTAGTTCCAAATTTATTGGATTTCTGTGAAAGATTGACTTCCTATGAGTGTTGTAACTAATGAGGTTGTAGGAGATTATGAATGGCATGCATTGGGAATTCTGAAGGAAATTATCTATTTATGTACAGCTGCGTACTTTTAAAGTCAGCCTTATGACTCCTCAGACACGGCTCGTGTCAAAGTCATTACAAGTGTGCTTGAAAATAGCTTGGATCTGAGGGAAATTTGTTGTCTTCCTCTAATGATTCTCTCTAGGCCATAAGGTTTTGCAGATTTCCTTGCATATAAAAATATTGATTCCTCTGTTTTGCTTTGCAAAATAATGCCTTCAAATAGTGTATTCAACAGTTGTTGTTCTAAACAAACGCTGCCTAAACAAAGCCGTCTGTATTAATATTCCTTCAAGCGAAGCAAATAATCTAACCCTGGCCACCAGTACAAATTTCTCATTTTATGCAAATAACACACACATGGTCATGTTCTTCTAATGGATTAGAAATTAGAAATCGAAACAAAAAAGAAAAATAAAATAATGTTGGTCTACATGGTGTTCTTAACCTGGCTCGTAGGCATTTTGGACATGCCATATAATCATCACAAGTCCAACTATGCACATTAAAGCATTGGCTGGTAACGTTGGTTAATGAATGAATGTTTGGCATACAAAAATTTGAAGCAGAAATACGTAGAAGAAAAACCCGAAACTAAAATGCAAATAATTTAAAATTTTATGCCACACACATAGACGGAGATAAATAATAAGCAGCAACAACATATTTACAGATTAATGGTTGTTGCCACTGCAGCAAGTAGCAGCAAATCAGCATTTCAAACATTTAATGCAAAAGCTTATTAATTAACAGGATAGAGAAATATCGTTCGAATATATGTAATTAACTTCAATAGTTTTTCTTCATCCAATTTTTTTTTGCTCCTCTCCATACAAAAGCGTTTATTGAATTCCGTTCGACAAGTGCACATTAGCTTCAATTAGCCGCAGTCCATAACAGTTGATTAAAAAATTATTGGGGGGAAACGGATCTACTTGTTACAGCACGTTTTGTGGCTTTGCAATTGGCAATCATGCAATTTGGAATTATTGCTTCACGATTATTGTTGGCAATTATTGATTGTGTGGCTATTTTTGTTTTCATTTGTATTTTTGTAGAGACTATCAAAAGGAATTCTCAGTGCAGTGAATTTAGGATGAAGGAAAACTATTGAAGAAGTTTCTCTATTTGCCTTAACAGGTGAAAGTGAAAAAAACTTTGCAGACAAATATTTGAATTTTTTTTTTCTATGGAAATAGAAAATTTTTTTATTTTCCAACTTTTTCAAATCATGCCAAACCGCCATACGGTTGAGTGTTTAGTCTTTCCAAGCTCTTCTAATATAGGACTAATTTCAAAGAAACCCAACAAATTTGGGACCTTATTTCGTGAACTTTGACATGATTTCTCTTTATAATATTTTAAAGGAATAATTCTGCACGTACGCCAGTGTAAATACTTTCCAAATTGTTGCTCATATATAGCTTTCAATAGATTTTTCAGTTATAAGGTCCCAACTTAGCAAAAAAAATAACTCAAACTTTTATTAGAATTCCCTTTTTAGCTTATTAGACAAGAACCTGTGGTTTAAATCTCAGCTCAAATATCACGATCAAAACAAAATATGAAAAAAAATTCTGAGAGTAAATAAAATTGCCATTAAAAGATTCTCAAAATTTCTGTCGTTCGGAATTGACTTTCAACAAAAAATATAATTAAAAAATATAATTAAAACACACTACATAAGTGGTGTGAGAAGCTATGCTCTAATCCTGACTGAAGGATTGTAATGACCAAGTATATATGTGTATGTAAATTTGTTTTTGTTATTAGAAAACATCACTATAATACCAATCACTGGCTACCACAATGGAATCAGGATGTTGTTCGGTGTCAGTAAGGATAACTCTCTGCCTAGTATCTAATAAACATCCTAGTGTTTCCTTCTCAGATGCATTAACACCCCAAATATTCCAAATATGTGTTCTGGCGATTATTTTTCCTGACCTCATGATCTACATATTGGGCTTAAAGCGATCCCTTTTCTGGCAAGTGTTCATTGAGTCTACAGTGAACGTTAGAATTACGTTACTATTCTCAGGCAGGTCTGATGCATAAGTCAAATCCCTTGCTATTGTTAATTACCTCGATATAAGGTAGGTTGTGTCAAATCAGTTTAACTAGAGAAGACGTTTCTATTGTTTCTACCTTTCTTTTCGTTGTGTGAACCCTTCCAGGCTTCTCCTCATACTCCACAGAAAGATTATGATCTTATTAGCGGCGTGGAGGCTGCTGTCTTGGCAGGCTCATCTAACTTTTCATTGCCGTGAAGTACCACATAATCTGGAATCCAGAATCCCGATACTATTCTCAAATTCCGATACTATTCTCAAACCAAAGTCTTACGAGTCAAGTGCTCGGATGACGGTTTAACTGTTTTATTGCTATTTCCCGTCCTATCTGAGTTGAATAGAGCACATTTTTCCATAGATATACTTTCGCTTGGAAGATAGCAATGAACTTTCCCATAAGTTCCTGGTATTTCACTCTGAGACCTACTCCCACTCCTGTGCCTTTATCTGTTGTTGACCTACACACATACAACAGAATGGTTCCTGCCTTAAAAAAGTATTTTTCCGCCAAATTCATTTTTACTTCATTCTCTCTTACTGCTCTAATTCGTTTCGAAGCATTTTCCAACATTTTAGAGTTCCATCCAGGGGAAAGTTCAGGGGGAAGGTGTAAGCTGCTGGATTTGTCAGCTCACAATGCTCCCTGATGATAAAAGTATCAGACTTTTCCCTCTCCTATTCCTACAGTTTAAAATCAACTCTGAATGAGAGGTTTTTCAGAAACTTCTCATAGCAATTTTATTTTACATTCAAAGTTTTTGCCAGAAGACTGCTGAGAGGATCTCACCGAAGAAATATTTTTTCATTTTTCATTTTGTTCAAGATGTCTGAGCCATAGGTATCATAACACACAACATAAGTGCTGTGAGAAGACAGGTCGTAATCCTGACTGAAGGGCTATGCATCTATGTATGTATACATACAATTCAAACATTTTTCTGAAATCCAGGTGCAAACTATTATGACAAGCTTTGTCCACCTTGAACTGCTCTCCGTGTGAACCACAGATCAGCAATGAATCGGTTTTTCGCTACTGATGAAATTTTGAATATTAGTAAGTCAACAATATTGAAATTTAACTATGTATGTACTCCGATTCATTCGTACTCACTACAACCGTTGATTTATAAGTACATGTTGCAATGAGTATGCGTACAACGTTGACATCAAACTCATACCATTCGAAATATGTTTGATTCATAGGACTACTCATTTAGATTCATAACTTTAGAAAAATACTTATAAATGATTCGAGTGACTCGAATCATTCAACAAAATTTACACTCTTAGTTGTGTTTGCATTTACAACAACAGAAAAAGACATGTAAGCAAAAAAGACAGAGCAGTAAGCAGAGTAAACACACAACATTTTAGTGAGTATTTTAATGTTCGTACGCGGATCATACTTATTTTGTGATTCTTGTAAATGTTGAGTTATGGAGAGTTGAAATCAACAACATCATACGTGTTGTTAAGTATAAAAATGGTGAGTACTTCAAACTTTAAATATGAGTAGAGGTTCCATGATATTAAAATAAGTATGAATGCGTATAAGCAACAGAAATCATGAGTAGGATTCAATTCTACTCGACTTTTTGAATACTCATTGCTGATCTTTGGTGTTAACCTTCCATTACAGATTCTACCATCTTACGACCTTGTATAATCAAACACCTGTATAAACATGATTAATAACACTGAGAACAAAACATAAGAATATTGAAAAGATTGAAGAAATCGTCCTCCTTAGGAGAAGGACAGCATACAAAAAGTAGTTGAAAAATGTGTTCAAATCAAAATTTTTCTTCTAAATCTGCAATCAAATGAGAAGAATTGATTTTAAAATCATTCTAACATACTCCCTACACAATTCACAATCTTTCGAATAAATTTTTCTTTACAATTAAATTTATTTTTCCCTGCCATAGAATGTGTCTTTAAATCAGCATCGAATTTAAAATGTTTACAAATGCTATTGACCTGCACAATTTAAAGCCCTTCGCTCGACAACAACAACAACAACAAATATAAATGGAATTAAATTAAGGTTTTAAATATCTTAAATTATAAATTAGTTGAAGCATTATTAGTTATGAATATTTGAATAATAATTTGCAAATAAATATTTGACGTTAAAACAAAATTGAAAAACAAAAGCAAAAAAAGAGAACTTTAAATGCATTTCAAGTATTTGCATTTATGATTACACAATTACAAATTACAATTACAAATTGTGTGTGTGATTAAAGACAAACTGAAATTTAATTAAAACGCTTGACGAACAAACAAAACAAAACGAAAAAAAAACCCTTGATTTGCATTAAAATTTAAATTCAAATGAAATTATATTTAAGCCTGTAAAACAAACATATTCTCACACAAGCAAATAGCACTAGCACTTAAATGTTGCTTAATGTGAAAGCTTTAAACATTTTTTGTTGCTGTCGGTGTTGCATAAAATCTTATTAATATTAATTAAGATTTTCACCTGCCTTAATCAATAAACTCTTTGGCCGACCACTTGAAAAACATTTTAATTCCATTCCATTATAAATGCAATGCAATGCCGTTCAATGCCATTCAATTCCAATTCAATTCAATTTATCAATTTAAAATTCACTTCAATGCGAGTCCAACTCGAACCCAAGCATAACAGTAGCCGTACAATGTCTTGGTTTGAGGGGTCTACCTCTCTTATCTTATGTTGAACGAACAGAGTGTACCTGGCCGTTTTAAATGCAACACAAAATAAACAATATTTCAACATGTGTATGCAACAGTGCTTAATCACTAGAGCAATACACAAAAATACGAAAGAAAAAAATGTTTATGCTTTTTAATCGGCTTAAATGCCAAACATGGTCAAAACACCCAAAAGATATAAAGGAAATCGAAAAAATATATCGAAAAGAGAGAAAAAAAAAATCGAAAAACAAGTGCAAATGTACTGTGAACTACATTTGTGGATATGTATTTTGGAAAGAGAGCAGCAAAATAACCACTTCAACTGTCATATAAAATAAATTCAATTGCAATAATAACAACAATGACAGGACATAATAATAATATTAATAAAGTTGCAGCTTAAATGTGCAACAAAACAGCAACTGAAACATTGAAAAGAATTATTCATGATAATATGTATGGGGCCGATTCCAAGATTAGATGACCTTATAAAGTAAATACAATAATTTTAAAAAATATTTTTTTTTGTAATCTCAGTTGACATGAGATCTTAATCACATGGACAGAATTACAAAAAATGAGTAATACAGTATTCCCTCGATTTACGTCGTCTCGATTTACGTTGTTTCGATTAACGTCGTCAAAAATTTTGTTCCCTTCAACTTCGATTTGCGTTGTCATTCGATTTACGTCGCCTTTTTTTGGAACCAACTGTGACGTAAATCGAAAGATTACTGTAACTTTTTTAAGTTCCTTGTTAAAAACATACTACTTTGTAGCATGAGCAATATGAAATTCGATTTACGTCGTTTCGATTTACGTCGCCTTTTTCTGGAACATTCTACGACGTAAATCGGGGGAATACTGTAATCTCCTTAACTCCCAACGGTTACATACATACATACATAATTGGTCATTACAACCCTTCAGTCAGGATTATTGACCTAGTTTATCACACCACTTATGTTGTGTGTGTTAATTTTATACATAATTGGCGGGACCTACAGTTTAAAGTCGACTCCGAACGACAGATTTTTTGAGAAACTTTTCATGGCAATTTTATTTACTCTCAGAGTTTTTGACAGAAATCTGCTGAGAGGAAATCGCCGAAGAAATACTTTTTGTATTTTACGAAGACTTTAATTGGGCTGTACACCTTAAAGGAAAAATGTCGAATGCCTTCAACAATATTGTTTGTGTTAGGCAGCGTTAATTACAATACCTTCTTTCTGATAATAATGGATTGAAAAATAAGCCTAACCGCATAGATTTGATTCACTCATACACATTCACTCTGGCTAAAATCAGTGGACTATGCTGACAATGAATACAAAGCTATACGCCGTATCTCCACTCAATAGTCATACAGAAATAATTAAATAACCGCTCTCTTGAGTGCACTAAAATACTTACTTACTTAATTGGCCATTACAACCCTTTAGTCAGGATTACAACCTAGCTTCTCACACCACTTATGTTGTATGTGTTAATTTTATCCATGAGTGACGGGACCTACTGTTTACGAACACCGAATCTTAACAAAATTTTTGAGAAACTTTTCATGGCAATTTACTATCAGAGCTTTTGGCAGAAGAGGAAATCGCCGTTTTGTTCGATATGCCAACACACTACCTTCTAGACTTTTGGGACTTGACTGAGTTCACTAAAATGGATGTCAAAATAAACAGCTCCGAAATATACGAGATGTGTATCGATGCCTGCATTTATGACCGATGAAACATTGCGTTCATGATGAAAAAGCGGCACTCATCGCGCTTTCATTTCAGCCTCATCCGACTGTTATCCAATGCCACTTTGTAGACTTTCTTAATCGAGGTTGGCGCATAAACTTCAGTTAGTCTACCATTCCAGTGCGCGTTTATTTTTTCGACCAGAATAATAACGTGGCGTCAGGAATATATCGTGACAAGTTCTTGTTTGTTGTACAAAATTCCGTCGTGCTGGGCTACAACGCTCCTTCTTCCACACATATTGGATAGTTTCTTTACGATTAGAAGATGTCGGACATTTTTTAATGAGGTGGCGAGAGAATCCATTGTTACATTAGCCTGAGCGAAAGCTATTCTCTGATAGGCTAGCTAAAGCAGATACTAAACTGTTATAAACGTTCTCTTCACTTTTAACTGAAGTAGATCACTCGTTACGAATGGCATTGTCTTGATGTATCGTATAGTTGTGAAAAAGTGCTAATATACCACAACCAAATGATCCATTGTACCGCCCCTCAGGATACAGTCCGATGTCAGTAAGGATAGCTCCAAGCGCCTAAATAGACTCAAAGTATTTCCTTTTAAAATTCATAATCGTACAGTTTCTTAGTGTTCTTGAAATGTGATTTCTATTCTGCAGAAATATTTTTTGTGTCTAAAATTTGTGTTCAGAAGACCGGTTACTAATCTTAAGTAATTTTTGGATAGTCGGGAACAAAACCCAAGTTTCTGGCCAATATAATTACGTAGAAAATCTCGTCTTATTTATGGAAATATTCCTGTCTGTGCCCTAACAAACGTACCATTCAGCTGTTTTGAAGCTCCGTTTCAGAGAATCTTCACTGCCCATAAATTCTTTTAATTCTGAAATGGCTTGAATACCTTCAAATGGTTGAGCAGTTTAACCAAACTAACTCATGCTGATTTGAAAGTCAAACTCATAGGAGCTAAGTTTGGATAGCGGTTGCCATGTCCCCTTCTCTGTATCTTCAGTCGAAGTTAAATTGATCACATCTATAGATGTTAACATCTTTCTCATAGAATATACCCGAATGGTAAGATGAGCCAGACAATTCATGTATCCTATAATATGACGGATGGATTCATCCGCATTGACTAAATTTCAAAAGTAATTGAGGCAATATTGCTCGCTGTTTCAGTGATGCTCATGCAGAGGATTATATTGACCGTATGAGCAATGGCTCCACTGAACAGAAGAATGATAACACTAACATCCACTTCATATGCGAGTATTCTGCGTTGCCAACAGAAACAGAGGAATGCTGATACAGCAAAAGTGAAAATATGTAGGCTCTATGAGTTCATAAGACCTTCAAAAGGCTTTGATGGGGACTAGAACTAATGCAGTAACTTTAGTTCTGTTATTTACGTGGCACGATTTGTAGTTTAAGACAACAGTGGGTGCTCTTAGTTTGTTGGAGCACGAATAAATGTGGGAGAGGTTGACGTTAGTCTAACTCCCTCCATTTCCGTGCTATTGATTGATCATACAATACTGATGTCAGTAAGTCCTAAGGATCCGTTTGCAAACAAAGGCTTGAGTATGGATTACATTTGTATACTGAATAATTAGCGGTTTTCCGATAATTAAAAACATGTTTCATGTGGTTTATACAGTGTCAGTATATATCGGGTCCGCCATCTAACGTTCTTTTTTTTTCAACTAGTGCTTATTTCGTGAATGGTAACACTTAGCTGCTGTCTGATTTGACAGATAATTAGTTTTATCCTTCCGCTGAACGAATATGGTTGTGTATACGCTTGAACAACGCTGGGAAATATTGCGACATTACTTTGAAAATGATGGTAATGTTGAAGAATGTGTGCGAAAATTGCGTACGGATTTTGGAAGAAGAGAAGCACCGTCAGCTCTGTATGTTCGTTATCATGTGAAAAAAGTGAAAGAAACTGGCATTCTCATCGATAAACCAAAGCGTGAAAAGCCAAAAACAGTGCGTACACCCGAGAATATTGCTGCTGTGGCAGAAAGTGTGCGTGAAGCGCCATCAACATCAATTCACCGTCGTTCTTAACAATTCAACATTTCGGAGACATCATTGAGACGAATTTTGCATAAAGACCTTGCTATGACGCCATACAAAGTCCAATTGGTTCAGGAGTTGAAGCCAATTGACCATCCAATGCGTTTTCGCTTCGCTAAGTGGGCCTGCGATCGACTTACAGAAGATGCCGATTTTGGCAAAAAAAATCATCTTTTCAGATGAAGCTCATTTTGATCTTGGCGGGTATGTAAACAAGCAAAATTGTCGCATTTGGGTCACAGAAAATCCGCACTCATACATTGAAAAGCCGACGCACCCAAATCGAGTCACTGTTTGGTGCGTATTTTGGTCCAGAGGCATAATTGGGCCATTTTTCTTCGAAAATGAGTGGAGTGGCCGTTACAGTCAATGGCGATCGTTATCGGTCCATGTTGAACGAAGTTTTGTTCACAAAAATTGAAGAGGAGGATATTGGCGACATTTGGTTACAAAAGGACGGCGCTAAGTGCCACACAGCCTTAGCTACACTCGATGTTTTGCGCCCTGTTTTTGAAGATCGCTTTATCAGCCGCAGAGCTGATGTCGTTTGGCCACCTCGGAGCTGCGATTTGACACCGTTGGACTATTATTTGTGGGGTGCCGTCAAAGATAATAGTTACGCCGACAAGCCAGAGACAATTGACGCTTTAAAGAACAATATTCGTGAAGCCATTGGTGAAATACAGCTGCACACAATCGATAATGTGCTTAAAAATTGGACCGATCGTGTAGGCTACTGCATGGCCAGCCGAGGCAGCCATTTGTATGAAATTATTTTCCATTATTAACCGGAAGGATTGTACTTTCAAATAAAAAAAGGAATTTGAGAAAATATTCAGTAGTTTTTTTTTAAGCATTTTCAAACAAGGAACAAGGAACATTGTATTCATCGTCGTTCAAGTTCAATACCATTTGCCCTCATGGCTGAACAACTGTTCACTATATCTCATAGGGGCAGCATACTAAGGATGTGAGTGCTGACTTATGTGGGCATTGAAGACCATCTTATTCCTCTTATAATTTTATGTTTCAATGTGTGTACTTTTATGCAATCAAATTAAATTTACGGCCATAAAATTGAATAAAAAATCAGAGGAAAAAAAACAAACGATTTTTTTAAGTCTGCCACCCACTCCATTTATAGCCATCAAACCGGCGTATTTGTTTAACATAAACGTGCCACAAATAATTTATAGTTTCATAAACGTTTTCGTTTATCGCCAGATAAAAATAAAATTTCAAGTTTTTGTTTCTGTTACGACTTCTTGTGCATTTTTTTCCTGCTTTATCTGTTCAATATGAATAAAGAAGATGAACGAAGAAAAAATAAGTGCCAGAGCGCTACTGAAGATTAAAGTCTTCTTATGAAAAATTGATTCGCATCGATGCAATGTGTGTGTGTTGGTTTTTGTTTTTTCTTCTCTTCTTCTTTTTTTTTTTTGAATAAAACCAATAAATAAATATGCATTCAAGCCGATATAGGTTCCGATATATGCCATGTGTGAGTATGTTTTCTTTACGGAAAAAAGAAAAACAAATCTCTCGATACACACATTAAACCCAGAGAGAGAAAGAATTTTTCTTATTTTCTTAGTGCAGCAAAAACACTTGAAAGATCCAAAGAAAAAACAAAAAATAAAACCTACGAAGTATTAAAAATAAAAAAAAAAATAAAAGTTGAAATAAGAAGTTTGTCAACACAAATTAAACATTTACTTTTGCTGATAAGAGGAAATAAACTAAGACACAGAGCATGCATGAATGAATGAATGAATGAGTGACTGAAAAAAAAAAAACTAACAGACAACAGCAGACTGTTTTGAAGACCGAACAGAAGCTGTTGAAGCTACAGCCGTGACTGTGAATAAATACGAAGAAAAAGAAATAAATTTTCCGTCGACGATTGAATTTATTTTCTTTCATTTCTTCGGCATTTTCTATTTAAATATTGTCGGCTGTTGTTGTTGAATGTGGCAAGTAAATAATGGTGAAAACACTATGAACAAGAATACTTTTCGACAGCAGCAGCAGCAGCAGCAGACTGAAGCCCAAATGATTTGTAGACTTTTCCGTTTTTTCTTTCAATAAGTCTACAAGTTAGCGAGTAATGGTTTGACTGTATGACACTCTACGCCATAAAGTGTTGAAGGGAATTGAAAAGAAAAGCAATCGGCTAAGACATCTCGAATAAATCGAAAAAATTGAAAGAATATTTCTTCGGCGAATTCTTCTGAGAGTAAAAAAAAAATTGCTATGAAAAGTTTATCAAAAATTTGTCTTTCGAAATCGATATTAAACTGTAGGTCCCGCCACTCATAGATAAAGTTAACATCCAAACAACATGAGTGGTGTGAGAAGCTTGGTTGTAACTCTTACTAAAGGGCTTTAAAGGCCAGTTAAGTAAAGTAAATACGTAGAATAATAGGCAGACGAAAATATATCGTAGCCACTAGATTATAATCTGTATGCATTCTTAGCGAAATGAATGTTCCACATACACAAATATTGATGATCAAGTAACACTCCGGAAGTGTTTAACTCAGTACTGAATTATTCCACTGTTCTTAATAAGTACTTTCGCGATCATTTGTATGCAGTCGAAAAGTCTCTAAGTAGACTTCCAGACATGTGGTGTCCATTCATGAAAGTAACGAAATCTGATCGAGAGGAATACATTTTTGCAAAATTAACCTGTAGTCGCCGTAGTCTAGTAGGCAGTGTGTGGGCTTATTAGACGTAAGGCCACGGTTAAATCTCCAGATCAGACATCAAAAGGAAATTTTAAAAAAAATTATTTCTTCGGCGACTTCCTCTCAGCAAATTTCTGCCAAAAACTCTGAGACTAAATAAAATTGTCATGAAAAGTTTCTCTAAAATTTGTCGTTCGGAGTCGACTTTAAACCGTAGGTCCCGCCATTCATGTATGAAATTAACGCACACAACATAAGTAGTGTGAGAAGCTAGGTGGTAATCCTGAGTGAAGGGTTGTAATGAGCAATTATGTGTGTATATGTATGAAAGTCGAACTCTACACAATTAATCAGGGATAACTGGATATGATATCAGGACATCACTGGTCTGCTTTGCTAGAAATGGAAGCCATGTTAGTATTAATCGGTCGCAAGATAAGGAATATTGAACACAGATTTTTGTCTACCTTTTCTCATCTTTTGCTTCACATTTGATTCTCCAAAGAGTATTTTAAATATTCACTTCAGTCAATGGAAGTTGGCATAAGGGACAATTGCTGGCTTAAGAAATTGTGTACTCCATGGCAACATATCTGTGTTTGTGCTGTGTATTTCTTAACTGCTATACTAGGAAGCGAATTTCGTGCACTGAAGCTATTTGAAGGCTCTTTGTTTAGCTCAAAGTAGAAGCTCATAGAGTATCAAAATTATTTGTCACAGACTTGAAATTCATACATACATAATTGGTCATTACAACCCTTCAGTCAGGATTACGACCTAGCTTCTCACACCACTTATGTTGCGTGCGTTAATTTTTATACATGAGTGGCGGGACCTACAGTTTAAAGTCGACTCCGAACGACAGTTTTTTGAGAAGCTTTTCATGGCAATTTTATTTACTCTCAGAGTTTTTGCCAGAAATCTGCTGAGAGGAAGTCGCCGAAGAAATATTTTCATATTTTCGTTTTGATGTCTGACCTGGGATTCGAACTCCGGCCTTCAGTCCAATAAGCCAACACACTACCTACTAGACTACAGCGACTTCATATCACAGACTTGAAATTTTCGCCTTTAAATTCCACATTGGAATGCCTTGATTCAAATATGTTTTGCTTAAAATATCACTCAACTGTAGGTTGAAACACATTGAATTTTTGTCATTGATTATAAGGAATTTAAAATGAATGTTTAGGCTACCTCTAGTGCCTAAACAAGTATTATCTTATTAGCTTCCTTATTTTCATTAGAACACTCCGTCTCTTTTCAATTCCTTTTACAAACCCCACCATAAAAGCATAACATCACCACGATCTCTGTAGAGTGGATGATAAACGATGACAAAGTTTTAATGCTTGTGACCAGAACCGATATTTACACTTTGCAACCACGGGTTTCTGTAAATATTGATATCGAAAAACTCACACATCAAAAACATTTGCCGCAATTAAAGCGTTCATTAAACAAAACAAAACATGATAAAAAATGAGAGAAGAAATAAATACAGTAAAGAGAAGCAAAAAAAAAAGAAAAAGTGATATTAAGTAGGATTCTTATTCAATAGTTTTATTGACACACATTGAAAGTTTGTTCTGTCGCTCATTTACATATCAATACAGCCGCCGTCACCACCAGCACTTGCCGTATTAATGCATGTAATATTACAACAATGACAATAAAAAACTTTAAGCCATGAAAATTCAAAGTACCGGTAATGCAATACCATGGCCTATGGATCAATATTTGTTAAAAATATTAAAAACGAAGTCTCACTTGAAATTAATATTTTTTTTCAACGGGTTTTGTCAATATTGTCACTTGAAATGCATTTTGGGGAAACTAATTCCAGAGTAAATACAAGGGATTTCTAGAAAAAATAGAATTTTTTTTTAAATCTTGTTTGCATTTTGTTTAATAAAAAAGAAGAATATTTTAAATGCACTTTACATTTAAGCTCAGCTTTGTTTCAATTATGCACTGCATTATCGACAATCTTGGAATTTATGAGGGATTCGTAAACGCCATATCGGAACTTGTCATTGTAGTTTTTAGTTCATCAGCACTAAAGCATATTTACCTGAAGGACCAAATCATCAGAGCGAAATGTGATTGAATTGGCTTTCATATACAATTTCTCTTTTCGAAAGTATTTCATCAATACATTGCGGTTCACTAACTTTTATTCTCCAGACAACTAACGTCTTCTCCAGACATATAATTACCACAAGCTTCGGATAAAACCGGCTAGTTCCTTAGTGAAACATTCGCCACTGTGCCCGGATCTTCAAAATTTCTTTCCCCCAAAAAGCGATAACGCCTGTTCTGAAGAGCAAGGCATAACGCATAAAAGGTGCTGCACCGATTCCGTTTCTATGCTCGTGGTTCACGTTAAAAATACAACTGGCCATAATATACTAAGCAGTGGCACACCGTATGCAATCGTATTGGAAGCAATAGGTTGTCTTCGTGTCATATCTTCGATCAAATCAAAGAAGTATTTATTTTCTTTGAATGCTCTTTTAATGACGCACATCAATTTTTGGCTTTGTCCAGTGATGTTGCATTTTTTTTGGCCAAATTAATGGACCTGAATTCACTTACTTGCTTATATACATACATAATTATCCATTACAACGCGTTAGTCAGAATTACGACCTAGCTTGTCACATTACCCAAGTTGTGTGTGCGGCGGCTACAGTTTAATGACGACTTAGTGAGACAGACTTGTGAATCTTTCAATGGCCATTTTATTTACTCCCAGAGTTTTTGCAAGAAGACTGATGAGGGGAAGTCATCGAAAGAAATTCTTTCGTTTTGTTCGAGATTTCTGAGTTGCGATTTGAACTCACGAGCTCTCGTCTAGTATGCTAATACACTAAATACTGAACTACGATGACTTCAATCGCATTTAATATTGATTTAACCATCAGAAGCTTATCAAACAATTTGCCACTGTTAGTTATAAACCTACATATAGGTGTGCAAGACTCCGCGCACTCTTAAGGGTCATACTCATGTGTTACGATGATCAGAATCATTGTCATTGCGAAGGTGAACAGCTGTGTATAAAAAAAAGGTTCATGAAGGCAATTTTAGCAATTCCAGGAGTTTTCTTTAGTTCTCTTAATTTCTATAAACTCGAATTTCAATCGCATCATCAAATTTTCTGCAGACATTTTTTAAATAACCAGCATCATTTCTTACCCAAAAAAAAGGACTTCACAAAGAAAACTTAACAACTGTTCTGTATATATAGAGAAATTGGCAGATTTCAGCCAATATTTCTGAGAACTGTGATATGATATCGAAATTTTATATCCAAATAACACTTCTCGGCAATACAGACTCGTTTTACGCTAATCCTGTACTACTACGAACACATTGAGAGCTATTAAAATGTACCTATTGGCCTAAACAGGAGCCCGATAAGAGTAATATAACATAACCTAGCCAACCATTAACACAAGATTTCTTAGATTCAAATAGATTGGATATAGATTGTTATTTTAGAGAAGTTGTTGAAGAATTCGAAAATATTGTTCATGAATTAAAAAGTCATTTAATAGTTGCATGAGCCTGCAGTTTCAAATCGAAAAAAAAACCTGAAATATTTTTTTTAATTTTATTTCTTAACAAGCTGACCTAATTTTTTTTTTTAAATAAAAATATAATTTTCCTGTGGCATTACAAATGATTGCATTTCAATTGTTGTAATAAATTTTGGCAAAAAATATGTGTTTTTTTGGGGTTTTTGTATTTCAAAAAAAAAATAGTTTCTCAAAAGGATTACAGACATCATTAGTAAAAATTATTTGACAAAAGTGGAGAAAAACCAATTTTCTTTAAAGCAAATAAATTTTACAAGCAACAAACACACAAACAACACATACATATATACAGTGCACAACATAATTTATGAACAACAAAATGAAAATGAAAAAAAAGAAAACGTTGTATTCAATTCCATATTGATTGACGCTGAAAATTACCATAATTTGTGCATTGAAATGCAAATTGTGTTTGAAAATGCGAAAAAAAGAAAAGAGGAAAATATTGAAAATCCAAAGGCAAAATTGGAAAAAAATGTGGGGAAAACTTAACAGATGGAAAAATATTCTTAAGAATAAAACGCAAGAAGAAAAACTTCAACTTGAATGTCTATGGGATACAATGAAAAAAAAAACAGAAGAAGAAAAAATAACAACAACGAGAGAGAAAAATAAAAAGAAAATAAGGTGTGGTTGCTGTTGTGGTGGGTGGGTAGTGTGTTAAGCAGAATATTGGAAAACCCCAACCAATAAGTCAATAGGGGCCAGATGTGCTGGGGTGGCAAAGTACGTAAGCAAAACGAAAGAAACGTGTTTCTTTTTTGCTCATGCATTGCAGTGATGTGATGACGAAGTTTGAAGCAGATGTCGCTATTTCTATATACTATGAAATAAGAACAACAACAACAAGAAAGTAGTATATACTATTAAAACTTGTAGAAAGCAACAACAATAGCAACAACAAATCGTTATTTATATAGTATAAGTAAATATGATAATATAGAGAAGATCTAGAAGGCAAAGTCGATGACTTTGAAACGTGCCAAGAATAACCGCAGACTTATTGCAATAAAAACTTTGAAAACTTCTACTTTTGCTCTCTGACATCTACACTTATACATACACAAACACTTATACAACTACTACGCTATACTATAAGCGACTATACTACTACTATTTATTTACTTTGGCGTACTATAGTATTACTACCACTATCATGCTACTATTATTTCTCTACTACTACTACTACTTATTAGTAGCAGTGGCACTAGTAGTAGTAGTAGTAGTACTTGTAGTTATCTGCCATAGCCTGCAGTAATGATGGTAGTAGCAGCATAGCAATGCTTGTAAACTTTAAGAGTGTAGAACTTAGATTTTTCTTTCGACAATTTAATGCTCAAATGCAATCATCCATATTATGAGTTTAAATGCTTTTCATATTTATTATGCTCGTTGCTTCAAAGTATTCGCCAAAGTTACCAAAAAAAGCAACAAATTCGTTAACTTTATATAAAATTTGTTGCATTAAAATATTAAAAACATGTTCTTTCTTACTCAGCTTTTAAGATTTAAGCCTTGTTAAGTAGCAGTTTTGCTACCCCTCCCGAAAAGATACAAAATGTAAACGAAAATATGTTTCCAACTGTCTTTTGATTTTGCAATTGAATAATCACAACAAATTACAACAATTTACATACAACTCTAGAAAAAGGAATTTTAAGCTAAAGTTTTAAATGAATTTCCTTAATTTCTTTCAGTTTTCTCTTCTTAATTGCTGAACAGAATTTTTGATAAAATTAAAGACGCCATAAGAACTACTTATTATTTAAAATAATTTTAAACGTTTTGTCATTAAGTTTGTACATACATATATGCTATAAATGATCAATTAATGGGCCAATGTTTTTATTATAAATTTTTCACAAGGCCTTGATATCAATAGAAGTGTAGAAAGGCCAATTTACTCGTTGCGATTTTATCAATTTATGTCGAGCAACCTCACAGCTCTCTTTACATGGGTTATTGCAGCTTATGGATAACTAAGAAATTCCTTCCGACACATATTGCATTGCATATTTTCTCAATGATGTTCTCTCTTGAACTATCTCATTCACACATTTGCAGGTGACAACAATTTTTACAATTAAAAATTTTTAGAACTTTCGGCCTAGTATTTTCAAAATTTGGGTGGAAAATCTTGTAGCGTAACTCTACAGGTAATATCTTTGATTGGCGTCATGTAAACAAAGTCGATTGTAATGTAATCAATGCCCCATGTTGGCTGTTGAAGAACTACAGTGGCATTAACGTTATAATATCTGGATATACGGATAAATATTTCAGAACCAGAAAGTTCTCTATATTCTAGGTTTTCTTCAGGTGTAGAAAGGAATATTCAAGACCCACGAAGCCTTTATAGTTACAAAGATACATACGTATTTTTTCATTACAATCCTTGAGTCAGGATTGCGAATTAGCTTCACACGCCACCTATGTTGTGTGTGTGTTAATTTTATACATGAGTGGCGGGACTTACAGTTTAAAGTCGAATCGTATTGAAATAAAGTAAAAATCGTATAGAAATAAAGAAAAATAACTTGATCTTCTAGTTACAATGTAATCTTACCGTCTATTGTACGGAAATCATGAAATCACGATGTATAAGCCACGATTAACTAAGATACGCAGTGATAGACGTCTTGGATATGTCATGAATCGATGAATGAAAAAATTATACTATACGAAAAGATGGTCCAGACAGATAGCCAAGAGTTGTGCCATCGAAACGAAATTTTTAGTGCAGAATGAGTTATGTTATGTGGAGCATTATCTTTGGACTCCAAGCTTACTCTCTGCACTATTATAATCAGAATGAATTAAGTAACTTATTTGGAGCGTATAGAAGATATCCTTGTTATAAAACTTTACGTAAATTTCTAAGATCAGACATACATACATAATTGGTCACTACAACCATAGCTGCCAGATTTGACGATTTATCGTCATTTTGATGATTTTGGGATCCAAAAATATCATATTAACGACATGACGATTAAAAGCCTCCTTAAGCTTTGTATTTGCTTTGCAATTGTTACTATTGGAAATTTATGTTAGTAATAACAAGGAGTAAAGTATTATATTTCTAAGTTATTTTCGAATACCTGTGATGATTTTCCTGTATTTTATGCCTTTTTAATCCCTTAAAGGCTAAAAAATTTCAACTCCTAAATAACATCATAGTTGTACATAAATTATCATATGCCGTCGCAGATAATTTTAAAAATTCGAATATAGCTTCTAATATTACCATCGGAAGAACAAAGGCAACTGCCATTATTTTTTTTCATACGACCAACACTCAGGGGATGGCATTGTGTTTGGAACTAAGAAAATATATTATTGGAAGGAGGAAAGAGGGAGCAGTGTTTATTGACACTAGGTTTGAATATTTTTATACCATAAGTAACAGGAAAGATCTCTGCAGGAAGGGAGTTCCACATACGAATAGTTCGTCTAACAAACGAACTTTGTCTGTAATGCAGTGTGCGATACACTGGCCAATCGACCACATACGGATGCGCTGGTCGAGAAAGACGAGTTTTACGTAGGAATACATAATTTGCATAAACAATTCCCTTATTTAGTACCGATAGAACAGTGAAACACAAGCCACATTGCAACACTGCTCCAATGAATCAATGGGGTTGGAACACTATCATGATCAACGAGCTACTATGGCCTCTCCTTTACACGGTCGAGAAGCCTCAAAATAGACCTTAAGGGACAACCCTTATATGGTAGTTGTATTCCATTCTCGGTGGGTTATAAATGGTGTAAATGGTAAGTAGATCAGATGAATTGAAGTATTTATTGCACCGTCTTAAGAAACCAAGGCACTAAAAACTGTGTCGATTCTAGCTAGCTTCACACTGAATTTTCATGCCCATAACGGCAAGATCTTTTGGCTCCCTAATATTTACACCACACATGGGTATAGATGATGCAATATTATTGCTGCTTAACATTGACTTTATATGTTTTTCTTTTTTAAAAACCTTTCAATCTATTTATTTATTTTTTCTGACGATTTTTTTACGATTTCAATGGACGTCTTTGACGATTTTGACGATTTTTTCTCAAATATTTGACGATTTGATGCTTCATTTATCTGGCAGCTATGACTACAACCCTTCAGTCAGAATTACGATCTAGCTTCTCACATCACTTATGGTGTGTGCGTTAATTTTTGTACATGAGTGGCAGGACCTACAGATTAAAGTCGACTCCGAACGACAGATTTTTGAGAAGCTTTTCATAGCAATTTTATTTATTTCGTGGATCACTATATTTTTAAACAAGATAAGGGAGCTGCACACATTATGCATAAAACTAAGGAATCCCAATGAAAACTTATAAACGACAATACATTAAAAATTCAATTACGTGGGCGGATTATTGATGACTTAGAAATGCAACGTCAAGCTGGATCAAATTCTTTTGCATTCGGAGAAAAATGCAAAATGCATAAATGCTAATGAGGTGAACACCGAAAAATTTAAACGGACAATCAAATCCCTTTTTTCAATCATCGGACCTATCAGGCAAGTCTGGGTAGTTCTCAAGTATAAAAAGATTGCCTGGCGCTTAGCTCATTATGGCAAAGGAACGATACTAAATGGAATATTTGTTTCCTTGTCAAATTTGTTTGTATGCATAGAATTATATTCCTAAGCAATTTAAAACTTTTTTTTTAAATTTTTTGATATGTTTTTCAAACTCTTATTGACCGTTTTTTAATATCTTAATTCGTTTCGTTCAAAAACCCACGCATACTGCACTTAGATTTTCACAAAATTCAATTAAAATTGTAGACACATTTTGTGTTCTGTTAAGCCTTTTTTTTAAATTTTTGTTCAAATAAATTTTTTTTGATCATATACAAATTTATCAGGGTAAACAATTTTTAATTTAATTTAAAAAAAATAACGCGTTAATGAAATTCAATTTGAATATACATAGTATGTTAGTGGTTTAAGGGACACCCTTACTTGCAATATACATACATACATACAAGCATACATTTCATATCCTCATGTACAGCTTCAATATAAACACATGCATACATACTTATGGCATTACATACATACATACACATGTGCTATATGTATGTTGAGTATAAAATGTATAGTTTTGCCAAAAGAATACAAAAATAAAAGAACAGTTTGATTAACTGCATAAAATCATGATGTACGATTTTCGTACGTGATGTATTTTGAATGCATTCTGTACATAAAATTACCATTAGGAAAATCTTCAACAGCAACAACAACAACAAAAAAATACATAGAAACGGAATATGTTTTTAATTTTAAATAAAAGAGAAAAACTGTTAAAAACGTTTTTTAGGTTAAAGTTTTTATAATTAGAAGTTTAAAAGGCTTTTAAAGGCATTTTGATTTTGCTAAAGTTTTAAATTTAAAGATTTTGTCCATAAAGAAATATTTAAACAGATGCTCATTTTAACGATTTAAACTTAACTTGGTTTAGTTTTCATAAGCTCCGAAGTTAGGAGATTTCATTCTTCTATACAAAATTTCCAATTTAAGTAAAAAACTTCTAAAGGCTCTTGTTTGGATATTAAAATGCATAAATTAATGAACTTTTTTCTACTGCGGTCAAACGATTGTTTTGCAAATCCATGCATATTTACCATATAAATCCTGTTAGATTAATAATTGTTATTACGCCTAATTATATAATTAAATCAACAAAAATGAAACAAATCAGCTTTGCGATAGGTGTAACTCAACCTGTAACCTGTTTTCCCCACTATGTTTGACAACGAGATGTAATCTTTAAAGTTTTCAAATCACAAGCATTGTTGGCTGTTTTTGTTACAGTTGCAGTGAGTTTTCTTTTGAAACTATTTGATGACTTGGACAGATAAATCTTTGAAATCGGAATACATACATACATAACTGTTCATTACAACCAGGATTACAACCTAACTTCTCACACCACTTATGTTGTGTGCGATAATTTTATACATGAGTGGCGATTCCGAACGACAGATTTATATACTCTCAGAGTTTTTGTCGGTCATCTGCTGAGACGAAGTCGCGAAGATATAGTTTTTCGTATTTCATTGCGTTGGAGATGTGTGACCTGCAGTTTGTACCGAGGCCTCACGTCTTATAACCCAATATACTACCTACTAGACTTTAGGAGACTTTATAATTGTGATGTGACGAATAGTCTGCCTTAAGTCGCTGAAATTTTCATTTGGAAAGTAATACCGGGTCCGCCATCTCACGTTTTTTTTTCAACTAGTACTTATTTCGTGAATGGCAACACTTAGCTCATGTCTGATTTGACCGATAATTAGTTTTATCCTTCCGCTGAACGAATATGGTTGTGTATACGCTTGAACAACGCTTCGCTAAGTGGGCCTGCGATCGACTTACAGAAGATGCAGATTTTGGCAAAAAAAAATCATCTTTTCAGATGAAGCTCATTTTGATCTTGGCGGGTATGTAAACAAGCAAAATTGTCGCATTTGGGGCACAGAAAACTCGCACGCATACATTGAAAAGCCGACGCACCCAAAACGAGTCACTGTTGGGTGCGGATTTTGGTCCAGAGGCATAATTGGGCCATTTTTCTTCAAAAATGAGCAAGGGGTGGCCGTTACAGTCAATGGCAATCGTTATCGGGCCATGTTGAACGAATTTTTGTTCACAAAAATTGAAGAGGATATTGGCAACATTTGGTTTCAACAGGACGGCGCTACATGCCACACAGCCGAAGCTACACTCGATGTTTTGCGCCCTGTTTTTGAAGATCGCATTATCAGCCGCAGAGCTGATGTCGTTTGGCCACCTCGGAGCTGCGATTTGACACCGTTGGACTATTATTTGTGGGGTGCCGTCAAAGATAAGTGTTACGCCGACAAGCCGGAGACAATTGACGCTTTAAAGGACAATATTCGTGAAGCCATTGGTGAAATACAGCTGCACACAATCGATAATGTGCTTAAAAATTGGACCGATCGTGTAGGCTACTGCATGGCCAGCCGAGGCAGCCATTTGAATGAAATTATTTTCCATTATTAACCGGAAGGATTGTACTTTCAAATAAAAAAAGAAATTTGAGAAAATATTCAGTAGTTTTTTTTTTAAAGATTTTAAAAAAAAAGTTATTTGGTGGACCCTTTATAAAATGTACTCTCTAGTTGAAATTTATTGGACACGCTCACAATTCAACAAAATGGTTAAAGTGTGTATCGGTAAAGCATAAGACACTTTGATGATTCGGTCCTCTATTCAATTAACCTTTCTAACTATTTTTGCATTGCTTTTATATTTAAACCAACTTGCATTTTCGGCAATGACAGCTCGAAATTTTATGGTATGTATAAAAAAAAAACCAGTCGTTCCTATTATTTTTTCCCCTACTGTGTACTAAAAAATCATAATCAAAATTTAAAATTAAATATTTGCAGAAAGATAAAGAAAATATAATTATTTCTCTAACTAACTGTATAACAAAATACAGTAATTATACCCTTCAATATGTATATCAGTGTTTTGATGTTATTTTGTTTCTCTTCTTGTTAATGCTTTTTTTTGTTAATTTTCATTCAATGCGAATGTTATTTACTCTCAGTTGTATTTGTTTTTAAAATATTACTCTGGTAACTGTAAATCATCGTTTACCATTTCATAGCACAATTGTGCTGAGAGAACTCACACGCATTCTTGTGTTTTTTGATTTAGTTGTCGATCAGACTGCGACAAGAACACATGTGCGGCGGATGCTTTACCATTTTTTTCAGAATGACACTCAAAAAATATTGTATGTTAAAAGATGCTTTTGATAATATTCAATGCCTTATATATTTTGTCGCATAGTATAATTTTTTTTTAAATGCTTTAGAATGCTTGCTTTTTCTCTATAAATAAAAAATGGTTTATTATTTTTTTATTTTTATTTATCTAAAAACATGGTCTAATTTTTAAGCCAAAGTTGGATACCTTTACGATCTTTTAATAAAAAATGTATTTTCTTTATTTTATTTTTATTTATCTAAAATTATTAAGCCAAAGATAGATAGCTTTACATATGTAAGTTGATAAAATGAAAATCAAAATAACGTATATTACAAACACTTTTCTATGGCTGTAAATAAATCAATTCTCTCAATTTATTTTCTCTCTCTTACTCACTAATACATAACCAAAAAATTTTTGGTAAACCCTGCTGTAAATACTATTTTACATGATTCCCTTACGTATATATGTTCATATATGGATGTGTAAATGTATTGGTATATGTATACGCCAAATATATTAACGAGTGTTAGTTAGTGAAAGCACAAAACCTAAAAGAGAGATAGACAGAGAGAGATAGAGTGAGTGCAAGTTGTTATTTATAACGGTTTTATATTTATTATGCAACTTTTTGCTGTTTTTTTTTTATTTCCTTTGCCATTCATTGCTGTGTTGTTGCTGCTGTTTATTGCTAATAATTTTTGCACGAAATGGTTTTCTATGTCATTTAACAAGTAAACAAAATTGCATACCAACACACACACATACACACACTCATATTACTTCTTGCTTATTTTCACTCTCTTACTGGTGCAATACAGCCATACATAGTTATGTACTTAAATAGGAATTATACATAAGTATTTACTTACACACTTACTGCAAATGCCATGCCATGCAATGCAATGGCATAGTATATTTACAAAACGAGTCCTTTTTCATATTTTTCTATTATTAGCTGTGGTAGTGTAGTGTTTTCTGTTGTAGTAGTTTGAGAATTTTGTAAAATACACTCAAAGAAAAACTATAGTAAAAAATTAAGGGTGGAATTTGAATAAGAAAAAAAGTAAAAAAAAAATCGGCACTAATTTTCGGGATTTCAACATAAGGCACTGCATGGTTTTTGATCATTTTCTGAGTCTTGATCTCTAACAAAAACAAAAAGTACATATAAGTCATCCTGTAATCCTGACTAAAAAGCCTGTAATGACCTGTAAAGTAGTCATAATCTAGTAGGTATTATGTTGGCTTTTTAGACGTAAGGCCACGGTTCAAACCCCAGGTCAGACATTAGAACGAAATACGAAAACTATTTCTTCACCGACTTCCTCTCAGCAGATTTTTGGCAAAAACTCGGCGAGTAAATAAAATTGCCATGAAAAGTTTTTCAAAAATCTGTCGTTCGAAGTTGACTTTAAACTGTATGTCACGCCACTCGTGTATAAAATTATTATACACACAACAACAGTGGTTTAAGAAGCTAGGTTGTAATCCTGACTAAAGGGTTGTAATGACCAGTTATTTGTGTATGTATGCATGCATGTAATTTGTCCGTTATTATAGTCCTTGTTGGAAAACCCGATATAATACCTTAATAGTGTCAGCATTTGTGAACGTGGACTGGGTATGAACTATGAGATGACGACAGAATTAACACATACAACATGGCTGGTGTAAGAACTTATGTCGTAAACTTGACTGAAGTGTTGTAAAGACCAATTATGTATGTATGTGGCCTGTATTGCAAGTATGTATGCATGGAATTTTATTAAAATTATCTCTGGGGTGGATAAAATCTGGAACTCAAAAATCATTCACCTCATGACATCAAATGCCGCACAATGCTTTTCCTCTTTCTACTTTTTTTTCGTAATCTACTGCGGGTAGTCGGTGTTGATATTTATCAGGTTTTGTGAGTGAATGGCGACTGTCTTCCTTCATCTATTTAGGCCCAGGTATTCGTACATAAAACTGGTCGGATTTTCTTTTGCTGGCCACCATCAAATCATTAATATTGATATGATTTCCTTCAAATCTATAGCAACAAAACGGTTGATGACTTTGTAAAACTTTAAATTGGAGTTGCAATCAATGACTCTTACAAGACATTCGTATTTCATTTGAACATGCTTCAGTTCAATCTGATGTTGGCGAATGAAATGGAATCCTTAAGGAGACTACTGTGATATGCACCAAAATAAATTCGGAGTTAGTAAGAATGTTCGAAGTCGCCGTAGTCTAGTAGGTAGTGTGTTGGCTTATTAGACGTAAAGTCCGGGTTCGTATCCCAGGTCAGGCATCAAAACGAAATATGAAAGAAAAATATTTCTTCGGCGATTTCCTCTCAGCAGATTTCTGGCAAAAACTCTGAGAGTAAATAAAATTTGCCATAAAAAAGTTTCTCAAAAATCTGTCGTTCGGAATCGATGTTAAACTGTAGGTCCCGCCACTCACGTATAAAATTAACGCACACAACATGAGTGGTGTGAGAAACTAGGACGTTGTACAATGGGTCAATTCGACCTCCGCGTACTGTACTTGTCACAGTTGACAAGTACACGTCCTCTAACCTAACCTAACCTAATCTAACCTAGTAAGAATGCTTTTAGATTTTCATACGATATTATCAAATAAATAAAGAGGCATTAAAGCATTGCTACCAAATGATATATTATAGTGCCATCTGCTTATTATATGCAACAGGGTTGAGAGCCGTTGTCGTGGCAAATTTCAGAAGGCTGTGCCATTTCAGTAGGACCAACTCCCTGTCTAATACTGGTGCTTTCTACGTATACGTTCCGTGTATGTATTATGGTGATTGGTGTTACTTTGTGATCTAAATATTGGGCCTGATTTGATTCCCGTTCAGAACAAATGTTGCTTGTTCCAATGCAAATCTAAATCGTTCAAACATCTGGAAGCAACATTTCACGAGACAAAAATAGGACTCAAAAAACAAAACTTTTGCGGCACTACACCAAAAAAATGTGCACTAAAAACGTTGTTTTTAGCTAACGAGAGTCATTGTAGAACCTTCTACAGTTGATTATTCTGCTTAGGTGAATAAGGAACGAAATTAAGGATGGAATGAATGTACGTACAGTAATCAGCCATTCAAATCAAACTATCGATCACTTATTAACTTTTATGGATGTAAACTCCTCACAAAATAGTCGTTATCCATTCCATCCTCTACAGTCCTAGCTGTGGGATAATTTATTGTTGGATGCAGTAATGGGAGCTGGGAGTGTTAGACAGAATTGGCTAGTGCATTAGCTAGTATCAAAGAGCTGTGATTAAGAACGAATTTGAGTATGCACTCCTATTTGAATGTAACTTATCAATGCTATTGATATTGTAAATTTCTAAAAAGGATTCAACAATTTACAACATGCTTTAGGCATTTGAAATCACGAACATTGGCGTGTTAATGGCAACTACAAAAGCTTCCCTCATAAAAACAAGAAATAAAATATAAAATTAAACGCAAGGGTTGATGAATTCCACTCGAGACATAAATTTTATTATTTGAGATTTTTTTTTTTTTATTACAGAGTTTACTTTATTGAGTCATAATTCTTTGAGTGTACATGTGGGTGGTTGGGCAAAGTAAGGCCACATAGTTTTTGTTATTAAAAACAGCAGCGTGGTTGTTTTTTTTTTTGTTTTATTTCAAAAATAAAATCTTAAAAAGCAGATGCTTTTTATGTTCCTCTATATATTATGCGAGCAGACAGACAGACAGACAGACAACCATTCATATGAAGGAATACTTTTAAATGCTAGTTTCATAGTTAGTTAGTTAAGTTAGTTGCTGTTGTTTTTGTTGGCATTTTTTTTTTTGTAGGTTATTGCCTTATTTTCTGTTACTTTTTTTGTTGTTGTTGTTTACTTTCATATGCTCCATATTTTTTACTTACACTGCCTTTGTTGTTGCTGGGGGTTTTTGAGGGAAATTTTACGATTTCGTGTTTCATGCCACATATTGTTTTGTGTGAATGTTGCAGAAAAGAAATGACAAAAAACAAAATTTTTAGAAAAATGGAAATAATATTCCATGGAACTCATAAAATAGTAGCAAGAAGTACAATGACATCAAAATGCACTTAAATGTTGCATGTTGTTGTTTTATTGTATTTTATTTTCTATTTTTTATATCTACGCTCCCCTTATCACCTCTCTTTTGCTATTAAAATAAGGGTTTATTTCTCGTTTCACTTACATTTCGTTAGAAGTTTAACTTTTTTTTTATAATTTTATTCGTATTTCCTCCAGTGACTGTAAATTGGACAATTTGCGGGAATATTCATTTCATTCAGAGCCTTTAAAAAATAAATATTTTTATGATTTTAATAACAATTTATTGTAAGAAGATTGGATTTTATGACAGGGCTTATAAACTGTCACTAAAAGTAGTGGCAATACATTGTGTTTGCGCTCATATTTTGGAAAGTATTAAAATATAATCCAGTGCCGAAACAAGATAAAACTTACCGACCAATCGCAATATTGTCATACTTATCGAAAATTTTCGAGAAATTAATTTATAAGCAGATGACCCGATACTTATATGACAATGGCGTGCTTTCTGAGAGGCAGTCTGGTTTCAGACCTAATCACAGCTGCATTTCTGCGCTCATTGATGTTTCGGAAGAGTTGCGATTAAGTGCGGATGACAATATGACATCATTTTTGGTTTTACTTGATCATTATAAGGCTTTTGACACCGTTAATCATACTATTCTCTGCCAAAAGTTGGAACACATGTGACATTTTTCGAATACTGCTGTCAAGCTAATATCGATTCTTGGTCCACTTTTATATTCGATTTATTCTAATGATCTGCCAACTAAGTTGAAGTTTTGCAAGGTACAAATGTACGCGGATGATGTTCAGTTGTACACTAGTTGCTTGCCATCTGATATTACAAATTGTATAGGGAAAATAAATTGTGATCTGCATAATGTGTTTCAATGGGCGTCGATTAATGGTCTTTGCCTCAATCCGAGGAAATCAAAAGCTTTAATAATAGGCAAGGTAAGCTATACGGCACAGCTTACACCATTACAGATTAATAATACTTCTATTGAGACTGTACATAGTGTTAAGAACCTAGGAGTTATCTTTAATAACAGCCTTAACTGGTCCAACCATGTGAATTCTATCTGTTTTAAAACGGTTGCCATGTTGCGAAGTCTTTGGCTAACGCAATATTTTACTCCGTTTGATATTCGTATGCTGCTCGCGAAAACATATCTCATTCCCACTCTGCTGTACGGATGTGAACTGTTTTCTAGTTGCGACTCAATAAGTAGGAACAGGCTCAAGGTCACTTATAACAGTATTGCTCGATATGTTTTTGGTCGTACAAGGTACAGTAGGATATCTGAGTTCTCATATCGAATCTATAACACATCTTTTGAGACTTTGTTGAAATGCCGTACTCTGGTGTACCTACATAAAATCATTTATATTAGGAAACCCCATTATTTGTTTGATAGATTAGTTTTTTCAAGATCTAATAGAGGCTTGAGAATTAATAGCGTTAGATACCGCAGGCAGATATCTGAGAGACACTTTTACATCAATGCAATTCGTCTCTGGAATGAACTCCCAAACAATATACAATTACTAACCAATGCTAAGCATTTCAAGACTGCAATAATTAAATTTTTGAATGAACATAATGCACATACGTAATTAATCAACCATATTTTTTTAATATAATTATAAATTTTGTTTTTAATAACATTTGTTATGTTAATTTATTTTTAACGTTGTTATTTTGTATTTTCTTATATTTTGTTATGCCTATGTATATCCTTAGCAGTACTATTAAATAAGATGATATCTTGTTGTACTGCATTTACGCCTGAATGAATAAATAAATAAAATAAAATATTGAATAAGTTCCTGAAAATCCCTTCCATTGTCATAATTTTCAATAAAATTTTCTGATAATTTTTAATATTTTTTTTGCATGGAAAACCACAGTCAAAAGGGAAATCTTACAAGTAGTTGACCCAACATTTTGAAGAAAACACAACAAATTTTGAAAAATGTTGTTGGTTTCTCAATAAAGTTTACTTTTAACTTGAGGCACCTTTACAATCGAAGTCAAATGAATTCAATTCTCAATTTCTACGAGTAGTAAATACTATCCAGCTTCATAAAATAGCCATAAGCCACAAATTCTACAAGCCAGTTGTAAGAAAATCTTCTTCCAAACAGCTATTTTATCAAATTTACTCTATAAATTCACTTTAGCTGACACTAGAAGCAGTTACAACCTCTATCTTCAACAACAGTGTTCTTTAGATCTTTCGAACCATAGTAACTGATCTTCAAGCCATATACTCTTTTCAAGCTTGCCATAGTAACTAAGGCGGCTTTCTTTCAAGACAACTTCTACATTTTCCATTTGGTTTACTTTTTAGTATACTGTTGCATATTACTACGCGTCATTTTCAGAGTCTTCCCTAAAGAAATTAGAAATTCTCTCGTTATTTCAGAGTCCATACACCGTCAACATTCATAAATGCTGTCACTATTAAGATATTTTATCTGGTCTTCCAACAAGGACTTTAATAACGGCCAAATTGCATGCATACATATACAAATAATTGGTCATTACAACCCATCAATCAGGATTGCAACCTAGCACACCAATTATGTTGTATGTGTTAATGTTATACATGAGTGGCAGGACCTACAGTTTAAAAGTTGACTCCGAATGAAGGATTTTTGAGAAACTTTTCATGGCAATTTTATTTGATTTCAGAGATTTTGTCAGAAATCTGTTGAAAGGAAGTCGCCGAAGAAATATTTTTCATGCTTCCTTTTGTTGGAGATGTTTGACCTCGGGTTGAAACCGTGTCCTCATGTCTAATAAGCCAACTCACTACACAGAAAGAAAAACGGCGTGTTAAAATCAACTTTTCTATTCTCAATTTTAGCCAAAAAACGTGCTTGAAAAATTAAGTCCGTTTTCTCTATTGTCTGCTTAAAACAAGCAAAAAACGGTATTGATGTGAAAAACTAAACCTTATATTACTAAAATCAACACTAAAAAGCTCAAATCTATTTAAAAAAAGTGTTATTTTGAGTTATTTGTTATTTGAGTTATGGAATTGTGGGTTTTTAAGTTCAAAAGTAAAAATTTTAATAATTCTCATTTAGTTCATGTGTATTTATACGATATATATCCAACAAAATGTCGTATTTTTCGCAAGTTGCATTTCTTTGGTAGATGACTTGGATTATTCCGGTCGATAACTTGCATTTGTTTTGGGTAGATGACTTGCATTTTCTTCAAATCAATCGATTTTAGGATTAAATCAAGTACGAGTTCGAGCTTAAATCAAGTTCAAAATTCTTGAAACAAGCTCGTTTTTGGATAAATTTAGGTTTAAATCAAGTATAATTTAGGGCTTAAATCAAGTTCATTGGGCTCGAATAAAGTACGATTTGCCTCAATTCGATCCCATTTAAGGCCCCTTCACACGATCACACAAGTAATATGATCTGTCAAAATTTTGTGTAGAAGAGTACGGATGTGATCGTCTAAACGTACTATGTAATGAAACCATCACACATTGAGAGAAAATACGGATGAAAATTTTGACAGTCGTATGGCTCTCTTCATTTTTTGAAATGATTTAAAAAACAAGCAAGTCGCATTAGATCAGGGATGTATTTTTATGTAAACACATAGAAAAAAATTGTAACAGCTGTTTTCATTTTACTTTGTTATTGTCTTATACCGATCATGTAAACACAGAAAAAAAAATCACACGACTATTATTCTCTTTTTTGAAATACGGATGGAATTTCATTTTACTTTTTCATCAGACTTTACGTATTACTTGTGTGATCGTGTGAAGGGGCCTTTATAAGTTAATTCAAGTAGGAAATCTAGCCTAAATCAACTTTATAATTCTTGAAACAAGTGCGCTTAAAGGCCGTGTCACATAGAACTTTTGCTTCGCGTTGCGTTACAAATTCGCTTTGACATTTAAGATAAATGTACATGTTTATATGGCACTTGTCACATAAACAGCTTTTAACGCAACGCAAAGCGAAAAGCTGGGCATCTCTCATCTTTTTGCGCGCTTTGACAATCAGCTGTTGATTATTCTGTAAATATTTTTGGCAAATTTGCGCGAAAATTTTATTTTTTTAATATTTGTCCTTAAATTTTATGTTTTTTAGTTTTTTTTTAGCAGTACAATTATAAGTATGTCCAATAAATACTCAAAATCCATTTTTAGTCCTTATTTAAACACAAAATATTAAAAGCAAAACTTACGCGCCAACCACTTTTAAAAGATAAACAAACAACGCGAGTATTGTCAAAGTTTTTGTTGTGACATACACCTTTTGCTTTGCGCTTTTCTGTCAAAGTTATAAACGTCACGCAAAGCAACAAAGTTTTATCTGACACGGCCTTAAGGATTATTTCAACTTCTGACTCTCTTGAATCAAGTACGAATTCGATCTTAAATCAAGAAAAAATATGCTTAAACCAAATACATGATGAGATCGCTTTGATCCCAAAAAGGCTTAAATCGCGCTAAAATCAACACTTTTGTACTTGGCTGATTCGGGCTTGATTCAACTCTTTTGTACTTGATTCAAGCCAAACCGTACTATTGTTACCGATATGGATTGATTCAAGCCCGGATGGCTTGATTCTTTTTTTGAGTGTACCTACTAGACTATGGCGTGTTTAGTTGTCATTTATTCGGACTATTTTGCCAAATCACCATGAATGACTATGAATAACGAAGTGTCTTCGCTAAATGGGCTCTGAAGCATTTGACTTGATCTTAATTTCATCAAATAATTCTCCTCGTTGATGAGGCTCATTTCAAATTTGGGATGACACCACACATGAGACCCACGGACATCTAATATATCCCATATTTGTCACTGTTTGCTATGGATTTGGGGGAAAGCGACATTTTCGGTGGATGTTTTTCTGAGGACGACGTTAGTCATGCCATCACCACTACTTATAGGTCGCTGATAATCAACTTCTGTTGGCATGGCGCTATAATAAGATGGCGTTACGTGCTAAACACATTGTGCCGCATTGGATATCACACGCGAACGATTTGAGAGCGTTGTCATCTAACGTGAAGGTAACGTGAACTGGCTACCGAACCACACGATGCAATCATGTAAGACATTTTTTGTGCAGTTTTATAATACTGCTGAACAAGCCACAAGCCAAATCAAAATCAAATCAAATTCATTTCGATTTATGTGCCACAGTTATGGAAAATTGAATATTTAGGATGCGATTTACCAAGAGAAGGCGTATCACATCATACAATTTGCGATATTCCACAAATAATGACATCAATAGGTCTTTCAAACTATAATTGGTCCTCATAAAATTACTTCACAATTAACTCATAGGACTTCTTCAACTGCCTTACTGTTCTCTGCAGGTGTATAGTGTACAGTTCGGCACTCATGTTATTCTTGAGCCTCCTAAGAGCTATAGCTGATTTAGTACGAATGGATAGTGCACACGCATCTACTGCCCATACTCTATTGAATCGAATACCGGTTGATTTAAGAAAGGATAATAGGTGCCACCAATGAGCCGGTCCTTAAAATATAATACTCAGCTTCAGCAGACGTCTTCTGGATTGTATAGCATTTGAACATTCTTAATTTTGAAAATGAAGGAGTCATGGTTGTACTCCAATTTTCTTGTAGAAGTTTCGTACTTCATTCCTAGTCCTTAGGTCTACAGATCGCTCCAGTGGGTGCTTTTAGAAGTAGATCTCTTCCTTCTGATCACATTATTGGCCTTTATTTTTTCGTTATGATGATATGTCACTGCTCTTGTCTTTCTCTGTAGCTTTAGTCGTAATTTTACTCAATAATATGGACACACACATTACATACATACTTGTTTCTTGCAACATTTCAGTCGGGATTGCGACCTAGCTTCTCGCACTACTTATGTTGTGTTAATTTTATACTTTAGTGGGGGGGCGGGGGCGGTACATACAGTTTAATGTTGACTCCAAACGACAGAAATTTGAGTAATTTTTTAAGGCAATTTCATTTACTATCAGAGTTTTTAATATGAAATCTGCTGAGAGGAAGTCAACGAAGATATATTTTTTTTATATTTCGTTGGGGTTTGAACCCTAGCCTCGCTTTGAGTAATTTTTATTGTAATTTTTTAAGGCAATTTCATTTACTATCAGAGTTTTTAATATGAAATCTGCTGAGAGGAAGTCAACGAAGAAATATTTTTTTTCATATTTCATTGGGGTTTGAACCCTAGCCTCGCTTCTAATAAGCCAGCACACTACCTACTAGATTATGGCGACTTCCAAATGACACACTTTTCTCTTCAACCAAGATAGGAGGCTTCTCATATTATTTCTGTTGGTTATGTTGGTCTTATTCATGATTGGCGTGACCTACAATTGACTACTACTTGCTGTTACATGCCATTTAGTTTGTCTTAAAGATTTTTTTAAAATTTTTTTTTTCAAGATATCAGAGTTTTAGTTTAAGTCTACTTACTAGCAACGATGACATATTTTCTGTTCTTTTACAATGTTTTGTATGTGTCTCAAGAAATGTTTTTTTTATTCTTTTTGATTTTGTTGTTTTCTTCATTATGACATTAAAATACTTTGACAATTTCAAAAAACATGAACATGAGCGGCTGCGGCTGCGGCACACAAATGAACACAACATAATAACTTTATTTGTGAAAAGCACTTGAAGAAAAATCACTTCATTAAATCAATTGAAAATAATTACGACTAATTACAAAAGCACTCTTAAAATATCACTTTATTTAACAAATTCTATTCAATTGGCTGCCTGAGTGACTACTCTAAAGGTCGCCTTAAAGACTTTATTACACGTTTAATAATATACTTCAAGCAAAAAGGTTAAATATTTACCAGGAACACAATTGCCAAAGAAAAAACAACCCAGAGTATATTGAGCTGACAAGTAATTCAGCATAGTGTGTATGTATAGAAGCAAAGGAACGAAAAAAATTGTTTCAACAAAAGAAACCAAAAACGATAGCCAAAAAAGAGAAGAAAAAAAAAGAAGTTAATATATTACCATAAATCATTATAACTGACGCTTTAAGGTAACAACGTGATCAACCAAAAAATGTAAAAAAAAAAACAAAAAACGACACAATAAAATATCAGACAGTAAACTGAAAAAATGAAATGCAAAATTACAAATAAAATTCACAAAGTGTGGCACCTGTATCATACCTACCTACCATAAGCTACTACAAGCAACAACTCACCGTACTGTGATACCCAAACTGACTATGTGCCACTATTTTTTCTACACCATATTTCTATTATTTGTATAAAAGAAACACAGAAAAAACAACAAAAAATTATTACACTTTACCACCAAAAAAACAGTACTCGAATAAGAAGCAGAAGACGAAGAAGGAGGAGAAGGAGGAGAACAAAAAGTATCAAATCCGGAGGAAAAAAACGTTTTGCACGTTTTCGTTTGTCAGTTATAAATGTCTGTAAGCAATTGTATTTTATTAAACATTTTTTTTCTTTTCTCCTTCTTCTACCATATTTTTTTTGTTAGTTTTGCTGTAATAATTATTTATTTTATTTTTTATTTTTTTATTAATTTTTTTTCTAACCATTTGCTGTAAGACAGCGAACAATAAATTGCTATTTTTTTCTTCTTTGGTGTACAACAACGTAAACAATAAATAGAAAAATATTAATTTTTATTATACAAAAACAACAAAAAAAAACGTAGTATTATTAACGTTAATAGTACTCACTTTATTACACTCGATTATGTTAATTGAAGTATAAGTGGTTTTTGAAAGGACGAAGGAAGGGAGAGGAAATAGAGAAGAATTTACACCATCATCATAACATTTGGCATGTAAAACTAAATGGGTTTTTAAAGGGCGGTGTTGAAAAATTTTAAAAGTTTAATAAGAGTCTGGGGTAATTTGCCTTTATTAATTAGAAAATTTTATATTTTCTTTAACCGAGGGTCGTTCTAACAAAGAAAACAGAGAAGAATAACATCCAAGACTAAAAACTTTTCATTGAAATTTGGAATAACGTGGAAATGCTTTGGGACTGCGATATATCCAATCTTCCGTATTCTAGTGCTATAATTGCTGTTGATATCGCTCATCATATTTCTGGGCAACATATCCTTTAAACACTATATTGTGTTCTGATTTTGAAATGTCTGTCATACACAGTGGTGTTGTCGAGCCGGAACGCTCCGGAACGTCGTTCCGGTACTTCCTTTTTGGACAGGAACGCGTTCCGGAACTAAAGATGATTTCTAATAACGAGAATTGGCTGACGTTTTGAAAAAAAAAAACAACATCATATATATTATTTCTAAAGAATTTTTTTTTGTCGGTTGCAAATATCTCCCATACCACCGCATCAAATTTAATGAATGATATCTCATTTTAAAGCTTATATCTAACACTAATGACGAAAAATAATTAAAAATTGAAAAATTAATATTTTCATTGATAAAAATTATATTTTATATAGAACTGCATGATAATACTGTTGTCATTATGATTATATGTTTTTGTTCAAGTGTGGTAATACCGGGTCGCTTAATAGTAATGCAGTTCTACATAATATAGTATATATTAAAATCCATTCTGGCAATACCGCTATTTACTATAATGCCGTTTATTACTAATTCAGTTATATATAATGTGCCTATTAAATTGCAAAAAGCTGTTTTGGCAATACTTTGCAGTAGTTGTTAGATCAAGTGCGATAAACAGGGTCGCTTAATTGTAATGCTATTCCACATAATATATAAAGTTGTAAAAGCCACTTTGGTAATGTCGTGCGAAATATAATGCGGTGCGAAATATTCGCATGGGTCATCTAGTTAAAAAGAATTGCTGATTTGATTGAGACCTAAAACAAAAAACGCCGCCGCCAGGATTATCATGGAAAATCACCCCCGTCGTTAAATTTGAGACATGAGACCGCACAGAGCGGCCGCCTACTCAGGATCGGCCCTGTCTATATAATTATATATACGCGTTCCGGTAAAAAAAAAATTAGCACAACACCACTGGTCATACCAATGTTCGGCATCGGAGCTAAGCGGAATTGCAACTTATTTTTTTGCGTCACACTCTTTGTTAATGCGTTCATCCCCATCATCTTCATTTCTTTCTCCGTTTTTCGTAATTGTGCAACCGAAGCAGTAAAATTATGTTGTCATTGACAGTCAGTTAGGAAATGTTTGCGATATTTATCCTCAAAAATTAGTTGTTTGAAGTCGTCATAATCTAGCAAGTAGTGTAGTTGGCTTATTAGGCGTAAGGCCACGGTTCAAACCGCAGGTCATACATCTCCAACAAAAACGAAATGTGAAAAAAAAAAATTTCTTTGGTGGCTGAACCTCAGCAGATTTCTGGGAAAAACGCTCAGAGTAAATAATATTGCCATGAAAAAGTTGCTCAAAAATCTGTTGTTCAGAGTCGATTTTAAACTGTAGGTGGTGTGAGAAACTAGATCGTAATCCTGACTTAAGGGTTGTAATAAGCAATTATGTACATATGTAATGTGTGCAGGATATTTACGGAAATGATGAATACATGAACGATGTCATAAATTTAATTTGTACCTCTGGGAGATTATTTCATTGTGTAAATAATGCACAATATTTCTAACAAAATGTAAAACAAACGAGATAGATGCCTAAAAAAAACCCTGCAGGGCAAGATATAAAAATTCAATCAATTTTAGGGCAACATTTACCTCCCTCTCTAGTTATGCACATGCCTGCAGTTATATTTCGTAATTCACTTGATATTTTTGTATGTACTTCATTTGTAAAAATATTTTTACTTCTCTTGCTGCTATTCAATCCGTTGCTGTCCGTCATTCGATAGGCTGATCATTTAATTTTTGTTGTACCAGTGAACACATTCAATTGATTGCAATTAATTTTAATGGTTGACGACAATGAGTTTTGCTTATCGATTTTATATTTTTTTTTGGTTTTTGTTTTGTTTTTGTATTAAAAATTGATTGATTATTAGTTTCATAATGTTTTGTTATTGTAGTTTTTCATTTCATTCGATTTCATTTCATTATATTTTTGCATATAATATGACGTTTTTAATTGCCATAGTGGTTGTGTTATTATTATCATTTCCGTTTTACTGTTACGGTTTTTTTTTCTTCTCTTCCTGATTGTAATTATAATTGAAATGTGATGGTAAAATAATTTGTAAGCAAAGTGGCAAAATGGCCATCAAACAGTGAAATGCTTGAAGCAAAGAGATATTCTCTAGCATGCCATGTCATTCCATCTAACAAGGAATAGCAAAACATGTATTTTTTTCCTTCATGGTTCCACTGTAATTCCCCCCGGTTGACGGTTGGCAGATAGTGTGTAATAATAAATTAGTGGCAATTATGAATAATAATAATTTATCAAACCGCTATTATCAATTGTTGTATGTTGTATGAAACCATTGGAGAATTGATTTGCGTAGAAGAAAACCAACTGACAGACACAGTAAAATTTTAATTTTAAATAAAATATAGCGGTAGTGCTGGCACCACACAACGTATGAGTACTCATAATAACTTCTCATTCATACATACATACCGTATATAGTATGTATGTACATATGTCTATACTCGTACCTATAGTGCTCTATTGAACATATGAAATTTCATTTTAATCACATTAAATTACAACAAAAAAAAAACAAGTTCAATTTGAAAAAAAGAAAAAAAATTTAATTCCAACGCTATGGAAAATACAATATACGAGTAATTTGCAATTAAGAGGTTCAAAATAGAAAATAATGTTTAGATTTCTTAAATTTATTTGTATTTCTTATACGATGAGCTCTGGAGATGATCTTATACCTTCTACCGCTTGTCCTATACTGCAGGGGTGTGGCGGCTAGGATTAGTAGGCGTCTCTGGGCGACTGGACAATGGCATGCATCGAGCATTGATCATACAAGGATACTTGGCGGAGCTGATATTGTCGGAAGCATAGACTATATGACACCGCGATATGACTTCTCAATGAATTTTAGGACATCCATCCCGAAAAGGGAGGACTGGGGAAAGGGTGTGGCGCACCTAGCGAGAAATTCCGCACAAATCTACACCGATGGCTCCAAATTAAAAGGAGCCGTTGGTATTGGCATCTATTCGAGATCAATCGGAATATCCAAGTCTATGAGACTACCAGATCACTGCACTGTCTTTCAGGCGGAAGTGTCGGCAATTCAAGCTGCGGTAAAAATTGTTGCGGACAAAAATGTTAGCAAGCGAAGGACCATTATACTTTCCGATAGCCAAGCGGCCATCAAGGCGCTGGATTCTAGTGTGATAAACTCCAAGACAGTATACGACTGTCGCAGATGTCTCAATGAGATGGCGAACCGATGTGATGTTTGTATCACATGGGTACCGGGACATAAGGACATTCCCGGCAACTGCAGAGCGGATGAATTGGCCAGAATTGGCACGACCGTCGAGCTCTCTGATGAATTCTCTACATTGGGGATCTCTTTAAATACCAGTGGGCTTATGATTAACAATGCAATCGTGGACCTTGCCAACAGTAGATGGGCAACTTCGGTTAGAGGCAGAGCGGCGCAAAATATCTGGCCAAAGCTGGATAGAAGGCGCACGACGACTCTGCTTAAGCTCCAAAGAAGCATGCTCAAAGCTGTTATCGGGGTTATTACGCGGCATTGTATTATAGGAACACATGCGAGGCGTATTGGTCTTGGACACCTCGCGAATGATTTCTGCAGAAGCTGTGGAGATGAAGAGGAGGATGAAACTATTCTTCACCTACTTTGCACATGTCCGGCACTTGGTCGGAGGAAAAAGAAACACCTGGGTGCCTACTACATGGAGGACGTAGGTGAACTGTCATGCGTGGATATTGGCAGTCTAAGTCGCTTCATCGGAAGCTCCGAGTGGTTCCTAGAATAGGGGAAAGATAAAACTATGGTATCACAATGGGCCCTGTATGCAACCTAAGTGTGTCCGCTGATCGGGTGGACAGCCACTTCTACCTACCTACCTATACGATGAGAGCGCTGGAACGGGAATTAAAATAGTTTAGGTGATGTTAAATATAAATTTTTAACTTTTAAAAACGTTTAAAATAAAAGCTCGTAGATTGCAAATAAAATAAAAATAAATTTCTGTTTAGTTTTAATTAAAATACTATCTTATTCGCACAATTCTGTGTGCGTAAACAACAACAATTGCTTTACTTTGTTATTCCTCTGTTTACACCATTTGCATAAACAATAACAATTACTAGACAATTGTTCGACAGATCTTTGTAACGGAGATCTTCTAACCACGATTACGCTCTTCAAACGCATTACGATCACTCTCTTCACACAAGACTGACTGAACTTTTACTAAGTCCGTTGCCTGCTTCGCCTTGCCTTTTCTATGGCCACGTAAACAGGCTTTACCTTCTCGAGATCTCTATAAATGTAAATATTGTTGTTTCAGTATGGTTGTTTGTGTATTTTGTTTACATTTATTATTGTAGTGTCTTTTTGTTTACTTGTTTACAATTTATTTTATGCTGTTTTTTGCTGTTATATTACGCAGTGAGATAATTTGCTTCATTGCTTTGTTTTATAATTTTAACGTTAAGTGATGTAAGAGCAAAACATCAGTATCTAGATTTTTCCTTTTCGTAACAATACAAACACCCTCTAAGTCGGCTTAAGCATTAACTTCTGTAAGACATGACTAATCAGAATAAATACACCAAACACTTAACAACATTATTTAACTGCCTAGGTTCATTTTCTTAATAACCCTTAAAGCATATTATAGTATATACTCTGAGCATTCAAAGCATCAAAATTACGTCTAAATTACAACAAAGGAAACATTTTAGGAAAGTTTTCTTTGTTTTCGACAATTAAACATTAGTTGCCAGAGACTAACTGAAGCTTAAGACGAACTCCATAGTGTTCGTATACCCACAAAATCATGTTTATTGATCCTCGACTGAAAGGCGTGATCTAGCCAAAATGATAAGATTTGCCATAAGTCCTATAAATCGCATATTGACTACAAGTTTGAACACGTAGAACGGTGTCCAAGAATAAAGAAGATATGCTTGACGATATTTCTATACAATAAAGCCGAGTTTGTACATCGAACAAATGAGGCATAGGTCAAGTACTTCACAGCTAAGCAAAGGTAAAGTAAAGACAATGTAATATAGCGGGAGAATCATAACCAATAAAGGAAAAGATCAGCTTAGGATAGGTTAGGTTAGATTAAACTGACTGCTGCCACATAAAGCGATTGGATCTATAATGTAACACCGATATTATCTGTTCCATCATATAATTATAGCTCCTGGTTGGCTTCTCTCAACCATTCCAAGAGTCTTATGAAGCTGTGGATTTGGATGTCAAATTGCCTTTGACTAGACATGTTTTGTCACGAAAATTTGGTTGTCCGGACAATGACTAACAAGATGTTCTGAGGTATTCTATTCTTTCTCGTATAGTTTCTGCAGAAGACATTATGAGGTATTCCTAGCCTCCTGGCATGAACACCCAAAGGCAAGAGCTCCAATATAAATGCTATGAGATTCCTTAGACGGTTCTAAGCAACTTCCGTTAGACAAATATTTATCTCGGGCCAGATTTGTCTGGTGTCTCTACAAGTGAGTTCATTAACTCATCTTATGTTTGTCCATGGTGCCTGCTTTAGTAAGTGCAACAACCTTTTTCGTCGATGTCCCTACGTCCAGGTACTCAAATGAGGGTAACCGTCGAATATATCGCTATCTCCTAAGGCAAAGCTGAGATAAGATCAGTTCTTGAAGTATATTTTCCAGCAAAGCATATGATATAATGCTTTTGCCGTAGTCTAGTAGGTAGTGTGTTGGTTAACTAGACGTGAAGCCATGGTTCAAATCCCCGGTCAGACATCAAAACGAAAATATGAAAAATTATTTCTTTGGCGACTTCCTCTCAGCAGATTTCTGGCAAAAAATCTGAGAGTAAATAAAACTGCCATCAAAAGTTCATCAAAAAAATTTGTCATTAGGATTCGACTTAAAACTGTTGGTCCTGCCACTTATCTATAAAATTAACACACACAACCTCAGTGATGTGATAAGCTAGGTCGTAATCCTAACTGAAGGGTTATAATGACCAATCATGTAAATTATGAAATTATCGTACCCAATAATTTCTATTCAAATTAACAACGAAAATTAAATAATTTTCTGTAAATGAAGCCATAAAAACGTAATTACAACAAATTGTTGAAATTTCCAAGAATTTGATGAAAGAGAAGAGGAAATTATTTGATTTCTTCTTTACGAAAAACCCCATAATTAAAGGTGAAAAAGTTTAATTTGAGATTTTCCTTTCTCTTCACTCTGTATTGTGTATTCTGTGTGTTGGTGTATTACGAAAGCCATTTAATTAAATGGTAGTTATTCAATAAACATTTTACTTAAGCGAGTATATTTCTTCACTTTACAAGTGTTAGATTCCAAAAATTCATTTTATTTCTTGTGCCCACCTCTTTAACACTCAAAATTACTGGCTAACACGAGACCAGAGAGACAGTCGAAGGAAAGCAGCAAAACCAACCGTTTACACCTACAATGCAACACCGAAAACAACTTTGTTTCCAACTGGGGCTTCTGCCTTACTTGTAACAATAAAGTGCCAAGTAACGCCAACAAAACAAAGTGAAGTTGAAAAACATTTTCTTGGGTGGTAAACACATAGAAGGCGAGAAGAAAATAAAAATGAACAGCCATAGAAAATATAAAACAAAAATTGACGATAATTACATGTAATTTAACTTAAAGAAAACGAAATAAAATAAAACAGAAAAAAATAAAATGAGCTTCTAAACTATGCTAGGCTATGGCAAGTAGCATAAGAGAAATGATTTTTATTTTCAGTTGTTTTTGTTTAAGAAATCATGACACGTTGTTGCTGCAACAACAGCAGAACAAGTGAAAAAAAAACACAAACAGGTGGCAAAGTGGACACAATTGTTAAGGTAATTAGCCAGAAACATAAATAACACTTATTTAACTTAAAAGGCGTTTACCCAATATTGTATACCCAACAACACCACATTGCCTTACTGCCATAAACAGCTTAGAATAGTGTAGAGTAGGGCAGCGTAAAGCAGAGTAGTGTAGAGTATAGAGCACGATAACAAGAAACCAATAAATGCCAAATTGTTTCAGAGTAATACTACAAAAACAATTGTAAACATATAATTTCAATTACACCATTTCCTAAATGATGTTTTGTAATATGGGTAAACGATGTCGACAACATGTAAACAACAGCAAAACACAGGCTTTATATGTTAATACTGACAGTCACTCTAAGTTCTTTGGTAAAAGAGTGGAAACCAAAGATTTTCATTATGTTTACTGTCTGGTGAGCATCATAGAAGAATCACTAGACGAACTTACGAAGCGCATAAAAACAAATCAAAAATTTAGAGTTTTACAGAAGTGCAGAAAGTCAAATCATCTTAAATAAATTTTAAAAACAATTCCCAATTTTATTTCTATTTTCTTGTGAGTCTTGAAATTGTACTACGGATGATGCACAACAGAGATCAGCAATGAATCGTATTTTCGCTACTCATAGGTACTTATGAAATTTTGAGTATGAGTGAGTCAAGAGTATTAAAATTCAACTACTCTGATTCATTCGTACTCGCTACAACATTGATTTATAAGTATAGGTTGCAATGAGTATGAGTACAACGTTGACATTAAACTCACAACATTCGATTCATTGTTTGATTCATACGCCTACTCATTCAGATTCATAAATTTAGAAAAATATTTATAATACTTACGAATGATTCGAGTCACTCGAATCATTCATCAAAATTTACAGTAGTAGTTATTGTTGCATTTACAAAAGAAGTGAAAAGACAAAGACAGCAAGAAAAGCACACACACAACCTTCTAGCGAGTATTGTGGTGTTCGTACTCGAATCATACTTATTTTGTGCTTCGGATATATGTTGAATCATAGAGAGTCGAAATCAACAACATCGTGCGTATTGTTAAGTATGAATACGACGAGTACTTCCAACTTTGAATATGAGTAGTATGAGTATCATATTAAAATAAGCATGAATGCGTATAAGTAGCTGAAATTATAAGTATGACTCGAGTCTACTCATCGTTTTGAATACTCGTTGCTGACCTCTGATGCACAAGCACTTCCAACAGGCACTTCCGATAACGAACGAGCCAAATAGCAATCAGCAACGATATTACAAGAGCTAAACGGAGCTGGACCAGCCATTATTTGAGCTTAATTTTCATCGCAAAATCATCTTTAGCGACCCTTTCATGGATGAATGTGTGTAAAATGTGAAACGTTACAAATCTACATGACATCTCGAAAAACTTAATTTTTGAGGGGGATTTTGGGCTGGCGACGTCATTAACCCAAATTCTTTGGATTGCATAACCAACTTCATAACATACATACATAACATAGTTAGTTAATATAACTCTTTAGCTTCTCACACCACTGATGTTGTGTGTATTAATTTTATACATGTGTGGCGCGACCAATTCTGAACGCCAGATTTTTGAGAAACTTTTCATGGCAATTTCATTTACCCTCAAAGCTTATGCCAGAAATCTGCTGAGAGGAAGTCGGCGAAGAAATATATTTTTATATTTCATTTTGATGTCTGACCTGGGGTTTTGAACTGAGGCCTCACGTCCAATAAGCCAACACACTAACTACTAGACTACGTCCAATTTTTTTGGCCTAAATTTGATGATCTAGACCCCAACGATATGCGCTATATGCCAGATTGAACATTCTTTACCACCCACTGTCGTGGATATCGTATGTACTGGCTACCGAGATCGTCCGATATGATGGCGTTAAATTTTTTCTTGTGGTGTTTTCTTAAGTTGCAGGAGTATGTGAATAAAACATAAACCGCAGCGGTCCTCAAAGGCAACCCATGCCACCGGTCAAATACAGCCTCATTAAACATTTTAAATGTGCTGCACCCATAGAAGCCATTGCAGACATTTGTTCCACTTGCATCTTAAAATTTCAGTTGTCAAGAGAGTTTGTCCAGCCGCTGTCTACTGAAGCCTGTTGGATATTCATTGTAGAGCTATTATGTTATTTCATAATATTACAAGGCTTCCCCATTGACATAAGTCAACGAATGGCCGAAAAACCATTAGCGAAAGTGACACCAACAATGAAGATCATAAGAAGTTCCGGTACCTTCTGCTAAATAGTAGGACTAAATGAGCAAGAATCCTCAGCTCTACATTCAATATAACAACTCAACGCTTTTTCCAGAGTATGATGTTTCTATGAAAGGAGAGACGGCAACCCTGTTATTCTAGAACCTGTTGTAGTAAACGATCTAACTGCTAAGTGGCCTTGTTCTCCTTAAAGGAACTAAATATTATTTAATGAATTAATTTATTAAAACAAGTAATCTAAAGAATGTAGTAGCCGTAGTCTAGTAGGTAGTATGTTGGCTTGTCAGACGTGAAGCCAGCCAAGTCAGATATCTCCAACAAAATCAAATATTTAAAAATATTTCTTCGGCGACAACCCCTCAGCAAATTTCCGGCAAAAAAAACTCTAAGAGTAAATAAAAATAAAATTGACATGAAAAAGTTTCTCAAGAATTTGTCGTTCGGAGTTGTCTTAAGACTGTAGGTTCCGCCAATCATGTATAAAATTAACACACACAACATAAGTTAAGAGAAACTAGGTCGTAATCCTGACTGAGGGATTGTTATGACCAATAATGTATGTAATATGTACAATGTACAATGGGTAAATTCGACCTCCGTGTACTGTACTTGTCTCTGTCGAGAAGTACACGTCCTCTAACCTAATGTATGTAATCTAAAGAAATACTAAATTCAGCAGGAGATTTCATTGATCAATATAGTGATCAAGTGATCTGAATAAAATATTTCCACTGAATGTTTCCGCTGTAATATTGATTGAAATGAAAGCAGAAATTTTTAATTAAATTTTAAAAATAATTCCTTCGCATATTCAATCGAATTCAAGTTATTTTACTAGGAAATCTTTCTTGTAAAATCGAAAAAATCAGTTCCATTTTCCTCCTTTTAAGCAAAACAAGAAAATCTTGCAACTCAAATCTGCCATATTTCGCCCACTCACCATCAAATGGTGTACGAGTGCAAATGTTTGTACGGAAACTTTTAATGGCTTTTCTTGTGAAAATATATGAAATTTTCATTCTACCACAGCCCACATAATAATGAACGACCATTTCTGTTTTTTTTTTTTTTTCATAAGCAATTCCATACATTTTGTTAAACATTTCGAAACATTTGTAAAGGGAAAGTTAGTTCTGCTGAGAGATTTCGATTTGTTGCTGGAAATTATTTTCGTTACGGGAATACAATGTTTACTTTACTATTTATTATTAAACTTTTATTTCTTTTTCAACTTAACAGAACAGAAGAGAACAGAACGGAAGAAAGAAAAAAAACAAATTTTTGTGCAATTGCTGGCAGTTCCCAAAACTAAAAGTTCAACACACAGCTGCATAGCTACGTTGCAAGTTATACAACAATTGAAAAGAGTTCCCAGTAGGATGTTTGAGACTTCCCGTAGTGTTTTAAACTAGACCTGAAATATTTGCTCAAAAATATTATAATTTTTGCTGTTGTTGTTATGAGAAACTAGTATTTTGTCACACACAAATAAAGTGAACGAGGAATTTTTAAATATGATTGCCGAAAAATTTTTTAAGCAAAAATTCTTCTCCAACAATTAAAAATAGTTGAGAGGCAAATTGCCGGAAATGAAGAAAATTTAATTGTTTTGATTAATTCAGCAAAAATTTTAATTTCATATACAGGGCATTAATATTTCCATCTGATTTTAGTTTGCCATTGATCCTATACAAAATCATGGGAAGAACGTATGAAAATATGCCACACAACTGGTGTGGAATCCTATTTTGATTATACGTTGAGAAAACATGTCATAAGGTGGACCACTTCTAAAGCATTGTAGAAAAATGGAACAGTAATAAAGAATAAGTCGCCGTAGTCTAGTAGATAGTGTGTTAGCTTACTAGACATTAGGCAAGGGTTCAAACCCCAGGTCACACATCCCCCACGAAAAGAAATTTGAAAAAATATTTTTTCGGTAACTTCCTATCAGCAGATTTTTGGAAAAAAACCTCCAAGTATCCATGTTAAAGCCCCCTAATCCTCTGGGTGGGTAAACAACTCCGACGAATATCATATAAAAAATAAGGCCACATGATCTCTTAGAAAAAAGTAAGCGTGAACACAATAACCTAAAATGGCAACCCTACCATCCTAGAACGTATTATAATGTACAGAGAAATCGCCCATTTAGCTGCACATATCGAATTAATGAAACTGAAAGATTGAAATCTTTGGAGTCTAGTAGATAGCGTGGTGGCTTATTAGACGAGAGATTGTGCTTCAACCCTCGGCTCAAACTCTCGAGAGGTCACGTCCTTTCAGCTGTCTTCTGGCAAGAACTCTGAGAGGAAATAAAAAAGTTTCTGAAAAATGTATGGCTCGGAGTCATTATTAAGCCGTAGCTCCCGCCACTCATGTTTAAAATTAACACACACTACAGAAGTGGAATTAGAAGCTAGTTCGTAATCCTAACTGAAGGGTTATAATGATCAACTATGTATGTATCCAGTAAAAGAATCTTAAAGAACTTGAAGTCCCAAAATATCAATTGTCCGCTACGGATTCTTTGGGTTGAGCATATCGGCAATGTCGTATGACTTTATCGTATGAATCTGTCTGAATTTGACCGTTCACATGGGTTATGTTGTTTTTGAAGAACGCTGTGGTTTACAATTCATTGACTTACACCTGCAACTTAAGAAAACTCCGCAAAAAAAGTCTAACTGGATCAAATCGCCAGTCCACATCATCTCCACATGAGCAGACCATGCCCTCAAATCGCTCGTGGAGAATATATAATGTGACACAAGTTGTGTTTCGTGTAGCGCCGTTCTATTCAAACCACATGTCGTTGGTATCCTGATCATTGAATTTAGGCCTAAAGAAGTTGGTAATCATGGACCAATAATGCTCGATGTTCACTGTGATTGCTTGGATAACGTCTTTCTCAGTGAGTTGGTTGCAAACTGCTGTAGTACTCGTTCAGAGATCTCACATCATTTACCTTCAATTTCTGCGTCATTCGATTTTTTTTAACAGAAGCAGGCCCAAATACATATACATAGGATAAATAAAATGGTCGTTGTTCACTGTGATAAATTGGGAAATGACTTTCTCAGTTGGTCAGTTGCCAACTGCTGTAGAGCTTGTACAGAGATCTCACTTCATTTACCTTCAATTCCTGGGTCATTTGATTTTTTTAACGGGTGCAGGCCCAAGTACATATACATAATTGGTCATTACAGGATTACAACCTAGCTTCTAACACCACTTATGTTGCGTGTGTTAATTTTACACATGACTGGCAGGACCTGCAGTTTAAAGTTGACTCCGAAAGACAGATTTTTGAGAAACTTTTCATGGCAATTTTATTTACTCCCAGAGTTTTTGCCAGAAATATGCTGAGAGGAAGTAGCCGAATGAAATATTTTTTCATGTTTTGTTTTGTTGGAGATGTCTGACATGGGGTTTGATTGGAGGCGTGATGTCTAAGAAACCAACACGCTACCTACTAGACTACGGCCCAAGTTACAACGAAATATTCGTCAAGTTGTTGTACACGAAGTTCGAGAGTTCTTGTGAGCGATACGAAATAGACTAGCAGGTATGCTCCTATACACACTTACGGATCTCGGCAATGTTGCTAATCCTCGATTAGTTACTGAAACAGTGGACACATATTCATAATTGCGAATATTCCACTCAGTATGAGAATTAAGTCGATCGTAAGATGGGCTAAGTACGCGTATTTTGAAGAATTTTAAAATTTTCAGAAATCTCTGTCTTCCCCGTTTATCGCGTACAAAGTGTAAAATTTTAAAGCGATTACACAATACCTCCCGAAACATTAAACTTCAAATAAATACGCAACAATAAGACAATTTCGTATAAAATGTCATGCTTTAGTGATTCTCCAGATGGTCAACAGGCCATAATAAAACACACACACACACACACACACACTGACATTCACATTCGCATTTACATTTCAAACAATATTTTCCAAATAGGCTGTTTATTAGGAGGAGTGAGAACGCAAACTGTCTTTGCTAAAATACCATACAGCAGGAGGCGGAGGCGTAGGAAGGGGATAATAAAATTTTATATCCTTTTTGGTTTGAAGGCTTTAAAGTAAACGATATGGAAATTGTATGTGTATGTACGGTGCTCGTAACAAGAAAACCACAAATCTTATAAATTATTGCAATAAACAAACAAACAAACAACAACGGCAACAACAACAACGGCACAAAAACATAATCGTAATAAAGACGATTTACGAGCACAACCATAAGGCAATAACTACAACAACTACAGCAACAACGTAAATGTAGCGCCATAAACATACATTAATTTATAAAACAAATACTCACACACATACAGATATACGCATACACATAAAAACACATATTTGTTTCTGTGTAGATGGGTGTTTAGAGTTCAAAATTCGTACTCCTTCACCATTTTCAGCTCAAATACAGATACAAATGCAAATAATAGCCACTGAAATGCAGTCTTTGAATAGATGAGTTCTTTACTTCAAAAGTTAATTTGTAAGAGTAGTAAAGGAAACATAGTTTGACACCAGAATTTAAGTCCTCTAATAAACGTTAATAACGCCTATTGGATATAAAGGAGTCATCTAAGGTAAAGCCATTAAAATCAGTAACAGTTGTCTGCAGCCAAATAAGTTTTGAATTGTCAAACATTCCTTAGAGGAAACCATACAGAGTTAAACATTTTTTAGAGATCTCCGTCAAGATTGTCAGAAAGTGAGAGACAGGACAAGACCATTGCACTGACACATGATGTGAAAGACAGTATCTTCCTCCTCCTCAAACGGAATCTTTCCGAATGCCTACGAAAAAGACAGTGGCCTGTAAGAATCGCTATACTGCGATGGATGGTCCAGAGATTTTAGGACAAAAGTGAGTCGGTCTTCTCTTTAATACTTGTCCAGCAGAGTCTAGCAATATTGCACATTCGCTTTTGCTACAAATGAGATTGAGCTGCTCTATAATAAGTGTGGATATCCAAGTTAACTGAAGCAATCGGTATACCAATGCGCTGTTACATGTTGGAGATTGCGAGCTTCGTACCTGCTCTGGCCAGCTCATAACACAATATAAGCGAACCTACTTGTAGAGGAGCAGAGGCGCTTCCCCTTGAGGGAAAAAAGTAATCTTTTTTAAACTATTGCTAAGCGAAGGGATTTGATATTCTCCTCCTTATCTACTATGTCGTTAAAAATCCTGAAATCTGTGCTTGGCGTCACTGAAAGCTTATCATAATAAAAGAGGTACTTGCAATAAACAAGGCCCTTAAATCCATCGAAATATCTATAGTAATACTTTAATACTCCAGTCTAAAGTTCCAAGTTATTTTTAGTGAAACTTTTTCTTACTGATTTCTACACTTTCTTTTGAAAGGGTGGGCATTACTGCAACTGCTTATGATGTTCGTTATTGATAGATTAGATGAACTATGTGGAGTTGATTAACGCCTCTTAAACGATTGGTCATTACAACCTTTTTGCCAGGATTACAACCTAGCTTCTGACACTACTTTTGTTGTGTGTGTTAATTTTATACATGAATGGCGGGACCTACTGTTTAAAGTGGAGTTTGAATAACTTTTTCATGGTAATTTTATTTCCTCTCAGCATTTTTGCCAGAAATCTGCTAAGTGGCAGTCTCCGGAGAAATATTTTTTAATATTTTTTTTCTGTGACATCACGTCTAATAAGCCAACACACTACTTACTAGACAAGACCCCTTAGTCCTTAATTTTTAAAATTAAAGAAAATGTTGATTGTTTTTTATTTTCTGCTGAAGTCGAATCTGCATTGTTGGACTTTTTAAAGTGAAACACTATAACCCCTACACTCTACATTCCATTTCTTGTCTTATTATTCTCCAAACCTACCACAAAATCCGACATCCGATATAGAATTATCAACCTCACTGGAATAATACGGCAGTGAGGAAGAAAACAGCGTTCTTCACCAAGCTTTTGCGATGAATAATCTTTACAACAAATATACCATCCTATACCATATGCATGGGTCAAACGAGCACATCAAAAATCCTACACTGGCGGACTGAAACTTCAAATGAAATTTATTATAGTGCATCACGTCGTTGTAGTCGCCGAAGTCTAGTAGGAAGCGTGTTGGCGTATTAGACGTGAGGCCACTGTTCAAACCACAAATATGAAATAATATTTCTTCAGCGACAGGCTCTCAGCAAATTTCTGGCAAAAACTCTGGGAGTAAATAAAAAATTGCATTGAAAAAGTTTCTCAAAAATCTGTCTTTTGGAATCGACTTTAAACTGTAGGTCCTTCCACTCATGTATAAAAATAAACGCACACAACAGAAATGGTGTGAGAAACTGGGTTGTAATCCTGACTAAACGGTTGTAATAACCAATTACACAGCCCTGCAAATTTCGACTTTTTTTGTGCAAATCAGATGGCTCCAGGTGTTTCCGAATTCATTTTGCGCGCTGAACACGAATCTTCATCACGTCATCTTCCATCACGTCAGGTTTTTGGCAATTTTTGAAAAATTGTACAGCTAAACACTGACGTGCTAGAACCATCGGTATTGTCAGAAATTGACAATGGATCTTTGCTCTTTAAAATCAGCCCAAAGCCAAATTGATTGCATGCACCCTTAAAGTAGGGGATGGGTTTATGTCAAGGGGAGCAAGAGAAAAAGAAACACATTACGGAGGTCCTTAAAAATTAATCAGATTTACTTGAAAATTGTTACTCAGGGGTTTTTGGGGTCGCTGATTATAGATCTTCATTCAGATTTAAAAAATTCAAAATGACGGATCCAATATGGCGCTAACAATTTTCAAGTAAATCCGATTAATTTTTATAAACCTAAACTACCATATTGGATCCGCCATTTTGAATTTTTAAGTTCAAATCGATCGTGTTCAGCGCGCAAAATGCCTTCGGAATCACCTGGAGCCATCTTATTTGCAAAACCCATGCCGGGCTGTGTTATATATGTATGTGTGTACTCGTATACTGCAGCACGGCCAAATTTGAAGTCTGAGATATTCTCGCCTGGACATAAATTATAATTTCAAAGTCTAAAACCGTACGGGGTAATCTGCCATATTTCGTCAAATTTTGCTTGGAAACTACTTTCAAACGGTTTTGTTCAGACCAGTTATCAAAGGCAATATCGATCGATATGCAGTTTTTGTGAAGAAATTCCGTATAAGAACAAGGATTCAGTTCGAGTGGTGATCTTCGGCAATCATTAAGCTGTATAGTCAGTCAGTAAATTACGGAAGATTGACTTTTACTTCAGATTTTTAAATACTTATCGTTCCTAGCAATTTTTCAAATTCATTTCAAGAAACAATTCCTTTCTAAAACATGCCAATAATTGACACACTCATAAACTGAACAGCATGTGAATGCTGATGACAGCGAAATCAAATAAAAAACAGAAACAAACATTTCAGCGAAACTAAATTCATTCATCTCTCTTAAGAAGTGGAAGAAAAAAAGAAATTTTGAGGGAAAAAATTTCGACAAGAACAGAACTTTTGAAAATCAATAAAATATGACTTTTAACTTGAAAACTTTTGCACCAAAAAAAAAAAAAGGAGAACACGAGTAACTTTCTGTTCCCCAGAAAAATAAAAAAGAAAAATAAAGCAAAGCAAAGCAAAGGAAATAAGAATCATAAATAATTTTGTAGGATTTGAATTATGTATGTATGTAGCAAAGTAGAAATAACGTTAAGTTTTACATTTAATCTCAGCAGCATAACGAGCATGAAGGAGCATTTGTTGGCAAACAAAACAAACAAAGAGGGATTGTAGGTGCCTTGTGCTGTATGCTTCATGTGGCATATCGGTAAAAATGGTTGACTCTGATTGCTTTATTTGCTTAAAGCAATAAGTCATTAACAAAAATACAAATTTTAAGATTAGCTTATCTCTCTCTGTCTCTGTCTCTACAATACACACTTACCATATACATACAGACATTCGAACATAATCCTTTAACTCTCTTATACACACACACACACACAGTGGTATACATATTTAATGTTTTATTTGTATTTGTTTGTTTATGATTATTATTACCAGTATTGTACTGCTCTCATAGATAGCCTCAAGGATTTTTACAATTTGTTTTCTCTTGCCATCTTAGAGAAATAATGGAAAACGATAAGAAACGGCACAATAAAAAAAATTGTAATTTATGACAAAATATTTGAAATATTTTATTTCTATGCCCCGCAAAAGGAATTGCCTTTAAGAAGGCTTAAAACAATTCATTTGGGCTTTCAATTAGAATTTAATTAATTGGAATTGTTTTTGTAGCTACAAAAAAAAAAAAACACATACACATGGCAACTGATAATTGAGCTTACAAATGTCAACTGAAATTCAATTCATATTTAATAAGACAGTAAGTAAGCCTTGAGCTTAGAGAACAAATAAAATTTGAAGGTAATTTTTCTTTATTTTTCAACATAGGCTTCCATTGGTTTGATAAACTTTTCTCAGCAATATTCAATAACATCAAAATGCCTAATTTATTACCTTCTGTTCCTTTAAAAAACCTACAACTGCCACAAAGCATCTCTTCCCTCGTCATAGTGTTTCTTTTCGTTGCTTCTGTTCAGTTCAATATACCATATACTCGTACTGGCTAATCATGTGATTTATATAGTCTGGCAAAGTTTAGAGTATTAGAGCTGCCAACTTTCATTTTGTGGAAACAACGCCCTCTTACTTATTTACATTACAACACTTTAGTCAGGATTTCAACCTGTCTTCACGCACTACTCCTGTTGCTAGTGTAAATTTTATACATGAGTGGCGGGATCTATAGAGTAATGTCTACTTTCATGACAAATTTTATTTTACTGTCAGAGTTTTTACCAGAGGACTGGTGAGCAGAAGTCGTCGAAAGAAATCATTTTTCGTTTTGTTCGAGACGTCTGAGACGGGGGTTGAAATACGGGCTCTCGTCTTATAAGCTAACACACCACCTACTAGATTACGGCAACTGCAAAACAATGTCCTCGATGACACTTTATTTGGACTGTTTTATTGGGTTCTCGAGTATGTACTCAAGCATTTTATTTATTAGAACGTATTGTAGATTGTAAAATTACCACCAGACCTGAGATCATATTTATAATCATTCGTATAGCTCTTCGCTTTATAGTTTCAAAGGATGAGAAAGATTTTAATCAGTGAGGCGGTAGTCAACATTTTCTGGTTGTATGGTTTATATTTGGTATCGTATAGTTCACAGTAATATATTGCTTCCTGTGGCTTTAGGGTGGAACAAAGTTTCGCAACAAATTCCATTCATTGTGATATATTCTTCGGCATTAGCTTCGCTTCGGCGAAGATTATTTCCATCGAACCAGTTTTATTTTTAATTTATTTTCTTTTCTTCTATTGCCTTGGGGATTCCAATTGTCTAATAATGTGCTTATGAACTCCTCTGTAAATGTGATCAATCCAACTCTACTTGCTTTTAGCGACTTGTACAGGGATTGGTGTTTATGTATAGCTCTTCACCATATATGTCTGTAAGAATTCACATTGGCTATATGATTTTTGAATGTGAATTTGAACATGTGCGTCCCAAACTATTTTCAAAATTTTGGCGACGAATGGCCTACGGAAAGCCAACTGCTTTAATTGCCGTTTGTTCCCCAGTGTGTTATGGTAAAACCACATTGAGTTCACGGCTACGAAACGTCGCGAAATCTCTTATATATTCCAGTATTTCAATGCCAAACACTTCTAAGAGATCGACGAACGACTGCTTTTATGAGCAGGTACGAGCAACTTCAACACCCATCTCGCTTATGCCCAAGTAATCAATCAAAATTGAAATTACTGAGCTATGTATGTATGTTGCATACTGTCTTCACATTCCCTTGCACTTTCAATCTCACCTAGCAGCAACTCGTTTCCTTGCCGGTCGCATCTTCCCCCTTTCCACCTTTCCTAAAAAACCTGCACAATGCACTGCATGAGTAGGGGCCATCCCCTGAGTGCTGGTTTCATAAAAAAAAAAGAGTGGAGACCTTAGCAGGATTACAACCTAGTTTCTCATCTCTCTCATGTTATGTATGTAATTTTATACATGAGTGGCGGTAACTAAAGTTTAAAGTCGACTCCGAACGACAGATGTTTTGAGAAACTTTACATGGCAATTTTATTTGCTATCAGAGTTTTCGCGAGAAATCTGCTGAGAAGAGGCTGCCGAAGAAATAATTTTTCATATATTCGTTTTAATGTCTGACCTTGGGTTTGAACCGTAGCCTTTACGTCTAATAAGCCAACTCACTACCTACAGGACTACGGCGACTTCGAACCATTGTTTTACTGTTACTTACTTCATTGGTCATTACAAGCCTTTAGTCAGGACTACAACCTAGCTTCTCACATCACTCATGTTGTGTGTGTTAATTTTATACATGAGTTGCGGTACCTACAGTTTAATCTCGACAGAGTCGAAAAACTTTTCACGGCTATTTTACTACACTACACAGATTTATTGTCAGAATATCGCTGTGAGGTAGTTGTCGAAAGAAATTTTTTTCATTTCGTTTGAGACGCCTCAGCCAGGAGCTGAACCACGGGATCTCGTCTAACAAGCTAACACAGTATCTACTAAACTACGGCGGTTCTGCATACAGACAGAACATTGTATGCAACAGTAGAGAAGTCTAAAAAATCGTGACCTCATTGGGTAGCCCTCGCATTTAAATTTCAAATAAAGAGAAGATAAAATTAAAAATTCTTTCTAAAATTCAGAATTAATTTAATCAACTGAAAACAAATGAAGCAAAAAAATTTAACCAACTCTTGCCTTTGAGTACGTTTTTCTTTTTTTTTAATAGAAAAGAAAAGCAAAATAAAATTAAAACGAAAATGAAAACAAAATCTGTGTATAATTAATTGATTGTAAAAGAAATAATTGATCAATGTAGCAGAAAATTTGTGTCAATATTTGTTGAAAGCCAAATTTAACAGAAATTTATTGACGCTGGAAAATATTAAAGAAAATAAATTGAATTGAATTATTAAATTTCAGATACAATTTTAGTTTGAAACGGAAAAAAAAAAGAATATTGAACATAGACGAGTAATGTTAAACAGACAATTTAAGAAAAATACGTGTAAAAGTTTCACTTTTTCATGTTATTTGCCATTGGGAAAGGGGAAAAGAGAAAATAAGGAGGAAGAAATACAACTCATTTCGACTCATTATTGTCAGAACGTGATTAATTATCCCAGAAAACTAATTTTGAAGTGCAATTTCAAATGAAAAGAGTCGTCTCCTAACGCAAACGCGTGTAGAAAACTACAAAAAACAAACAAAAAATTTTGGGGGAAAGAAAAAAAACTTGAATTGTTTCTTAACGAACAAGTCAATATTAAGCACTGTGCCCTCCTGCCGAGACCAGCAGCAAAGGCAAAAGAAATAAAAATTTGAAAAGTTTCTTGCGTCTTTCTTTCGTTCGTTTTTAGTTTCCAAACCAAAGAAGTTTCTCTTTTTCTTTAACGCAGCATATAATATGTTCTGTAGCACAACGTAACCGTTTAACAACAATCATTCCAAAATATCACATTCCACTACAACTGATTAAGCAAGTCTGTCTGTATTAATATATGAAATATGATTTATGTTTCTCCAAATCAACATGAGAAACCCATGTATCAATAATACATACCCCATATTTGCCAGACTTGGAATCACAGCCACAGACATACTAAATTTAAAATTATACTCGTATTTATTTGATGATTTACTTGATTTGTTTGTTTTCCGTCGTATATAAAGAATTTTTTTTATTGATTTTTTTTCTTATTTTTGTATCTCATTTCAGTGTTGGGAGGAATGCAGCAAGGCGCCACCGACTAAAATTAGTAAAACAATACGTGAAACGTGGTCATTACATACCGTCTCTATGGTACAGCAAGATTCATTGGTATTGGTTGATGTGGCCTGGGAACAGCTGAGCGTGCCATATCAATGTCTGGTCACCTGGGAGGTATCGGGTGGTGGCCTTATGGGCAATCTATTAACGGAATCGTTCAATGTCCAGCTATCCTTGTGGCCAGATACGAAATATCGTGTACAAGTGACTTGCAAGAATAAGGTGAGTATTCCATGGCATGATTTTTTTTATTTTAAAATGAAAAGAGAAAAATAATCCTTTGGGGAATACAAGTTTGCCTTGAGTTTCTTTAAAATCGAAATATAGGTTCAAGTGTCCAACAAAATTATATAAAGGCTAGTCTAGTCTAATCCAGTCAGGTCTACTCTAGTCTAGTCTAGTCTAGTCTAAACTAGTCTAGTCTAGTATAGTAGGTACTGTGTTGGCTTATCAGACAAGAGCCTGTGGTTTGTATCCCCGCTTAGAGATTTCAAACGAAATATACAAACAAAATTTCTTTCTGCAGCTTTCTCTCAGCAGTTTTCTGCCAAAAGTTCTGAGAGTAAAGAAAATTGCTTGTTTGTCAAAATATCTTTCGTTTGTAACCAACGTTTCACTGTTGGTTCTACCACTCATGGATAAAATTATCCCACGCAAAATGGGTGTTGTGAGAAGCTAGGTTGTAATCCTGACTAAATGGTTGTAATGACCAATTAAACAAGTAAGATTAAAAGAATGGGAAGCAACAATATAATTTCAATTGTGGCCAATTCATTCAGTTTCTATCAGTCGATTTCAGATGTTGACAGTTCCTTCTCATTTTCTGCCGTTTTGATGATTCCATTTCTTCTTATATTTTGTTAACAGAGACCAAATTTTAAAAGATGTTGCCCCAAAGCATGTATTTTTTATTGATGTTTGGTTTCTAAGGTGTCAGGTTGGATTCTCTTTTAGTGCAAGGCTTGAAACCTTGTACATATTGTGGCTGAACAACGCCAACAATTCCTTAAAAGTTGTCAGACAATTGCACTTTTGTTCGATTGTGAGCAAATGCAGCACACATCTTGTAGAAAGCTTGCTTATACCACAATGATCATTCAAAACTGAAACCACTGAGCCATGAGAAATCTCTATGGTCTGCACTATCACTTTTGCATTTTAAATCACCAAACGGTTAACACCAATTCGTGAATATTTCTAATGTCTCTGCTGAGGATAACTTAATTGGGTCTCCAGAATATTGTTTAAAAATCGCAGCTTAGTTTCCAGACTGCAAAAAAAAATGCAGCAAATAAAATTCTTCCATCGTCATCTGTCTTGTGGCAATAATCTTAATTCCGTCTAATTCACTTCCGTTAAGCCAGCTTCAGTTTATATTAGTCGTCTATCCAAATATAGCGGAATTTCTTCTGCCTTAATAGAGCTTATTGCCTTCAAATTGATTCTTTCAGTCTTATCACTGAAATTCGTTGCGCACAATTTTCCAACATTATGGAGTTCCGTTCACAGGACAATTCAGAAAAGAGCTATAAGCTATCCGATATATAAGGTCTAAATGATCACGTATGAAAAGAGTGTTAAACTGACTCATCACTAACTAACCGAACCATGGTCTTCGTAGCTCTGGTCATCACTACCAAGTACAAGGGGCTTAAATGGAAAGAGGTCAGGAAAGAACGCCAGTTCTACCAACACATGCCGATTTGTGATCTTATCTATCTCCAACTTACTTACTTTATTGCTCATTACAACCCTTTAGTAAGGATTACAACCTTATTACCTAGACCACTCATGTTGTGTGTGTTAATTTTATCCATGAGTGACAACATCTACTGTTTAACGCCGACTCCGAAAGACAGATTTGAAGAACTTTTCATGGCAATTTTATTTACTCTCAGAGATTTTGTCACGTGATTGTTGAGAGAAAGTCATCGAAAGAAATATTTTTTCGTATTTCGTTTTGATCGAGCATTCTGAGGCATTGCATCACGGCCTTTCATCTAATAAGTCAACACATTATATATTTAACTTGAGCAACCGTCTATAAATCTGATCGTAGTTTACAGCTATGCTGTTACTATATTCTAGACTATCGACGACCATTTCTAGAACGACAGATTTGAGAAACTTTTCATGTCAATTTTATTTTAATCGCAGAGTTTTTGCCAGAGGACTGTTGAGAGAAAGTCGTCGAAGGAAATATTTTTTCATATTTCGTCTTGTACAAGATGTCTGAGCTAGAAATTGAACCACGAAATTACGTCAAAGAAGTCAACACATTACCTATTAGACTATGGCGACTGTTTTGATGTTATATACACTCCAGACGAGACCTCTTTAAGTATCCAAATAATAAAAGGACTCGGAATATTCACGCAATACTATTTAAGACGGCTTATAACTCTCTAAACAGCAAATTCTTCGGCATGAAAGACATTTTATCCAACCAGCCTTTTACTACTGCTTTTAAGGAACTTATAGCTTCACATAGCGGCTCCATATTATTCTTTCTGCAGTGTTTCAGTTTCAAGTTGTCAATCAATTGATTGATAAGACGAATCGTTGCCTAGAAACAATGCCAGTTGGGATAATATATTGGACTGTTGCGTTGGAATAGTAATAATCTTCTATAAGAGGTGATGCCAACCTACTTTCCTATGAAGTTCATTATTGGGCAATCAGAGGTGAAAAGGGCTCCTGGATGAACTATTTAATGGAGGCACAGATTTCTATACATTTTTAAAATTCCATATTCTTGATGAAAATTTTTCAGCTTTTTTGTGATTGTACAAGTTTGTCCTATGTGTCCCCAACTAGTTTTCTGTCTTTCAATTCCTAACATTTTTATCTGTTATTCAGCCCCAATCTGAACACATACTCTGGCCTGTTTTCACAATGTAAAATCCTCCATTCAAATCCAAATTTCCTGTTTATAATGTGTCCATTTGCAAGGTATTATAATTAAGCTGGACGTTGATTTTGTTGTCAGTCAACAGGAAGAGCAGTTATTATTACAATATGACAGTAAATCCAAAATTTCATATGCCTCTGACATACATACATGCATAATTGGTCATTACAACCCTTTAGTCAGGATTACAACCTAGTTCCTCACACCACTTATGTTGTGTGTGTTAATTTTATACATGAGTGGCGGGACCTACAGTTTAAAATCGACTCCGAACGACAAATTTTTGAAACAGCTTTCCATGGCTATTTTACAACTCCCGTGTTATTTTTATGTGATTTTTTTTTATTAAAAAATTAAGATTTTTATTTAAATTTAATTTTAATTATAAATTGAATACACAAAGTATTTATAATTCTTTTATTTTCTTTTATATTCTACTTACAGTTAACTGGTTTCATGTCACGTTCATTGCCCCTAACCATTGATACATCAGAGGCTGTTAAGGCCATTGATACAACAATACCACAATTAAGACCCACAATACGAAAACAGTCTATCAAATCTTATATTACCAATATACCCTTGTCAACGGCTAACACTGCGACTATTACAATGACTACGACTACGACAACAACAACAGCTAAACCACCACTATTAACAGACAAAATGCGAACAATGACAACAAATATGAAGACAACAACAGGAGTGGGAGAAGGAGCAAGAAATGGAGCTGGAGCAGGTATACAATTCCCCATAGATAAGCATGGTGATGAGGATGGTGATGACATTGATACAAATGTAGTTCCTTATGATGATCAACAATCAGTCGAGACTATAAATCAACATACAAACTTTATATTCAATTGGCACATGAAGAAGAATAGCGATATCTCGGCCATTGAGCCATTGCATAAGACGGAACAGGATATACTAAACGTGTTGGCCAATATACAAAAGCCTTTATTGTTTGGCATGACAGCTGGCATTACATTGTTAATGCTGTTGGTTATGTTCTTTGCCTGTCCCATGCGAAAGCCTAGATTATCAACAGATAAGGCGATGCTAATGGCCGAGGATTTAAAAGCTCACGGACTGACATTACCGCCGGCCTTGACAGCATCAAGATCGATAGGAGTGACAGCAACAGCAGTAGCAGCTGTAGCGGTAGCACCAACGCCATGTAATGAACGTGGTCATGAATGTAAATCACCTGCCATGTGCTCGAGAGATACTTTACGAGTGTAAGTTAATTAAGATTTTAAGCTCTAAATACGTTGCAAAAACACAAAATGATAATGAATGATAAAAAAAAACAAAAAAATTATTTCTGCTAAGTATAGAAAGTAGGAGAAAAACAAAAAATATAATAAAAAGCAAAACTATGAAAATGGAAAGAAAAAGTGCAAAAAAAGTCATTTGAATTGATGAAATATAATGAAAGGAAAGAAAATAAAACACCAGTAACAAATTAACTGAAAACTAAACTAAAAACAAAAGCATCATAGAAATAGCAACAAACACAACTACAATATTACTACAACAAAACTAAATCTATAGAAAAAATAAAAAGGAAGGAAATTATTTTTTAAAATTCAATAAAAAACAAAAAAAAAAAAAAAGGAACTAGAAATAGAAATAAAAAAAAACGATACAAAACCAACAATAGTTTTAAAAGGAAAACAAAACAAGAGAAATATTTGCAAGAAAACTACAAAAAAAAAAAATAAAGAAACAAAGAAACTTTAACTAAAATACTAAAAATAAATACAAAAACAAAACATTAATTATTAAATAAAAAATAATTATAATATGCCTAAGGAATTACATTAATTTCAATCATACTTACAGTGAAGGTCAAAAGAAACTGTACATTAAAAAAATATTATTACGTTTTTACCTTTTAAAAACGTTTAAAATAAAAGCTCGTAGACTGCAAATAAAATAAAAATTAATTTGTGTTTAGTTTTAATTAAAATTCTTTATTATTCGCACAATTCTGTGTGCCACTGTTCACAACTTGATGTAAACAACAACAATTGCCTTTTCTTTGTTATTCCTCTGTTTATACCCTTTGCATAAACAATAACAATCACTAAATAATTATTCGACAGATCTTTGTAACGGAGATCTTCAAACACACCGCGTCTTTACACAAGACTGACTGAACTCCACTAACTCAGTCGCCTGCTTTGCCTTGCCTTTTATATGGCAAAGTAAACAGTCTGATGAATGTTCTTCAAGGCAAATGTTCGTGACTTCGCCGTCTCGAAATCTCTATAAATGTAAAAATCGTTGTTTACATTCATAATTGTTGTTTGTGTATTTCGTTTACATATATTCTTGCAGTGTGAAGTCGCCGTAGTCTAGTAGGTAGTGTGTTGGCTTATTAGACGAAAGCCCCGAGTTCAAATCCCACGTCAGGCATCAAAACGAAAATATTTCTTCGGCGACTTCCTCTCAGCAGATTTCTGGAAAAAACTCCGAAAGTAAAAATTGCCATGAAAAGCTTCTCAAAAATCTGTCATTCGGAGTCGACTTTAAACTGTAGGTCCCGCCACTCATGTATAAAATGGTGTGAGAAGCTAGGACGTTGTACAATGGATCAATTCGACCACCGGGTGCTGTAATTGTCACAGTTGACAAGTACACGCCCTCTAACCTAACCTATTCTTGCAGTGTTGTTTGTGGAGTTTTGTTCACTTGTTTACCATTTTTTTATGCTGGTGTTTGTTGTTATATTAAGCAGTACAATAATTTGTAAACAGGTTTGTTTACTGCATTGCTTTGTTTTTGTAGCTTTTGTTTATGATTTTAATGTTAAGCAATGTAAAAGCAAAACAGCGGTATCTAGATTTTTTATTTTCGTAACAATACATTAATAAATTACTGTTATTTTTATTTAAAAATTGTTCTTTCTAACAGTTTTTAAAATTGAAACAAAAAAAAAATAAAATTTTCAAAAAATTTCGAAATATTAACAAATTTTTGCGAGCACTCTCCTTAAGTGGTAAAAGTTGAGTTTGGTAATTGTTAGAATTTTATTTTTAGTGTACAGTTGCTTTTGACGCTCACTGTATATTCATTCATTCATCCTTTATACATTGTTTGCCTATTTTCCTTAAATACTTTCCATTTATTTGCTTATGTTTTTGCTTCAATTTTAAGTTAATTTTCCTTACATTATAAGTATGTATTTGTAAAACATTAATTATAATTCCATTTATTAATGTTATACAACATAATTAAAATTTAATTTAATTATATGGTATGTGTGTGTGAGAGCGTAAGAAAAGCGAAAAGACATTAAAGACTTGAATATGCTTTCAAGTATGAGTGAGAATTGTAACAACTTTAGTTGCCGTTTTATAATCATTAAGAAAATTTGAAATAAAACACCTCCTACCTACCCACCCCCTTTTTGCTTTAATTTGTTTAATTTCACATGATTTCATTTCATTCATTTGAATTAAAATTTTATTTTCAAATATTTTTTTGTGTGATAATAAGTGTGCATCGTAAACAATTAATTATTTGCATAAGAAATTAAGAAAATTTAAAAAAAAACATTGTAAATTTATTTAATATTTAGTAATTAATTAATTAATAAAAAACAAAAAAAAAAAATATATTTTTTTCAAATTCGCTTAAGGAAACTATGAAAAAACAAACAAAATGAACAAAATTGTTTAGCAAATTGTCAGAATTTAGCGGAACATAGCGTTCTATTCGCTTAAAACTTCTTAATTTTTTCAAATTGTTCTTAGTTTTTTTTTTAATTTTAAATATTTTAAAATCCTTTCTGAAATACTAACGCTTTGGTTAAACAATTTTGTCCTGACTGTATATCTTCTAATATAATAACTACGTTTAATAACTAATTTAATTAAATTTAATTAAAATTAATTACATTAAAAACATAATAAAACTACAATATTTTTTTTAAATCATTAAAAATATTAACAACTAAAAACAGATTAAATAATTATTTTAAGAAAATATAGTAGGTGGTTCTCTTAGCAAACCTAGTAAAACATGGCTCAAAAAAAAAGAAACAACCGATAAAAGCCCTGCTGTTTGGTAGGAAACAAATCGTTTAAGGAATTTGCTACAAGCTTTAGAATGCCGTGAGAATACCTGTCTTTGGCATTTCTGGAAATGTCAACAAATCACAAATCAGCGTGGATTAAATATGCCGTAAAAGTAAGTACGGTGTCTTATTAGACGAGATCTTGTGGTTCAAACCCTAATTCAGACATTCCGAATGCAAAAGAATAATTCTTTCGGTGATTTCTCCTCAGCAGTCTTCTGGCAAAATCTATAAGGGCCATTATTACAACTTGTCTTTAAGTAAAGGGAGGATTTTAACGGGCAGATAAATTGTTTTTCATTATTATATGTGGACATATAATAATGATGATGAATTAAGCTAAATTAAGGATCATCCTACCGGTAACTTTTAAAGTTAAGTTTATGTTATTTTCAATATGGCAACTTCAAATATAAACAAAATGAGCACATACAACAAAAAGACAAAGCCCGCCGTTGCCACTGCGTTTAAAAAAAACTCGTTTAATTGAGCAGTGGTATCGACATTGTTCTGGCACTGCCAAATTTTTGAAAAAGTTAACTTTATTTTATCATTAGGTTGTAATAACAAAAATATGTTAAAGGTGACTTTAAAGTTCACTTTAGCTAAAGTTACCTTTAACTAAACCCAACTTTTACGGGAAGTTGTAATAATGACCCTAAATAAAATAAAATTGCCATGAAAATTCGGAGTTAACATTAAACACCAAGTTCGGCCCCTCGTTGGTAACATTAACACACACAACACGCGTGGTGAGAGAAGCTTGGCAGTAATCCCGACTAAAGGGTTGCAATGACCGAGAGTTGTAATGTAAAATTTTCATTATAGTACGCAGACGTTGGTCAGCAAATTCCAACAAAATTCTGGGTATCTTGGCATGTAGCCTGTATTGATTTTGCATCGAATATCCAAATATTTTCCCGGCTGTAGAGAGATCGCGAGCTCCAAATAGATTTCAAATAACAGAAGATTTGTTTTGCCTACTTGTCTTTGTTATACTGCTGCATTAATATCACATCTTTCAGGTCCACGTTATTGACATCAATGTGCCCTATCTAGCCAGACACGAATGTTTTTATCCTATCAATGTTTAAATGCAATCCAGGCTCTTCAGCGAAATGTTGCAAATTTAATATCAAAGTTGTTACATCGTGCGTGTAAACAAGATCGGACACATTATACACTTTCTACGTCTGTGATCCCGCATTATTCTAGCCAAGAATTATGTTGAGAAAAAGTGATAACCGAACATTTCCTTGACGTTTTTCAATGCCTGATAGTATGAGCCTTGATTCAAAGGATACGTTTCGTTGGGATATCGTTGCATAGCAGACCACTCCATATAATGTTGCAGTGTAATGTGTCAGATATATCATGCAATGTCCCCTGGGAAATTCGTACCATCAATGCAGGACTTATGAGATCTAAAGTCTGTCTGCTTATTCTAGAAAGCTTGAATGACTATGTTCTTAATGTTTTTTGTGATTATGTGAGACTGTGCTGGGAAGTATTATTATTTCTTTCCAACTAATTTTCTAGTATATGAAATTGTCTTTCTTTGGTATATTATAAACCATACTGAGAAATGATTCAATTGCCCAAAATTCTTTGATTATTAACACCATATTGATCCGTGCTAGTCCTATGAGTGCTAGGTTCAATTTAATTTCCAAAATGATTTCATTAGTCAAACTACGAATGTGGGTTCGTTTACAGCATACAAAATTAATGCAAATGCTTAACGAAATTGCAATACGATTGGATAAAGTCTTTCACATGCTAGGAGCAAACGGACATTGCGTTATGTACCGTGCACGCTCGACATGCATACTTACAGTATTTGCTCAACGTGAACTCATTCTGCTGTCTGAGAACCCGATGATAAGTTACGACCACTGCCACGTATCGTAGGCACAACGTAGATAACAATTGGTCAATTCACACAAGCCGTTTTATCGTTGTATTGAGTGTATTGTTGGACGATTATACAACGTTGTATGCTTGTTGTTGATAATTTTCATGTAAAAATCCGATACACTTATACACATTTTTTTCATATGATTTTAAAATTGTATTGGTTTGGTGCTATCAAATTGTGTGAATGAAAAAAATGTGAATATGTTTTCATATGTTTTTCAAAAGTTGTGTTGGTTTCGTGCTATCAAATTGCTTGAACGCAAAAAAAAATACATTTGGAATACGAAATACACAATACAGCATAGCATTAAGCGTTCACAAACAAATAAATGTGTTCAATACAACATACACGATACAAAGTCGTGTGAATTGCCCAAATAATTAAAATCTGAGTGAAGTTTGTAGGCTAGTGCGTATGTGTAACATGGAACGCATGTAAAATTTACAATCATTTAGCAATTCGACAGAATTGAAACGACCATACACTTATGAAGTTAAATCAATGTAGACAAGATAGACTGGAAAATATTTAGGATAAGCTTATGGAAGCAGAAGTATTGGGAGCAGTGAAGTACCGGTCACGGTAGATAGATAGATAGATCCAGTGGTATTTTTTTACCCAATTTTTTAGCTAGAATTTGTGGTAAATATAGGATCTTTCTTAAAGCCATCAAATGATTACTGCAGTACTTTAATATTTTGTTCAGCAAAACAATACAGTGTTGCTCAAAAAAATTCAATAATTTTGAAATTCATTTATTTGAATACTTAAAGCTATAAGAGAACCACAATAAGAATTTAAAACTTATTTTATTTAAACTGTTTACTCTTTATTAATAAACAAAACTTTGAAATTAAAACAAGAAAAAACAAGAAAAGGTACCATGAAAGTACAATAAACCAGTTGCCCAAAATTTTATGTTAGCCATGATTCCTTATTTCCCTTATTTTTACTCCCACTCACGTCCTCACCCACTATTTTTTAACACACAAAACCATAAAACTAGGAAAACTACAATTCACATAAATAAACAGATTGCCAGGACCAAAAAGTATAAGAAAATAATTTTAAATGTTTATTTTTGCCGTAAAAGAAAGAAGAAAAAAATGCTCTTTTAAAAAACAGATTTACCGCGACAGTTTAGAAGAATGATACAACAGCGTAGTAGAGGACAGACGTTATTAAAGCAAACATAATCAAAATTATTAAAAGATTATTTAATAAAAATTAATTGGCTTATGATTTTATATACAAAAACAAACCTTTGGCATTACATGTTTAGGCTAAAAAGAAAAAAATTTAAATTTATAAAAAAATTAAGAATAAAAATTATAAATAAATTATAAAACAAAATTATTAAAATTTAATATAAAAAAATTAAACAAAAATTAATCAAAATTCAAAATTTTTATATAGGCAAAGAAGAAGAAAAAAAAAATTAAATTATGAAAAATCAAAAATTTATTAAAAATATGTTTGTAATTTAATAAATTATAAAAAAAGAATAAATAAAAGCAAATATGTGTATGTATCTGTTATTTGAGGCCACAAATAAATTAATTTAACTCGCCTACGAGAGTGAACAAAATTATTAAAATTACAAAGAAAATTAAAAACAAAAATTTGATAAAAAACATTAAAAACAAAAAAAATTAATTTATTTAATTGTGCTTCAAAGGAAATTTTTAAAATAAAACATATATTTAATAAAAAAAAACTACAACAACAACAACAACATGAACAACAACAACAAGAACAAAAATTAAATATTATATGAGCACGTCGATATTCCTTAAAATAAACAATTTTTAATAAAAAAAAAAACTCAATTGCTTTGGAAATTTATAAAAATGGCAATTGTTTATTGTTTTCCTTTACATTTTTCTCTTTTTATTTTTTTAGTTTTAGTTTTCCAAAAAATAAAAAACAAAAAAACAAAATTTAGAAGAAAAAAAATTTTATAAATAATTTATAAAAAAAATCCCTTTTCCCAAAATCTTACTTGTATCCTTATTTGATTTTTTACGCCTTTTCCTTAAAATCAAATTAAATATTTTGGCTTAATGTATAAATTAAATTATAAAAAACAAAAACAAATTATATATTAACAAAAATAAATAAAAAATTCATTTGTATAAATTTAATGCTTAAAGTGTATAAAAAAAAAATAAATTTTTTACATATTTTATAAATAATTTATTAAAAACAAAATTATAAATATAATTTAGGAAAAACAAAATAAAAAAATAACATATGGCATCATATCTGGCATTTAACACAATATTTTAATAATTTTTTTGAATACCTATACAATTATGAATTCATATAAACTCAGAAGTGTCTCTGTAGTAGCATATTAATTAAATGAATTAAAAATATTTGTCTCTCCACTAATAATTTGTGAGACACAGACATCAAACTGAATCAAATATGACTGCATACTGACATCAGGAAAACAAGTCTTCTACATATTATCATGGGCTACACTCCGAAGCTCAGAAATGTGAAAGTGGAACGTGAAGGTATTCAATATTTCTGCTATTCTGTTAGCATATCTTTGTATTTATGCTACAAATGATATATTTTTCCTGCACTACGTCCAAAAAATTTACAAATATTTTGGATAAAAATACGAGCGAAACATCAATTCGCAAGAAACTTAGATAGAAGAAATAGAGCTGGATGGGCCATGTTTTGAATTGAGATAGCGAGCCTCTGTTCCAACACGCTGGGTTAGTAATATATGTATGTTTTTTACATTTATTTAATATCTAAATTTTTTCCACAAGTTGAGTAATTATATCGACTAGAAATAGTGCCCATAAAAACCTTTCTTAGAACACTTTTCATCAGTTTTGTCAGTAGTTCCCGTAATATCTTCCGATTCCAAGAGTAGTGACTTCAAAAAATGCCACAAAATTAATTAAACGAGTGATTTTGCTGTCGAGTAAAATCACCAAACGAGATTAAGAGCTCTCAGTAAAAGTAATGGGCCCTAATAATCTCCCATATAGAATCTGTATTAAGCCCATTATTGAAAAGCCATTTCTGTTCAGTACAAATGTTCTAGGTATCTTTAGTATATCATTATCAAAAGACGTTAAGCTATTTCTCAAAACCCTTCTTACTATGATTGCGTAGATAATTTAGATTATTTCAACCTTTTGCAAAATATCACCATGCAAACTCAACTTCTCTTAACACTCATATACTCAGTCATTGCCTTGAATCCACACCCACATGGCCTGAAATCCAGCAAAGATTGATCCTACTTTCATACTAATCATAGTCAACTTATAGAAAGTAAATGTTCGGACGATGATCTGACTATCAGATAGTATTTGCTATGTATGTGCTGGCGTTTGTAAATTCTATCTAATTTGATTTAAGCATAAACTTTAAAAAGTTACCTTCCTTCCTTGTGGTCCAGAATTCAGTATTGTTTGAGCGTATACTGCAACGTCTGTACTTGTTAAGAAATATCTAAAGTCTATCACATAAATTCTTAATAAACCGCCGATAAACGATCATTTTCGAGGCTCCAAATAATTACCAATATTCTAGAATCCACTGTGACATATTCAGCTACAGGCTTGATATTATCTGTAGACGGCTCTTGCTGGTCTAATCTCATCTAAACACATTGCGGTTTGCAATACATTCTCCTTGATAAACACAAGAACGCTATAACTATTGCCATTATTAATGATAGAGCGCGGTCATAACATTTTCCCCATAACCCATGAAAGTTGCCGGTATTCATCAACGAATGTATAGTTGAATGCATATAATTTATATATTAACCAATACAATAGACTTGCCTACATACTATGTATGGAATATACTTTTGTTTGGATATCTGTGAGCATCTTTACTTTAATTGCAATCATTCGAATAATACTCTTGCATGAGGCATGAGCCTGACGTTTACGAGCGGTTCTGTATTGCTTAAAAGGCAGAAGCTGTCTGTGTTGGCTTTCTCGCATGATATTCTCTTCCCATACATTGTTTGGGTTCAAGGCTTTTAGTTTTCGAATCTCAACATTGCTCTCGAATTTCTTAAGATATTTTAGTTTTGATCCATGGTGTAAGCATGTAAGCAAATATTTTTCGCGTAATCTACGTCATTACACTACTTAATTGAACTTTTTAATGGAGAATGGAGAGACACTTTTAATAGAAGAAACCTTTTGAAATAAAAAAATAAATCCTTTTCTAATTTTCAAAGATTAAGATAAACAATCAAATTGTAATGAAAAAGCAATGCATCTCATCCAATAATAAATAATTAAACTAAAACTATTGACATCAAAACTATAAAAAAAATAAAACAAAAGAAATAAAAATAGAATTAAAAATAAATAAAAAAAAATTGTGTAAAACTACGATATGATACCTAAGCTTAGTTAAGTTAGTTAAACTATGTACATTCTAAGATGATACACAATCTATATTGTAAAACTAAACTATTAAAGAAAAACAAAAACAAAACTAAATTTAATTTAATAAAAGACAACAAAAACATATAAACCTAGTTTCTTCTTTTTATTATTATTTTTTTTTTTTGTTTTAAATTGTATAAGAAAGAAAGAAAAGAAAAACCTCTACAGAGTAATTGTAAATATTATTTTTAATAACGGTGTACTACGCATAGTAGATATAAGGAAAACTAAAAGAATTATTTTTCTTTTATTAGAATTAATTTTTTTTTAATAAATAAAATAAAATAGCTTAAGACGAATGCTAATAAAATTAAGAATTAAAAATTTAAGGCATTAATTAACCTTCAAATCATATGCGACATAAAGGCTTATTTTTCAGAAAAAAATAAAAACGCTTTTTTAATAATTATACTACAAATACATACATCCTTTTATTAGATAACCATACATACAATACATATACATATACATACAATCCACGCGATTTTTTTTTATTATTAATAATCATTAAAAAAAAACTTTGAAATATTTTGTAATTTTTTTCCTTAAAAATAAAAAAAAAATTGGAAACTAAAAAACCATTTAAATAATCCAACTAATAATGAAGTAAATAAATAGGTTAAATGTAATTATTAATAAATATTATTATTAATATTAATAATTAAGATCGACAGACACACATATATACAGACAGACAACCATGAACCCCTTATACAAAAAAACCTAAACTATTTTGTAAATTATCAGATTAATAATGAAAATAATTAAAAAAAAAATAAAAAAAACAAAAGATAAAATTGTCATAAATCAAGCATTAAATCATCCTTGATGATGTTTGTTTAATTAAATAACAACATAAAAAAAATTAAAAATTAATAATAAAAAAATATTAATTTTAAATAAATAAAAATCTAATGCAACTTCATCATATTGGCCATTGAATTATAAAAAAAACATACAAAAAACCATCATCTAATAACAGGAAAAAAATAAATTTTTTATTTTTATTTAAAAAAAAATACAAAAACAAATAGGCAAAGAAATCAAATTATTATGCAAATTATAATAAAAATGCTATGAACAAAACAAAAAAAAAAAAAAAATTAAATAAAAATTGCTACAAAAAAAACAGAGGAAAAAAACTCATAAATATTATTAAATTTAATTAAAAAATAAAAAACAAGTACATGATATTATAAATTTAAAATAAAAAAATATGTTGCAGTCACTACATGAAATTATTAATAAGAAACAAAAAAAAATTAAACAAAAAAATAATTTAAAAAAAAAATTATAAATTATGGTATAAAAAAAAGAAAATAAATAAAAAACATAAGCATTTAATTGTAAAATAAATTCTGCATTTAAGATTACAAACTATTCTAATTTATTAATAATAATAATAAAAAAAATAAATTACAACAAAAAAGAAAAGATTATTAAATTAATTATAACAACTAATAAGAACAACAAACAGAAAAAGAAATTAAAAAAAAACAAAAATAATAAAAATTTAAATACAATTTAAAATCAAATAAAACAATGGATTTTTAATCAAAGAAGAAACGTAAGGACTTTAAAAAGGTAAGTGTATGGATAGCATTCCTTGCAGCTAAATGTCACAACCATGTTGGGTTATGTAAGGCATACAAGATTCTTATGAAAGTACGGTGTGAACTACTGCTATCGAAACTCTAATTGGACTAATATCAGTTCGGCTTCAGACCTGGCAAGTCCACCATCGACCAGGCTCATGAAAAACAAGTCGACACACAACATCATTTTGAATACTAAAGGGTCCGCCAAATAATTTTTTTTTTTTTTTTGAAAATGCTTTAAAAAAAAACTACTGAATATTTTCGCAAATTTCTTTTTTTATTTGAAAGTACAATCTGTACAAATGGCTGTCTCGGCTGGCCATGCAGTAGCCTACACGATCAATCCAATTTTAAGCACATTATCGATTGTGTGCAGCTGTATTTCACCAATGGCTTCACGAATATTGTCCTTTAAAGCGTCAATTGTCTCTGGCTTGTCGGCGTAACACTTATCTTTGACGCCACCCCACAAATAATAGTCCAACGGTGTCAAATCGCAGCTCCGAGGTGGTCAAACGACATCAGCTCTGCGGCTGATAATGCGATCTTCAAAAACAGGGCGCAAAACATCGTGTGTGCTTCGGCTGTGTGGCACGTAGCGCCGTCCTGTTGAAACCAAATGTTGCCAGTATTCTCCTCTTCAATTTTTGTGAACAAAAATTCGTTCAACACGGCCCGATAACGATCGTCATTGACTGTAACGGTCACTCCTTGCTCATTTTCGAAGAAAAATGGCCCAATTATGCCTCTGGACCAAAATCCGCACGCAACAGTGACTAGTTTTGGGTGCGTCGGCTTTTCAATGTATGCGAGCGGATTTTCTACGTCCCAAATGCGACAATTTTGCTTGTTTACATACCCGCCAAGATCAAAATGAGCTTCATCTGAGAAGATGATTTTTTTGCCAAAATCGGCATCTTCTGTAAGTCGATCGCAGGCCCAATTAGCGAAGCGAAAAAGCATTGGATGGTCAATTGGCTTCAACTCCTGAACCAATTGGACTTTGTATGGCGTCATACCAAGGTCTTTATGCAAAATTCGTCTCAATGATGTCTCTGAAATGTTCAATTGTTGAGAACGACGGTGAATTGATGTTGATGGCGCTTCACGCACACTTTCTACCACAGCAGCAATATTCTCGGGTGTACGCACTGTTTTTGGCTTTTCACGCTTTGGTTTATCGATGAGGATGCCAGTTTCTTTCACTTTTTTCACAAGATAACGAACATACGGAGCAGACGGTGCTTCTCTTCTTCCAAAATCCGTCCGCAATTTTCGCACACATTCTGCAACATTACCATGATTTTCAAAGTAATGTCGCAATTGTCCCAGCGTTGTTCAAGCGTATACACAACCATATTCGTTCAGCGGAAGGATAAAACTAATTATCTGTCAAATCAGACATGAGCTAAGTGTTACCATTCACGAAATAAGCACTAGTTGAAAAAACACGTTAGATGGCGGACCCGATATAAGGTAGTCTTCGGTATCTCCATAAGGAGTTGAGTTGTCGCCACAATGTCCTGCTGCTAAGGCTATGCAGAATGACGTTGAGCAATTTTCAACAATTCCGTCAGGGTGGCCCAATGGCCTGGTTGGTAGTGTACTAAAGTTTAAGTACCGAGGATATGGGTTCTATTCCCACCATAAACTCTGGTTGTTTGTGATTGTCTAATTGTTTGTCTGGCATTATATGTTATTACTTACAATAGAAAAAAATACGAAAATTATTACTAAAACTGCAGCTCTCGAAAAAAAAAAAGTTCGAAGGTCGCACATCACTGCATGAATAGGGATAATGTCCTGAGTGTTGGTATAAAAAAAGTAGGAATGGACCACTCCAAACCTGTTAATGCGGAGCGAGGTTTCAGACAATGTGATCTCGTATCATGCGACCTTTTCAACTTCATCATGGAGAGTGTTTTCCAAAATACTAGAGTGCATCGCAATGGCACTATTTTCCACAAAAGTGTCCAGTTGCTTGCGTACACTGACGACATTGACATCATAAGACGTACCAAGCGCGATGTTACTGCTGACTTTAGTGGCACTGAACGGGAATCATTAGAGATGGCATGTGGCATACTGAATACCAGATCATGGCCGATGACTATACTTTCGATGTTGTCAGTGAAATTATTTATCTTGGCGCAACCCTTATGAGCAAAAATGATGTCAGTTTGGGCACATGTGGCGTATTTAATCCCAAATCTTGATCGGTAACTATATTGTTGTCGGTGAATTTTTATATCTTGGTTGAGCCGTTTCCGGGAAAAATGATGTCAGTCTCGAGATCAAGCGTAAGATTACTCTTGCTAACAGGTGCTATTATGGTTTCAGTAGACATTTGAGGACAGAGACCTATCTCTCGTACGACGAAACTAATGCTCTACAAGTTACTTATTCACCCCGTGTTTCTCTATAAGGTAGAAGCATGGACACTATTAAGTACCGATACAGTTTTGATAGTGTTCGAGAGAAAAGTTTTAGGTAAGTCCTTTGGTCCAGTAGCGAGTTGGCGATGATTTCCGCATGCAATTCGACAATGAGTTGTATGAACTCCTCAACAAGATGGACGTTGTGCAGTTTATTAACATCTAGAGGTTGCGATAGCTTAGCAACGTCGTTTGAATCGAAGAGGATATTCTAAAGACACGGGTATTTAATGCGGGAATTAGCGAAAGTAGGCGTAGAGGATCTTGTTTGTATTGGAAGGACCGGCACAGTCATCGGATTGGTGTGACAAACTGGCGAAGGCGAGCAAGAAGCTGAGACGTTTGTTAAGATTGAGCATAGTCCAATTAATGGCCAATTATGTAAGTAGATAAGATACTGAATGGTACGTGGTTTAAATAAGAGGGTGCCGCGTGACAATCAAATAGACTTTATTTGGCTTTATTGCATGAAAAGCTTCCAGACACAGTCATTTTACACTTTGGCAATAGCAGTTAGAATTACGGCCTAGTTTCTCACACCACTGATATTGTGTGTGTTAATTTTATACATGAGTGCCGCAGCCTACAGTTTAAAGTCTATTCCGAATGACAGATTTTTGGGAAACTTTGTCATGATTTAGTCTTAAAGTTTTTGACAGAAATCTGAGGAGAGAAAGTCGCTGGAAAAATATTTTTTTCAAAATTTTGTTTTGTTGGAGATGTCTGGCGTGGGAATTGAACCGTGGCCTCAGGTCTAATAAACCAATACACTGCCTACTAGACTACTACTACTACTACTAGATTACAATTATGGCTTTAAATGTGTTTTATTTAGTTTTGAAACCGGAAAATTGATGAATGCCACATTGGGTAGCATAATTTAAGATTTTTTAAATATGATCGATATTTATTCCTGTGTTTCCATTAAAGAAAAAGAATTCTTATAAAGGGTGATTTTTTAGCTATTATCTTTTTGGCAACACTGGTTAAAACAGTTCACGCACGTTTCGTGTTTTGTTTCACTGTTAAACATCTTCAGTTTGGTCTATAATTTAACCATGAATCGTCTTACAAACGAACAACGCTTGCAAATCATTGAATTTGGCATCATTGGACCGTACTTCTTCAAAGATGCTGGGAATCGTAACGTAACTGGGAATGGTGAGCGTTACCGTGAGATGATATCCAACTTTTTTTTGCCCAAAATGCAAGAGCTTGACTTGCATGACATGTGGTTTCAACAAGACGGTGCCATATGCCACACAGCACGCGTAACAATGGACTTATTGAGAGGCGAGTTCGGTGAACATTTTATTTCACGTTCGGGACCGGTCAATTGGCAGCCTAGATCGTGCGATTTAACGCCTTTAGACTATTTTTTGTGGGGCTATGTTAAAGCTCATGTCTATACAGACAAGCCCGCTTCAATTGACGCATTGGAAGACAATTTTGAAGCATTTATTCGTGAGATACCGGCCGAAATGTTGGAAAGAGTATGCCAAAATTGGACTAAGCGGATGGACCATTTGAGGCGCAGTCGCGGTCAACATTTTGCATGAAATAATCTTCAAACATTAAATTATATGGACCGCATTTTTCTGAATTTTATGTGTTTTTTTTTTTGAAAAATTTTCCTATAGCTCTTAAAAAATCACCCCTTATTATCTTAATAAAATGAATCTCAAATTTAATTACTTTGCTTTTAATAAATTCTCTCTCTTTCCGTGTTATAAAAATGTACCTCTTTTGTTTCTGTTTTAATTTTTAATAGGAATTGAAATGACTTTCCATTATTAAAAATGATTTTTTCGTTTTCATTTTAATTTTTGCTCTTTTCTTGTTTTTTTTTTTTGGTAAAATTTATGAAATCCTTGACCCATGTTACCTTAACCACAATTAAAATATGATTCTTATATTTTTTTGCTCTCTTGCTACAGCCTTTAAAAACAAATTTATTTAAGCCAATAACAACATGTTGGTTCTCAAAAAGAAAAAGGAGAAAAACTGAAAAGAAACCTTGAAAACCACAACAATGTTCTTTCTTTCAGCAACCCATTTAACGAAAAACTTAATAAAAAAAAACAAGTACAATAAAGAGAGAGAGAGAGAGAGAGAAAAGCAAAAAAATTATAATAAAATTGTAGAATATTAGCCTTCGTCAAATATTTCGCAATTAATCACTTGCCAAGAGGCAAACTACAGAGAGAGAGAGAGGGACTAAACCAAAAATGTGTTGTCGTAGGAGATTGGGTAGTAAAGCGAAGAACAAGAAAAACCCTAATTAACTTTAATAAGCACTCTAACAAAACATAACCTCACTCAATGGTTGTATACAAAAAGACAGGAAAAAAATCATCAAAACCTCACTGCAAGGCAAAAGACATTTTTCTTCGTAGATAGTGGTTCGTTTTTTTTTTAACACCCACCACGCCTGTGTTAAAGAAGAAAGGTGATGGAGCTGATTGATCAACCACAATCAGCCACATTTACACTTTCTCTTTCGTATTGAAAGATTGAAAGGGCACGAGACACAGGGAGAAACAAACCAAAACAATTACACAATGTGACATCGTAGCTGAAGCCGAAGACAATGTTTAATGGTGATGATGCTAATGACATATACATAGACGGTAGGTTGGCTACAACAATCAACCAATACACTTGCAATAAGAGAAAAATTCTCACTGACATCAATTTAAAAACGTTTGTCAACAGCTTACCCACACAAATACAGACGAAAAGAAAGAAAAACATTTTTTGTACTTGAAACACAATTTCAATACAATATATGCGGAGAGAGAGAGGGAGAGAGAGAAAGGCAAGAAAAGTGTGGTTCATTAAAATTAAGCATCAATTCTATGTTTAGCAGGGGGGGGGGGGGTATGGAAAAAGGAAGAGTAAAAGAAAAGCAAGAGTAATTGATACAATAGGAGTTGACGTAAATATTTTTGACAATTAGATTGTGCCAGAAACTGTCACTGGCAATATTTTTTTTGTTTCTTTTGTTTGATTTGTTTGACAATTGCTGGCTACACGCCTTGCTATTCTTATACAGAAGGTAGGCACACTTTTCTATGAAATAGACTTTCATACACACCCTGTACAAGAGGTAAGCATAGGAAACAAAGTCTTCCAGAAGAATATGATAAAAAGGGAAAACAAAAAAAAACAGAAAATAAAACTAAGCAGGTGACACCTTAAGGGTGTCACTTTAACTAATGTGTCAAATTTGCTATTTTTCTCTCAATAGACAACAACAACAACAAAAGCTTAAATAACAATATTATTAAACAGCATTAACGGTGTTAACAAAGAGAAGAGAGCACAGACATTACACGCACTTAGAAAAGTCAAAAAAGAAAATACAAAATTTCCTCAGTAATTGTGTAAAATAAGAGTGAGATAGAGAGAGGGTGAGAGAGAGAAATGGTTGTTTAGCCTGCCTTGTATATCTCAATAAAATAAAAAAATCTAACGTAGGATGTGTATACGTATGGTGTTGTCTACCACCTGTGTTGTTAATAAATGGTTTTGTGTTTTGGTTTGGTTTGACTTTTTTTCTCTCTCTCCTTGATTTTTCCTTTTTCTAAGATTCTTGTTATTGTTGTTGTAACTTGTCTAAATTGCGGTTCAAGGTAAATGTTTCAATATGATTTAACAACCGTCTTTTCTTTCATTCTTTTGCTGTCATCTTACAGTACACAAGAGGTAAATTGCTTGTTTCACTAAAGAAAATTATCAATGGAGCATGTCATTGGATCTTGAACTTTTTAAACAAATTGATACAGAGAAAGAGCGAAAGAGAACATAGGCAGACAGACAGGCAAACAGACTCACATCATCCATCATTATGTTGGGTTTTCTTTAAAAGAATGTGTATGAATGACTCACATATGTGTGTGTATGTACACACTCTCATAACATACATACTATAGAGAAGTGGTTTTGGGTTGGGGGCGGGGGTTATATTTACACAAATTGGTTGAATTAACCCTGCCACGATATTCAGTTGATATAACGACACTTTGGGATTTGAACTTAAAGGAAATAAGTAACCTTTAGGGTAGGGCGGCAGGTGTACAACAATAGGAGTAATTTTAACTAAAACTAACTTTATAGACTTAAAGGATTTTTCATAATTGCTACTACATCCAGTTCATTTTTAAATGTTTTTGTGTTCAGAAAACTTCAGCTATGTTGCCATTACTAGAAGGAAATAAAAGAAACAATTCCATGATCTCTTTCAAGTCAAATGTTATTACTTTTACACGATAAGTTTTTTGGTATTCTCTGTCACATACTTCATACCACTATTAATTCCAATTTCCATTCCTTTCGGCAATAAACAATTCATTTCTACCACAGCTGGTTATTCTCTAACAAAATTGTTCGATGGAGAATAGAAACCTTTTAAAGGTGCCAGATCTCATAATCCATGATGTATTCATACATACATACATAATTAGTCATTACAACCCTTCAGTCAAGGTTACAACCTACAGCTTCTTACAACACTTATGTAGTGTGTGTTAGTTTTATACATGAGTAGCAGGAGCTACTGTTTAAAGTCGGCTCCGAATGTCATGACATATTCTTACCGACTGAAAATTACTTCATTCAAGTACTACGTTATGAGGAACTGCCTTATGGTACTTTTTTGTGGAATATTCATTCTTCCTGCTGATCTTTCAGTAGTTGATGGGTTTCCTCTGATTTTTATAACGCTTACTTGATCGTTTTAATGAAACCCTAGTTATTCTCGGAAAGTACCATCCTCTTCTTTACCATATCCAATATCATGAACGATTACAAATTTAATTTCCATTCAATATTCACCAAATGTACAGCAATTCCGGACGATATGTTCCACAGCTTCATTGTCAGCTGGCTGTTGAGGAAATCTTTTATAAAGGTTGTAGTCTAAGCTTATATATAGTATATCTTCGTAACCCCCATGTTTCATCAATAACTAGTTTTAACTTTGTTTGACCTCTGAATAACATCTATTCATCTAACTTTCAATATCTCTGTTTATTCCATTATCCATCGATCATTAGCTCTGTTTTCCTATCTTCGCATAGATTTTCTTCTTCTTCTTTCTTGAATATAACGGTGAAGCATATGACAACACTCGGATGTTTTCACTCCGGACTATGCACTTAAAATCTTCCCTGCCTTCCTTCCAAAAAAAACTTTTAATAGTGTAAAGTGAAGTCATGCATCCTGATTAGTAATGAGGACCGTGAATCGCTGTCAGTGTTTCATCATTTATTACACGTCGATGTAGCCGTAGTCCAGTAGGTAATGTGTGTGGCTTTTTAGTGTATTTAAAATTGCCATAAAAAGTCTGTCGTTCGGAGTCGACTTTAGACTATAGGTCCCTTCACTTATGAACAAAATTAACACACACAACATGGGTGCTGGCTGTGAAAAGCTAAGTCGTAATCCTGACTAAAGGGCTGTAATGACCAATTAAGTAAGTAAGTTGTTACACATCTTTTTAGAATGTCACTTGCATAAATGTCGCGATATCATGTAAGAATTCCAAAATAATGGCTCCGATCTTCGAGAAAATCATTTCAAAAAAATATTTCTTCGGTGACTTCCTCTCAGTAGATTTCTGGCAAAAACTATTAGAGTAAATAAAAAAATTGTCATTAAAAGAACAATAAAAATCAGTCGTTGGGAGTCGACTTTAAACTATAGGTCCCGCCACTCATTTATAAAATAAATGGAGTGAGAAATTAGGTCGCTATCCAGGCTTAAATGTTGTAATGCCCAATTAAGTATATATGCATCAGCCACTATCCGCTTTTGAAATGGTTCAGTTGGTTAAATAATTAAAAGCAACTAATTTCAGAAATTGTAACAGACCACAAGATCTCTAGTGGTAATCGAACCTGTAACTTCAAAAACCACCATTACCGTTGGTATTTAGCATGGTGCTAATAGAAGAATTTGTTGTTCAGGCTCCGCATCAGCTTCTAATCTAAAATTAATGCCAAATATACCGTCTCTTCTATATTAAATTTTGACATAGCCATAGCAAACATTATCTTTTACCATAGCCATCGTCTTTGTGTGATCCAGCTTAGTTCGTTTTTTACAGTCAAGTGTATTTGTCAATATCAGCATTTAAATTAACGGGTGGCAATACTGTATATATTTGGCCTTTTATTGAATCGAAATCATCTTAAAGGCGTTGTTGAATAATAAAATTGGAATACAGATAAGGATATAAGAATACAATTCAAACAACAAATAGTAGGACATACAGCTATAACATCCTGCAGTCTAAAGAGCACTAACACTTACAATATTCCCGTTTACATTCACTGATTTTGCGTCTTTCTTTCGGTATACAAAAAAAAAAAATAATAATCAGAAGGAGTAAGAGCTGACAACTATTTTTCGTAGTACAGTTAAGACAAAAAGTCAGCATACAATACTTATTTTATTTCATTATTTCCTGCATTTGAAAATCACGGCTTTAAGATAAAGTAATGAAAAGTTTATTAGATTTAGTGGAGCTAAACATTTTTACTTCACTGTATATTGCTAAACTTCATAGATTTCCTTCATACTCGATAGCGGAAGAAGGAAGAAGACATTTTCAATACAAATGGGAGAAAGAGAAAAATTTTATTAAAATGCTGCTCCAATATGGCATAACAAAGTTAACGTTGCACATAGAACGGTATAAGAACAGATGACGAAATTGCCTTTCAACACCAGAGAACAATTGTGTAAAACAGTTTCCAGCGTTGCAGGTTATTCTATATGCCACCAATTGACTAAAACTAGTGTTGCAGCCTATCTGTCTGTCTGTATGTCTCTTTGTGTATGTACTTGTGTATATATATATTTATAATGCATGCAACATTGATAATTTTAAAGTAGCAAGTTAAAGCCAAAGAAATGTATCCTTAAATAGACGTTTTTCATCTTTCATCCACTTTTTTTTCGGCAAAAGGCGTTATTTGCTGTAACAGAAGCAGCCAGTGTTGTGTTACTAGGCTGCTGATGATTTTACTGATTTTCCTTCATACCAACAGCTACAACTGCTGTTGATTGCAGCCTTTAGCAAATCTTCTTGGGCTTTAGCAACAAAAGAAAATAAAAATCGAAAAATCTCAGTTGCTGCTGCTAGTGCTGTTGTTGATGAAATTGCTGTTGTTATTGTTGTTGCTTTAGAAACTTTTCAAATATTAATTTTTATTTTGCTGCCATTGTTGCTGTTATTGTGTACATTTTTCGTAGTTGTTGTTGTTTATTTTCTTTCTCCATTTCTTTGGCAATTTGTTAAACTCGTCGTCAGTATGTTGCCACACATGAAGTTGCACTTAACTTTGCCATTTGTCTGTGTTGTTGCCGTTGCTATTGTTGTTGTTCTTATTGCAGCTGTTTGGTTGCCACCCACCACTACTGCTCGTGCTGCTACTCCAAAGTGGTAAATTTACACTTTTCGTAGACATAAAAATGAATTTTTAAAGTTTCTTGGGTGGAAAACTTACAAGTTCAAAATATTGTTGTTGTTGCTAGCCTGCCTGCTGTTGCTGCTGCTGTCGCTATTGCCACTCCAGCCGATAACAGTAACAGCAAAGACAGAAGATGAAAATTGCAAAATTTAAGAAAAATATTAGAAAAACAAAATTAAACATCTTCACGACCGAAGGAATATGATTTCAATGCAAGAAATATGAAAATTTATACCAAGGCTCTGTAGTTTTTATCTGCGTTTAGTAGAACTGAGCACAAATGGGTCGTAAGATCCTGTTTTAACTATTAAACCAACTTGGATCAATTGTCTTCAGTTCTCAACTTATCATAACCACTTAATAATGGAAGTTTAGCATTTCAAAACATCAAGCAAGGAACCAAGATCATGAATCAAGTCTTCGGCCTTTACTTATTTTGGGCTGAAGTTTAATTTGCTTAAATGTATCGCAATTGTATAGGGTTAGTAGGACAATCGTCTGATCAATCAATCGCACACATATTAAAAATAAAATGAAAGCCTGGAAACTGCAGTTAGGTCAGGCGGCCATATTGTAGTTGAAACTTCCAATTTTTCATATGGAAATACGACTAACGATTGGATTTCGTAAAACAACGGCTCTCACAAGAGCTGAATTCATGTGACAGACTCACATATTTTTTTAAGTAAACTCAGATCTTCATTAATTGCAATAATTTACGAACCGAGTTCCTTTTCTTTCCAGACATCAGCATGACTTTTAATAGATTCAAGGGCTGTTAGAATATAGTCCAGTCTTAAATTTGCTTTCGGTACACTTTGTGGTTAATTTGGTGCAGTATTCGATAAGGGGATTTCTCTAAAGACACTGTGAAATCAGGCTCTAATACAGCAAAAAACTAAAATAAATGTTCACCATGATCAACGAAATTTAAAAATAAGGAGAATTCGGTCTATCTTCAAAAAGGAGAACCCAATGGCACTGAAGTGTAATTTTCATGTTTCAAGAAGCAATGTTCAGCCTAAGGGCTGTGCATATTAGGACAAGAATAATTTTCCAAGTAGTCGAAATGCAAATAAATAGAATATGCCTCCAAGAGGTAGTGGAAAGAGGGCTGGCTCGGCCATGTCGTTCGAGTGGAGATATCGAGATGTGTATTTAATGTGGAAATACGGAAATCGGCGAAGAAAACGAGCTAGTCTGCGTTGGAAGGACCAAATCGCGGAAGCCCTGTCATCGATTGGTGTGACCAACTGACGTAGGCGCGCAAGAAACAGGGGCGCCAGGAATGATGTAAGGGTCCGCCAAATAACTTTTTTTTTTGAAAATGCTTTAAAAAAAAACTACTGAATATTTTCTCAAATTTCTTTTTTTATTTGAAAGTACAATCCTTCCGGTTAATAATGGAAAATAATTTCATTCAAATGGCTGCCTCGGCTGGCCATGCAGTAGCCTACACGATCGGTCCAATTTTTAAGCACATTATCGATTGTGTGCAGCTGTATTTCACCAATGGCTTCACTAATATTGTCCTTTAAAGCGTCAATTGTCTCTGACTTGTCGGAGTAACACTTATCTTTGACGGCACCCCACAAATAATAGTCCAACGGTGTTATATCGCATTTCCGAGGTGGCCAAACGACATCATCTCTGAGGGTGATAATGCGATCTTCAAAAATAAGGCGCAAAACATCGAGTGTAGCTTCGGCTGTGTGGCACGTAGCGCCGTACTGTTGAAACCAAATGTTGCCAATATCCTCCTCTTCAATTTTTGTGAACAACAATTCATTCAACATGGCCCGATAATGATCGTAATTGACTGTAACGGCCACTCCTTGCTCATTTTCGTAGAAAAATGGCCCAATTATGCCTCTGGACCAAAATCTGCACCAAACAGTGACTCGTTTTGGGTGCGTCGGCTTTTCAATGTATGCGTGCGGGTTTTCTGTGCCCCAAATGCGACAATTTTGCTTGTTTACATACACGCCAAGATCAAAATGAGCTTCATCTGAAAAAATGATTTTTTTGCCAAAATCGGCATCTTCTGTAAGTCGATCGCAGGCCCACTTAGCGAAGCGAAAACGCATTGGATGGTCAATTGGCTTCAACTTCTGAACCAATTGGACTTTGTATGGCGTCATACCAAGGTCTTTATGCAAAATTCGTCTCAATGATGTCTCCGAAATGTTCAATTGTTGAGAACGACGGTGAATTGATGTTGATGGCGCTTCACGCACACTTTCTGCCACAGCAGCAATATTCTCGGGTGTACGCACTGTTTTTGGCTTTTCACGCTTTGGTTTATCGATGAGGATGCCAGTTTCTTTCACTTTTTTCACAAGATAACGAACATACGGAGCTGACGGTGCTTCTCTTCTTCCAAAATCCGTACGCAATTTTCGCACACATTCAGCAACATTACCATGATTTTCAAAGTAATGTCGCAATATTTCCCAGCGTTGTTCAAGCGTATACACAACCATATTCGTTCGGAAGGATAAAACTAATTATCTGTCAAATCAGACATGAGCTAAGTGTTACGATTTACGAAATAAGCACTAGTTGAAAAAAAAAAAACGTTAGATGGCGGACCCGATGGAAACGCCTATTTTGTGATTCCCAACCCTTAGTATAATGAGGTTGAGGTGTATATTTGGTGATTTAAATCACTTCCACTTGGAGTAATTCGCTATTCTAACTATCACATCCACATTGAGCAGACTATGATGAGCTCATCGCTGAAGACAATATTTCGTCCTTAAACAGCAAGAGTTTTCATAAGAAAATTCAACGAGTTGCACGTGTTGCTCATGTTGAAATGATGGTAGATCGATCCTATTGGGCATTCCCCATATTTCCATCTTTAAATAAACATCGTAAACACTTTTCCCATAATTTTCTGAAAAATCCATAAATTTTAAACGTTTCGAAAAAAAGCCATGTAGAATTTTATAAGAGAGTCAACAGCAGTTCATATTTAAATTATTTTGATCTCATGCATGGTTTCTTAAATGCCGAAACTAAACTTTATCAGTATCCTATTGAAATTTTATTCCAAAAAAAAAGACACCCAGAAACGAAAAATGAATAAAATTTCTCAGAGAATGAAATTTGAGGCTGTTGCAGCTTAAAATAACTTTGCAACAATGTTGTTTTAAAGTTGTGAATACGACAAAAGAAAAACCCATGCAAAAATATTAAAATGGAAAATAAACTGCAACAAACTCTTATAAAATTTTGGAGAAACCTCAAGTACATCACATATGAGTTCATATTAAACATACGCACTCACTCACATGCTATGAACATGACTTGCAGGCATTTAAGCAGTATTTTGGAAAATTTTAAAGTTCACTAACTATAGTGCAACAATACCAACAACAGCAACCAGAGCACGGTACTGCATACTTTTGCATCCTCATGTGTTTTTTTGTAAAAACCAAACAAATATTGTTGCAAGTGGCAACAACATTGTTGTTTATGTGTGTGTGCTGTTTGCATTCTATTTCTTTTAGTGGTTTTCCTAACATCAGCACGAAGGAAAAAAAAAACGAGGAGTCTGTCTCCTTTCCTTTCTAGAACAAAACAAAACCGAAAAAAATCTCACATTCACTCACTTAAACTAATACCGTAACAAACTCATATTTATCCATAAATGTCAGATACTTGCCACATTTTAAGCTTTAGTTCCTACTCTTCTCGACTTCCTCTTTTATTGACCACACAGCAACAATCCTTGTAAAGCGTTCTTCTTGTTTCTGTTTTTATGCTTGCAACTCCTTGCATTTACTGGCACAAAATGATATGCCTGTGGAAGCCATTACAGTTTCATTGGCCTTTTTCTTTCACATCCTGTTTCTTTATTTTGGCATTGAATTTTACCATTAAAAAGAGTGTGAGTATTGTGAAAGCAAGAGAGAGAGAGAGAGAGAGAGAGAAGAGAGAGAGAGGTAAAGTGAGAGAAAATTTAAATTGTTTAAAGATGAAAATTGCCGTTATAAAATTGCAAAATATTTGAAATGCTTACGTGTGTAGATAGAGAGTGTGATATTGGAAACGGAAATGTGCTGAATGTTGTAATAATGCAACATAACATAACACGAACAATAACAACTACAGTATTAGCAACTAAATAGATAACAAATATTTAATATTGTGTTAATATTAAAAAGCAGGGTGTGGCCGATTAGATTCTAGTGGAGTTTTTTTTATTCTCTAAAGGTTATTCACATTTGTCGAGAGGCGGATATATTTTGTGACTGAAGTTCAGTCAGTCGCGGTTTGAAGATCTCCGTTACAAAGATCTTTCGAACAATTGTCTAATAATTGTTATTGTTTATGCGAAGGGTATAAACAGAGGAATAACAAAAAAAAGCAATTGTTGTTGTTTACATCAAGTTGTGAACAGTGGCACACAGAATTGTGGGAATCATAAAGAATTGTAATTAAAACTAAACAAAAATTAATCTTTATTTTATTGGCAATCTACGAGCTCATATTTTAAATGTTTTGAAAACGTAAAAACGTAACAATTGGAGGCATATTAATTACTTACTTACTTACTTAATTGGTCATTACTGCTTTTCAGCCAGGTTTAAGATCTAGCTTCTTACACCACCCATATTGTGTGTGTTAACGTTATCCATAAGTGTCTGGACCTACAGTCTAAAGGCAACTCCGAACGACAGATGTTTAAAAAACTTTTCATTGCAATTTTATTTACTCACAGAGTTTTTTTCCAGAAATCTGCTGAGAGGAAGTCGCCAAAGAAATATTTTTTCATATTTCGTTTTGTTGGAGATGTCTGACCTGGAGTTTGAACTGAAGTCTCACCTCTAGTAAGTCAATACACTACCTGCTAGACTACAGCGACTGCAATGTTTAAATTACATTAATTCAATATTGCCAGCTAAGCGGACAATTGGTTTCAATATTATAACACGTTCTAGTATGTTAGGGTGGCCATTTTACATTGCCTGGTGAGAAATATTGCTCGTTAACATTTACTTTATTCAAAGAAATCATGTGGCCTTATTTTTTATATCATATACGTCGTTGTTACTTACCTATCCAGAAGATTCGAGGCTTGAGAAGGGAATTTTTTATAGTTCGAAGCAAGCGCGTGGAAAATTTTACTTTAGCCTGTAGTCAGGAACTTTCAGGTCCAATCAGTGAAGTAAATCAGTGGAAATTCGCAATCCCTTTCCCAGCCGATCTAAAGAATGTTAAAGTGAATAACATTTGGCGGATGATAAAATGTTATCCAGGAGGGACCACGTGAAGGCCGCGTGTCAACTTGAATACAGCAATACAAGAATCGTTCTGGAGGTTGCCACAGTCGGAAACTATACATTGTTTGCATGTATCCCCTCCCATCCCATAAGTGAGTAACTTTAGCTCCGTTTAATATCGCGAGGCTTACATAGAAGAACAAAATTTTTTTAGATATCAAAACAAGGAGGATGAATAAGAGTTGCGAAGCTATGTTCAACCAATTTACAACATCACACCCTGTAAAAATTAACACACATACTTGCCACTTTGCCTCATGCAGTACTATTATTGATGCATACTTTGTGTGTGAAATTCTTGAATTCTTGAGTATCTAAATGCAACAAATGATGGTCATTAGAATGTTCTTAAATTGTATTGTTTGTAAAGCTATGATTCAGCTTTTCTTTTCTCCCCTTTTGTTTTCTGTTTTCTTTTATTACACCCTACGTCAGTGTAAAATAATTATTTTGTACTAGGTTAGGTTAGGTTAATGTGGTGGCTTTATACCAAAAGCTCACTTGAGCATGCATTGCGGCCCGTTGTGGCACCACAGGCGAACGCAGTCCCTGTACTGACCAAGTTCCTCCGAGCCAATGAGGGGGAAATCGGTCAGCGCAAGGGCTGCACATTTAAAGCACGACTACCCCACGCTGCAAAACCAGCCAGAAAGTTTTATAAACGAGGCTATGTCCTTGACGTCAATGGACGATAGCTCGGTCAAGCTAACAAGGGTTGGAGAGCCAAATAACCTATATCTGCATCTCTCAAGAGATGGGCATTGACATAGAAAGTGGATAACAGTCTCCTCTTCCTCAGCGGATCTACATCCACGGCAGAAATCGTTAAATGGGGTCGCATTCTTTCTGCGTGTCTACCCATAACACAGTGACCTGTAAGCATGGCCACTGTGATCGAGATGATGTTACGACTAAGTCCAAGTAACTGGTTGGTGCGCCTTCTATCCATTGAGGGCCAAGTGAGCCTAGCGGTGGAGCAGGTCTCCTCATTGATCCAGGATAGGTTGGCGTCCCGGGAGAATTTCCGCGCCTGTTTGAACGAGGTAAGTGGCATTCCCAAGTTGATCGAAGAAGATTCCGGAAGAAGTGCGCCAGCCCTGGCTAGCTCGTCCGCTCTGCAGTTTTCCGGAATGTCGCAGTGTCCGGGGACCCAGATAAGTGATACACTGAATCGCCCAGAAAGAAGGTTGAGGCTGCGGCGGCATTCCCTCACGATCCTAGAATTATCCGAAACGTTCGATAGAGACTTTATCGCAGCCTAGCTCTGTTTTGATCTGTTTTGAAAACAGATCCCCCTTACTAACTGAACTAATACATGATAGTATTGAACCAAAAAATGTGAAGCATATTCGAATAGAAATGAAACAATTGCATTTTTCTGTTCTTGAGATGGAGTTCTATCCCCGTTTTTATAATATTTTTTTGTGTTTTAAATTTATTGAAACTCGAAACAAATATCTGTTAATTCCTTTGATTAAACTTGGATCACAATAGCCCATAATTAATCCAAGAGGCGTTATTGAAAAACCTCTGAAGAGAATTATATTACAGTGTAGGTTATCATATAGCCGACTTAGAGCTTTTATAAACTTCCTACTTGTTCCAATTTAGTACTGTAACCGACAGATAAAACTGACCACAAACCTTTTAAATGTGTTTATAGAGTGTGACTAAATGTGTGTCTTACAAAATAATATGTTTGTTTTGCTAGTCACATCTTATGGTATTCGTAAATGAAATTCTGTACCATTTATTCTTCGTTTAGTTTAAATAAATTTATTCGAGAAGAGTTAGTCTTCAAAGCTGCCTAATCGCAGATAGGAATTGAATTACGAATGTATTTATGAGTGCAACGATGTTTTGTTATGGAAAAGCTGACACTTAAAATCTCTTTAAGAAATGTTAAGAGCATATTTGTTCGTAGACAAACAATATTTTTATCGGCATTATATTGATCAAAACAATAATTTGTAGAATATCGTACAATATTTACACTGAGACTCTTAAGAGTACATACATCTTTGGTAAATGCATTATGAAAATAGTTGTTAGAAAAATAAAATCAATGGGCGCCCAGTGGAAACAACAGCTAAGTCAAGTTTTTAAGGACAATAAAGACCAGGACAATATCAAAAAATTTTCAACATCATTTCCCTAAGATCTAAAGTGAATCCGAGCTTTTTCTTAGCCGTACGTTCCGATAATAAACAACGACGTAGATGGCGCAAGATTATCAAAATTTGAATTTTCAACTTAAACGTCCAGACATTATTGCCACATCACATGCTCTACACAATCTGCATAATTTTGCTGTGAGGTCAAATTGAAGAAGACGTAATTGATATTGTATTGGACACCTTTTACTCAAACCCTATTGTAACTTAGCTCGACATGCTATAAATTGAAATGTACAGGATAGCCGGCGATGTGGAAGTGTCACCCACATATGTAGTATAGAGAACGACAAAATACTTACCAACACAAGAAAGAGAAGGACTGCAGCCAAGAATGCTGTGAATGATAAGTCATAGGTAGTCCATCAGTGTCTTCCAGTTCTAACGTATGTTTTTTGGAATCTACAATGTGGTTTGCCAGGGTTGGATTATCTCTGTACATAAGAGCTTCGACATACTCCAAAAATAAAAATAAAAAAACTAGAGTGTATATATACGTATAATCCATGATCACCAAACCTTCCTCTTAATGGCTTTATATCGCGTTCGCCATCTAACGTTTTTTTTTTTTTTTTCAACTAGTGCTTATTTCGTAAATGGTAACACTTAGCTTATGTCTGATTTGACAGATAATTAGTTTTATCCTTCCGCTGAACGAATATCGTTGTGTATACGCTTGAACAACGCTGGGAAATATTGCGACATTACTTTGAAAATCATGGTAATGTTGCAGAATGTGTGCGAAAATTGCGTACGGATTTTGGAAGAAGAGAAACACCGTCAGCTCCGTATGTTCGTTATCTTGTGAAAAAAGTGAAAGAAACTGGCATCCTCATCGATAAACCAAAGCGTGAAAAGCCAAAAACAGTGCGTACACCCGAGAATATTGCTGCTGTGGTAGAAAGTGTGCGTGAAGCGCCATTAACTTCAATTCACCGTCGTTCTCAACAATTGAACATTTCGGAGACATCATTGAGACGAATTTTGCATAAAGACCTTGGTATGACGCCGTACAAAGCCCAATTGGTTCAGGAGTTGAAGCCAATTGACCATCCAATGCGTTTTCGCTTCGCTAAGTGAGCCTGCGATCGACTTACAGAAGATGCCGATTTTGGCAAAAAAAAATCATCTTTTCAGATGAAGCTCATTTTGATCTTGGCGGGTATGTAAACAAGCAAAATTGTCGCATTTGGGGCACAGAAAACCCGCACGCATATATTGGAAAGCCGACGCACCCAAAACGAGTCACTGTTTGGTGCGGATTTTGGTCAAGAGGCATAATTGGGCCATTTTTCTTCGAAAATGAGCAAGGAGTGGCTGTTACAGTCAATGGCGATCGTTATCGGGCCATGTTGAAGGATTTTTTGTTCACAAAAATTGAAAAGGAGGATATTGGCAACATTTGGTTTCAACAGGACGGCGCTACGTGCCACACAGCCGAAGCTACACTCGATGTTTTGCGCCTTGTTTCTGAAGATCGCATTATCACCCGCAGAGCTGATGTCGTTTGGCCACCTTGGAGCTGCGATTTGACAGCGTTGGACTATTATTTGTGGGGTGCCGTCAAAGATAAGTGTTACGCCGACAAGCCAGAGACAATTGACGCTTCAAAGGACAATATTCGTGAAGCCATTGGTGAAATACAGCTGCACACAATCGATAATGTTCTTAAAAAGTGGACCGATCGTGTAGGCTACTGCATGGCCAGCCGAGACAGCCATTTGAATGAAATTATTTTCCATTATTAACCGGAAGGATTGTACTTTCAAATAAAAAAATAAATTTGAGAAAATATTCAGTAGTTTTTTTTTAAAGCATTTTCAAAAAAAAAAGTTATTTGGAGTACCCTTTATTATTTTCAATATGGCAACTTCATAATTTAAACAAAATGAGCATATACAACAAAACCCGAAGCCCGTCGGTGCCACTGTGTTTAAAAAAAACTTTTTTAATTGAGCAGTTTTATTGACATTGCTCCGTCACTGCCATATTTTGGAAAAAGTTAACTTTATTTCGACGCCTCCATTCTATAACGTTCTAAGTGTACTTAGAACGTTTTTAATGTTCTTGCATTTTTAAATTCTACATTCTCTAACTTAAATACTGTCAAAATTTGGTTAAGATGCGCCGATCCGTTCCGAAGTTATAGGGAAAAATCTACTTAGAATACACATATAGTCATATGGCGCGTGAAAACTTTGAGAGCTCATAACTCAAAACACCCTTTTTCGACTTAGAATGTTGTAGAACGGAGGCGTCGATTTCATCATTGGGTTGTAATAACGAAAAGAAGTTAAAAGTGACTTTAAAGTTCACTTTAGCTAAAGCTACCTTTAACTAAACTCAACTTTAACGGCAAGTTGTAATAATAGCCCTCAAAGAAATAAGACAAGATTGTTGGATTAAAAACTATAAGGAATATATCACTGCGTTTTAATTTAAACATTTTTGTCAGTGCATCTTCAGTGTTATTTGTACTTTAAAGTGCCAATAAGAAAGTATTTCTGCCATATTCCTAAGAAAATCTCTTTTACAAAATACTTAAAACAAGAAAAAGGAAATGAAAACAATCTGCTGCTGAATAAATAAATATGAAAACCAAATTCAATAATATTTTCAATATTAAATCCATAGTAAAAGAGAAGCAAAAAATACAAATCTAGAGACATAAGTAAAGTAAAAGATCTCATAACCATTAAAACCATAAAGAGGACTCAATAACGTAAAAGTACCAAAAATAATGCAAAAAAATAGAAACAGGATAATAATAACACAATCGTCTTGTAACAGGCAACACAGAGACAGACTGAGAGGCAAGCAGTCAGACAGACATACGATTAAACAAGGAGTTGGAGTTAGAGTTCGAAGTTAGAGTTGCAAGCAGTCAGACAGTTAAAGTAAGATGAACGAAGTAAATTATTTCCGGGTTTAAGTGTGGAAGGACACTTTTTGAATAAATCGAAGGATAATAACAAGGAAAGAAGCATCGTTATGAAACCGCTTTTTGTTGTTGTTTTTTTTTTGGGGAGAAAGCAACACAATTTATTTTGAAAAAAAACGAAAAGAAATTCATTCACTTGATATCCAGATACCAATTTAAGGAAAAATAATGATTTTAAATATGCCACCAACAACAAAAACTAATGGTTAGCAATTTTTGGGAATTTAAGTCTTTTGCAGATTATTTTTATTTAGTCTTTCATGGTTTTTTCTTTTCTTTTCTTTTTTCGGGTACATTTTGGTATAGGAATTGAAATCCTATTTATGTGAGAAATGCTAAACGAAACGTATGAATGAATGAGAATAAAAGAAAAAAAATATTTTAATTCACCGACTGAAAGAAGTGAGACAATGACAATTTAGTCAAATGCTGTCAATTTGTGGTAGATTGTCACCGAATATATCAAATAACAATGCAACACACAGACAGAATAATATTGAATTTCATTTCAATATTTAAAAGACAAAAGCACTACAACAACAGACAATAATATCATCAGCAATTGCCACAGACATTTGCAACATATTTTTCTTACCTTTTGTCGCATTGTATTGCTGTGTCTGTCGTCTGGTCTCATCAATTTGCTACACTTCAGTGCTTGGTGTGTGAATCAGGTGAGCTTAAGGTTTGATTCCCTTTTTCCATGAAACCTCGAATTTTTTGGAAATTTCAACAAAAAACCCAAAAAAACTGGTCTTACATTCTGGTTTTCTTTCTGTTCAGTTCTCATGACTATTGTGATCTTTCGCTCGCTCTCTGTAAATGCAAATATTATGTTCATCATGTTTATTTTTAAGATCATTATTGTTTCTGTTGTTGTTGTTGTTGTATTTTTTTATTATTCTTAATTTAAATTTATTTTAATAAAATATCTGTTGTTTGTTCAATAACCACAACCAATAATCGTAAAAATAATGAAATGATTGTGTGGTTACTTGTTGAAATGTTTACGTAAGCACAGGTGAAAAATTTATTTCGCAACGAATCAATTATCACAGAAGAATTTGAGACTGAAGCCGGCTGTAATGTTGTATTTTGTTAAGCCGGTTAATATACTTCCAGTCGGGAAGATACGGAAATTACAGTCGCTTTTGAAAATTAAATAAAAATCAGGCAAATTTCCAAAGTTATGATGACGTTTCCATGTTAAACACAATTGTATCCATGTAAATAGCATTTCAAAGATAGAATTTTATTGTTGTAAGTTAAGCTAATTCTTTAATCCGTAACTAAAAAATAACTAAATATTTAAAGAACTCAGCAGAAATGTCATACGGTATTACCTTGAAGATGTTGTCAACTTCTGGAATGTTCTGTTAATACTTACCCTTGCTCACATGAACATTATAGCTATCATACACACATATAATTGGTCATTACAATCCTTCAGTCAGGATCATGGACCTAGTTTCTCACACCACTTATGTTGTTTGTTGTAATTTTATACATGAGTGGCGAGTCGACTTCGAACGACAGATTTTTGAGAAATTTTTCATGGCAATTTTATTTGCTCTCAGAGTTTTTGCCAGAAATCTGCTGAAAGTAAGTCACCGAAGAAATATTTTGCCATATTTCGTTTAGTTGGAGATGCCTGACCTGGGGTTTGAACTGCGGCTTTTCGTCTAATAAGACAACACACTACCTACTAGACACGGCGACTGAAATAGAATCATCTTCAATTCTACTACACTTCCTGCTGTTAAGATTTAATTTTTGCTATCTAAACAACTTGGACATAACGTATTCAGTGGTTTCCTTTTGGTTTTGTTGGTCAAAGGTCATATAGCAGCTGTGGTATACCAGTCCATTTGTATATAAATTCCTTTACTTCTATAAGGAGCATAGAGCCGCAACAATTGTGCTTCATTTTCTTTTATGCAACACAAGTAGATTCATTCTATGAATGTCACTCTTAATTGACATCTGGACGGATTGTGCATAGATTGTGCATCGTTTTGATGTCTGACCTGGGGTTTGAACCGTGGCCTTTCATCTCATAAGCCGACACACTACCTACTAGACTACGGCCCAAGTTACAACCAAATATTCGTCAAGTTGTGGTACACGAAGTCCGGGAGTTCTTGTGAGCGATGCGAAATAGACTAGCAGATATGCTCCTATACATACGGATCTCGGCAACGTTTTCGCTAGATCTTGCATTTTATCAACGTACTGATCGTCGATCAGTTACGGAGCCAGTGGACCCGTATTTATTATTGCGGATAGTCGTTAGGAGAATTAATCGAATTGGTCCATACCAAGTATGCGAATTTATGAAATTTTTTAAATTTTTAGAAAATCCCTGTCTTCCTTGTCTATCGTGTACAAAGTGTTAAAATTTTAAAATGTCCACTGTATGTTGTGTGTGTTAATTTTTGTACATGAGTGGTGAGATCTGCAGTTTAAAGTCGATTCCGAATGACGGATTTTTGAGAAACTTTTTCATGGAAATATTTATTTTACTCTCCGACTTTTTGCTAGATGACTGCGCTGTGAAATTTGGTATTTTTCTAAATATTGTTCCTCAAAAAATTGTTAAAGAAATAACACGATACGTTATTATTCTATATGAGGTACTGAACAAAGTATTTAGTGGCACTCATGTGCCTTTCTACAATTGTCGCATATGTAAACAAGGCTTGAAATAGTGAAGTATTAAAGAAAACCTTATAATCAGTTAAGTTCTGTTTCATATGCTTTTATTAGTTGATCTGTTTGCTCTTTAATCTTTTTAGAAGAGTGTTTTAGAAACTACTTTCAATGAGATTATTCCACAATAGTTGGCACATTTGGTGGTGACTGCTTTATTTGTGGCTTGTTGCATGTTGTCGCTTCAATCACTAAGTTTTCGCTACATGTCCTAGGTTTTGAGGCTGTGAATTGATTCAAGAGCCTTATCGGCTCCTCTTCTTCGATTTTATATAGCTGGCAACAATTTTTATTTTTTAACCGGACATTACTATGTTGGGTTAGTCATAAGGTCAATCATAATCCTGATTGATGATGATTGATGCCTTTCTGGCACCGTAAACGTGTTCGCATACAGCATTGTTGGCAATGAAATTGAATGCCTTTTGCTATGAATTTCGAACCTTAACCTGGACCTTTTTTATTCTTGATCAATTTCATGAATGTGTTTTATGTTCAACTTCAATTAATTAGTTTCACAAAAAAGAAAAATAAAGCAACGCTTTAAAGTTATATGAAATTAAGAAAGAAAATTCTCTGGCGATTTATTATCTTGTACAACTCTTAGCTGCCATAAATTCTAGCATTGCTTACAATGTAACAAGAAAATGACTCCAAACTTCTTTTTCACTCATTTCATGAAATTATAGAGTCAAACAAGTCAAGTCAATGCAACTCAATAAAATACCGCCACTACTAAATGGGGTTACATGCTGCTGAAGATACAAGAAAAAAAAGGTGCAGAGACCAATCACCTTTACTTTTCCCCACAAACGACCGATCGGCTTCAAAGCCTATTGACTGTAACAGCAATGGTATACAGAGAAGAGAGACAGTCCAATCCAATCTTTTAAGATTAGCTGTCCCTAGAGGGATTTAAACGGCTTGTTCTTTGGCTACAGCAGCAGCTCAAAAAGTTATTGACTGCATTTATTGAATAACAATTGAGTTTTACGAAAAGAATGTATGTGGCTGGCTCTCTAACTCCACATAATATAAACACAAAATGTAAGCAACATACACTGGCGTTGCTTTTGTTTCTGGAGGCTACATTTAAGCGACACAAGCAATCAGAGTCCATTGAAAATCTATGGATCTGTCACGGCAAAATGATTTTGGTCACAGGGTTTGTTTTTTAGTGAATTACGCACACAGAAAACAATAAAACCAGCCAAACGGCTAAAACTAGCCAAATACGAGTGAGTGAGTGTTTGTTTTAAACTTAGTCGTGTTACTAGCTACTGCAATCAAAATTGATTCAAACAAAGTCGGCAAATGCTTATTACAGCAGCACTTTTATACACTGAAGACACTGAATACTGTTCGCTTTTTTTTTTTTTTTTTTTTTTTTTTTTCTTTACAACTTGACAGGTTTGACAGTTAGAACAACATATCAACGTACATATGTATAAAAATAAACCAGATATTGCACAAAGAACAATAGCAACAGCATTAGAGTTATAAGCAGAGACAATAAGCAGTAGAAGTTTATAATTCAGGAGGAGAAAACAAAAAAAAAAAAATTCATTCTTTTTTAAACCATAAAGTTATTCTTTCTGAATATTTCTTCATTTTTTTCCTCTTCTTTTTTCAGAAATGCCCGAACTGGTGTTGAGTTTAATAAATAAAAGTGTTTTGCAGAGTAGCACAAAACAAAATAATAAAGCTGAGATATGAAAGAGAAAGAGAAAAAAAGAATAAAAAGACGGCCACAGTATAAAATCAAAATCAACCCGATTACTCTTTTTGGTGTTATGCGATGAAAGCAATCGACGACAGACGCTGCGGTAAATTCTTAAGGCTGTCAATAAGTATGCGTTTGATACAAACAATTAAAATGACATTCGTTGACACATGACAAGCGTCCTTTAAGATCTGTCCACCAGTCTGCTTACAAACCGCACTCTGGCCAATGATCAACTCAAAGAAAAGAAAAAAACAAAAAACCCAGAAACGATGATGCGTTTGAAAATTTTAAGATTCAATGCGTCAAACCTTTTGCACATCATTGATGGAAAATTTTAATTGTATTAATTTTGATTTTGATTCGAATTTTCATTTCATATTCCTTGGTCTTGTTTTTCACAAGGCAAAATGCAATCAAAAAATTTTAAAAGAAATAACTAAAACTGGCTTTGAGGCTCACACACAATATAGCTGCAGAGGGGAATTGGGAAATCATCGTTTTAGAACAGTTTATGAATTCAAAAAAACAAAAACATTTTCAAATCATACAATCCTACTTTAAGTGCTGCAAAGTGTTAAATAAGCAATTTACAAAGTTTAGCTCAATTAGTTGCAAAATTCATTCATCATTCGCAGTTACAATTTCTCATATTTTTGCAACATACAGGAGCACAGACATAGAAATAGAGTTTTACAGTGATAATTTCGGTTTTCGAGAGAAGACTTTGTTCTTAAGTTATGTTCTTAACTTGTATGTGCATCTACTTTAAGCCAAACAAATAGTTTAACAGTCTAATGATTAAAGTTGGAGATACCCATTCCCAATTAGAGTTGGCAATCCCGCTCTATATTTTCAATCCCGGGATTTCGGGATTTCATTTATCTAGTCCCGGGATCCCGGGATTTATCCTGGGATTTTAAAAAATTTGTTCTTGAAACATATTAACACATTATTTCAATAAAATCAATAACATGACACATCCAAAAATAGGTTTATAAGAAAGAATTTATTAAATTATAAGAAAATTAATTTTATTTTTAATTTTACACACTTTTAAATTAATTATAAAGAGTTAATTGTTTTTATAGATATATACTCTTTTGTCGATCAAGTGCGATAAGTTATTATTTTTAAAATACTTTTTGAGGAAGCACAGAGCATCCAAAGTTTCATCGCTCAAACGACTTCTTATTTTAGTTGCGAAAAATCCTGCTGCAGAAAAAGCACGTTCAGACTCTACAATGGCTGGCTTAATAGTCATTAAAAAATCGTGTGCTCTTTGCAAAAAGTCACCACGTGTTCCTCCATTTTCAAACAAGAGCATTTCTCTCTGAATTTTTACAGACAACGTCTCACATCGAATTGCTATCCTCGGTAAATGTGCTTTTTTATAGCTTCATTGAGCTCATATGAAATATTTAAAGGTTCTTTAAGAGAACAAGAAAGAGATTCAGATGGAAGCTCAGAAGAATCTGAAACAATTTCGAAAGGTGCCTTATCTGAATCAGAAGGTGTAACTTCTGACTCAGAAGCTATTAGAAATGTTTTTTTAGTTTTTGACTTATAACGTTGTTAGCATCTTTAAGTTTTTTTTTAACATAAACGTTATGGCAACATCGGCTGTGAACAGATTAGCATCCCGACGGCAAAGGGCGTCAACTGTTGCTTTAACTGGGACAAGAGCACTAATGATTGCGGATACCATATTAATCTCATCTTTGGATAAAGCAAAATATTCACCTTCAGGTGAACCTATGTCTATTAATGCCTTTTGTATACAATTTCTTAATAAATAAAGACGTTCCAGCATTAACAAAAGGCTGCTCCACCTAGTTTTACAGTCTTTTATTAGAGTTAGTTGCTTTCCAAATTCAGCCGTAACATACTTTTGCAAGACATCGTTTTTTGTTGGCGATCGTTTAAACATCACTATTAATTTTCACATCTTCTTGATCACTGCACCGCAATTGACCTCAGTAATATCACATTGGTATCCTCCATGTCTATGGCCACAGATCAACCAATTCTTCGTTGCCAGAAAAATTCTCATCCTAGTTACTCTCTGAAAAATCGCCTTCCTCTTCTGGTTCTTCACCCTCGTGGTATTGCTCATCTGTTTCTCTTTGTAAATCATGCTTTTCATATAGCACGTCAATTACCGCCAGTTGGACACCATGGGCAAAGCATAACTGTTGATTTACAGGTAATAATCTGCCAACTTTTTCATGACACTTGCACCGTCTGTCATAATACCAACTATATATTTTCTCAAGTAAAGTCCATATACTGCAAGCTTTTGTTCTAGTAGCCCAATAGATCTCAAAAAAAATCGCAATTTGAAGTTTTGTTTCTAATTTCAGAGCGGTTAATGCATTGAAGCAACAGATTCTAATTTCTGGAAATTCGAATTAGTGAGAGTTCTAATATACGATTTTTTTCATTGCGGCTTAAAAAGTCAAATCCCGGGATTAAGTGCTCAATCCCGGGATTTTGGAATTGTTAAAACTCCCAACACTATTCCCAATCCATCCATACATAATTGATCATTTCAATTATGATTACGATCTAGCTTCTCACACTACTTATGTCGCGTGTAGTAATTTTAAACATGAGTGGTGGGACCTACAGTTTAAGAAACTTTTCATGGCAATTTTATTTACTAGCAGAGTTTTTGTCAGAAATCTGCTGAGGGGCAGTCGCCGAAAAAATATTTTCGTTTTCATATTTTGCTTTGTTGGAGTTGTCCGATCTGGGTTTTGAACCGAGGCCTTACGTCTAATAAGCCAACACACTACCTACGGCGACTTCAAGCCAATGCGACAGCAAACGTTAATCCTGCTACTGCGCCCTTAGGCTAATTTCTCTTTTTAGTTGCGGCAATGAGAGAATTAGGGCTTGCAGTGAGAGGATTTGCGTATCTACTCTAAGCTAGATAAATACCAACCAAATGATCAAAGTTCAGAAGAGCTATCATCAATAACTTTAATCTAATGGTCTCTGTATTCCCAAGGTTATAAGCCATTCCATTCCAATTATAAATGACTGAGAAGCCTGTTACAAAGACGCCTTCAGAGACTTTCAGTATTCATACCACATAACTTAGTAACATTTTTAATTCGTTCTGTTCTCTGGCTTTTCCTTATAATTTTTTGTTCTTCAGTTTCATTAATCAAGGATTTCCCGTAAAGCAGTCTTCGAATGAAACAGTTAACATTTCTTGTTTCTATGTATTGTGTTTGTGGGAACTTTGTTTACTAAGATCTTCGCTTTCTCAAGAGCTGGCAGTATTAAACCTTCGTATGATGTTCATTGCTGTTATACTTTCTGAGTTATCAAATTTCTTTCTGAATGAAGTATTCGCAAACTCAAAAATCTGTCGTTCGACGTCGACTTTAAATTGTAGGTGCCGTCACTCATGTATAAAATTAAAACACACAACATAAGTGGAAAGACCAAGTATACATATATGTATGTATGTATATAGAATTGATAGTGATAACACAATGAGCCAAAATACTCCTCTAAAGGGGGTTCGCCACCATACATACATAATTGGTCATTACAACCCTTCAGTCAGGATTACGACCTAGCTTCTCACACCACTTATGTTGTGTGCGTTAATTTTATAAATGATTGGCGGGACCTACAGTTTAAAGTCGACTCCGAACGACAGTTTTTTGAGAAGCTTTTCATGGCAATTTTATTTACTCTCAGAGTTTTTGCCAGAAATCTGCTGAGAGGAAGTCGCCGAAGAAATACTTTCATATTTTCGTTTTGATGTCTGACCTGGGATTCGAACTCGGACCTTCAGTCTAATAAGCCAACACACTACCTACTAGACTACGGCGACTTCGCCACCATACCTAACCTAAATAACGTACCATAATCTATGCGATTGTTAGACTCTAAGGGAATGTATGCATAATTAAGCGATTTTTGCTATACGGTTTATTGAAATTAAGTTTTTAATAATTCCATTTAAAACATACTTCTTTTCGTGGCATTTGGACAATATCTGCTCCAAACAATCATATTCCAAAGTTTTTTTGAATTCGTATAGCGTGGTAACTAATTTCCTGCTATAAGGATGAGTTATACTGCTGTTTGGAATTTATGCTTCAAAGGTTTCCAAAGACTTTGATAGTTGACATTGAGTTTGACAATAACCTCTGTGGACTAGATTCTCTAATTCATCGTATTGAACTTTAGTGAGTGTCTATAACCGTCTTAAACTCCCGTATCAACAATATAACTTGTAAGCAGCATATACAGTGAGCGCCAAAAGAAACTGTACCTTTAAAAAAGATATACATTAATAAATTTTTGTTACTTTTATTTTAAAATTGTTTCATTGCCAGTTTTTAAAATTGAAACAAAAAAAAAAAATTACAAAAAAATTAAAAATTTTGCAAATTTTTTTGGACACTCTCCTTAAGTGGCAAAAGTTGAGTTTGGTGATTGTTAGAATTTTATCCATAGCGTACAGTTTCTTTTCACGCTCACTGTATAAGCTTTCTAACTTTGAAACCCAAAGAAACATATTCCAGAAAGGCTTTACATATTTGGAAATTAATTGCAAATATTCCACAAAATCTATTTTGAAAATTTTAAAATTTAACAAAGTATTTAAGCATCTTTCATAAATTCATGTTACCCTCCACAGAAAAGTGTTCACATTTGTAATTTCGAATATTAATTTAAAAATAATTTTTTCTTAAGCGGTTTTTAAATCATTTGCTTGGCGGGAAACTTAACTTTATTTGTGTAGCAATTTTATAGCGCGTCTAATTATATTGCTCTTCTGCAAAAGTTCCTGTCGTGATTGCCATCAACGACATCATGCCTGGTTTCGATACTAAATTATGAAAATTACAAAATCTAAAAAAGCCAACTGATACGCCAGGAATTGTAAAGTAGAGAAGGAAAAAATAACGAAGAAAACAAATAAAATAAAATATAAGGACTTTTTGGGGGAACAGATACATATTATTTATGATTATGTTGCGACCATAAACTATACAGTTTATAACATTTGGCCATAATTACACAATTTCCAAAACAAATATAGACAAACAAATAAACAAACATATTGATCGAGTGGAGGAAGGGCATTGGACGATGACAACACATTGGCATACACACACCCTGTGAGTTAAAAACAAGAGTTTTGGTGCTGGAAAAACAATATCTGGCCAGAGACCGAGCGCGGCTGGTGTGGTATGATGATACCAGATATGCAGCCAATTCTTATTGAACACAAAATTCAATTTCAATATCAAAATTAAATTTGTTGCTATTGCTGTTGTTGCTGTTCTTGTTGTTTTGTTTGTTATTTGTTGCCAAAGCATAAAGATGGTAGAATTGAAAATGAAAATATAAAATAAAAAACAAGAAAAAAAATCGTAAAATATAATAAAAACTTAAAAAAAATAAAAACAATAACAAAAAATGTTTAGAAAAAGAAAAAAGATTAAAACACTGTTGCCAATACCCCAATAATGGTATCCTACTATAGTTGTGGAATCCCTCTAAACAGCCATAGGATGTATACCCTGAATTGGAGTATCGTTTGCTACAGTTTTTTTACACTCCACCTAAAAGAGTTTTTCAATATACTCGTACATACATACATAAACGAGCATATTTTTTCTACACTACAGCTATAGTATACGAGGGCTGTGCTAATAACAATCGACCTAAGGAAGAAAACTTATCAAAATGTTTCAACTCAACATAATATTTTTCAAGTCAATACACTCTTCCCTGTGATACCCTGCTTATTTGAGTAGTCAGTCTTAAAGTAACACAGCCCTGCAAATTTGAACTTTTTTGTGCAAATAAGATGGCTCCAGGTGTTTCCGAAGGCATTTTGCGCGCTAATCACGAATCTTTCCATCACGTCAGGTTTTCGAGAAAAAGGGGGCTGAAACCCCTAAAAATAGCGTTTTTGGTCATTTTTGAAGAGTTGTAGAGCTAAACACTGACGTGCTAGAACCATCGCTATTGTCAGAAATTGACAATTGATCTTTGCTCTTTAAAATGAGCCCAAAGCCAAATTGTTTGCATGCACCCTTAAAGTAGGGGGTGGGTTTATGTCAAGGGCTGCAAGAGAAAAAGAAACACATTACGGAGGTCCTTAAAAATTAATCAGATTTACTTGAAAATTGTTACTCAGGGGGTTTTTGAAGTCGCTGATTACAGATCTTCATTCAGATTTAAAAAATTCAAAATGGCAGATCCAATATGGCGGTCGAGGTTTTTAAAAATTAATGAGATTTACTTGACCGCCATATTGAATGAAGATCTGTAATCAGCGACCTCAAAAACTCCTGAGTAAACGGGAAACACCTGGAGCCATCTTATTTGCAAAACCCATGCAGGGCTGTGTAACCATTAACTGCAAACTCTATCTCTTCATTACATATATACATACCTTCAGGCAGGTCCTAATGACCTAGCTTCTCACACCACAACAGTGTGTGTTAATTTCGTACACGAGTAGTGGGATAAACAGAGTTTTAAGAAACTGTTCATGGCAGTTTTATTTAACTCTCAGAATTTTTACAAGGAGACTGCTGAGAGGAAGTAGGCGAAGAAATATTTTTTCGTATTTCATTTTGTTGGAGATGTCTGACCAGGAGTTCGAACCGTGATCTTACATCTAGGAACCTAACACACCACCTACTAGACTACGGCGACTTCATATCATTGTTTTTCCAAATTGTCGGTCAATGTAAAGCGTCCACTTAGATCATTTTCTAAATCATTTCTAACGTGCTAAAGTCAGAAGGTAGATCACTAATAGATCGTAGATCGATAATAGCTTAAAAATCTTATACGAACCTGTTTAAATATTCATAAACGAAAGAACAGACCCTCCAGTTGCAGGGGTGGTCTATAATGAATTCCATTCCCGTTCGATAACTTCGAAATGTCGCTCATTGGAACACAATATGGTATACAGTTCCGTTGTCATTTATGCATGACAACCATCTTGATGAGATGCTGTGTCCCAACCGCCGTGTCCATTTAAAATCTGTATTAAGATAAGGCTAACTTCCTCGTAAATTCCTTAAACTCCCTTGAGTATCTTTCATTAGTTGTCGATGGATCGTTAGGATTCCTTCTACATCTTCTTCGCCAAATCTGTATATATTTCGTCGCTTTTCATATTCTAATGTTAGGAGGAGACGAAATTCCTTATTAAGTCATGTCGCATATTCTTAATCTGCATCCTAGGGCACAGAGAGGTGGTTGAAAATGAAACAGTTAAAGAACTCCATATAAGGATATAAATGGATGCGGAATATGTTATCTCCGACTCTAGAATCTGTTGTTCTATAACTGACATCAACGAAGAAATTTGCAAATTTTTCGGTAAGACACAGCTTGATATATAGAAGACATCTGGTAAAATAGAGGCATTTGAAAATGTTGAAATTTTCAAAACTTTTATGTCGTAAACTACAAATGGTCCTTATAGCCTACATTACTCATGCCATTAAAGTCGCCGTAGTCTAGTAGGTAGTGTGTTGGCTTATTAGACGAAAAGCCAGGGTTCGAGCCCCAGGCCAGACATCAAAACAAAATACAAAAAGTATTTCTTCGGCGATTTCCTCTCAGCAGATTTCTGGCAAAAACTCTGAGAGTAAATAAAATTGCCATGAAAACTTTCTCAAAAAATCTGTCGTTCGGAGTCGACTTTAAACTGTAGGTCCCGCCACTTATGTATAAAATTAACACACACAACATAAGTGGTGTGAGAAACTAGGTCAATAATCCTGACTGAAGGATATTAATGACCAATTATGTATGTACTCATGCCATCCGTCAAAGTCAGCCTGATTTATGCTTCAGAGAAAACTAGACATTTTGTACATTGAAAAAAAAAGTTCATTCTACAAACCTAGTTAACATATTGTTACGAAACTGAAAAATCTAGATACTAGTGTTTTGCTTTTACATCGTTTAACATTAAAATTATAAACAAAAGCTACAAAAACAAAACAATACAGTAAACAAACGTGTTTACAAATTACAACAACAAATACCAGCATAAACAAATGGTAAACAAATAAGCAAAAATATACAAACAAAACTACACGAATGAATATAAACCAAATACGCAAATAACACTCCAATAATAAATGTAAACAACGATGTTTACATTTATAGAGATTTCGAGAAGGCGAAGTCACGAACATTCGCCTTCAAGAACATTCATCAGACTGGTTTCTTTGCCATATAAAAGGCAAAGCAAAGCAGGTGAGTGAGTTATTGAGGTTCAGTCAGTGTTGTGTGAAGACGCGGTGTGTTTGAAGAGAAAGATCTATCGTATAATTGCTTAGTGATTGTTATTGTTTATGCGAAGGCTGTAAACAGAGGAATAACAAACAAAGCAATTGTTGTTGTTTACATCAAGTTGTAAACAGTGGCACACAGAATTGTGCGATTAATAAAGAATTTTAATTAAAACTAAACACAAATTTATTTTTATTTTATTTGCAATCTACGAGCTCATATTTTAAACGTTTTTAAAAGGTAAAAATGTAACAATATGTTGTACTACCCTCGTACATAAACACACAAATTTTTTGTCTTTTTTTGTCATATTATTTTTCAATTCGATTGGTTTCGCCTCGAGTTGTTTTAATTTTATTTCACAATTTAAGTTTGTTGGTTTGAATATCCAAAAAAAGAACTGAAAAAAGAAAACAAAGACAATAAAATTAAAATGAAAAAAAAAGAAATTGAAAAAAAACAATTCGAACCTTTCGGAAATAAAACCAACTGCAGTAATATCGTTTGGAAAATAAAAGAACAACAGCAGCAGCAACCTGATGATGGCAAAAGCGCTACTATGACGGTGACTATTAAATATCGTTCGAATGTGAAAACTAAACGGAGATCTGGGTTTTGTTGCTCAGTCTATGCAAATTGCACTGTGGGTAAAATTGGTACCAAATTTAGTTCATTTTTGTGTGTTAAGGTTTGATATTTAAAGTCTGATCGGTGGAGGCCAAGATCTTTTATCGGACGTACATACAGTGAGCGTAAAAAGAAACTGTACATTAAAAAATGTATATTTATAAATTACCGTTATTTTTATTTTAAAATTATTTCACTGCCAGTTTTTAAAATGGTAAGAAAAAAAAATTCCAAATATTGTCAAATTTTTTCTTGCACTCTCCTTAAGTGGTAAAATTTGAGTTTGGTGATTGTTAGAACTTTATCCTTAGTGTACAGTTCTTTTGACACGCACTGTATGTGGCCTATTCTTCAACAAATTGATGCTGATTTGATCCTCGATACTGGAATGGTTAGATTTCAATACACATTAATTTTTTTACTCCATTATGGAATGAAAGAACCCTGTATCCTAACGGAGTTTGATGGCATTGAGGACGAGCATCACATACTTACACCACGTCAGAGAATACACGGAATCACTCTTGTACATTAGATTTAAAAGAGTGTTAATGCAATGGACCGAGAATCGTAACCTACTTGGCAGAAAATAATTCGATCTGCACACAAGGTTATGGATTCTGGGTAATGCATGGCAATTAAGGAAGACTTACTTATTCAGTCTGGATTATAACCCAATTTCTCACAACACTCATGTTGTGTGCGGTAATTATATACATGAGTAGCGGTACATATGTAGACTTCGAACTACGGATTTGACAAACTTTTCATGGCAATTTTATTTACTACTAGAGTTTTTTTCCGGAAGACTGCTGTGAAGAGGTTACAGAAAAAAAATGTTTTTCATATATCTTTATGCTTGAGATGTCTAGGGGTTTGGAAAACGGTTTCTCGCCTAATAAGCCAACACACTACCTACTCAACTACGGTGACTTCAGTTAAAGAAGACTTCAACGGTGTTAACTCATTATGTATGATGAAGTTAAAGAAACAAATGCGCAGTTGGTGAAAAAGAAGGTGCAGGTCTAGATCATACCACAGTTCAGACATCTACCATGCTGATGGCCAGTATAATAAATTAAACTTTGAATTGCCTCTCTCGTATTATTTTCTATTCTTAAAATATGTTTCGATGGTAAAACAATTGCTAACAGTGAAGAGGTAGAATCTGTTCTTGGCGCGTACTTTAAGGTGCTACAGAGGCTTTGAATTGCTTTACTAGGTTGAATAATGTTTGTGAATCCTTTTGCTTGACATTTAAGTGTGTGAGTTTAAAGTTGATTTACGCTTGAGGCACTGAAATAGTCAACACAAAATGTACCATGAAATGCCCTTTTTTTACTTGTGCAAAATCTTGTTTTAAACTTTTATTTTTGAAGACATTAAACTTAAGATTCACTTTAAAAGCTTGAAATTATCCATTAAAACAGCAGAAATTATTTGTAATCGTCTGTTTCAAACAAAAAGTAAAAAAAAAAAATAAACAATTTCAATGCCTCATTAAGATATTTGAAAACCTTTAAAAGGCATTTTATATGTGGCTAATCAAGTGGCAATTCTTTCTTGGTTTTCGACATTTTTATGTGTTTATTGGGCAATTAAACGAAATGCTTGTGTAAATCATTGTGGTCTCTGGGGGTCATTTTGAAATTACACAGCAACACAGACTGATTTAAAGTCTGACATTTAGAGGTTTACATTACATTATTTAAATTTCGCAAAAGATAATAATTACTACTACGCTTAAATTATATTAAAAATTAAAATAATTTAAAACAAAAAACCACGATAAAATGAATACCACCACCTACAGTGAGCGTCAAAAGAAACTGTACATTAAAAAAAAAATATGCATTAATAAATTACCGTTATTTTTATTTTAAAATTGTTTCATTGCCAGTTTTTAAAATTGAAACAAATAAAATTACAACAAATTTCGAAATATTGTTAAATTTTTACGGGCACTCTCCTTAAGTAGTAAAAGTTGAGTTTGGTGATTGTTAGAATTTTGTCTTGAGTATAAAGTTTCTTTTTTTCCGTTCACTGTATATACATCGATAGATAATATTTTAAGTTTTACAAGGAGAGCAACATCATCTTCTTACATTACAATCTTCATAGCTTAAGTGTTTGGTTATGATTTACACCATCTCTAGTCAACTTATTTGCAATATATTTGTCTCAAATGACAGAATGCCCTAAAACCCTACACAATACCACCCTATTCCTGTTAAAACTTTTATCAGAACTTTCGTGCAGACTAGACATAGTGCCCAAACAATGCTTACAAGGCAGTCTGACAATATATACCCACCACTCGTTGTAATCCGTTTCCAGAAGAACCTACGCTTACCAGGAAAACTACAGGGCAGTGTCCATAAAATAGATCCTATATGTACTGCAACCGTTTAGTAAACTACATACATCTTATCATGTTTATCAGACAATGCCACCGACGTCAGCTTGTCGAAATCACATAGTCTAACTTTTAGGCCGTAAAACCTGTCATGCAGCCGCTGAAGTATAGTAGGTAGTGTGTTGGTTTATTAGACATAAGACCACTGTTCAAGCCTCATTCATCCATATCCAGCAAAACAAAATATGAAAAAATATTTCTTTTGCAGATTCAGAGAGTAAAATAAGATTGCCATGAAAAAGTTTGTCTAAAATCTGTCGTTCGGAGTCGACATTAAACTGTAGGTCCCGTCACTCGGTGGGGTGTCACAAAGCCATAGGACATAAAGCCATATGACGTTAAGTCCCATTCCATTGAGACATTAGGGCATACGCCATTAAGTCTCATTATAATGGGACTTAACGCCATAAATTTTTTTCCGAGAATGAGACATAGAGCCATATTTTTAATAATGATTGCATGATGAAACCATCATGGCCTTAGCTCACATTAGCAATGTTAGAAAGCGGCTTTGTCTCTCATTTCAGTTCCTGAGACACTAAAGTTAAGTATTGAAATCTGGCTTCGCATAATAAAGTTTTTCTGCGTGGCGGCCTGCGGCCGCGCTTAGGGGTTTTTTCCTCCAGTAGGACGCGGCAGGTGACTTCGCTGAATAAAGTTTTCCTGCGTGAGTCACAAGAATAAAAAAATGTTTTCCAATGATAACTAAGGATTTTTCCTTTCACAAAATGTTTGCAGCTGTAATTCCTGGAGCCTAGAAATTTTGGATTTTTAAAATAATTAATTTCATAGATAAATAGGCATATTTAGTGAAATAAAGCATTTGTAACGCAAAACATCAAATGGGACATATAACCATAATGGCTTTATGTCCCATTTCACTAAAATTGATATGAGACTTAAGGCCGTATCAAAATTATGGCTTTATGTCCGTTTGGATTGAGACATAAAGCCATTATGGCTTTATGTCCTATGGCTTTGTGACACCCCACCCCGTCACTCATGTATAAAGTTAACACACACAACATATGTGGTGTGAGAAACTAGGTCGTAACCCTGACTGAAGGGTTGTACTGGCAAATTATGTGTGTATGCATAAATATCCTAGGAAAACCCAGATGTTCTAAAAGGTTTCTTGCTAGCAGCCGCTTAACAATCACTTTTAATGAGAAATTAGCCTGAAGTCATCTTCGACAATAACTGAGGAGTACTCCAAAAGGTACCTGAAGTGTTCCACTAACTTGCAATCTCATCGACACAAGAGGACACGTAGGATCATTACAACAATCCCAATTAAAGGTCTTATCTACGGCACCGCTAAGACAGTTTTGGAACCAGAGAGATCCTAAACTGCCTAACTCAGTAAGAAAGCTATAATTCAACCCCCTTCTGTGAAGTACAAAATGCTCTTAATTAAAACCTCCTAAAATTAAAAAGAAAAGTTCGGTTTTCGTAGCATAAAACAATACCAGACGAATAGGAGGAAAGTTGCTTAAGCATAGACTGCATAGCTCGTTGTTAGTTGAATGAAATTTATTCGTTACTATTACTATGTTATCCGCAAGTAAATAAGTGTTCGTTCGCCAACGAATGCTGTATAACAAGCCGAAGGCGCTAACTGATACACTGCTGCAAGAGTAGAAAGATATACAAGGTTCTTTAGACAGAGATCCGCTTAGCCTCGAGTTAATAATCCAACTTTTCAGCATATTAACTAGCTCTGTTCGACTCTGATGTTCTACTGAATGAAAGGCGATTCTGGCAAAAGTTCTCTTTTCTTAAATAAAAATAAATTTTTTGTAGTGGCATCTCTTGGATCGACAGCAAACTTTTTATGCAAATTTCTCAAAAATTATTCTCCAAACATATTCACATCAACATTTCAGCATAAATTAAGAAATTCTTAATGTTTTAATATAAGAAAACGTTTATATTTGTTGTTGCACCACCAGTTTATAATTATTTCTGGTGAAATTTTTTGTGGAAAAAGAAAAAAAATTCGCCATGAAAACCACAACGAAATTATGTATACCAGCCTCTTAATAATTGTGATCATTACGATCATGTCCATATCAAATACCTTTAAGGGGTTTTACTGATTTATTATCTTATCTCTGAGAGGGTCTAAATACACACACGTTCACTGTTAAGTGTGAGTGCGGTAACCTTGGACACATAATAAATAGCGACTGAAATGCGGCTGTAATGTTTGCATATCGCAACAAACAAAAAAAATCTTTTTAAATCGCCTTCCATCGCTTTAAACTGATTTTTAATTTTCCGTGAGTGCACTTTAACTGATAAAGGATCTCCTCTACTACCACTGTGTGTGTTTTGGTAGGAACGTGTTTCTCTTATACTCTTATAATCAAGACATCAATACAAACAATTCGTATATATATGTTTTGACATTTATAAGTGGCAAAATGTCATGCTAAAGGCTTAAAATCCATTTAAAATGGGAATTTTTTAAATGTGAATAAGAGTTTAAAATCTGCCTGAAATGCTTTACATTTAAAGGTTCAATAAAAAGCTTATAACGTAACGTTCAGCATCTGGTGTACTCGCATTTAAAGCTGTCATAGGCTTAACACCATATTCTCTTCTTTTCCGATTTAGAAAAACAAATAATTTCTTAATAGCAATGCTACTTAGAAGTTTATACACTTTCATACAGGGTTTTTCATGTTCGAGATTGTTTTCAATGGGGTTTTATTACTTTTTGAAAAGATTTTTCAATTATAAACTATAAAATTTACTAAATTGGATACCATTTTGTTAGAAACACTTATCAGAATAAGGCAAATCTGCTGGAGCGAGGAAATCTCTACTGTTGAGGCAGGAGAATTAAATATTATTGGCTGTTATAGTATACCACTGATCCCGAAATATGAAAGTTATGTGATATAATTTGAAGCGCCAAGACTGATAAAAAAAACCTGGAAATATTTTCTTTAATTGACCACCGTGAAATGGTTGACTGGTCGGTCATTACATCAAATGATAATTTTAACATCCAAAGTCTAAATCAAACATCCCACGTCAATTAAAAGCCGATAAACTTGTTCTTGCAGACATGGCGTTGGAAAACTCACTACAAACTAGTATATACTCGACACCACAACTGTTAATTATCATTCGGGGTGATATTATGACATATGATGGGAGAAGTCGCCATAGTCTAGTAGGTAGTGTGTTGGCTAATTAGACGAGAGGTGGTTTAACCCCAGTCTCAGACATCTCGTACGAAACGAATTATGAACAAATATTTCTTTCGACAGCTTCTTCTAAGCAGTCTTCTGGCAAAAACTCTGAGAGTAAATAAAACAAGATTTCCCATAACTCTAGGATAAAATGAATATACACAACATAGGTGGTGTGAGAATATAGGGTGTAGTCCCGACTAAAGGCTTATAGTGACCAATTAAGTAACTAAGTACGATAAAAGGAATTGCATGAAGTCTGTTATGTTAAATCGAGTGCTTGGATTATTGATTACTACTTTACTTTACTTCTGAAATAACGAAGACTGAGTGTCGAATTTTGATTTTGTCATTTATTCAGTGTGTTTTACCAAACCCATGATGCATATAACAATCACGTGCAAATAATGAAATTGTTTTATCAAAATGGGTTTCTGTTCTGTTCAATCCACTAGTTCTGGTTCAGTATATAACCGGCCAACACCCGTACATCGATAATACGCAAGATGAGCTGAAAGCATCGTTGCTACCAGTTAGAGTGTGCACCAGGCTAATCCGAGACAATCGATTTCGCGTGGCTAGCAAAAACTCTGCTTGAGCAGGCCGTGACTTGTGCCTCCAAACGTAAAGAATTCCACTAAGTCAGGAATTAAAAGAAAACAACCATAGACAACGATGTGTGCATCAGAGATCAGCAACGAGTATTCAAAACGATGAGTAGATTCGAGTCATACTTATAATTTCAGCTACTTATACGCATTCATACTTATTTTAATATCATACTCATACTACTCATATTCAAAGTTAGAAATACTCATCGTACTCATACTTAACAATACGCACGATGTTGTTGATTTCGACTCTCCATGATTCAATATATACACGAAGCACAAAATAAGTATGATTCGAGTACGAACACCACAATACTCGATAGAAGGTTGTGTGTGTGCTTTGCTTGCTGTCTTTGTGTTTTCTTTTCTCTTCTTTTGTAAATGCAGCAATAACTACTACTGTAAATTTTGATGAATGATTCGAGTGACTCGAATCATTCGTAAGTATTATAAGTATTTTTCTAAATTTATGAATCTGAATGAGTAGGCGTATGAATCAAACAATGAAACGAATGTTGTGAGTTTGATGTCAACGTTGTACTCATACTCATTGCAACCTATACTTATAAATCAATGTTGTAGCGAGTACGAATGAATCAAAGTAGTTGAATTTTAATACTCTTGACTCACTCATACTCAAAATTTCATAAGTACCTATGAGTGCGAAAATACGATTCATTGCTGATCTCTGGTGTGCATGCTGAAAGGGTTCTTAAGCAATTAGCAATTGACCGTAATTCCATTCGGAAAATTATTTCAGGGTAAATGACAAATTTCTCGAATATGAGACGATGCCAATCCATATGAGATCCAAGAGCGTACCATAAATTCCGAAAAAGTCATAATTTGGTGTGGCTTAATTGGTTTCTATTTCTTTGAAAACGACGTTGATAACGCTATGACTGTGATAGGTTGTCATTACTCCCTGCTTCCATTATTTTTGTCATTGGATTGTCTATTGTTGTTATTTTAAAAAGAACTCTATCCGGGCAAATATATTGAATGGCGTGCAGCTTTTGCTCATTAAGTAACTTTTTTCTTCCAACCAGGGTCTTCACTAACGTATGCATTTAGCCATTCTCGAATCTGGATTGCTGTGGTTTGTAGGCAACCAATCCAATCATTACAACGCTTAGCCTCCCTAAAAGCATTACCACTCTTAGAAAATAAATTTTTCTGAAATAATTCTACAGAAAAAATTATCAGGCTTAGAATCTATGCATGAGATCCTCAACAACATAGACATTGTGCAGCGTATTAATATCCAGCGGTTGCGCTATCTCGGCCATGTCGATCGAATGGAGGAGGATGCTCCGGCAAGACGGGTATTTGATGCGGGGATCTGCGAAAGTCGGCGAAGATGCGATGACCTTGTTTGCAGGACCAAATCGAGGAAGCCCTGTTATCGACTATCTGGTGCGCAAGAAGTAGGGGCGCCTGGAAGAATGTATTAAGGCAGGCCGAAATCTGTTAATCGGATTGTTAATGGCCAATTAAGTAAGCTAGAAAGAGTCTAAGTATTTGTGTATGTTGCTTCATTGCAGATATCAAAAACAATTAAATTCTTCAAGACACACATTCGTATTCGATTTCTCTAGTACCTCATCGATAATTTCATTAAAAACTTTTGGGCATATTTGAGGAAACGAGGCGGATATTATTTAATAAAGGGTACGCCAAATAACTTTTTTTTTTTGAAAATGCTTTAAAAAAAAACTACTGAATATTTTCTCAAATTTCTTTTTTTATTTGAAAGTACAATCCTTCCGGTTAATAATGGTGTAGTGTATTTAGCATAATGTAGTGTATTTATCATAACAAACGTAAACAACACACCACATGTATTATACTATAAGATTTAAATTACATTTGCTCTACATTTGTATAACACATTAATTGTAATTCTAAACCATGGTTTACCATTTCATAGCACAATTGTGCGGAGAGAACTCACACGCATTCTTGTGCTTTATGATTTAGTTGTCGATCAGACTGCGACAAGAACACATGTGCGGCGGATGCTTTACCATTTTTTTCAGAATGACACTCAAAAAATATTGTATGTTAAAAGATGCTTTTGATAATATTCAATGCCTTATATATTTTGTCGCATAGTATAATTTTTTTTAAATGCTTTAGAATGCTTGCTTTTTCTCTATTAATAAAAAATGGTTTATTATTTTTTTCATTTTTATTCATCTAAAAAGAGGGTCTAATTTTTAAGCCAAAGATGGATACCTGTACGATTTTTTAAAAAAAAATGGATTTTTTTATTTTATTTTTATTTATCTAAAATTATTAAGCCAAAGATAGATAGCTTTACATATGTTAGTTGATAAAATGAAAATCAAAATAACGTATATTACAAACACTTTTCTATGGCTGTAAATAAATCAATTCTCTCAATTTATTTTCTCTCTCTTACTCACTAATACATAACCAAAAAATTTTTGGTAAACCCTGTTCTAAACCCTTAAAATAAAAACAAAGTAAACAAAGTGTAACACACTTTAAGGGAAATACAATTAGAACAACTGACATGGGTCAAAGCACTTATGAAAGAAATTTATGACTTCAAATTACTCATTTTAAAGTAATGAGTGGAAATATGAAAAATATTGAGTGAGGTCTTGACCAATCAAAATTCAGTATGTTAATGTAAATGAAAGTTACTATGTAATAGAAAGAGCAAATGATAGATTATTAAGAAATATTGTAAAAATTAGAAATTAGTATAAATAGTAGAAAAAATTAAATAAAAATTCAGAAAAGATCTTGAAGTCAAAAGAAATCATTATCATTTCTCATTTTCTAACCCAGCACCTTAAACAGTGCAGGGAAGAAGTAAAACTGCTGTGGCTAGACATAGCATTCAAAACTAAACTAGCACAAAAACCAATTTTAAATCCTTTTGCCTTTTAAACACATTATAATGGAAAATAATTTCATTCAAACGGCAGTCTCGGCTGGCCATGCAGTAGCCTACACGATCGGTCCAATTTTTAAGCACATTATCGATTGTGTGCAGCAGCGATTTTGTGAACAAAAATTCGTTCAACATGGCCCGATAACGATCGCCATTGACTGTAACGGCCACTCCTTGCTCATTTTCGAAAAAAAATGGCCCAATTATGCCTCTGGACCAAACAGTGATTCGTTTTGGGTGCGTCGGCTTTTCGGTTTTCTGTGCCCCAAATGCGACAATTTTGCTTGTTTACATACACGCCAAGATCAAAATGAGCTTCATCTGAAAAGATGATTATTTTGCCAAAATCGGCATCTACTGTAAGTCGATCGCAGGCCCAATTAGCGAAGCGAAAACGCATATACACAACCATATTCGTTCAGCGGAAGGATAAAACTAATTATCTGTCAAATCAGACATGAGCTAAGTGTTACCATTCACGAAATAAGCACTAGTTGAAAAAAAAACGTTAGATGGCGGACCCGATACATTAGTATACATTTTTAAGTCTCTAGTATAAATAGAAGCAACCAATATACATGCATTTTAAATAGAAAATCGAACCCGTTGGACCATATACTCTTTTCCTTAAGCATGTGTTAATTTTTTTTTGTTGATTTGCAGTCCTGCATTCGATATATATATTTTTACCGAATTTTTTTGATTTTTTTTTTGGTTTTTTCATTGTGTATGATTTAACACTTTAACAAGATTGCCGCCTTTTTATTTCCTATCAATGGTATTTAATCTTTTATAAGCCGTCTTTTTAATAGTTGTTGTTGTTGCAATATTTTTCAGAGTATAATTTATACTAAAAACACTCTCTGTCCAAAAAAAGTATGGAATATTATTACACACTCTCATATTCCAGGTTTACGTATCAGTTTATGGCCATCATTAATGCAATAATATTATCGCAGATTGTAGATGAAAACGTCCTCCAATAACAGCAACAACAACAAACGCAATAAGCAAGCAAATAAGAACAGCAAACATTTGTTTTCATAATACCTAAAATACATATATACAGCGTATCAGTGGACAAACAATTAAACAGCCAGTTAAACTGGCAGTCAATGGACCTGCAAATCTTCTTCGCAACTTCATCCCCAAATGCAACAGATCTTGTTGTGATTTTTAAAATTTTAATTTAATTTTTATAAGAAGAAATGTATTTTTTTTAGTTTATCAAATTTGAATGGTACGTACATGCGTGGTTAGTTTCAAGAGTATATTGTAGTGGTCAAGTCTTGGGTTGTGAGATTCGGTAAGTAGAAAGTCGTTATTTTTCTATTAAAAGGTTTTATATCTCACGAGGTACGCGATTGGGTTACGTTGTGTTATCGAAAATTCACCGTTATGTTTTTACCTTTTAAAAACGTGTATTTTCTGTGGATTCGATGGTCTGGTAAGTTCTAGAACTTTAAAGAAGTGTCTAACGAAGCTTATAAAACTCATGGAACAAAAATTATTTATGCAATATTCATTCTTCTTATTAAAGGCCCAACATAAACTACAGGCAATATGACATTGCCGCAGAATTTTGATTGAATAACGAACAAGGAAGCCATAAAATTATGCTCCCGCATTGGAAACCAAAAAGCGCCAGGTTCCGATTTCATTCTTAGAGATGCTCTGATGAGTGCGTTAAATGAAGATCGAATTTGATTGGCAACGTTTTCTGAAAGAAGAATTATTTTTAGATCAATTAGAGAACCAGCAGGTCTGGTGATGAATGCGTTAAATGAAGATCGACTTTGATTGGCAACGTTTTCTGAAAGAAGAATTATTTTTAGATCAATTAGAAAACCATCAGGTCTGGTCGATTCCAAAGCAAGCTAGCTAACGTAGCTTCCAGATAGCAAATTCGATTATGGGTGCAATTTATCATATCACAAACATGCGTAAAAGGCCGTTTGAGCATAACGCTAATGGCTTCGTACCTTGGACTTTAACAGGACCATAACATGATAACTTGACGACAATGGCTCTGTTTTTAGGCTACACACTACAAAATGCTGGAAGGGCATCCATTGTTGGATTCACATTTGGAAGATTCTTAACTATAATGATCCCATAAATCGGACTGTCATAAATCGCAAGCAGAAGAAAAAAAATTCAGGAGATTTGCATTAATTGGAGCGATAAATATAGTATATTCAAGAACTATGCCTGCAGGAATACAACGAAATTTTCAAATTCTTAGTTCTCTAAGCCACCAAATTTAGGTGGTTCTAAGCAGATTAAGACACTCAGTGTTATGGTGTGTTTAACTAGTATGGGAAAGAATACTGGAATGTACAATCAGAGGGAGAATGATACAGATTTTTTAGAAGAAACTTCTGTTGGAGAGGGAAAATAAAAAGATCTCCCTGTAAATAGAATTACTGCAGAAGTGTTCCAATGGTTGGTAGGCTTATTAATTAATCGCTGTTATGATTTGAAGTCGTCTTAGTCTAGTAGGTAGAGTGTAGGCTTATTAGACGTGAGGCCAAGCTTCAATCCGCGTACCAGTCATCTCCAACAAAACCAAATATGCAGTCTTCTGGCAAAAACTCTAAGAGAGCAATTAAAATTGCCATGAAAAGTTTCTCAAAAATCTGTCGTTCGGAGTCGATTTTAAGTTGTAAGTCCCGCCATCCAATTGACTAACACAACATAAGTGATATGAGCAGCTAGGTCGTAATCCAGACTAATTGTTATTAACGATTTTGTATGTATGTAAGTATGAATGGAAGTTATGTAGAGGTAAATTACACTCCAACCCAATTCTAGATATATGGTGTATGGCTGTTACAAAAGTTCTCTGTGATTTGGCATCAAATTGCCTCCATATTCAAAATACAAAAGAAACTGCTTAATATTTTGTGTCCGAATGCCTGAGATAGGACTTGTACTGAACCTGAATTAAAGCGGTAATTGTAATCATAGTTACGTGTGCCATGTAACAATGAAGTTGATACTACTGTTAGCGAAGAACTGCACCTGCAGATAGCCATGGTTATCTGCAACATTGCCTGAAGCCACGAAGCTAACAATAGTTTGACGAAATGTAAGGGCTTTTGGTCAACATATGAAATGGGAACAGGTTTTCATCTCTAATATAGAAAAGGAGTTCTAAAAGACTTGCAGGAATATGGCAATCTAAGAGAGTTCTGGAATATGTTGAAATTATATTTTGGGGTTTGTTACCATGTTAAAAAAAAGATTTCTTTACATTTTTTGCTTTTTCAATAATTAATAAACCAACTTCGTATACAAATTTAAATTTATTTTTTATTCCTTCTAAATGCATGTGTGAGGTGTATATGAGTTTTAAACGTTCGCTCAGCATTTGCTTTAAGCTTAGCGGCACTTATTAAATCAAAAAACAAAAAATCCAAAAAAAAAGAAAAAAATAATAAAATGTGTCTGAATATGGACCTGCTGCCTGCCGCTGCAACAACAGGCGGTAAATGATATCGCAACTGCAACCGTGAAACTGATAAGAAAACTTGTTTCATTTTTAAACAACTAAACTTGACTTAAAATTGATTCTTAAAAATTGAATTTACGAGTGTAGATGTGTTTTGCCTTTTTGTAATTTGCATGGAATGAAGCTGGATGTGGTTTTTTTTGTTGGTTTTTTTTTGGAAATAAAAACTTCAAAAGATATTTATTTTGGCGAGAAAATGATGTCATGATCTTTAACAACACAGTGTCTGCTGCAGCTGCAAATAAAATGGAAACGAAAAAAACGAAAAAATGGTTTGAGATTTTGCTTAACAGCATAACAATCTTATCTTAAGCGACATTCAAATAACGATTACTGTCCATGTAACTATTGTGTCTGCAGATTACGTGCAATATCTCAAGATATACGTACGAATAAGACAAATTAATTATTTCTCGAAAAACTTAAAGGCAGTAACAGTAAGAGTTGTTTATTTGTTTGTTTTTTTTTAAAAAACTAATTTTAAATTAAAATCATATTGAAATTTGAAACCATTTCAAAAACAACATTTTTGAACAGCTCCAGCCAACCAGCCAAAAAAATTGAAATTTTATTTCTTTGTATTGATTAAAGTGGAACTCAATATGCTTTTAAGAAACGAAAAAAAAACCAAAAAAAAAAAATGGAATTGAAATTGAAAAAAACAGCAGAAGAAGAAAAAGAATGTGCATTAACGTGATCATTTACAATATTGGGTAGAGGTTGTGTTTGGCTTATTGGTTGGTTTCATAAATTCTCAGAATGCTTGTTTAATAACCCAACAATCTTTGAGGCTTAAACACAAATCTCGCCCCATACTTGTTCAACTCATCGTATGTTTTGGTCATAAACATGAAAAAACATACATTTATGCCACCAAACAGCAGGGTGGGGAGCAAAACTAAAAAAAAATTTAACAACATTCAACTATAATTGTTGTTGTTATTGTTTTGCCTCCCATTGAGCAACGACAACGACAGCATCCAGTCTGGTCAATGGAAGCAACCAAACAATCACCCAAGCTAGCCAGCTAGTAAGCTAGCCGGCCGAAACATTAGAGCCCCAGCACAACGGCACAACAAGTCAAACGAAATGAACTGATCTGGAATTGAAGGCTGTGGCTGCAAAACAGCCAACGCAACAACGCAACTCTGTTAGTCAAACAACATCGTCGTCGTCGTCGTCATCGTCATCGAATGGGGCCCCATATTTAAGAACGCAGCAGGTAATATTGACAGGTGATCGCGAAAATTTCATTTCATTAAATCTTTACAAATGTTAATCGTTTCTTGCACATCGAATGAAATGGCCAAACAGCCGGGCAGACAAACAGACAGTCAGACGGAGAGTTAGGATTGCAGTCAGGCGGCCAAAAACTAACTTTGGTGATCATCGTCACCGTGGTCTTCAACAGATTCGTTCCAGCCAACCACACAACAGCTGGACGGACAGACATTTGCAAGGACAGACATTGTCTTGATATATTCATACTTTTTAAAATGCTGTTATAGTTGTTGTGGTTTTGATACCACGCATGTTGCTAAAGCAAAAAAAAAAAAAAACTCCACTCCACAGAAAGAAGGCGTTGATACTGCCTGTAACATTTGTGTTCAGAATTTCAATTTTGCAAAACGGTCTCATCTTTATGTTACTCTTCTTCTTTGGTCTCTTTGGTTGTATTTTATCTTCCTTTCCAATTGTATCTGTTGATGCCATCCATACGTTTGTTAACTGCTTATGCTCGTATTTGAGGTTCTTGGTTGCACTGCATTCTGGATTTTTTTTTTTTTTTAAATTTTGATTGTTTTTTTCAGCAGCAGCAGCGTGTGTATATTTTTGTGGCATGTTTTTTCGGTTGCAGAGCAAAGAAAAATTTAAATTATTGCAATTTGCAAATTATTACCATTTAATGAATTTTTGATTTCTTGTCCATTCGTTCATTTCGTGCACCTCCCCATTCTGTTCTGTAATTCCGTTCATCCGTTTGTTATTATTTCTGGTCATTAATTTTGTTGCGAACTGTAGTGCGAGCACTGTAATGCAGTTTCACTTTAAAAGAATTTAACAAAGCAGAAGGATACAAGAAAATTAATTCATTATATTACCACCACACTTGCAAACGGGTTAAGAGTTTAAAATTTTTGGGTGAAAATATATTGGAGATATGGGAAAAACTTATTCTAATATCAGAAGAATTTTATTTCAAGCCAGGGAAGTGATAATGTCAAGATCTGACTCCAATTTTGGTGTTACCTTTTCAGACTTGCAATAGCTCATTATTGGACTACAAGTTTAAACATCAAAACTTATTACCAAGTTTACCAAGTAATTGGTGTCTCAAAATCTTTATTACAGTTGTCAGTGGCCCTTACTCTTCATTTAAAACTAAAGTGCATTACGTACAGACGACGTGGTCTAGTAGGTAGCGTGTTGACTTATTAGAGGCAAAGCCACGGTTAAAACCCCAGGTCAGACATTTCGAACATAACGAAATATGAAATAATAAAGGGCTATCCATTTCGTGGTTTCAAAAGTATGGGACTGGAATTCAACATCTGTCAAACTAAATTGTAAAACCAATTTTTTTCTTTTCAGTTGAAAGTCTGACATTGACGAAAATGGATCGCTTAACTATCATACAACGCATAAAAATTATCAAAACCTACTACAAAAATGGTGATTCTGCCACAGCCACGTATCGAACAAAATTTTCTTCAGCGATGAAGCACATTACACACTCGGTGGGTATGTTAATAAACAAAATTGTCGTATTTGGGGTTCTGAGAATCCTCAAGTAATTGAAGAGAGGCCATTACATCCAGAAAAAGTCACTGTTTGGTGCGCTCTTTGGTCCGAAGTTGTGATTGGACCTTATTTCTTCGAAAACGACGATGGAACGACTATCACCGTCAATTCGGAGCGTTATGGTCATATGATAACCGACTTTTTTTTTGCCTGCTATTGAAGAATTCGACTTGGAGAATATGTGGTTTCAACAAGACGGTGCCACATGCCACACAACTCAAGCGAATATGGCTTTATTGCAAGAGACATTTCCTGGCCGCGTAATTTCTCGCCGTGGCGATATCAACTGGCCACCAAGATCACGCGATTTGACACCATTAGACTTTTTTTGTGGGGCTACGCGAAAGACTGTGTTTATGCAGATAAACCTTCAACTCTTGAGCACTTAAAAACCAACATTCGTCAAGTTATGGCTGAGATACAGCCCAATATGTGTCAAAAAGTGGTCGAAAATTACCTCAAAAGAATCAATGCTTGCAACACATCGCGTGGAGGTCATTTAAATGATGTAGTGTTTTACACATAATGTCAACGTTCAAACTTTACAATAAAAAAGAAATATCATGAAAAAAATGTTTTATATGTGTTTTATTTACGTTTACTTTTGAAACCACGAAATGGATAACCCGATATTTCTACGGAGACTTCCTCTCAACAGATTTCTGGCAAAAACTCTGCGAGTCAATAAAATTGCAATGAAAAGTTTCTCAAAAATCTGTCGTTCGGAATCGACTATATACTCTAAGTCCCGCCACCCGTATATAACATTAAAACACACAACATCAGTGGTGTCAGAAGCTAAGTTGTAATCCTAAATTACAACCCTTTAGTTGTAATGACCAAATTATGTATGCGTGTATACGAAGATTTCTGGACTTTCAGTTTAAATATCTAAAGCGGTAGTTTACTCAACCAAGGAACAGATGTCGCAAAATCTTCAACGTTTCATGAGGTATTTCGATGTCCCTTTCTCCTCATTTTAAACTGAAATGCTTTACGTACTACGATAGATGGGAAAGTGAACCAAGAGGTGGTACAATGCGACCGATGATTAAAATTAATATTTTACTTCTATCGGACATTAAAAATACGAACCGTAATTTGACGTAATTAATAGAACACTACCCCATAAGTGTTCAAACAAGCAGACATGGTCCCCCATATCAAAACTTTTATACGATGAAATTCTCACTCACTTCTGCTATCTATGTCTAGTGGTGTCTGTTACCTGGGAAGGGTTTCTATACAGGTACTCTCTCAACGACTTAGCCTCACAGTCAGTGACAGTTCACTGCTCTTACAAATTGGTTTGAGACTGAATAGAGGCAGTTTCTTTGTGATAGAAAACAGTCTTCCTGCAGCATAATATTTCACAAAGACGCCGGGTTAGGTTGTACGATATCCTTTTGCTTCAACGCTTTTATCGCACACTTCGCTAATTGAATTTAAAACTATTAATTTGCAGCCAAAAGCACAACCGTTTTCGGTGAGTCCGTTTCATTCGAACGTTACATGAGGACCATAGCTTAAAATGGTGCAAATATTGCCAAGAGCCGAAACAGGTTATAAAATTATACGTTCGAGTCACTTGAATCATTTATAAGTATTATAAGTATTTTTCTAAAGTTATGAATCTAAATAAGTAGGCTGGCTTATGAATCAAACGTATTTCGAATAGTATGAGTTTGATGCCAACGTTGTACACATACCCATTGCAACCTGTACTTATAAATCAACGTTATAGTGAGTACGAATAAATCAGAAGAGTTAAATCTCAATTCAAACAATTCATTGGTGATCTCTGGTCCCTACTCATAGCCTACATTGTTTTGGAACTGAGGCAATAGCTTGTCGTTGAGTGGAAAGGGGGTGTAGTATTTGTGGAAGATAGATTTGAATTTGTTTAAGTTGCTAGTGGAAAGAAAAACATTCTGCGACGCTGAAGACCAAATGCGCTTTGTAATGCATCGTGCGATCGACTTGCTCTACGCGAAAGTTGTATGCGATTTTTAGAAATAATTTATCTTTCGCACCCATAAAGCCGTATAGTTTTTGAAACTATTATCAATGACACAGCCCTGCATGGGTTTTGCAAATAAGATGGCTCCAGGTGTTTCCGAAGGCATTTTGTGCGCTGAACACAAATCTGGGTTCAAAAACCCAGGGGGTAGAAACCCCTAAAAATAGCGTTTTTGGCCATTTTTGAAAAATTGTAGAGCTAAACACTGACGTGTTGTTCTTTAAAATGAGCCCAAAGCCAAATTGATTGCATGCACCCTTAAAGTAGGGGGTGGGTTTATATCAAGGATGCAAGAGAAAAAGAAACACATTACGGAGGTCCTTAAAAATTAATCAGATTTACTTGAAAATTATTACTCAGGGGTTTTTGGGGTCGCTGATTACAGATCTTCATTCAGATTTAAAAAATTCAAAATGGCGGATCCAATATGGCGGTCGTAAATCTGATTAATTTTTATAAACCTCGACCGCCATATTGGATCCGCCATTTTGACATAAACCCATTTTGACATGACCCTTGACATAAACCCACCCCCTACTTTAAAGAAACACCTGGAGCCATCTTATTTGCACAAAAAAGTCCAAATTTGCAGCGCTGTGTAATTTTTGCCAATTTAGTGCTTCCATATTTCTCATTTACATTAATTGTAAAAACTTGATCTAGACGGCAATAAACTTGTTAGAGCTGCAAACACTAAAACCTCAGCGATATAACCCAGCGACTTTAATTTTTTTTTTTATAAAATCTTCTCATTCTCATACGACTTGAAATCCACTTTACAATTGATTTACGTTTTATTGAAATAAATAAATAAATCATCTCTATGTAAAGCCTTTTGTTATTGTAATAAAATGTGATTTTTTTCTCATATTTCTTCTACGCTAATTACTCTTGACCTTGACGTATGATTACACAAAAGATATCTTATCTTTCATTCATTAAGTAGATACATCGCTAGCTTTGAAACCATTCATCGAATTGCTTCCATGTAATTGGCTTTAAGGCACTAAACAGATACACTCTTTGCATGTTCCGTTCATTCGTTCGTTTGCCTGTCTGTCTGTCGGTATGTCTGGCAAAGCATTTAAAATTTTTTCTTCTTTTCTAATTGATTTAATTGCCCCGGCTATGTCTTGTTATCTGAATGTTGAAATTCTATATCAGCCAGCCACTTGGACGACTCTTTCTTCTACTCTGCTCTTCTGCTTGTGTTGTTATAATATTTTGTATTACAATAACAACAATAGCAATAATAGTAATAACAACAACTAGAATTTATAAGAACTGCAGAAAATGAACATGTTATTGTTATTGTTTGTGTAGTACATTTGATATCTTAATTAAATAAAATGATAAATTGAAATCGACAAAGAAACAAAGCAAAAAACCAAAGACAATCATGACGAAGATGACAATGATGATGATGACACTGAGGGCCTAAATAAACAAACAAATCCCCCAATGTATAGAGAAAAGGAAGAAAGGGAGGGGAGGCACTAGCAAAAGTATCTAAAAAGTTGCTTTGTTGTTACAACAAATGATCCAATAGATGGACAACAATCAACAGCAACAGCAGCAATAATATTATTTACAACAAAGCATCGTATTTCACTATTTAGCTTGTTAGTTTTGCTTGGTATTTATTTTGGGGCTATTTAAAGTGTTCAAATTTATTAGGGTAGCGCATAGTTGTTTCTGTATTAAGAGGTACTTTTAATTAAATATTGTAAGAATTAATTTTGATTTAAAAAAATTCGACATAACTTCGTCCAGAATTTGTAATGAATTCATGTATAATTGCTGGAAATTGTACGGAATTTAAAGAAAATTAAACTGAAATCCATGCCTTCAATTCGATAAATAAATGAACAATTATAGCGCTGACTGTATCAACTTTGTCGTTAATCGGTTGAAATAATTTTTTTGAAGCTTATAATTGCATGAATTGGCTTAGTTTTTTAACCTAAACCTAATATAACAACACCAGTACATAAGCATGCTTTTTTATAAAACTACAGACAGCAACACTATCAATCTAGAACTTGCGATAATAGGCTAAGACGAGGTAAAGAAATAATAAGAAGATGAAAGAGATGCATCATATTGTTACGAAAATGGAAATGGTGTTATTAAAATAATAAGCAAAAGCTCCAAAAACAACACAATGGACTTGATCACACATAAAATGATAAACAGAAGCTCCAAAAACAAAACAATGCAGTTGTTCACGTGATCAACGAATAAGTAAACATATAGCAACAAAAACAACAGGCTTGTTTACAAGATCGATGAATAAACAAAAATATAGCAACAACGTCCGTGTATAAAAAAATATAGCGGAAAGACAAATAAACAAAACAACAACAATTCTGCCTGGACGAAAGTAAACAAGATACACGAACAACAATGATGACGAGTTGTTTACATTTTTGGATTGTTCCCGAAGGCCGTCATCATCCTTCAAGGGCATTCATCACACTGTTGATCCAGTGATATAAAAGGCAAGATAAAGCGAGCAACTAGGATTCAGTTAGAATTCAGTCAGCCGTGTATGAAGACACGTGATTCTTGGAGTTTGAATTTAATCGTGTAAGACGACGTCACGTCGGTGTGAGAATTAAATCTATCGAGCTTTAATTCGGTCAGACTTGTGTGCAGACAAGTTGCGTTTGAGAACACAGTTGTTAGTGTTGTGCTTACAAAAAAAGGTTGTGAGCAAAGACGAATAACTAATAAGTGTTGTTGCTTACAAGAAGGTTGTAAGCAGAGAAATATAACAAAAAAAGTACATATTGTGAAAGTTATCGTTGTATAAGTGGAAGAAGTTCGAACTGTGGCACAAAAGTTGTGCAGATAATAAAGAATTGATTGAAAAATAAACACAGATTTATTTTTATTTTATTTGCAATCTACGAACTCCTATTTTTAACGTTTTTAAAAGCTAAAAACGTAACAATATGTTTCTTAGAGGAACGAAAAACGAAGAAATAAAACTAGCTGGGTGAATAGGATACTAGACTACAAGTAACAACCTGGGCAAAGTGCAGCCCTTGCACTAACAAACTTCTTCTTCTTCTTCCCTAGTTTGGTAAAACTTGGGCAGTACAGGGACTGCGTTCACCTGTGCCTTCACAACGGGCCGCTATGCGTGCTCAAGTGAACTTTTGGTATCAAGGCTACCACTGCAACCTAACCTAACCTGTGCAAAAGAATAAATTATTGCGGTTTCAATAGCCATTGCATTGCATTGCTTTTAATTCAAAAAGACTACTTATATAAAGTAGAGGCAGGTCAGCTGTTCTTAATAAAACCCATAAGGATTTAAAAGACTTCTATTGTATCCAGTGAAGTGTAGTGAATTCATTATTTTCTGATTCATAGAGCAAAACCCTCGATTTTAAAGTTCTCAGGCTACAAATAAATGTAATCTGCAATCATGGTAAAATTGTCTTGATTACGTACTTAGAGACAAAGTCGTCTGGCAGACACATTACATACACAGAGCGCCAAAAGAGACTAAACACCACTGAAATAATTCATTTTCTTAGGATAGCTAGAAAGGTAAGTGAGAACAGTCGAATAAATTTCCAAAAATAAAAATGTTTATTTATTACTTATAAAATGTTAAAACAAAAACAACAATTCAATTATTGTTGTGCTTCAAGTATATTTTTATAATAGAAAATTTAAAATTATAGTAGGTGTTGACTCACTTATGGCGCTCAGTGTAGCTTATTTGCCTTGACCTGCCAGTCTTTGCAGTCTAGTGGGTGTATGTAGGTAGGTAGTGTGAGGTCAATAGGCCACGTGCTTCAAGCCCCAGCTCAGTCATCTTGAACAAAATGAATATGAAGAAAATTTCTTTAGCAATTTATTCTCAGCAGACTTCTGACAAATCTTCAGATAGTAAATAAAATTGCAATGAAAAGTTTTACAAAAATCTGTCCTTCGGAGTCGATTTTTAACTGTATGTTCCGTCAGTCATGGAAAAAACATGACACCTTAAGAATGATGTGAGAAAGTAGGTCGTAATCCTGACTAAATGGTTGAAATCTGTAGTTAAGTAACTAGTCAGTGATCTGTATTAGGAAGAATGAGATATGATGCTACCTTAGAATTGATTACAGAAGTCCATGTTGAATGAGTGCCACACAGGCAAAGAAGCTGAGTCAAAACTTTGATACTCGGATTGAAAATCAAAACGACTACTTGTGCTTATGTAGTGCCTGTTGGATATCGAAGGAATCGAAGGCGATGAGTTGGTAAGGTGCACCAAGCGATTTAGTAGCACCATTTTATTAAAAGAAACCGAGGTGTTCTATGTTCTTTTCATAAAAACAGAGGCAAAAGCCATCACAAACGAGGTATTATACCTCCTCACAAGTGCTATTTAGGTTTGATCTTGATCATGCAGTTTTAAAGCTAAATTCTCTATAGGCAAACGAAAATCGTACTGTAAAAGATGCTAATAACACTCGTACAGCTAAGTGAATGGGACGCACTTACTTTAGCAAGGGAGTGCCTTCGTAGAGTACATGCGCCCAACTACTTTGATGACAAGTACACCCTTCAAATGAATCATGAGTTTTATGTGAACATTGATATAGTTGGATCCATTAAGAGTCAACATCTAGGGTGGATTGGCCTCGCGGTAAGTATGAATTAAAATGCCCTGATTAGACCGTGTTTCGATAATGTATTACAGCGCTATCGCTGAGGAAAAATCTCAAACACCCAATGAAAAGATAGTCTTGGTGTGCAATTGTAATGCAGGATAAAGACATATAGGTTGCCATAAAGTCGAGTGAATACATTAACTAACCATATTTTTGCACAGATTATGGCAATAGTTTCTCACATACACGTACATAATTGGTCATTACAATCCTTCAGTCAGGATTACGACCTAGCTTCTCACACCACTTATGTTGTGTGCGTTAATTTTATACATTACTGGCGGGACCTACAGTTTAAAGTCGACTCGGAATGACAGATTTTTCCGAAGCTCTTCATGGCAATTTTATTTACTCTGAGATTTTGCCAGAATTCTGCTTAGAGGAAATCGCCGAAGAAATATTTTTTTCATATTTCTCATAGTATTTCATAAAATAATTACAGCCTCCACCTCAATTCTGCCATTTTGGCAGATTTCTTAATTATTTTACAACTACGTTATGTATTGCTTTTTCTTGATTGATAAGTTTTCTCCAATTGTTCCTTATCTGACCTATTCACCGTAAGATAAGTATCGTTGATAGATTATTTCAGAAATCTCATTAAACAACCATTAAAAGGCAACTCATGACTAAAGACTGATTCAGACTCAATTCAATGACAAAGCACAAGGGACATTGCAATAATCGAAATTGATGAAAACCAAATAGTTTGTAAGATAAGGATGCCTATTAATAGCCTTGAAAAATTTGTTTTCACTGATGATTAGAACATATTTCCAAACATATTTGCCAATGCGAATACTTTTTTCTTTACTTACTTAACGCATCCCCTAGCAAGTCATCTCTTACTGCTTTAGAATGATTGTATCGAGTAGGATACAATTTAATTCTCCAATACCTTCTGTAGGGTACTATTTATTACAGTTCTTCACCATTAAGATCGTTTAATGGTATTTTAATATAAAAAAAATATTTCTAACGAACCACTTAAAATTAATGTTTAGGCGGAAATAAAACTGCTGCTCATTGATCGTTAAGCGCAGTTAGGTTAGTAAATAAAACCATCATCATCAGTTCAGTTCTATTGTGTACCGTGTGTTGCCCGGGTGCAATCTGACAAAAGAGAATCTCAAATGCAATGTTCCATACAAGTGAACATAGCAATGCGCCAGTAACAACAACAACTACAACTATAATAAGAAGAGCAATGCAAACGCTTAATAAAATTAAAACATTTCGTAGAGCTTTCAAACAAATGAATGACTGTGTAACATGACTGAGAGAATGAATGGATTTTTATTGAAACAACGCGAATCATAAAAATCATAAATTGTATGCAGGTCTCGTTGTTGTGCATTCATTACGCAATTTGTTTTAGTTCTAAGCGCTTCAGTAAGAGAGTTTGTAACAGCTTATGTGTTTGCCTATGTAGCCCTTGGGCATGGGTTGAAATTTTTAAAACAATTCCGTGAATGTATTGCAATATATTGGGTAACAAAATGTGAAATACTGAGTTTCAAGAGAAAGCAAATTAGGATACCTTGGCGAAGCACAACACGCAACGGCAATTTTCGACATCAGACATATGTTTTTTTAAGCTTTCGTCCTTACTTAAGCCCTTTAGTCAGGATTACAACCTAGCTCCTTCCACAACCCATGCTGTGTGTTTTTAAACTGATAGTCCAAAAATTTTCGAAATCTAGCCTATTACATACAAACAACCCTTCAGTAAGGATGACGAACTAGCTTCTCAGACCACTTATGTTGTGTGTATTAATTTTATACATGAGTGGTGGGACTTGCAGTTTTAAAGTCGATTCCGAACGAAAAATTTTTGATAAACTTTTGATGGCAATTTTATTTTACTCTCAGAGTTTTTCCAGAAGACTGCTGAGAGGAAGTCGCCAAGAGAAATATTTTTTCGTTTTGTTCAAGATTTCTTACCTAGAGGTTCAACCATGGACTTTCGTCTAAGGATATTAGAATATCTCGACTACCCCGTTCTATTATTTCAGAGAGGGCTGACTAGACTTTCGGTTCCACAATTAGTTAGTTACCCTAGTATTTATTTGTATATCGCCCTGGATTAACAACAGAAGTCAACAGTCTTCTTTCGTGCTAATTTGGACAGCTTCTGACATTGCACTTGTGCTAAATTATAACAGATAGCAGCAGTGGCATATCAGGTTCTATGATACATACCTAATTGGTGATTACAACCCTTTAGTCAGGATTACGACCTAGTTTCTCACACCACTCAGGTTGTGTGCGTTAATTTTATACATGAATGGCGGGACCTACAGTTTATAGCCAACTCTGAACGACAGATTTTTGAAAAACTTTTCAAGGCAATTTTATTTACTCTCAGAGCTTTTGCCAGAAATCTGCTGAGGGGAAGTCGCCGAAGAAATATTTTTTTATGTTACGCTTTGTTGGAGCTGCCTGACCTAATCACGGCCTTACGTCTAATCCCCTACTAGACTACGGCGATTTCATAACACAACAAACTTTATTTCCTGGAAACCCTGTTTAGGGCCTTGGAGTTGTTGACTGTGTTGGACATTCTACAGACTGAATGCTCCCTGATTACTCAGCATTTCATGCATGAGCTGCATGACCATTTTGAAGTCGTATGACCTTGTAGTCACCGTAGTCTAGTAGGTAGTATGTTGGCTTATTAGACGTAAAGCCCGGGTTCGTATTCCAGGTCTGGCATCAAAACGAAATATGAAAAAAATATTTCTTCCGCGACTGCCTCTCAACAGACTTCTGGCAAAAAACTCTGAGAATAAATAAAATTTCCATGAAGAACTTCTCAAATATCTGTCATTCGGAGTCGACTTTAAACAGTAGGTCCCGCCAATCATGAATAAAAATTAACGCACTCAACATAAGTGGTGTCAGAAGCTAGGTCGAAATCCTGACTAAAGGGTTGTAATGACCAATTATGTATGTATGTAGGTATGACCCTGCAGTGTTGTACTATATTGGATTGCTAGAGTACTGTGCTCTAGAATAACTGCTCCAACACTGTTTGCCATCACTAACTTCGACTTTATTATGGTAAACTCTCTGCTTAGTATCTGATATGCATACAGTTTTTTGCAGATCGCTGCACAGGTTCTGATTATTCATTCTCCTCAATACATAATCAACATATTTGGTTGCAGATAATTTCTGACCTGGTTTGGATCAAGGCCTCACGTCTAATAAACCAATACCTACTAGAAGACGGCGATTTCTGATCACAAAAATTTCTTATAATCTTTTGAAAAAACTTTTGAAGTTTAAAAATCCTAAATAAATTGTCATACACTGCTAAGGTACAAGAAATGTGAACTTTATTAAAGGGTATCACAAAGTCGCCTTTGATTGACAATTTGCTGTTCTGTTCTAACGTCACATGAAAATATTACGCCTGTATTGCAAAACTGCCACAGAATATTAGTGTAGTTTGTTAAAAATTCTAACCCAGAGAGTAAGAGAGTGTTAGATAGAGAGAGCAAAAAAGCAAAAGAAAAAGAAAAAAAGTAGGAAATAAAAGCGAAAAAAATATGGGTGGGTTACTATGGCATCCAAGTGATGTTCAACAGATTGAAAAATTTTTATTTTTTAAACACTTTTTCGTACAATTTAAACGGAACAAGTGTTTAACGGTCAACTACGCTACGCTAACGGTGATTGAGTAGACGTTAGGCACGCTATACTTTTAATAACAAAAAAAAATATACTTTTTTTGATGACAAATTTATCGTCGTCACAGTCATCGTCCATCACAACCGACCAAAAAGGCCGGTGTTTAGCATTTCAAAGCACAACTCGAAAGTGTCAGGTTCGGTTCATTCACTCACAAGTTAATTTAGAGGAGAGGAATTAAAAACAACTCATATTGTGAATAAATTTAAGAAAATATTTTGAATAATTTTTGTTAAATTATAAGCCAGTCAGCCAGTACAGTAGCAACAACAGCAACAACTCATTAAAAATGTGTCATTATTGTGTACTAAACAAAACAACATGTGTTAATTTATAACAACAACAATCAAAAACAAGTGAATAAAAATACTTAAATAAACATTAAATTTGTTTATTACTTAAGTATTGTTGTTTAAAGACGTGCTTTTCGAGCTGAATTTTTGTGTTACTTTTTAAGCGTCGCAACCTTTTCATACACATGACGTTGCTCTAGTTTAAGCTGGTGATGTTGGCGTTTGTTAAAGCATGTCGAAACGGTTCTCTATTCTGCTGGCAATTTCTATTACCACAATTCTGTTGCTATTGATAGTTGGTGTGGTAATTGTGTTTGCGGGTAATTCATGTGCGGCTCTTCGAGATTGCGATTCATTTAAGCCCATCTGTGCTTCGCATAAAAGTGAACATCAATTCTTCTATAGCCAATGTGATATGGTACGAGAAAATTGCATGACCGGAACCAGTAAGTACTTGAAAACACTTAATGAGCTGTGATTTTCGTTTCGCGTTTTTTTTTTGTTTTTTTCTCCTCCATAAGCTTTATAATTTTTCTTTTTTATGTCGGGTTGTATATTTTATTTGCTTTGAGATTTAGTCATAAAAAAATTATAAAAAAATTAAGTGTGCTTAAATGAAAAAGTTATGAAAAAAAATTCCTAAACAAAGTGTTAAATTTTAAATGTTTTAATAATAGTTGAACGTTTAATTTGCACAGAAAAAGAAGAATAAGAAAAAATAAAAACAAAAAAAAAAATAAAAATAAACAAAATCAAATAATAGAAGGCCATTAAAAATAATGCATGAAATGTTTCAAATCGATTAAAATAAAGGCCTTGCTAAAGTAAAGTAAATTAAGTTAATACATGGGTTGTGTGAGAAGTTCTTTGTTTAAGTTTAAGCGTTTAACAGAGGCTGTGAAGAAAAAGTTGCAGCTATTCAATTCTATTGAAATAAATATTAAAATTTTTTATTTCCTTTGCTTTTAAACACGACCAATATATAATTACGTTTTTACCTTTTAAAAAAGGTTTAAAATATTAGCTCGTAATTTGCAAATAAAATAAAAATAAATTTGTGTTTAGTTTTAATTAAAATTCTTTATTATTCGCACAATTCTGTGTCACAACTTGATGTAAACAACAACAATTGCTTTGTTTGTTATTCCTCTGTTTACATCCTTTGCATAAACAATTGTTCGACAGTTCTTCGTAACGGAGATCTTCAAACCACGATTACTCTCTTCAAACACACCGCGTCTTCACACAAGACAGACAAAATGATAAAATAATCTGGTGAGTTTAACGAACATCTGGCCAATTCTTCGAATGCAGGCTCCTTTCAGAAACAATCAATCAATTGCTGAATCCGCTGCTAATCGACTTGTGTCCCTTGTTTCTTGAACTTCCAGAAGGTCTACTTTAATTAATGAATTGCTGTACTCACGAACTTCGATAATAAATTTGAATCGGCACAATAACATTTATGGCTTCAGCGTTATGGTTGGCTTTAGGACAAATTCAAGAGTGCGATTTGATGTTTTCTTGAGCCTCTTTCAGCCATGCTTGCTTTTATTTTTGCACGTAGATCTTGCACAATAACTCACTATATCATGTTCAAATTCCGAGAACCGATCCAGGTAGCCTGATCTTCAGAAATCGATTTAGATTGGGTATGTTCCTCGACTCCAACAGTGTGCAATGATATTGCTCAATGCTTTTGGTAGTTATAACTGGTCTTATAAACCAAACAACCATGTCCGAGGTCTTCAGACCTATGTATATACCTGGAATCTAAGCTGCATAATTATTGCTTTGGCTTCTTGACTTCCATATCTGATAATCTATGTATAAAAAATCAAGAAATTTGATAATATAGCATATGTTCACTCCTTAATTCTAGCAGAAAGAAATTAATATCCCAGTAGTAGAGACTTTCCAGATAGCCCAGCTGGGCTCCTGTTTGAGAGACTCTTTGGGTATGTAGGCTTTATGGATTCAGTGAAGTCTTAAAATGGTCTAAATTGTGCACATTCAGATCTGTTTTGTCTTTAACCTGAGTGTGCTCTACGAGCTCATTTGACACTATTTAGATTAAAGTAAACTTGATGAATGATGCATTTGTATTCATAATTTTGACTGCTCTACATGCGTTGACATTAGTAGGCCAAGAGGTCCAGGTCGCAGGCAGTGGTTATATAGCATTAGTCGATTCTATAAATATTCTACCAGAGGTACTGCTACTGTTGATGTCTATGATACGGGTAGAACAATAGGAGTGATTAGAATAGGAGATTGGAGAACTCTGCTTTTTACTCTCTATCGCTATACTTAATGAATACGACCTGGTTTTGTGTATTATGCTTACTGTAGTATGTATTACACAATTAAATACAACGCATTTCTTAAGTGTTGATCTCAAAATAACAGCCGCTTCAATAAGTAGATTCCGTAATGAGGACAACAAGTTGTATTTAAAAACAATACTTTAAGTTTGAACAGCGTTAACGCATTCTAGAAGAAATCACTTGGGTGCATATCAAATACTATGCAAGTCGCTATGTTTACTATCATTGAAAAGTATCCAAGATGTGGGAGAAATTATAGAGGTTCTAAATATATTTTGACGACCGTGGTCTAGTAGGTACTGGGTTACTTTGTTAGACGAAAGACTCTGGCTCAGACTTTTAGAACAAAGCGGAATATGATTATATATTTCCTTCGGTGACTTCATATCAGCAGTCTTCTGGCATAAACCCTGAAAATAAAATTAAATTTCCATAAGAAATTTCTCAAGTCTATCGTTCCGCGTCGATATTAAACAGTGGGTCCAACCATTCATAACCGGTTGAGTAAGTAAGATACTACAATAGATCGTCTGATTACAGTATTTGTATGTAATAAAAAAGAATAATTTTTAATTTCTTTAATTTTATGTGTTGTATGAATACGATTGATGTTAGTACTTCCCACACAACCTTCTTATGTTAATTGAAATACTTGTTCTTAGAATTAAATATTAAAAATGAGTCATAACCTACAATACAACAATTATTAATTAACATTTTTTCTGTATGATAATTAGTTTAATAATTTAATATTTTTCTTTCGTTTTTTTATTTTTTTCAGAATGGAAACGTGATCACTTTTCGCATTGCAATGTAAACAAATAAATGAATTTTCAATGCTGTAAAATATGTTTGTTTTCTGTTTGTTTTTTTTTTTTGTTAATTCTAGTATTAGTTTAGTAATTATTAATTTTACATAAAAATAATACAGAGAGTATTAAGTATTTTTAAATTAATTTTATAACAACATTAGCTACCAAACAAAAGTAAATGCTTGTTATAGTTTTATTATTTATAAAAATAAAATGCCAAAAAAAAAATGAAAGAAAGAAAATAAAAACCAAAGTCAATTGTGTTCTGAAAAATAAAAATCAAATGTTAATAAAATAATAATAATAATAAAATATTATACATAATAATAGTAATAATAAACCAAATATATATGTACATACAGACATACCATATACAATAGTTTTTATAAACTTGACTAAATATTTAGTTGTGTAGTCTTAATATATAAAAAATATAAACAAAAATGCTTCAAATAATAAAAGTTAATAAAATTGAAACTGTTTTCATTGTTTAGCTGGGGATTGTTGTAGCTGGATTAAGTCAACATAATTATAAATTTATTAAAAAAAAAAAAAAAAAAAAAAAAAAAACTTTGTTTCCAATGCATTTTAAATTGAAAAAGAAGGAAAAAAGCTACTCATAGTATATGCAACACATAAAATACATTTACTTCTATACAAATTGTTTTTTGTTGCTGCAGCGGAAATTCTTTAATTTTTAAAAACATTCAATTTAATTTCATATTCATTTCCGTTTTGCTTTGTTTCTTTTTTTCGTTTCGAAACTCAAACCCTTAGCTTAACTACTCTAAAAACCTCTGTAAATTTATGCATTCTTATATGGCATGAATGAATCACTCACTCATCCAGCTATTCCTATCATTCGTCATTCATTCATTCATTTACTATACTGTACTGCTAGTGATTGTTGCTGTGTATATTGTTTAATCACATGCTGCTTTTGCTTTATTGCACTCCCATAAAAAAGTATCAAATTCTCCTCATTTTTTCATTTTTTTTCTTGTCGTTCTTTAAATACGCTTTTATTTTGGTTTTTTCTTTTTTTTGTCAATAATTTGTGTTTATAGTTTGTGGAATGATTTTGTCCATTCACTCATTTATTCAGTATTATTCATCAACTTCAATATTTTTTTGTCACTTTTTCGCGTATTTTATTTATTAATAATAGGAGTTAAATAAGCAGAAATAGGACAAAAATATTAAAAAGTCTGAATGGCACTCTACTCAGTCAGACTCAGAATTAAACCATTCTAGTTACAATAGTAAAGTTGAAGTTGGATAATTTCAAACAAACATTAGCAGCCTCAGATTCTTCCTCAAAATTTGGGGTACTTGGAAGAACCAATACTGCCAGCTGGCCGTTTAATATTTTCTTTATTAATCGAGACGCCACGCACACAAGTTTTGGTCGTGGCTTATATGAATAATATGTGCAGATCCCTCTGCAAACAACACAACCTTGGAAGCAGCATATAGGGCGAGAAAGTTTTGACATCGTCCTCATATCTGATGGCTTGTACGATTAATATAGACCATAAGTATCGAATGTGCCATCTATCGGCTCCGCCATCTAACTTTTTTTTTCAACTAGTGCTTATTTCGTGAATGGTAATACTTAGCTCATGTCTGATTTGACAGATAATTAGTTTTATCCTTCCGCTGAACGAATATGGTTCCATCCAATGCGTTTTCGCTTCGTTAAGTGGGCCTGCGATCGACTTACAGAATATACCGATTTTGGCAAAAAAAAATCATCTTTTCAGATGAAGCTCATTTTGATCTTGGCGGGTATGTAAACAAGCAAAATTGTCGCATTTGGGGCACAGAAAACCGGCACGCATACATTGAAAAGCCGACGCACCCAAAACGAGTCACTGTTTGGTGCAGATTTTGGTCCAGATGCATAATTGGGCCATTTTTCTTCGAAAATGAGCAAGGAGTGGCCGTTACAGTCAATGGCGATCGTTATCGGGCCATGTTGAACGAATTTTTGTTCACAAAAATTGAAGAGGAGGATATTGGCAACATTTGGTTTCAACAGGACGGCGCTACGTACCATACAGCCGAAGCTACACTCGATGTTTTGCGCCCTGTTTTTGAAGATCGCATTATCAGCCGCAGAGCTGATGTCGTTTGGCCACCTCATAGCTGCGATTTGACACCGTTGGACTATTATTTGTGGGGTGCTATCAAAGATAAATGTTACGCCGACAAGTCAGAGACAATTGACGCTTTAAAGGACAATATTCGTGAAGCCATTGGTGAAATACAGCTGCACACAATGGATAATGTGCTTAAAAATTGGACCGATCGTGTAGGCTACTGCATGGCCAGCCGAGGCAGCCATTTGAATGAAATTATTTTCCATTATTAACCGGAAGGATTGTACTTTCAAATAAAAAAAGAAATTTGAGAAAATATTTAGTAGTTTTTTTTAAAGCATTTTCAAAAAAAAAGTTACTTGGCGGACCCTTTGTCAGTTTAAATTTGAACCATGGGTTATTTCGAAACTGGCATTACTTATGTCATTCTTTTCTGTCAAAAATTCTCTACTGAACGTAATGAATCGATTTAAGCTTGAGCAACGTTGGGATTTATTTTGCGAAAATATCTCGGTATGACGGCTTACAAAGTTCATACAAATTACAACTTGCCGTATTTGAAGATCAGAAAATGCACCAATTACGAGTGACTGTTTGGTGTGGGTTTGGGGGGCGGATGTTGAAAATGAGGACGACGCAACCATTACGGTCAATGCAGACACCTATTGATTTTTTGTACCCACTCTTTATGGTATTGATATGAACGATGTTTGGTTTCAACAGGGTGCTGCAACTTGAGACACATCTCATGCCACAAGCGATTTATTGCGTCAAACGTTTGATGTTCGGTCGTTTAATTAGCCGAAATGGTGGGGTCAATTGGCCGCCAAGAAGCTGCGATTTTACAGCGTTGGACTATTTGCTGTAGGGCGACGTTAAAGAAAAGTGTTTCAATTGAGCATTTGAAGGCCAACATTCATGTATCATTGCCGACATATGACCCCATACACCCGAAAAAATGCACGAAAATTGGTCCGATCGAATGAGGTACTGTGAGGCCAGCCGCGGCAGTCATAGGAATGACATAATGTTCCATTTCGAACAGGAACAATCGTTGGCAAAATTTCAAACGTCAGCTCAGACAACTCAAACATAACGAAATATGAAAAGAAAAATTTTTTCTTTCGGCGACTTCCTCTCAGCAAAGCTCTGAAAGTAAAAAAATTGCCTTTAAATGTTTATCAAAAATCTATTCAAAATCTTGGCCCTTAGTTCGTCTCCAATTTGCGGTCAATAACGAGCACCTTCAGAAGACGACCATCCTAGAATATTTTGTGGATTTTCTTAACCGTTACTGGAGTGGACCAGTAACCATTATACAGCTCATGATCTAAATGAAAAGTAGATTACGGGTAGGGTAAACAAATAAGGTCTCAAAATTTGTATTTGTTATATAAAATTTTATTTACTTTTTATACCAATGTATCAATACTTAAATAACATATTGAACAAAAAATACTAACAATAATGAATTCATATTTTTTTACGCAATGCAAAAATGGTTTTAATGGAATATAAAATCATTATTATTCGATATGAAACAATATTGTTGTCACATACATATATATTCGGGAATAAAAATGAAAGCGAAATATTTAACAAAAAATACACAGGGATTTGAGTAAAAACTTACTTCTGTCTTGCAGTCTAGTACCTACATAAACCTGTATGAATGCAAATACATGTGATGAGACAGTAACCAATTGTGTCATGGACTGAAGTGTAGAGTATGTAGTTAATAATCGAACCTAAACGATTCTAATTATTTTATTAAACTTTTTAACTTTAATTGTGGGAATTTTAAACAATTTAATGTTAACCTTTTTTTCATTAAAGCGGTTTAGCTCCAATAGCGCTTTATTAACCGTGTAAATATTCCATAAAAGTTATTAAAAAAATTAAATTAAAAAAAGCTAACTAAGCAAATAACAATACAAATTAATTCATATTATTAAATTAATTTTTAGATAAATATTGTTGAAGTCTTTTTTTATTATAATCTAGTACTGCAAAGCATGGTAATCAACGTAAAATTGCATTAAATAAGAGTCAACAAATGAATGGAAGATACATACGTTTTTTTTTTTGGTCTTTCTAACCAATGATTGTTAAAGTGTTGCAAACTAAACAATATAAATAAAGTACCAGAGCATAGAAATATACGATGGTAGGAAACATAATCTTCTTATAGCACGATGTACTTTCCACCAAGCGATTTACTGGCTTTGATAGCCTGTAACTGGTTAGTTTAGTAGGTAGTGTGTTGGCTTATTAAACGTATGGCCACGGTTTAATCCATAGGTCAGACATCTCCAACAAAACGAGTATAAAAGAAAATAAATTTCTTTCAGCGACATACTCTCAACAGTCTTCTCGTCTGCGAGTCTGAGAATGAATAAAATTGCAATGAAAAGTTTCTCAAAGATGTGTAGTTTAGGATTGACCCGTCACTCATGCATAAAAATTAACACACACAACATAAGTGGTGTGAGAAGCTAGGTTGTAATCCTGACTGAAGGCTTGTAATGGCCAATTATGTATGTGTGTTTACTGACTTAACTGTGTGTTTGTTTCAAAACCTTGGCCCTGGGCTGATCTTCAATTTACGATAAAAAACCGTAAATCCACCAAGCGATTTAATGGCTTTGATTGCCTCTTACTGGGTAGTAGTCGCCGCAGACTACAAGGTAGTGTGTTGGCTTATTAGACGTGAGGCCTCGGTTCAAACCCCAGGACAGACATCTCCAAATAAACAAAATTTGAAAAAATATTTCGATGGCGACTTCCCCTCAGCAGATTTCTAGCAAAAACTTTGAAAGGAAATAAAATATCCATGAAATGTTTCTCAAAAATCTGTCGTTCGGAGTCGACTTTAAACTGTTGATACCGCCACTCATCTATAAAAATTAACAGACACAACATAAGTGGTGTGAGAAGTTAAGTTGTAATCCTGACTGAAGGGTTGTAATGGCCTATTATGTATATATGTGTAAACCCTCACCTACTAATGGAATGAACCCACGATTATTTCAGTATAATTTACAGATTTCGCTGCTCCTTTGTCTCACTCGACGTGTACGTAGTACAATACAATTGTAATTTATATGATCATCTTTAGATAAGTTCCAGCACGTATATATGATCACCTATTTAATGTCCAACAAAGTCTGGTAAAAAACGTGAAACTCCTGTACGAATGGCGCTCACTTCATCCTATTGTGCGCAACTGCTTACCCTTTTTGCGCACAGTATTCTTATAGGCCATTTACACTACAGCGAAATCTAGTAGATTAGATTTCAAATCTTGCTCAAAATCTAGATCGTTTACACTGGATTTATTTGACAGTAGCAAGATTTCATTTTAATAACAAAAACAGCTGACTGAAAATTAAAAGAAAATAATATTTCCAAATTTAGTTTAATACCAAACAAAAATGAAAAATATAGGACATTTATTATTATAATCTTTGTATTTTTTTATAATTAATATTTTTTTATTAAAAAAGCGCAACTACGTTTGCACAAACAACATTTTACATTTTTCGCACAAACTATCAATAAATTATTCATACACACATGCGTAGAAATTATAAATAAGACATGAAATTAATTAATATAATTAATTGTAAGGAAAAAATCGAATTAAACAAATCTATGTTATAAGGAGCCAAGCATGGGTTTGCGTCCAGGCCAAGCTTCTTTGGAATACTTCTTCTTTTGAGGTCCAGAACTATTGGAGACATCCGTTTGTAGATGATGATGTTAGCATGCATTAATATTTGCCAAAGCCAATTTTTGAGCCACGCCAGAATTCGTAGGCATTGAGTTAACTGGCTCGGCCATAACATTGTTGAAGTAATTGATGAGGGTTTGTGTTATGAGCCGATGTAGGTGCTAATGTGGTAGGGGCTCAAATGCCCATATTTGAACCATCGTAACGAGAACATTTAGCAGGCACTATTGTGGTTTGTATTAAATTTCTAAAATGTCCCACATTAGGATCAACATCCTCAGGATTAATAATGATTTCTTCGTCGTTAAACGTTACATTAAGACGTTTACGGGAAACTTTATTCTTTCTTCCAAACGTAAAGTTCCTATTAAAAAGGTTGATCCCAGATCCAGTAAATAAGCAATATTTAAATGCTTGTGATATACAAAGGCTGCATGAACACGCGAACAGGAGGCGTGGTCTATACAAAAATCATTCATTTGAGCATTTCGCCCAAAAAGATAACACTTTTTTTTCTCATCCACCATTGGCTTCTGCACCAACTTCATCTTTAAGAACATCCAATGTAGGCCTGTCGGTGGTTTGCTGGCCCATGAAGGTATTATATAGTTATTAGCCATATTACCCTAGACAATTTTTAATTCATCAAACAACACCGGAAATTGTTTATGTATTGCACTAAATAGCAAAAAAAAATTTTTAGTTTTAGTTTTTAGTTTTGTTTTTAAATTGAAATGTCATTTTTTTCCTGCGGAGCGTTATATTTCTAAGTACTATTTGGAAAAAAACCATGTTGCATTTCTATTTTTACTAGATTTTGAGTAGATTTTGCCGAAATCTACTAAATAAGATTTCATTTTGTATGGGAAATCTAGTTAAAATCAACTAGATTTGGCTCGAAATCTCATAAGTACTAGATTTCGCTGTAGTGTAAATGGGCTATTATCTTAAAATTTTTGACTGATATGCTACGTGTAGAGCTTTTTGATCATATCAGCCTCTACTAATATAAATTTTTCCACGCAATATTTTATAGTGGTAAACCGTAAACAGACTCCCCGATAGTAGAATCTATATTCGCCTTAAAATTGGTTAAACTTCGACAGTGAGTCTTAAGTACAAGTGAGTCTTTACAAAGTGAGTCTTAATTACAGAAAAGTGACTAAGTCTACCTATCCCAACCCACATTCTCCGAGATAGCTTTAATAGCTCAGCATAATATTTTGTACTGCCCTCGTGGCTTTATTTGCATACAAAATATTTTTTATTATTATTATTAATACAGCTTTTTCTAGTGGTAAAGTAAATAAAATTAAAAAAAAATATGAATAAAAAAAGAATTTACATGACAAATAAAATAAGCAAATAAATTATAAACGGCATGTGAAAGTGTGGGCATATTCTGCATACACTTACCAGAGATTCAATTTGCGTACGAACGATTTTATTCTGTATTTACCAATTGAAACTAAAGTGATTGCAATACATACGTATAGTAAAAGAGAAATTTTAAAAATTAGGAAAATAAGTAAATAACAGTAAAGTGACATAAAATTGACGTAACGCCAGTAGAAATTAAGAGAAAGGTGCCTGGCACTTTAACGGTTCATAATTATTCATTGTTTAATGAGTTCTGAAAAATAAAAAGACTGAAAGTTAATAAAACAAAACTAATTCTGATGAATTGACAAACTTCACTTCTATTTTTGGAAGATGTCATAGTATAGTAGGTAGTGCGTTGGGTAAAAATACTAGTGATTCAACCTCTGACTCAGACATTCGAACAACACGAAATATGTAAATATGTACTTCTTCGGTGTCTTCCTCCCAGCAGTCTTCTGGCAAAAATTCTGCCAAGAAAATTTATCTTTCGGCATCGACTTTAAACTATAGCTCCCATCATCCACGGATGTAATTAACAGACACAACATGGTTGATGTTAAAAGCTATGTAGGTCGTAATCCTAACTAAAGGTTTATAATAATCAATACAATGTGAATAGATTCACTTGGCCCTAATATTAGATGTTGGATAAAAATAGACCTGACTCTAAAATCATTACGAAATCTAATGAATTCCGATTGGATTAGCATTTCATTGTGAAGTCGACTCCTAATGATATATTTTATTTATTCTGACGCAGAGGTTGAACCACGGGTTCTCGTCTAATAAGCCAATACCTTACTCACTAGTCTACGGCGACTTTATTATGTATTGGAAATAAGAAAACGCATCGTGTGAGGGGGAAAAAGGAGATCAGTTTATGGTATAAGCTGCAAATGCCATGAAAGAGTTGTGCAGAAAGTACGTTTCACATTCGACGGTTATAGAAGTAATTGTTTCTGAAATACATTGTGGTGAACCCAGTCGACCACGAACGTATGCGCTCTAAGAAAACAACAGGAATCACGTTAAAATATTAAATCATTGGTTCTTTTATTTATTTTACTAGAGCAGTATATGTTTTAGAACTTTTGTTGTTATCTTCTATCGTGTCCAGGAGCCAACATGAGGTCAACCTCTAAATGTCTGTCTTTGCCAAAGACTCTTGATTAGTACACCACTATTCTAACAGCTACCTTGCTAGCAGTAAATATGTTGATACTGAATTTGTAGTGGAGACTGGATGGTGTAGAACTTTGCCGCTATAGGCAGTTTTCAGTATTTTTGTAATATCAGTATAGAAAGTGAATTCCGATATCGACTAGTCAATCATGAATTAAGCTTCTGTAATCAGGTATCTTAAAGGGCAATATCTGACATTGTCGTTATGGCTATTTTTACTTTAAAAATGCTCAAAATTTTAAACTTCATAGTTCGTTAACACTTGTATTCATTTCATCTTTTGTAAATCTTCAAACTGATCTTAATGGCAATGTAAAAAATTTTTTGAAAAACAATGTTGCATTCATTGAAGAGCAACAGGTTGCTCATTTTGTAACTCTTCTGTTATTATTAATTGTTAGAATTTTATTTTTATTTTTATGAATAAAATTAAATTCTCTCTCTTTCTGTGTTTTTCAAAAACTTCACTTTATTACAAGAATCATTTGAAAGGCCATTGTATTGCCATTCACTTTTCACAAAAAGAAAAATTTACAATTTTACTTGTAGTTGTTGTTGTTGTTGTTTTATTTGTGTTGGATAAATAATTGCACATTTTGCAATGTATTTAACAACAAAAAAATTTTTATCATCAGTAAAATTACTATTTAACAACAACAGAAAAAATTATTTTTACAAAGACTTTGGTAGTATGGTGTGTAAACGAAATACAATTTCTTGCTGTTTCTCTAGAAAACATTTTAATATACCTCCTACAAACACACACACTCATAGAGACAAAACTAAACTAAACTGAACTAGAAGTTGATTGTATTGTATTGTGATTCAAAAAACAATATAAAATAGTTTGTTCCGCTCGCCTCCATCATAATCATGAGTTTGGATGAGAAAGAACCAGAAGAATTAGAAGAAAAAAAGGAATAAAAAAAGTAGTCACCAACAGTCAGTAAAAAGTTGGAAAATGCCAAGAGCCAGCAACCAGGCCAAAACAACAACAATAGCAACAACAAAAAAGTAATAACAACAGTAACAATTTTTGAAATGCTAACAAGCTAAAGAATTCATAACACACATACAGATATACACACACACATTTACACACACAAACAAGTGTAGAAGAACCTTTAAAATATTGCAAGCAAATAATGTTTTTCTGTTGCTGCTGTTGTTACTAAAGTCACTGCCACTTCGTTTTTTCCTTTTTTGCATGTTGCAACATGTTTAGTGCAAAACAAAAACAAAAACAAAAAAAAAAGAAAAGCTTGAAGCACTCTTTTGCAATCCATTTGAAATTATGAATTACAAAAAACAACAATAACAAGAAAAATATCAACAACATTCATTCATACAGTTGTTGTTAAGTACAGATGAAATGAATAATGATAAAAATGAATATATTATTTCTTCTTCTTCTTCTGCTTCTTGTTCTTCTTTTTTATCTATTACTAGAGTTCCATTTTTTCTAAAAACAACATAAAAATCGAAAAAGAACAAAAAAAAAACGCCGTTATTCCAGTTCCTTAAGAATTTCAATAAAACAATAGTGAAATTTCGTAATGAAACTTTTTCATCATCTCTCTAACACTGATTCTGTTGCTGTTGCTGCTGCTGCTGCTCCTGCTCATCACCATTATAATGATCAACAAAATCAGCAACCTCGTCATCTTCATCATCTGCAACAGTCATATAATCTTGTGTGCGAGTGCAGTACGAAAATTATTCAACATAATAAAGAAATCATAGTTTAAAGGTTTCGTATCTGACGTATCATGAGTTTTGAGCTTTTAAAAGTAAAAATGTTTTCATTTCCCCTTTGATCACATCGAAAGTATAACATCAAGAACGCACTGAAGAATCAGTCAAATTCATCTCTTGAAAGAGCACCTTAACACTACACCTAATAATACAACAAATACATACTAACTTAATTGTTTATTACAAAACCTGTAACACACCCTATTTTGTGTTACTCTATGACACAGATGAAGGAGTTAAGAGGTATGAAATAACTGGTGGAGATCCACAGGGCTCTGTGCTAGGTCCATTGCTGTGAAATATACTCTACGATGGAGTGTTGCGTCTCCCAATAGCAAGGGGTGTGCAGATAATTGGTTATGCTGACGATATAGCAGTAACAATTGTGGCGAAGGAATTGCATCAAATTGAGGCTACGTGTATGACGACGTTGGCTAGAATAAAGAACTGGCTTAGGTCAGCGAATCTTCAACTAGCTGGACAGAAAACTGAGGCCATTTTGAGCACTAAGGAAATTGAATTTATCACACTTAATATAGACGGACATAATACATATAACCTCTTAGCCAGCGCTTAGATATTTAGGAGTAATGATTGACGTCGCCGTAGTCTAGTAGGTAGTGTGTTGGCTTATTAGACGTAAAGCCAGGGTTCGAGCACCAGGCCAGACATCAAAACAAAATACAAAAAAAAGTATTTCTTCGGCGATTTCCTCTCAGCAGATTTCTGGCAAAAACTCTAAGAGTAAAATAAAATTGCCATGAAAAGTTTCTCAAAAAATCTGTCGTTCGGAGTCGACTTTAAACTGTAGGTCCCATCACTTATGTATAAAATTAACACACACAACATAAGCGGTGTGAGAAACTAGGTCAATAATCCTGACTGAAGGGTTGTAATGAACAATTATGTATGATTGACGCAAGATTAAATTTTAGAACTAATATTGAGAAGGCTTGTGAGAAAGCTGCTCGAGTGAATGCGGCATTATCCCGCATTATGGCTAATATAGGAGGGCCAAATCAGAGCAGAAGACTGTTATTGGCAAAGGTTACTCAGTCTATAATGATGTATGCAGCACCTGTGTGTGGACCGGCGTTGGGTATTAGAACCTACGCTAGGGCTGCAAGATCTTTATTTCGTTTAAGAGCCCTTAGGGTTGCTAGTGGTTTCCGCACAGTTTCATGTGAGGCTATTGGTGTCATATCAGGTATAACTCCACCTGATATTATGGCTATGAGCTGAAAAGGATATATGATAGAGTTAGGTTTGTTGGTAGAACTTTGACAACTGAGGAACGAAGGGAGGAAAGACAGAGGAGTTTAGAAGAATGGCAGATTAGATGGGATGCAATGAAGGGCCGATGGACACATAGACTTATCGGAAATGTGCAAAGTTGGGTTGAAAGGAGACACGGTCATGTTGACTTTTACATGACACAGTTTTTGACAGGGCATGGCTACTTCAGGGAATATCTCTGTAAATATGGCCATGACAATGAGGTAACTTGTTCCTTCTGCGATAATGGAAATGAGAATGCTGAGCATATTTTCTTTTATTGCAATGGATTTGAATTAGAACGCGAGTTGTTAGAGATGATGATAAATGAAAGAGTGACACCAGACAATATAGTTTCGCATATGCTGCGGTCTGTTGAAGTTTGGCATTGTGTCAAGATGCTGTCTGCAAATGTGATGCAGAAATTGAGAAGGATAGAGAGAATTCGTAGGATTGAAAGGGATGGAAATCGATAGTAGTAGTCAATAGGCTAGAACTCGTCCTGTGATGAAATACTTAACGGTAGTACCACAGGACAAATAGGTTCGAATCGTAGGGGTGGTTTTTTAGTGGGTTAAAGTTCCACACTAGATATTGTTGCAGGGCAACAGTGTCTTTTGATGATTTTTTTTACCTCCGGAAAAAAACCCTATTTTGTGTGTGTTAATTTTACCCATGATTTGCGAGACCTACAGTTTAAAGTCGACTATGAATGACAGATTTTTGAGAAACTTTTTCATGGCAACTTTATTTATTCTCCAAGTTTTTGTCAGAAGATTGTTGAGAGGAAGTTGCTGAAATATTTTTTTTTATTTTGTTCCTTCGATATATATGTATCTGATCTGGGGTTTGAACCACGGGCTCGCATCTAATAAGTCAACACACTACCTCCTAGAGCACCTATTATACAGTGGCAAGTCAATATTATGTTCTATAGGGTCCGCCAAATAACTTTTTTTTTTGAAAATGCTTTAAAAAAAAAACTACTGAATATTCTCTCAAATTTCTTTTTTTATTTGAAAGTACAATCCTTCCGGTTAATAATGGAAAGTAATTTCATTCAAATGGCTGACTCGGCTGGCCATGCTGTAGCCTACACGATCGGTCCAACTTTTAAGCACATTATCGATTGTATGCAGCTGTATTTCACCAATGGCTTCACGAATATTGTTCTTCAAAGCGTCAATTGTCTCTGGCTTGTCGCCGTAACACTTATCTTTGACAGCACCCCACAAATAATAGTCCAACGGTGTCAAATCGCAGCTCCGAGGTGGCCAAACGACATCAGCTCTGCGGCTGATAATGCGATCTTCAAAAACAGGGCGCAAAACATCGAGTGTAGCTTCGGCTGTGTGGCACGTAGCGCCGTCCTGTTGAAACCAAATGTTGCCAATATCCTCCTCTTCAATTTTTGTGAACAAAAATTCGTTCAACATGGCCCGATAACGATCGCCATTGACTGTAACGGCCACTCCTTGTTCATTTTCGAAGAAAAATGGCCCAATTATGCCTCTGGACAGAAATCCGCACCAAACAGTGACTCGTTTTGGGTGCGTCGGCTTTTCAATGTATGCGTGCGGGTTTTCTGTGCCTCAAATGCGACAATTTTGCTTGTTTACATACCCGCCAAGATCAAAATGAGCTTCATCTGAAAAGATGATTTTTTTTGCCAAAATCGGCATCTTCTGTAAGTCGATCGCAGGCCCACTTAGCGAAGCGAAAACGCATTGGATGGTCAATTGGATGGATCATTGGATGGTCATATTCGTTCAGCGGAAGGATAAAACTAATTATCTGTCAAATCAGACATGAGCTAAGTGTTACCATTCACGAAATAAGCACTAGTTGAAAAAAAAAACGTTAGATGGCGGACCCGATACTTTCCGTTTCTATCTACTCTCCTGCAAACGAAAGCAATATTTGTTATTCATATTCCCTTGAGGTACAAGGGTACAAAAGATAAATCATAGCTATAACAACCGACGACTAGGCCCTTATTCTACCAGTCGAGTTTTATGAAATCTGGTAGATAGTGTGTTGTCTTATTAGTCCTCTGTTGAAACGAAAATATGAAAAAATATTTCTTCGGCGACTTCCTCTCAGTGGATTTGTGGCAAAAACTCTGAAAGTAAATAAAATTGCCTTGAGAGGTTTCTCAAAAATCTGTCGTTCGGAATCGACCCTAAAGTCTAGGTTTCATGTATAAAATAAACACACACAACATAAGTGGTGTGAGGGTTGTAATGACCAATTATACATTCATATGTACATATGTTAGATAAGATAATATGAGACTATCTGGGTACGTAAAATAATGAATCTCTGCTCGGTCCTAGGTCGTGTGGTAATTTTCGGCAATGCGAGGATTGAAGCTTCTACGATATTAACGGAACTAAAACTCTTCTGAGAAGTGGGTGCTGAAAAAAGATTTGAGTCATGCATCAGATTACTGAGAAATATCCTGAGGTCTTTAGATAAGGCACTATGGACTCAGAGTACACTTATAGATGAGAATAGATGATGGAAACGCATTCCTGAAATCTGTGAAGCATTAACAGAATGGAAACATTTGGGTACACTTCAGGTGGTGGGCAATGAATTGCCATCCTGCAGCATCCTGATGTTTGCCAGGCAATAGATTTCCAGGAGACATTATAGGAATACATTTTAAAGTATGAGCAGAGGACAATAGATCGCATAGTCACAGTACTAGGGCAGGTGTTAATAATGTTCATAGCGTTAAGACCTTGATTTTAGTGACAATTTTACGCAAAGTTCTCTAGAAACAACATACTTTTGAATTGTCAAAAGAAGCATTCAAATACCTCGATCTTTTCATTTGATTTCCTTAATGAAGTGAATCCATCTGAAAATGACATAAAAGTCTAATGAAAGACCTGAGCCCCGAAGCCTACTAAAGGGCTTTTCCACTGCTGAGAGAAGGAAGCTCTGGTTCTTACTAGAGCATACGGCTCTATTGATTCGTTAGACCAGCACTGAAATATGGTTTGTATTTCACTCTTCTGTCGCTGCTGCGCAGAATCTTATTCAAGTGAAATCAACAAATTTGTACTCGGAAATCGCACATTTTTGCACACGATTTATTTATTTTTTTTTTTTGGGAATTCATCCATTCATTGTCAATCTTCAGTGCTAGCAATGCATTTCAGCTGGAATTCGTTCCTTGTGTGAAACACTCTTCCTGTTGACTATATTTCTGTCGCTAAAAACGTAAATTATTAAGTAATACTTATACTGCATGAACTGGATACATTTCCAAAGTATTTTCTCAAAATTTGTTGTCAACTTGCAATGTGAAGCACCCAATAATTTATGATCCTGAACGTATCAATTACAGAACCAGGGAATAAATTTTGTCATGTTATGTTATGTTTGTTCTCAAAATTATTTATTTCTGAAGCTTTAAAATAAATTTTGGAATTATCCTCGTAACAGCATGCAACCAAACATTCATCAGTTCAGTATCATTCTTTCGCTCATTCAATCGTTCATTCATTCATGCATTTATTCATTCATTCATTCGTTCGTTCGTTCTCATTTTCATCATCTTGTCGTTATTAGTATGCAAATTAATCTTTTATTCTGTACATTCTTCTTCGCTTTTTTCTTTTTTCTATTGCTGTTGTTGCAGTAATAAAAGTCATTTTTGTTGTAATGATTCCACTTTCTACCCTCTTTATTATGATTCAAAAAAACAATGAAAAAAAGTAAAAATAACATAAGAAAGAAAGAGAATTTTTTCTTTAATATTTTGCATAACTAATTGCAGAATATTGATTTGTTAACAAATAACAAAACAAACAAAATAAAACAAAACTAAAAAAACATTAAAAAATTATTTATTAAAGACCAGCTATTAACGAAATGAAAGAAAGAAAAACAATTTATTTTTTTTTTTTGCTTTGAAGCATTAATCACCTGAATCTTCAAGTATAAACCACCATTGAATTATTCTACCTTCCTCGCTGACGGTGCTATGGATGGTTAAAATGTTCCCTACAAGGTTCTGCTGTTTAAATTGTGAAGTTTACATATTTCTCTGGAGAGACAAAGTATTATTCCAGATCATCAGTTCGGGTTTCGTCATAAACATGGAACCCCCGAACAATGTCATCGAATTGTAAACGTGATTACTGATGCTTTGGAAAATAAGCGATATTGCTCTGCGGTTTTTCTTGGCTTACTTTTTAAAATAAAGAAAGTTTTACCGGCTCCATACTTCTTATTTTTTAAAAGCCATCTCTCTCAAAGGCATTTTTATGTTAAAAGTAAAGACGAAAGGTCAGCTTTATACGAAATCAGAGCGGGAATACCACAGGGCAGTATACTAGGGCCTGTATTGTACTCAATTTTCACAGCAGATATTCCGGTAACAAACGACGTCATAGTAGCAACATATGCAGATGATACAGCAATAGCAGCATCAAGCCAATCTCCAACCGAAACTTCTTTATATGTCCAGCGCCATATTAACCTCCTTGAAAAATGGCTTACTAGGTGGAATATTAAAGTAAACCCTGAGAAATCCAGACACATCACTTTTACATTAAGGAGAGAAGATTGTGCAAATGTGACTATATATGGTGAACAAATACCAAATGAAAATGAAGTTAAGTACCTGGGTATTACCTTGGATAGAAGGCTAACTTGGAAGCCGCGCATTAAGGCTAAACAAGCTCATCTAAAGTTGAAAACTCGTAAGCTGTATTGGTTATTAGGACCAAAATCTGAATTAACTTTAAACAACAAAACGAGAGTATACAAAGCCATCTTGAAACCGGTTTGGACTTATGGAATTATGTTATGGGGAACATCAAGCAAATCAAATATAGATATTCTGGAAAGATATCAGTCAAAACCTTTAAGACTAATTACTTCTGCCCCATGGTTTGTATCAAACAATTGTATCAGAAGAGATCTTAATGTTTTATCAGTAAATGATGAAATTAAAAATTTTTCTGAAAAATACATCCAAAATACATCCATCCACGTAAACCCTCTGGCTGTTGCACTATTGGACGACAGCACTGAAACTCGAAGACTCAAAAGAGCACATATTTTAGATTTACCTTTTAGAAGTTAATCTTCTTATTTTGTAAATATGTAAATAAACTTAAAATCTTGTTAACTATGTTTAATTATATATAGTTTATGCAGTTCACTGGAACTGCATAGCTCCTGTTATTTAATATTTAAATTATAAAATTTGCTTATTGTCTGAAAGTGGACAGATTGCAAATGAATAAAGAATTAAAAAAAAAAAACATATTTCTAAATATTTTATCCTGACGTCATTGCTGCATTTGGAAGCATTTGGAACTTGGTCAATTAGTCAATAATTTCTGCCCAAATTGCAGAGGCTAGGAGAAGGATAAAATGATTCTCCACGTTACTGTTGATATGTATGTTAACAAAAAAAAAGAAGCTCCTGGGCTTCATTTATGCACATGCACTCATATTTCCCAGCAGTTCTGTTCCTCTCTATTTCGCTATCTGTATAGCAAAAGACACTCTCAACACAGATCCGTCCTCGACAAGAGCTTGATATTCTCTTGATACGTCAGATAGAGATTTCATGTCCTCACAGAAGTTTCGCAACCTATCACGTTAAATCTTCCTTGTTTCTTTATTATATTTTATAAGTTTTGAAGTCGCTTTAGTCTAGAAGGTGTTGGCTTATTACACGACAGCCCGTTGTTCAAACCCCAGCTCAGACATATCAATTAAACTAAAACATGAAAAAATATTTCATTGTCAGCTTCCTACCAGCAGACTTCTGACAAAAACTCTGACAGTAAATAAAATTGCCATGAAAAGTTCCTTAAAAATCTAGCTTTCGAAAACAACGTTAAACTATAGGTACCGCTACTAATTTTTTTTTTTGGTGAAACTTAGCACTCAGGGGATGGCCCCTACTCATGCAGTGCATTGTGCAGGTTTTAGGAAAATGGGTTATAGGAAGGTGGAAGAGACGGAATAGTGTTTGTGGACACCACAAGATGCGAACGGAAAGGAAACGAGTTGCTGCTAGGTGACTATAAAATGGCCAGTGCTATACCTTCACCATTAGACAGTCTACAGCAATCGTCCCCAAGAAGCCCGCACCCTTCAGTCCTAGCTTCTCACACTAGTCATGGTGTGTGTGTTAATTTTATACATGAGTGGCGGGACCTACAGTTTCAAGTCGACTCCGAACGACAAATTTTATTGAGAAGCTTTTCATGGCAATTTTATTTACTCTCAGAGTTTTTGCCAGAAATCTGATGAGAGGAAGTCGCCGAAGAAATATTTTCGTTTTGATGTCTGACCTGGGATTCGAACTCGGGCCTTCAGTCTAATAAGCCAACATACTACCTACTAGACCACGGCGACTTCATGGATAAAATTAACATACACAACATGGGTGGCGTGAGAAGCTAGGTTGTAATCCTCACTAAAGGATTGTAATACCCAATTAAGCACATACATACATTACAACCCTTCAGTCAAGATTACAATTATGCAAGTCTTTTTTAAATTCCTAGCTGTTCCCATTACTACTTGCTCTATTTTCGAGCTATTCCGCTCGAATCCTTCTCTCTGCTACGATTGAGGATCTTATGATTTTGACTGTTTGTCTAACATAAGCCCAAAATCGTCTAAAAGAAGTTGTTGAGTACGAAAAAAAACTTTACAAATCCCTATGTCCACAGCAACACGTATTCTTAAATAAAAATTCAATGAACATTTCCATAAACCTGCAGTGCTGCTACACAATCCCTTAGTGAACACTGCATTTTATCGCAAAATGGAAATTGAATTTAAATTTTTTCCTCAGCTGCAGCTGCATGAGATGAAAATTAAAATTCAATTGCTTTTCATCACTCAGTTCGCTTCCAGTTTTTTTTTTTTATTTTGCAAAACGTTGCTGTTAATATACTGTGTAGAGCCAATGGCTATTGGAATTTTGGTGTGCTGGCATTGCAAGAGACAAGCCATCATCATTACTATCGGATTCATAAAACAAGTGATAAGAAAATGATCCAGAAATAGAAGTAAATCATAACAAACACCAGAGCACTACCACAAATTTGCAAGTTTATCTGTAACTAAAATCTTCATAAATGAACCAAAAAAAAAAAAAAAAAGGAGGAAGAAAAGAAAAACGAAACGAAAAATTCTAAACTTATCGGAGTAGAAAAACTACAAGAAAATCTATCAAAAACACATCATCAATGATGTTCAGCATAAACACACAGAGAGAGCGAGATGTTCATAACGACATCATCATAACAGCAAAGCAGCAAGCATAACCCAGTAAAAGACTGCATTAATGCCAGAATGCTAGAGTGCTAGGAGTGGCAGAGCAGGGATTTTTAAATGTGGATTGTTATGGTGTGTCCTTTTGTTAAACAATTTTAATCGAAAAATCTTATCATCAGCAGCTTTATTTTCCTGTTCGTTTCAATGATGATTACTTTATTGCAAACATCAAGTTCATATACCAGCTTACACATATACACATACATACACATGCACATACACATACATTTACAGCATACTCGTACATGTAGTATGGGATTGTATTTATTTATCTATCAATGCCATGATAAACTGTAAGCATTACTGCAACGTTGCATAATTTGTTGGTTTATTGTGCGAAAGCTTGTTGCCAAATTGTGTTCACTTTATTATTGAGAATGAAATTACTTGTGTACTCTTAAAAATGTTATCGATGTTCGAAATTGTAAAAATCATCATCATCATCAACTTCATCATCATCATCATGTTTGCTATCTATTTTCGATTCTTCAAACTCCGCTGCTAACTGCAATAGCAATGCCAATACCATTGTAAGGCGCTATTTAAAGAATTTTTCCATTTTGAAGCTGTAGTGCTTGAAGTCGCTGTTCACTGGCAATATTGAAGCCGCTGCTTCACTGGCAATATTTCTTTAAAATTCTTCTGCCATTAGAATTGATACACAAAGAGAGAGAGAGGGAGAGGAAAATCTCTTGCTGATGTGCTTCATATTGATGCTGTTGAGCACATTATCTGATGGATACGCTTGAAAGGATACTTGTCAAGACATTTTTCTTTTGTTCGATTCAATTTTGTGATTGCAACATGAAGATTGTTAAATTAACAACAACAACAGAAAGAAAAAGAAATTATTTCTGTATTAATTGTCGTTGCAATTAAAAACGAAAAGATAATGGAATTTGAAGAAAATTTTCAAAAAAAAAAAAAAATTACAAACAATTTGAAATGCAAACATATGATAAGAAACAGATAAACTAACTCAATAGTATGTACCTTAGATCAGGTAGTTCAACTATTGAGGTGCATAAAGTTTGAAATTTATCTTCTTCTAGCTTATGTACAAGTATTGAAACTCTCACCATCTTATTGGGCTTTCCCTCTCAGTTAGCTGGGAGTAATCAACTATGCAGACGATATTTTTTGGTTTGATGACATATAGTTTAAGCTTAAAGGACTCACTTTTAATGCCAATAAATTTGACTTCAAAATCAATATGAGAAAAACCGAATCAATGCTCACTTCTTCTTGTAATACTAACACTTCAGCAACACATAATTTAGAACATAATATACGGTCGGACGAAGGCTCTACATCAAAAAAGCCTGAATGACATTCCATTTCCAACACCGGATATGTGGATCGTGCTCTATAAACATCAATACAAAGCAAAGTCGCCGTGGTCTAGTAGGTAGTGTGTTGGCTTATTAGACTGAAGGCCCGAGTTCGAATCCCAGGTCAGACATCAAAACGAAAATATGAAAATATTTCTTCGGCGACTTCCTTTCAGCAGATTTCTGGCAAAAACTCTGAGAGTAAATAAAATTGCTATGAAAAGCTTCTCAATAAAATTTGTCGTTCTGAGTCGACTTTAAACTGTAGGTCCCGCCACTCATGTTTAAAATAAACACACACAACATGAGTAGTGTGAGAAGCTAGGACTGAAGGGTGCGGGCTTCTTGGGGACGATTGCTGTAGACTGTCTAATGGTGAAGGTATAACACTGGGCATTTTATAGTCACCTAGCAGCAAATCGTTTCCTTGCCGTTCGCATCTTGAGATGTCCACAAACACTACTCCCTCTCTTCCACCTTCCTATAACCTATTTTCCTAAAAACCTGCACAATGCACTGCATGAGTAGGGGCCATCCCCTGAGTGCTGGTTTCACAAAAAAAAAAAAAAAAAAAAAAAAAAAAATACAAAGCAATAAATAAATTGAAGTCGCCATATTCTAGTAGGCAGTGTATTGGTATATTAGACATGAATCCTCGGTTCAAACCCCAGGTCAGACATCTCCAACTAAACGAAATATTAAAAAATATTTCTTCGACGACTTCCTCTCATCAGTTTTCTGACAAACTCATGTGTAAAATTAACACACACAACATAAGTGGTGTGAGGAACTCGGAGGTAATCCTGACTGATAGCTTGTAATGACCGATTATAGATATACAATATACTATATGTACAAAGCAATAAATTATTAAGTTTCAAGTTAAATTGATTTTAATGCAGGGCAGTGTTACTTGGACCACGATCCAACTCACATGCTGTCAACTACAAAAATTTTGCAAATATTTTGCTTAAACTTAATACTGCTGACTCTTTTGGAAACTGGATAGAAGATGACCTTTCCCAGAAAAAAGATAAACAGGCATTGGCCAATATGAACCGTTGTATAAATGAACGAATCATTCTCCCTAATCCCGGAGCGGCTTAGTTTATCAATGACCGGGAAATGCTGAAGATAGCAGTCGTCAGTTAGATCAGTTATGCTGTATGAACAGACGGGAAGCGGTTTATATACATATGTATGTACTGGAGATCGGGTAAAATGGACTTTGAGCACATTTTTGCCATAAAAAACTACGGGAGCGTTTTTAATTTTTTGTTGCTCTATTATTTCCCATATCTGTTGGGGATATACCAACAACCTGTGGGTCCTTCAGAACCATTAGCATTACGTCTTTTACGTTGAAAGTACTTGGCAAAGTTGTACATATGCAATGTGCATTGAAGGGAAGCAGATCTACTGAAACGGCTCTTGTAGACTTAGTGGGAAACATTCAGGTGTCTTTAAACGTGAAGACTCATTTGAAAGTATTACTTGGGAGGCTATAAATAGTGCGTTAAATAGATGATATATAGAGCCTATAATATGCAGATAGACGGCAGATGCTGCCCACAAGATGGCTTCCTTTCACCACTATCGTGGAGCTTGGTTGTGCATGAAAACTTGACATAACTATCAAAGGCAGGCATCGACTGGCAAGCATATAAATATGATATAAAGGGTAGAGGAAAATTTCAAGGGGCTCTTCACGATGTCATTAAAAGAGGTCTTAAGATTGTAAATCGAAGGTGCTTATCAGTTGGCATAATGATAAACCCGAGCAAGTCTCCAATAGTATCGTTTACAAAACAGAGAAAATTGTGGAAAATTATTCGATTTTTGGGTAAGATGGCAAGCGGGTAGCTTACCCGTTTACAGGCAAGTTCACTCGGTGGTCATATGTCCCATTATGTTACGCAGTGTGAGATTCCTGAGCAAGATAATATTACAAAAAGTGAAGGCTAAATATCTGGATATATCACTGGATAATAAATTGTCATGGGCGGCTCATATACAGAGCATCTCAGGAAAGATCAGACATACCACAATGATATGCAGAAGGCTTACAGATGATAAAAGATACGAAGAATGGTACAGAGTCATACTATGTAACAGTCAGGCCACCATATAATATAGAACTGTTAGGAGAAGCTGAATCGAGTCTACATAGTCTATAGGGTACTGTGTTGGTTTATTAGACATAAGGCCACGGTTACTGCCTCTCAGCAGATTTCTTGCAAAAAATCTGAGAGTAAATAAATTTGCCTTGAAAAGTTTCTACAAAATCTGTCATCCGTAATCGACTTTAAACTGTGGGTCCCCAGCACTCATATAAAAATTAAGACACACAACATATGTATATGGTGTGAGAAATTAGGTCGTAATCCTGACTGAAGGTTTGTAATGACCAATTATGTATGTATGTAGGTGAAGTTGAATTAGCTGCGTTGGAAAAAATAAGAATATTCTCTACTGCACCCCGGGGCATATGTGAATTTGCGCAGATAAGCATGCGTTCAGTGGATGAAGAAGACAAAAATTTACCAGCAAATAGACGTTTTTAAAACCCAAGTTTCATTACCAGATTTTCGTAAATACATTTCGTTAATTGACACGTTAAAACATGACGAAACTTAATTTTAAAATTTATTTAATTCGTCTCTTGTGCTTTTCTTTAACTAGAGGTTTGGATCACAACCCAATCAATACTTGTTAGTCAACGGCTATAAAATTGGAATTTTTTCTAGGCTTTTTTGTTTGTTAAGGAAACATCATTTATTAAAATAGCGAAAGACATAAAAAATGATTGCAACATAAGCAACGGCAACAACAGCAGCAACAACAACAATACTTCAACAACAACATGACAATGGTAATGATGTTAAGAATCTTACAATTGATACCTTAAGATCTATTGGAACTTTAGCAGCGCTAAGGCTGCTTCCATGCCATTTCAGCGCACTTGACTGGCTAAAGAAAATGACAGAATTACTGTTATTCATGATGGTGATGCTGTTGCCACTACTACTACTAATGTAAATGATGCTGATGATGATGAGATTGTATTTCGAATACAACGTTACTTATTTATTTACTCTTTTTTCTTTTTTTTGAGTTGATCGTTTATATCTTGCAACAATTTGTGGCACAACAATAAGTGTATAAAGCAAATTGTTTTCTACGCTAGCATAGCCACTACAACTACTATAGCTACTACTACTGCTATTACTGCCGCCACTTGTACTGTCAATCAATTGTTTTGTTCAGTTGTGATGAGATTTTTTTTTCGTTGTGCCTTTGAGTGGCCTCAAGAAAATATGCTGCAGTTGCAATTGCCTGCTGCTGCTGCTACTAGTGATGCTGCTGGTTGTAATAGATTTATTTAAATTTAATACCTCTCATCATCATGACTCAATTATCGAGTCAATGGCTTGGTTAAACTGGTCAAGTGATTTGTATTATGAGTCGTATTTTCATCTTTTATTTTTCTTTCATGCTTGTTTTTCGAATGTTTTTAAATCATTTAGAGATGGCATGGCTAACAAAGTTTTGCATAAATTTTCTGGAAAGAAATCTTAATTGAAAGCATTACCGAGACGAATAACTGAAGCAATTATGCATGCAATTATCCAAAGAGTATGTAAATTCAAAACGCACAATAAGAATTGACAATGAATTAATAGAAATGAATTTTTCATACAATACTAGCAGGTCTGTTGTAGCAGTAAGGCAACTCTTCAGTCGGGATTAGAACCTAGCTTCTCATATCACCCATGTTGTGTGTGTTAATTTTATACATGAGTATAAAACACAGTTTAAAGTCAACTCCGGACGACAGATTTTTGAGAAAATTTTCATGGCAATTTTATTTTCTCGCAAAGTTTTTGCCAGAAATCTGCTTTTTTTTTGGTGAAACCAGCACTCAGGGGATGGCCCTTACTCATGCAGTGCATTGTGCAGGTTTTTTAGGAAAATGGGTTATAGGAAGGTGGAAGAGAGGGAGTAGTGTTTGTGGACATCTCAAGATGCGAACGGCAAGGAAACGAGTTGCTGCTAGGTGACTATAAAATGGCCAGTGCTATACCTTCACCATTAGGCAGTCTACAGCAATCGTCCCCAAGATGCCCACACCCTTCAGTCGTAGCTTCTCACACTACTCATGTTGTGTGTGTTAATTTTATACATAAGTGGCTGAGAGGAAATCGCCGAAGAAATATTTTTTTTTTTTCACATTTTCGTTTTGATGTCTGACCTGGGGTTTGAACAGTGGCCTTACGTCTAATAATCCAACACACTACCTGCTAGACTACAACGACTTTTTCGACTGTATGGGGTCGTATCTCGGCAACGACATCATGAATGTTGGCCTTCAAATGCGTAATTGTCTCTGGTTTGTCGGCATAACACTTTTCTTTAACGGCGCTTCACAGAAAATAGTCCAACGGTGTCAAATTGCAGTTTGTTGGCGGCCCATTGACATCGCCATTTCAGCTAAATAAACGGCCATCAAACGTTTGACGCAATAAATCCATTGTGACATAGGATGTGTGGCAAGTTGCACCATCCTGTTGACAACAAACATCGATCACATCAATACCATGAAGAGCGGGCACAAAAAAAAAATCGGTAATCATGGTGCGATATGCATAATGGTTGCGCCGTCCTTATTTTCATAGCAATATGAGCCAATAATGCCTCCGCTTTACAAGCCGTACCAAACAGTCATTCGTAATGGGTACATTGGGTTCTGTAAGACCACGTGTGGGTTTTCTAAGCCCCAAATATAGTAATTTTGCTTATTAATGTACCCGGAAAGATGAAAAGAAGCTTCATCCGAAAAGCTAATTTTTTTTTGCAATTTCCGACCAATTGCCTTTGTCTTGGAAATAAATTTCCCATAAATCCCAAAATTGTTCAGGCTTAAATCGATTCATTTCGTTCAGTAGAGATTTTGTGACAGAGTAGAACGATATAAGCATTGCCAGACTCGAAATAACCGATAGATGGCCCACCCAATACAATATCAGCTGGCCTGTTAGTTCGTTTTCGTTTTAGCAGTGAACTGGAAATTAAAATTCGTGCCACAGTAACTTCTCCGAGCCTCTTTGTTTAGCTAACACTCTTCAATTGGTTAACATCTGTTCAGTAATGAACGCCTAGGTCCCTAGCAATGCTCACACTACATATGTACCATACATTTTCAATTTTTTTATGATTTCATTGCCTTTTTTAGCATTAAGTCAACCACAACATCTTTAACGTCCGAATTAAAGTGCTGTTGCATTATGAACTTAATTCAGGGCTTCTTCTAACAAAGAATAATTATTAAGCAGACCAAGTTTACAGTAGGAACTGATATGCTGTTGAAATTTTTAATTTTTTAAATTCATATTCAAATGCTTCGCTAGTAAAACAAATAGACCTGCACTATGTAAGTCAAAAAAAAGTGATTCAGCATTTGGCATCGTATACATCCATCACTACAAAGCAATGTTTACTTGTTCCAACTATGGACATAAAGTGTATAAAAAATTCTATTTGTTGACGTGGTTGATTTTTCTATTTGGCAAACTATTTTATATGCATGCGTGGCCTATTTTGGTTTTTTTTTTTTTTTTGGCAAAATTCTGTAAAACAATTGCAGCAGCTTCCCATAACTAAACAGTGTACACAATTCCAATTCATAAAGCGTGTTGTAGTCCTATACTATGGGCCAATAAGCTTAAAGGGATGTGCACAAAATCATCAGCTACAGAGTTTTAAAACCAGGGACTTCTGACTTTGACAGTTGATAATGGCCATCTTGTGGTAGCTTTATCTGTCAAATTAGTTGGCATTTATTCACTCTGTTTTTCTAACTCAGCATGGACAATCATAGACAGCGCCATGTGTTCCTTGCATTGGCTCCGAAGCCTTAATTTTTATCGAAAAACTTTCTTGAGCGATGATATGGTTATGTAAACAAACAAAATTGTCGAATTTTGGACGATTCACCAATTCACATAAGATCCCACAGTGTCCAATTAATTTATTTATTTTTTTTTTTTTGTGAAACCAGCACTCAGGGGATGGCCCCTACTCATGCAGTGCATTGTGCAGGTTTTTTAGGAAAATGGGTTATAGGAAGGTGGAAGAGAGGGAGTAGTGTTTGTGGACATCTCAAGATGCGAACGGCAACTCACTGCTAGGTGACTATAAAATGGCCAGTGCTATACCTTCACCATTAGGCAGTCTACAGCAATCGTCCCCAAGAAGCCCGCACCCTTCAGTCCTAGCTTCTCATACTACTCATGTTGTGTGTGTTAATTTTATACATGAGTGGCGGGACCTACAGTTTAAAGTCGACTCCGAACGACAAATTTTATTGAGAAGCTTTACATGGCAATTTTATTTACTCTCAGAGTTTTCTTTGCCAGAAATCTGCTGAGAGGAAGTCGCCGAAGAAATATTTTCGTTTTGATGTCTGACCTGGGATTCGAACTCGGGCCTTCAGTCTAATAAGCCAACACACTACCTACTAGACCACGGCGACTTCATTCCGAAAAAGCGATTGTGTAGTGTCTATTTTGGGACTAGAGGTGTCATCGCACCACATTCCTTTGAGAACTACATTGGGCAGACCATCATTTTTAACGGCGAAGTCTATAGATCGGTGATTACTAACTTCTTTTAGCCTAAATTGCACTACCTGTATACTAGCACCAGGCCGACGCTACGTATCACGCAGCTCATGTCACATTAGATATTCTGCACGAGCGATTTGAGGGCATGGTCAGCTCACATTGACCTACTGTAAACTAATCAGTGAGATCATGCGATCTGATCCCTTTAGACTTTTTATGGGGTTTTCTTAAATCAAAGTTGTATGCGAATAGGCTTCAATTCACAGCGATCCTCAGAGACAACATAGCTGATGCCATCGGTCAAATTGGGATTGATTGACGTCCTAGTGCCAGCTTATTATGGCAGCAAATAAAACAGAGACACAATTTTTTGAATTACAACTTAACCGCATTGTTTGTAAAGGATGAGGAATAGTGGATTGGCCGTTGAAATTGCCTTAACTAGTACAGAGAGATGTTAAATAAAAATTATTTTCTTTACAAATGGGAGAACGATTGTCACCAATTTTGGGTAACATAATTCTCTTTCTTTTTAGAAGTTTGATTTGGTCGCCTCATGACTAAAGGGTTGTAATGACTAGTTAAATAAATCTTTAAACCCTGCGGGTCAAAATCATTGTGGGTCAAAATCATTGAACAGCTGTTTTACGAGCTACAATTAGAAAAGCCACAAAGTGGATCTTCACTCACTTTTATAAAAACTTAAGCCAAAAATTTTGTGTAATGGTCTACCGAGTAAATTTAAAATGTTTCCTTCTTTTCGTCCCATAGTGCAACAATTGAAAAATACGAAACAATTATGAAAAACAGTTTTCAGTCAGTTTGTTTAGTTTTTATGTTTCGGGGTTTGTGAGATGGCAGTGTTAAGAAAATGTGGCGCCTAAATTGCCAACAATATTTAACAGCTTTTTTGTACGTTTCAGTTTGGCAGTTTCTTAAAAACTGCGGGTGCTTATAATGGGAAAGAATCCAATACAATAAATTTTTTTGTTGTTGTTGCTGTTTTCCTTTATTTAACTTCACGTTGTGTATTGTGATCAATTTTTGTTTTGTTTTTTCTCTCTCTTGTTGGTAGGCAAGCATATACGATGCAATTCATTGATATAAGCCCAGCAACAATATGCATAAATTTTTAACCCTTTGGAAACCTTTTAATAAAATTTAATACCTTTTTGTTTTTTTGCTTTTATTATGCTACCAAATGTAAGAAATGGTGTTAAATAAACTTCATTGATAGCTTGTACTTTTTGGATATCTTTTGCCCGTTGTAGGGTTAAAATGAAAACCAATATTTTGAATTTTATTAGCTCAGCGCATAAATGTTAGAGGTTCCGGTACCAAAAAACAAAAAAAGTTTTTGTTTTTGATATCTTCCTTAAACAATCTCACGTTTTTCTTCACATTGGACTCTGGTAAGCCAAAGCGTCTTTGCCTGTTTATTCCTTTTCAAAGTGGGTTTTTCGTTTTTTAAGGTAGGTTTTATATTTTCTCCCCATGACGACCAGCCATATGTTTTGGATTGGTTGCGGCACGTAAATCCATATGATGCAATAAGAAATATTAGCATTTTATTACGTAAACACTGATAATGGAGCGTTGGTGCATGGCCCATAAGTTTTAAAAAAATTTTCAGCATTTTTCTTTGGATTTTCTTCCTGCTTCTGCGTCTATTACCAATGTGCGCTGATGGCCTTTAGTATTGATAGTCAATGGCATTTTGGCCTAAAAAGAAAAGAAAAAATCGTTTTGAATTTCATTAAGCAACAGGTGTCAATTGGTTTTCTACTTCCTATGTAAGGAAAAAGTGAACCATCAAGGAGAGTAATAGGCGTTTGAAAAGTGAAAATTAATTTAAAAAAATAATGGAACTTGATTAAGGATGATGGCAAGATTGTTGCTTATTCGCATATTCGTGGGACTTAAGAAAATCTCGCAAGAAAAAGTCTATCGCGGTTAAATTTCATGATATCATGCCTTTTGAGTCCAGATCGTCTAACTTATGCTAAAAGAAGTCGCTAATCATCAACTTACAACGCTAGCCGCAGACAGTTATGACCTGAACTGACAGTTATGTACTTAAGAAGCCCTTAACCCAATATCCCCACCAAACAGTAACATTATAGGGATGCACTAGATGCTCTTGGAATTCATGTGGATTGGTATCGTCCATAAGTTCATTAAGTGATGGCTTTAACAGACAGTTATGGATCTATGAAGCCTCCAACCCATAATACCCACGAATCGGTGACTTTTTAGGGATGCCGAAACAGTGAATATTTAGGGCTGCACTAGACGCTATTGGATCTCATGTGGGCTTTTATCGTGCATAAGTTCTGCCAGTTATGGCTTTTCCTGACAGTTATAGACCTCTGAAGCCTCCAATCCAAAATCCCCACCAAACAGTGACTATTTAGGGCTGCACTAAACGCTTTTGGATCTTATGTGGATTGGTATCGTCATTGAAATGATGTCTTTCTCAAAGAAAAATGGATCACTGATGCTGCTAGTCCCCAAAATTCACACTATACAGTGATTTTTTTTGGAATGAATGGGATACTCTTGGAGCTCATATGGGTTGGCGTCGTCCATAAATTCGACAATTTTGTTGGTTGCTCACTGAAGAGGATGATTTTCGATGAAAATTAGGTTCAGTTACCAACTGCTTTAGAGTCCATTCAAATACAGATCATTGTCCATGGGGATTTAGCAACATAGGTTGAAGAAATTTAAACGAAATGATGAAATATTTTGAGAGATGTTGCTTTAACTGGATGGCTGTTATCAGCTATCAAAGTTCGCGAGTCCCTGTTAGAGGACATTCAAACATCAAACATCAAAAGTTTCGAAATTAAAGTTGATCCAGATCGCTGGCAGCAGATTTGAGTGCTGGGAAACATATTTCCAACTTTGTGGATTAAATTGCTCCCAAAGCTAGTGGTTATCCATCAGTTTAGGCCAATATATGTGGCAGACAATGATACGTGATGAATTTTTTTTTCATAACTAGACGGACAACGTTTCTTGTCTAGCAACCAAAAAAAAAGCGGACTTGAAATTTTTAAACATTCTGCTCCAAATTCGAAATAGCAGCATGAAATCGAACAAACCATGGGTGGTGCAACATCTGCTTGCCGAATTTCAAAACGGCTATGTCCTTCAGTGGACAGCCGGAGAACCAGGGAGCTACTTGAGATCAATGAGAGAACGGTTCGCATTCTAACAGAAATTCTTAAGGGGCACTGCGCTTTAGGCAGTTTCACTGACAAACTCGGTCTGCCCAGCCTGGATTACTGCAGAAGCTGCAATGATGTGGAGGAAACATAATCGGTACAACACCTTTTATGCGAGTGCCCTGCACTCCAGAGCAGACGTCATTGGTTTTTGGGTGACAGAATGTCTAATCCAATTTCTGTTGACTAACAAAATTATTTTCGTTATCTTTTCATTACCTGTCAGAATCTTTTTCGTACACTGGCGAAGTATAAGAGAAGAGATAATGATCCTATTCGCGACGAACAGGTTTAAGTGGGCGGCAATGTTACGAAAATAAAAAATTTAGATACTGGTGTTTCGCTTTTACATCGTTTAACATTTAAATTATAAACAAAAGCTACAAAAACAAAACAATGAAGTAAACAAACCTGTTTACAAACTATCGTGTTGCTTAATATAACAACAAATACCAGCATAAAAAAAAATTGTAAATAAGTAAATAAAAATCCACAAACAATACTACAAGAATAAATGTAAACAAAATACACGAAAAAAAATAATGAATGTAAACAACGATGTTTACATTTACAGAGATTTCGAGGAGGCGAAGTCATTAACATTCGTCAAGGACATTCATCAGATTGTTTAGCCTGCCATATAAAAGGCCAGGCAAAGCATACGAGTGAGTTAGTGAAGATCAGCCATTCTTGTGTGAAGACGCGGTGCGTTTGAGAAGAGTAATCGTGGTTGGAGGATTTCCCTTACAAAGATCTGTCGTATAATTGCTTTGTGATTATTATTGTTTATGCAAAGGGTATAAACAAAGAAAAGCAATTGTTGTTGTTTACATCAAGTTGTGACCATTGGCACACAGAATTGTGCGAATAATAAAGAATTTTAATTAAAACTAAACACAAATTTATTTCTATTTTACTTGCAATCGACGAGCTCTTATTTTAAACGTTTTTAAAAAGGTAAAAACGCAACAACGTTTTTCATACGTAACGTATGTAGCACCTGATACTTCTAATCCATAAAGCACATTAAAATCAGTCTCCTTTTCCGGATTCAATTGCTTTTCCACAATTACTTTAGGATCCTCTCTGTCCTCAAAATGCGAAAAATTTTACGCAAATTTGAAGCGTGTAATCAAATGATTGACCACAATCGTAAATGACTCTTTTCGATCCCTTTCTTATTGTTGTTATTATTCCTAGCTTTCTAATGTTAAGAACCACAGCCTTAACACTCTTAAATGTTGTTCAATTATTTCGTTATTGTTTTTCATAACTCTGCATAATGAAAATTCAAAGCCCAAGCAATTGTAGTGCTTTTGAAACACTTGTTGACTTGAATTAGAGTGGAGGCAATAAAGCAAGAGAAATAAACTTAAAAAATAATAAGAAGAGAAGGTTAATAAAACGTCAATAAAAATAAAACACTGTGATTGCAACACTCCTTTTATAAATTTTCTTTCTAAAACTTTATGTTCCTTTAATTTTTTTATTCATCATTATTACTGAGGATAATTAAATATTTTATTATAGAAAAATAATTGTCTTACGGTAATTAAAAATGTTTATAATCAAAACAATTTAATTTTTAGCAAACATCCTGGATAACAAATTTATAATGCACATGTAGACAACACAATAAATTAAAGTTTAGTAAATCACCAGGTGTTGATGGAATTGTTTATTCAACAGCAAAAATAATTTATTCAATCGTTTACTTCTACTTGGGAGAAAGGAATTCCATTTTACGGTCGACATGGTAATAAACATTCTAAAGAATATTAGAATGCCGTTAATTAGGCGATTGCTCAAACAATACTCAAATGAATCTCTGTTGGAGGATTACTGGGCTTTACAGCAGGAGCAGAGGGATTTCAGATGCCACACAGCGCCTGTGTTATCGTCATACACATTAAATCACTGTATGATCAGGATCTTGAAGTCGCCAAAGTCTAGTAGGTAGTGTGTTGGCTTATTAGACAAGAAGGCACGGTTCTATCACCAGGTCAGGCATCAAAATGTAAATATGAAAATTCGGCAAATATTTCCTGCTTTTCTGGCAAAAATTGCCATGAAAAAGTTTCTCAAAAATCTATCGTTCGGAGTTGACTTTAATTTGTAGGTCCTGCTACTCATGTATGAAATTAACACACACAACATAAGTGGTTGGAGAAACTAGGTTGTAACCTTGGTTGTAATGACCAATTATTCATGTACAGTGAGTGTCAAAAGATATTGTACGTTAAAAAGATGTATGTTAATAAATTATTGTTATTTTTATTTTAAAATTCATTTCATTGTCTGTTAAAATTAAAATCGAAACAAAAAAAAAAATTACAAAAAATGTCTAAATATTGTCAAATTTTTTCGTGAGCTTTCCTTAAGCGGTAAAAATTAAGTTTGGTGATTGTTAGAATTTTATATATAGTGTACAGTTTCATTTGACGCTCAATGTACATATGTATATATTTCTTGTTTAAATTTACAATTTTTTTGTGGGTTATGTTTGCTGAGAAGAAGTACTTTTTAAGAACTCTCACTTATTTACTCTTTGAGGTTTATATTAAAAGTTTATCTAAATAATTAGTTGTTTTATGCTTTCTCTCCATAACCTCGGGAGTTTTCTTTAACCCTAGACGGTTACTCTTCTATTTTGTACATTAAGGTTACTCTTCGTTGAATCGACGAACACTTTTACCCTAATTGGTTACTGTTCGTCGAATCGACGAAGCTCATTTACTCTTTATCATATAATTCTTTTATGTTTGACCAAATTTCGCTCTTTTTACAAACAATGTTGATTGATTACGAGAGCTTGTAGTGAGTAAACGTACCCGGGCCACCCATTTTTATAATCCTGGATGGTCATTTTTGTACAGTAAGGTAACTCTTCGTCGAATCGACGAACAAAAAAAAAATTATTTTTTTGTTTACTGACTGCAAGCTTTTATTATCAAATAACGTTGTTGGAAAAAGAGGGAAATCTGGTCAACCATAAAAGAGTTATATGGTAAAGTGTAACTGAGCTTCGTCGATTTGACGAAGAGTAACCGTCTAGGGTTAAATGGATGACATTAATTTCTATAATTTAAAAGACTTTTTTGGTCCTTTGCCTTGCTTAAATTAATACAGATAAAGGAAAAGCCTTTAAATTTAAAGACATTTAGCAAGAGTTCCGTTCAAAATTGTGTGAAATCGTTCGTATTGTTACGTGTTTACCTTTTTAAAAACGTTTAAAATATGAACTCGTAGATTGCAAATAAAATAAAAATAAATTTGTGTTTAGTTTTTAATTAAAATGCTTTATTATTCGCACAATTCTGTGTGCCACTGTTCACAACTTGATGTAAACAACAACTATTGCCTTTTTGTTATTCCTCTATTTATACTTTTTGCATAAACAATAACAATCACTAAACAATTATTCGACAGATTTTTATAACGGACAGACAGATACTCTCTTCAAACGCCACGCGTCTTCACACATGACTGACTGAACTTTACTTACTCAGTCGCCTGCTTTGCCTTGCCTTTTATATGACAGGGTAAACAGTCTGTAGTCTAGTAGGTAGTGTATTGGCTTATTAGACGTAAAGCCCGGGTTCGTATCCCAGGTCAGCCATCAAAATGAAATATGAAAAAAAATATATGTCATCGGCGATTTCCTCTCAGCATATTTCTGGCAAAAACTCTGAGAGTAAATAAACCTGCCAAGAAAAAAATCTGTCGTTCGGAGTCGACGTTAAACTGTAGGTCCCACCACTCACGTATAAAATTAACGCACACAACATGAGTGGTGTGAGAAGCTAGACCGTAATCCTGACTGAAGGGTTGTAATGGCCAATTATGTATGTATTTAAACAATGTGATGAATGTTCTTGAAGGCGAAAGGCCTTTTCGAAATCTCTATAAATGTAAATATCGTTGTTTACATTTATTCATGCTGGTATTTGTAGTTGTATTTTTGTTTACTTGTTTACCATTTTTTTACTGGTGTTTGTTGTTATATTAAGCAGTGGGATAGTTTGTAAACAGGTTTGTTTACTTCATTGTTTTGTAGCTTTTGTTTATAATTTTATTGTTAAGCGATGTAAAAGCAAAACACCAATATGTAGATTTTTTATTTTCGCAACAATATAATTATTTCCAAGACTGTATATAATTTGCCAAACATTCCCCCCTATTGTTAAGAGTATCTCTTTAAAGAGCTGATTTAAACTTTTTATATAAAAAAAAAATTGAAAATTATTTGTAAATCGATTTGAGTTTGGTTGGCATATTTTGAAAATAGTTCTCTAAGCCTAAAAATTTAACCCAGTTCCATAGGAAAATTCTTGACAGCACATTACTTTAGAAACTCACATTTCTCAATGCTTGCAACAAGAAATTAGGAGTTTGTGTGTGCCACAATTGCAGTGCAGTGCAGTGCCACAATTTTCAGTTTTGCAAACATAAATTGCAACAACAGTAAGTTTATGTTAATATAGGTCTATGTATGCATGTATGTATGTGTAATGGCTCTCATTTTCATTGTATGCATGTTGCAACTTGTAAAATAGTAGATGGGTCGGTCGTCTGATGTTGTCCTTGCTACCAACAACTGCCTGTATTGACTAGAAATATAAATGCATGTGCAACTGTATGGGTATCATAAGTGTTTTTGCGTAGTTTTGCTGTTTTACTGTTGCAAGCCTGTCTTATGGGTTTCTCATTCAACTTTTGCCGGTAATAAATTCATCTTTTCCTTGACACTTTGTCGTTTCTTGTTCTTCTTCACCATTTTTTTTTTTCTCTTCTTTTTTGTTCATTTTTATTCTTTAACGTTCGAGGCAGGGAAAAGTGTAGGGCAGTTGCTAAGAAACATGCATGTTGTGTGCGTTAAAAATTCATTTTTGTTATTGCCATTGCAATACATTGCTGTGGCAGAGTAAAACAGTCATTTTAAATGATGGTTGTTGGTTGCGTTGCATTGTTACTCTTCACATATGGACTTACGTTTTGCACAGCAACTTTACTGCTGCACTTCTTTGCCTCAGTTGAGCTTCTTTTTTTTTTGTATTTCTTCGAAAAGAACGCAAGCAAAGGAAAAAAGAAAAGAAAAAACGTTGCAGCGTATAAACAACAACTTTTAGCATCAAAGTTTGTTGGCGTTAATTTATAAGCGTCACAAAATGGTAAATTACATTTGTTAAGTTTTTCTGTTACATTTTGTATTGCAAAATACGAAAAAAAAAAAATATCTGCTGGATCTCTCTCTGTACGTCTGCTATAAAGTCCCACTGAAGAACTGTAGCTGTGCTTGCCTTCCCTTCCATTGTCCCTTTTGTAAGCATTTCACTCCATTTTTGGTTAGTTCCGAGAACTTTGTGACGTTCTGTTAAAAGCCCCCCCAAAAAAAAAGAAAACAAAACAGAGGGACAGGCATCCTTTATTAAATGTTCGTTGTTGTTGCTGTGTAGCAACTTGCCGCTATTTTAATGAAAACATGGCTGCAGTTTTTTTTTTTTTTTTTTTTGTAACAATTTAACAGCGACTTGAATGACAACATGTTTCATTTCCATCCATCCAAACAAACAAAACAAAAACAAAATAAACAACAAAAAAAACCTGGTATAAAGAGCAGCAATTCAAATAAAAGCCCATACAAGTAACAAAAGGGCAAACGAGCAAGAAACTAAGAGAATTATAGTTCATGGGTCTGACCATGCAACATCAACGCTCAACGCACATTCAGTCATTCAGTTGGACATTTAATGGAGAAGCCATCAAGTGATAGTCGCTCGTTTTACGAGTGACATCTTTAAAGTGCAACGTAGTACATTGCAAATAAACTTTTATTGTAAATCAAAAGGCCGTTTATGTGTAAAGGACATTAAGAGGTATCGATATCAGCTAAAAGACTCTGGTCATGGACGAAACAAATCTTGTCGAAATTAATTTTATTGCTTTCCTCTGTTCTAACCGGGATTATAGCCTCCATACGATTTACTTATTAGACTGCACACATTACAAAAATTTAATGAAGGTCACATATGAGTTGAGTTATGCTAAGCGTTAGTATTTTGAAAACAATCTAACCATCTAAGCTGATCCATCACGCAATATGTTAACTGTGTTGGTGATAATTCAAGACACAAAATTTATCGCTTTTGGCTTACGAAAGCTCAGAATCCGCAAAGCTATTAAATACATACATAACATAATTGGTCATTACAACCCTTCAGTCAAAATTACAATCTAGTTTCTCACATCACACACAACATGTTGGTCATTACAACCCTTCAGTCAAAATTGTAATCTAGTTTCTCACATCACACAGACATGTTGTGTGTGTTAATTTTATACATGACATGGCGGGACCTACAGTTTAAATTCGACTCCGAACAACAGATTTTTGAGAAACTTTTTATGGCAATTTTATTTACTCTCAGAGTTCTTGCCAGAAATCTGCCGAGAGAAAGTCGCCGACGAAATATTCTTTCATATTGTTACGTTTTTGCCTTTTTAAAAAAGTTTAAAATATGAGATCGTTGATTGCAAACAAAGTAAAAACATTTTTGTGTTTAGTTTCAATTAAACTCGTTATTGTATGCACTGTTTATGTGTGCCACTGTTCCAAACTTATACAACGTATACAACAATATATATATATTCGTTATTCTTCTCTGCTCACACCCTTGCGTAAGCAACAACACTTGTTCGTTAGATCTGTATAGCGGAGATCTTCAAACCACGACTGTTCTCTTCACACGCAACGCATTTTCAGACAAGACTGACTGAATTCTTACTAATCGTTGTCTGCTTTGTCTTGCCTTTTTATAGTCCTACGCAAACAGTCTGACGAACGTTTATGAAGTAGAATGTTCGTGTTCTCGCTTTCTTGAGAGCTCTATCGTGACTTTATTGTTGTTTTTTGTGTGTTTTGTTCACATTGCTTGTTGTTGCGTTCGCTTAGTTGCCGATCTCCTCTTCTCATACTGATGTTATTGGTTTACTTATAACAAGAACGTGATAGTTGTTGGTGTAGTTTTTTTTATGGTTTTAATGTTAAACGATGTTACACCGTTTCATTTTCGTAACAATATTTCGTTTTGTTGGAGATGTCTGACCTGAGGATTGAACTATGGCCTCATGTCTAAAAAGACATCACACTAGCTATTAGACTACGGTGACTTATATTCTTTGTATACCACAATTAGCCGTAAAATCTATCTATGTCCTGTCATAGTTTGTTGCATGAATTTTCAAGTTAAAGAAAATTCTCATGACATTGTACACACAATACAATATGAAGCAATTGTTAAATAATTTTAAATAATTAACCAAGTAACAAGAACAAGCATATGTCAGCCTTGTACTTATAAGTTAAGTAAAGCATTTTAGAACATTATTTGGGTATTAATTTTTAATTTTTTTTTGTTGTTTATTGTTGTTAATTTCTGTTGAATAGACTTTATTAAGGAGGATATTTTATATTTTATGTTTCTAATTAAAGGACATTTAAAGGACTTTACGAAAGTCATTCTAAACTCTTCACAAATTAACAATTACGTTTCAAAACTCAAACTTTTATCAAATGTGCCAACAACAACAACAGCAACAACAATAAATATACATGTAAACAAACTAACATGCAGATTAAATTAATCAAATTAATTAAAGACCAACAGTAACACAACAACTGAACGTGTATACAATAGAAGACCAAATAAATCAAACAAAAAATTTGTTGATTTCTTAAGAATATTTTACTTGAGTTAGAATGACTCTCTGTGAGTGGGTGTGTGTGTGTGTGTTTATTTTAAAATTTTGAACACAAGAACGTAAGAAAGAATGGACACAGACACAAGCAAGTTTTCTTGAAAGATTTCAAGTTCGTCATTAAATGCTAAACACAATGCAGTATAGTAGTGCCAGTGTAATTAATTTTCAATTGCCCCATTCATGATGACGATGATGATGTTGGCGACAACAGCAACAAAAGCTACAACTTTAATGTGATGGTGATGGTGATGATGATGTTGTTAACGATTTGCTGTTGTGTTCTGTTTATGCCTTCTTCTTCTATTAAAGCTGTTCTGTAAACATTTGCTTGCTTTAATTATGATGGATTATCATATGATATTTGTTGTTGGTTTTGTTGTTGCCATTATTGTTGTATGAGTTGCTCTCTTTCACAGTGTGACTGTAACAAGATTTTTTTTTTTTTTGGTTTGTTATAATGTTTAAATCTCTCTCTCTCTCTGTGTGTGGGTAAAATATCATGTGGAGCATAAGAACTTTTTGTCGATGTTAAAATATGGAAAATAATGAAAATCACATCTACTATGAGTTTGAGTCTCACACACACATACACACACATGTGCACAAATTATTTTTGTTTTGTATTATTAAGTATGAATATTTATTTTGTATGTATTTGCGAAAATGATGGAAGAAAAGAAAATAAATTTATGTGCCCTGTTCTATAATGAAGTGCTAAATTATGCATAAAGTATTAAACTTGCTAGGCAATCTTTATTTCAGAAAATAAATTGTTATTGTCGACTGGCGATGACAAATAATTCTTCACATTAATACTCCAGCAATGGGAAATTAAAGGAAGTCAATCGTACAGGCAGAAATCAAATAAAGTGTACGATTGGCTTACCTTTTTGATAACACAAAATTCCTGTAGAAAACTTTCCGATAACATAACTTTTCTCTAGAAAATATTTCGATAACACAAAATTCCTATAGAAAACTTTTCGATAACACAACTTTTCTATAAAACATATTTCGATAACAAAACTTTTCTGTAGAAAACATTTCGATAACAAAACTTTTCTATAGAATACGTTTCGATAACAAAACTTTTCTATAGAAAATATTTTGGTAAAAAAACTTTTCTGTAGAAAACTTTCCGATAACAAAACTTTTCTGTAGAAAATATTTCGATAACAAAACTTTTCTGTAGAAAATATTTCGATAACAAAACTTTTCTATAGAATACGTTTCGATAACAAAACCAACACAAACAAACACTAACATTGTTGTCACATTCAAGAAAAAGTTGCTAAATCATGGGGAATCGCTTCAGCAGCAATTGCATAAAGCTTGCGTAGGATTAATCCAAATTAATAATAATTTGGGTACTTCTCAAGTTGAGGTCAATGGAAAGCAATTTTTTGTTCGAAATACTATTTGAACATCATAAAAATGACATTTCTACGTTCAATAATTGGCGATGAAATATGCGTTCATTATGACAACAATGAACTTCAAGAAGTCATATGTAAAGCGCGCCCAATCGACTGAATTAAAGCCCGAGGGGCATACTCATTGCATCAAATCAATGCTTAAAAACATGTTAATGAAGGAAACAGAAAGTGGATGAAAAAAGCTTCAACACAAATATGCTGAATGAGTTATGTTACGTTTGATGACCGCTTTAGTCGCATACACCCGCAACTTAAGAAAATTCCACAAGAAAAATTCTAGCGGGTCAAATCGGTGACCATTTCGAAACACCTTCACGTGAGGCGAGGATGGCCTCAAATTGCTTTTGCAGCTTATCAAAGTGACATGAGCTCAATGGCGCATAGCGCCATCCTCTTGAAATAAACGTTATTGGTGCACAGATCCTCCAATTCAGCCGTTATTCTCAAACAAATATGATCCTATGACACCGCCAACCTTAAATTCACATCAAACAAAAACTTTTTCACGATGGTTTGGACGTTCTTGCATGTCATGTTGATTAGTGTCGTCTCCAGCTCGAATTTTTTTTGTTCACGAAACCTTTATCGAGGAATAGACCTAATATGATGATTTTTCGATGAAAATTAGAATCCGTTGCTAGCGTACTTCAGTTCATGAGTAATTTGATTTCTATAGGAGTGCAGACCCAAACTACAGCGCAAACATCTTCAAGAGGTGGTCTTCGAAAAGCACAATTCTTGTGAGCGACGCGAAATCAACTGCCTCGCATTTTCACGAATAGCGCTGCACTCTCATAGATAGCAGTGAACCAGTGGGCTCTATTATATCCACCACTTTCCGAATTGTCTTGTCGGTAGCACGTTTACGGTCATCATAAAATGGAAGGAGCGTAGGGTACATATATTGCCCTAATAGAACACGTATTTTGAAAAAATAATATTATTAATAGCACGTGCTGTAAAATGAGATTGTTCCGTAGAGATTTGACAAAACAGACTGAATAATTGACAACTAGTTTGACAAATGTAGCTTCAACACGATGCCCGCTATTAACTGTTAACATTTGAAAGTATCTGTTGGAAGAATCGACAGTTGTTGGGAAATTTTGTTTTACCCGCTTTTAATTCTGAACTTGATCCATCCTATTATCATTTGTTTGAATCGATGCTGTATGACTTTAACGAAATATGCATCACTTCAGAACAGGGCATTCGAAATTTGTATTAGAATTCTTATTTTGGCAGAACAAATTTATATTTACGACACAAATCCCTACATTTTACGTTATTCAACTAATAATTGGCCATTTATAGGAAATAATTTAGTTAATGTATAGCATAGGGCAGCATATTTACTTTGTTAACAAATAATTTTGTTGTTTTTTACTTTGATTTTATTCATCATCTATTAAAGTAGGCTTAATAAACTATATGCCACACATACATACATACAATACATAAGCAGTATACAAATAAAACTCCACAGCAGGACGACGATGATAATGATTATTACTTGCATGCATACGTATGCATGTAAGTACGCATATGTATATAAACACATACCAATATAAGAGAGTAAAAAGTTTTCGTTCGTTTTCTATTAATTTATTAAAAATCTCCATACATTAATTATGCCACACACACAATATGTATATAAAAAGAGGAAAACAAAAGTGAACAAAGAAGAGAGAGAGAGAGAGAAATATAATGAAAATAATGCCAAAAGCAACAACTGTGTGATGGTATTGTAATGAATGATAATGAATTTTATTTAATGATTCTCACATCTTTTTCTATACGTATGTATGTATTGTGAGAATCAGGAAAAAAAAAATCAAACCAAAAAAGGATAAAGGAACAGATTGTAGTAACGGGGATATATTTTTATCTTTACGACAATGAATTTTTATTTTTATTATTATCGCCATTTTTATTCTCTATTTTTCCAATACATCTATGGCAAGTGTATACATGTATGCGTATGTGTTTACATAGCGCTAATATTTTCATGCTTAAGCATGTATGCGGTGGAGTTAGCATTTGGTATGAGAGCCTTGACAATGAATGAGTACCACTCACAGAGAGAGAGAGAGAGATAAAGAGTAAGTGAGTGTCTGTATGTGTATGTGTACATGTAGAGAACTAATGTTTAATTAATTGCGGATTATTGTATTTCACTAAAATCGATAATTTTCTTGTTGCGTTTAATGCCATTGTTTCTCTCTCTATGTATACACAAGCACTTACTCTCCTTAATACCACTATAAATACAGAGTACTTCACTACCGTACACACACATACACACACGCAGCATACAATACAGTTGCTTTAATGCTTTGCGGTTAGATATTGAATCAAGGAATTACAGGCAAATACTTTAATAGTGGGATACAAACAAGACAAAGAGCATCGAAACGCACACACATACATACTTCGTTTAGCTGTGTAATAATAACACACAGGCAGGGAGGCAGCCATTTAACAATAGACAACTGTAGCAAAACTATAGCAACAACAACAAGAACAACATGAACAATAACCGCAAGAAAATAATAACAAAAGCCTTGTATAACATTCACACACGCATACTCTTACAAACACAAATACTGTCTACGAGTAGATCTTCTGGATAAAATCCAATGCCAAATAGGAAATACTCAACTAATTGGGTCATTCATTTAACAAGAACAAGAAAAAAAAAAGGAAAATGGTAAATGGCAGAGAGAGAGAGAGAGAGAGTTGGATAGAGAAAATAAAAATAAAATGGGAAGTGAAAATAGTAAATAAATATAATTGCTTGACTTCCTTAACAAAGTTAAGTGGGATTTTTGTTAAGTACAGTTCTGATCGGTACGATAAGCATTTTTGTACCCAATGGCAACATTGTTCTTCATGGGAACACAGTGGAGAATATTCCGTAAAGATAAGTAAAAGTATTGAAATTATACGGTCATAGAAAAATTTTTTAATTTGAATTTTGCATCAGAAATTTGATTCAGTTTCAGTTAATCAAGTTTTTTTTTGTGAAGCAGTTGATAATTTAACTGTATCTGGTTCTAGGACAAAGTAATCTGTAAAGCTGTGGTATATTGTTGTATTGTTTGTAGCATTGAGGAACATTGTTAATTGAGTCCTTATGTTGTCAAAACGTAATGCTATCTAACTTTTCTATGCTGTTTTTTGATGATTTTATCCTGTCTGTGATATTAGAGGATACCAACTTGAATTTTATAAATGAAAAATTTAGCCACTTAAGTTTTTTTAAATACACAATTGCAATGGAATATTGAAAAGTCGCTGTGGTCTAGTAGATAGTGTGTTGGCTTTTTAGACATGAGGCCTCGGTTCAAACTCCATGTCACGCATCTCCAACTAAACGAAATATGAAAATATATTTCTTTGGCGACTTATGCTCAGCAGATTTCTGGCAAAAACTCTGAGAGTAAATAAAATTTCCATGAAAAAGTTTCTCAAAAATCTGTCATTCGAAATTGAATTTAAACTGTCGGTTATGTTGTGTGCATAAAAATTAATGCACACAACATAAGTGGTGTGAGAAACTTGATCGTAATCCTGACTAAAGGGTTGTAATGACCAATTATGTATGTACATATGTATGATGGAGTATTGATTTTCTTCTGTTGTATTCAAATCTTGGATGTAATGCATGCTGACTTAATAGACCTGAGGCCACACTTCAAACCCCAGGTCACATATCTCGAACAAAATGAAACATGAAAAATATTTCTTCGGCAGAATTCTGGAAAAAACTCTGAGATATATTTTCTTCTTGAAATATCAAACAACTAACCATCCTAACTTAACCCTTTCGGCCGCATTTAAATTTAACTGTTGCTACTAAGAGAATCACTTATTTTTTCCATACAAAAATGTAGAGCGGGTATTTCCGCCTTTTTATCGTTAAATCATGGTTTTTAACTGTGGGTCAAATGACGGGAATTCCCGCGATGACGGGAGTTCACGCAACGTTACCATCTCTTGCATCGTCGGTGTCCTTAGAGCTTGAATATCCTGAAAAATCATCATCCAATGAAATTTCATTTTCAGCGGGAATTCCCGTCATTAGTTTAATAAGAGAATAGTGAATGACGGGAATTCCTGAATAACTGCCGAAAGGGATAAGAATCCATACAGATGCCAATACCATATCTACACAGGGTCGTTAAGCATAAAAAAGACACTGTAACTGTGCATCTGTGTTTTAGGGATGCCAAAATGCCATTTGATTTGCTATCGAACACATTCCACAGCCATTATATTTGTTTGGATCCAGTGTAGTGCGGCTAAAGTTTCCTTTTTTATTTTTTCTCTCAAGCTTAAACAACTACTTGACTTGACATTGATCTACTTCTAGAAGGCGCTTACCAATACATCCAACAACACAACTCCCAAGGATGTGTGTAGTGGTGGGAGTTGTTAGCAAAGTCTTAATAAATGTTTTCAAACCAAACCATTGACATGACAAATTTTGCAACTCATTTGCTGTTGTATTGTTTGTTTTCTTTTCATTTATCCAGCAATTGACTAGACAATAACAACAACAAAAACTACAAGAAAAAGAAGAAGAAAGAAAAAGGAAAATTAAATTAATAATGTTGTAATCGAATTGAACATACAAGAAGAAATACGAGTATGAGCATGAGTATGAGTATGAGTGTATCGATAACAGTCAGAAGTTTTTAAGCAACATGCCAGCAACAACATTTCAATAAACATAAGGGCAGACAGTGACTTGTTATACCATAGATATGGAACGCAGGAACAGTAGTAGTCGTGGTAGTAGAACTGACAAGTTTAAAGGCATTTATGGAGTATCAACTAACGTATCTGCTTTAAGAGTCAGCTTGAGTCAGATTTCCTTTTTGTTTTCTCATTGGGTTCTTTTTAGTAATTTAACAGCCATAATAATAAAACATATGTATTCACACAATAACTACACAATATTGTTTGTAAAGAATTTATTTATGCAACGTACATATACTCAAACTCATCTTCTTTCTTCAGCATCATCGTTGTCATTGTCATCGTCACCGCTATTGCCAATGTCACAATCATTTTCATTCGAAAAAACGAAGAAAAACCAAGAAGTTGTGTTTATTTCGAAGAACTAAAAGGAATCATTATCCCATGAGATTTAATTTGTAGAAAGAAAAAAGAAAAAAAAAAAAAAACAAAGGAATGTGAAAAAACACGCACAGAATGTGACAAAGTCATAAATTAAAAAACTGTGGTAATAATTCTTGGTTGCCAACTTCTTACAGTATTTCGTACTTCAGCTACATACATACATACATAGTATTTGTCTTACGATTCATTTTCTTCTTCTTGTTTTAGTTCCTATATATGATATGACAATCATATCTTCAAGCACATTTAAGCTTACAAAATGCCAATTAACCCTTGGAAATTTGGCAAAACATTTTCAATTATGGCTGTCGGACTATTACATCTGGATGTCTGGATTTCCGAACTTCTGATCTTCTGTCATCCTAAGAAATTTTTTAGGAGCTTCATTATTGTGTTCCTGCTTTTAAAGAATTTAAATTTTTAGCACATAGTTTTCGAATGCTTCCTTACATATTGTTACGAATATGAAAGGTCGATATACTGCTTTTACATCTCTAAACATTAAAATTCTAAACAAAAGTTATAAAAACAGAACAATGCAGTAAACAAACCTGTTTACAAACTATCGTACTGCTTAATATAACAACAAACTCCAGCACAAAAGAAATGGTAAACAAGTAAACAAAAATACAGAAGTCGCCGTGGTCTAGTAGGTAGTGTGTTGGCTTATTAGACGAAAGGCCCGAGTTCGAATCCCAGGTCAGACATCAAATCGAAAATATGAAAATATTTCTTCGCCTACTTCCTCTCAGCAGAACATTCGTCTTCAAGAATATTCTACAGACTGTTTACTTTGCCATGTAAAAGGCAAGGCAAAACAGTTAGTGAAGTTCATCATTCTTGTGTGAAAACACGGTGTGTTTGAAGAAAGTAATCGTGGTTTGAAGACCTCCGTTACAAAGATCTGTTGAACAATTGTTTAGTAATTGTTATTGTTTATGTCAAGTACATAAGCAGAGGAATAACAAAGAAAAGCAATTGTTGTTGTTTACATCAAGTTGTGAACAGAGGCACACAGAATTGTGCGAATAACAAAGAATTTTAATTAAAACTAAACACAGATTTATTTTTATTTTATTTTCAATTACGAGCTCATATTTTAAAGCTTTGTAAAAGGTAAAAACTTAACAATATGTAGTTACTCGGGAACTACATCTTGCTTCTTTGTATTCTCTTACCCTGGGGACAGAAAATATCTCCAATCAGTAATCATCTGATTGAAGATAATTCATTAATAATAATTATAATAATATATCTGAATTAAGAATTGAAAATGAAATGAGGAAAACGATGTCATTTCTTTGACTTTGGGCTATCCAAAGTAACATAATCTTCAAATAAGATACGTGACAAAACAACTCGAACTGTTTCGATGCATTATCTTAATAAAATAACACTTTATTTTCTGTCAAACGTGGTCCTTTTTTAATTTTTTTTAAATTTTGTAACGTAAGCGTTCTAATAATTGAGCATAGTCCGCAATGTTGATAGAATTCCCATACAAAAATTTGAAACCTTGGGTTTGCCTTCATAGAACACTATGTATGCAAGAGCCAACGGGTCCCTTCTTTAACTGTTCTTTTCTTATGGTTTAAAATGTAAGGTCATGAATTTACTAATGATTACGAATATATGGATATTTTAGTCGATGCACAATGCTTTTATTTGTTTTATTTTGAGTAAAGGCGATATACATTTCGAATGTCAGCTTTTGAAAAGCTTACCTTTCTCAGTTAGATCATGAATCTTCTATATTTCTAGCGCAAACACTTCAATTGTTAGGCCACTAAGGTGATCCGCCTTGGCTGCTCATATGGTGGTTGTTCAGTTGCTCCTTTGTGGTCGTTCGACTCTTGGCAAGAGAAGGTTGAATACTGTAGGTGGCCTATACTTTGTTGTTTTAAACTCTCTATCGCAAGCCAGTAATCAGACTCTTCTATGGGTTTTTGTGGAATTATGTCACAAATGGGATGTATCCCCAAGCAGCAGAACCATTTACTACAAATTACACTCATACTCTTTCATCCCATCCAGCTATTTTTGTGCTTCTTCTTCAGTACAATGGGCTCCAGGGCGTATGGCGAATATTTCATAGATGTCAACGAAGCACAAACTCACCTAAAACAAACTCTACGTACATATATACATACATGATTGATCATTACAACCCTTCAGTCAGAATTACAATCCAGCTTCCCACACCACTTATGTTGTGTGTGTTAACTATATATGTACATGAGTGATGGGACCTATAGTTTAAAGTCGATTCCGAATGACGGATTTTTGAGAAACTTTCATGACATTTTTATTTACTCTTCGAGTTTTTGCCAAAAGTCGCCGAAGAAATTTTGTTTTAAAATTTCATTTTGTTGGAGATGTTTGATCTGGGATTGGAAACGATAATAATAAGCCAGGACCCTACAAACCAGACTACTGCGACTTCTAAATAAACTCTAGCTATACTCAAATCGACCAAAAATTAGATAAGCGTTGTGCAAACGCTATCATACTTCGATGGAACACAAAATTGCTTTTTGCTGATCCGTAAAATTTGAGTTTCTCTTCCGATAAAATGACACCATGTCTTTGCCTTCATAAAAAAGGGGTCTGCGCTTGTTAACCTCTACTTAAATGGCCAAAACGTAAGACAAGCTTTGCAGAAACGCTGTTATGCTTCGAAGCAGCATAGATATGCTATCCGAACGTTCCACTTCAAGAACCTTCAACAGACTGAATGCGTGAGCATATAAAAAGGCAAGACGAAGCAGACAACGAGTCAGTAGTAATTCCGACAGTCTTGTGTGAAGACGCGTGTAAAGAGAACAGTCGTGGTTTGAAGATCTCCGCTATACAGATCTTACGAACAAGTGTTGTTGTAAGCAAAAAGGTTGTTCATTATCCGCAAAATAATGATGACTGATGTTTGGATCCAATTATTTACACGTCCCAGTAGTTTCCACGTTATTCCTTTGTCATTAAGAAGTGCATATATTCACAGTGTTGGGCAGCGCAATTATGTTAAACTGTACAATTAAATTGACGAACGTTGGCCGAATTTCTACCAAAAATTTCTACTAAAAATTGTTTATAAACTACTAGTTTATGTTCGAATCAAACTCATAAATCAGTCACAAGGAAGAAACCAACTTAAGAACAACGAACTGAAGGACTTAACCTGTGAAGCCACGATATTGTTCATCTCTTGCACACAAATCAAACTTTTGTCACTTAATATCCCAACAGAAACCCAAACCTAGCTAAGCCCCATATACCTTATTAGGGTTCATTAATCGCAAGTCTGCTTATTAAGACCACGAGATAATTTTAAACACATCATCAAAAGCAACACTATTTATCAAGGACACTTGTTTAGAAACTTTTTTCTACTCTTCGCTTCTTTTTTCAATCGTTATTCCTTCTTAATGAAAACCTCAATATTCTACTTCTCACTACTCCAGAAAGCCGGGCAATAATAGCTGCCGCACTTACAAAACTCTGGTCAATAATAAAAATAAAAATAAACACTCAATCGTTTAAATATTATTTTACAATTCCAAGGCAATTGCAAGACTAGATAAAATTAATTATCCCTTGGTTGTAAAGGCAGTAACTTTTGTCTTCACATGTAAGATGCTCTCCAGATGCTGGCAACAAAAAAAGAAAAATGTTGTTACTGCAACCGCATTAAACCTACAATGTTGCATTTAAACACTTTACACTTGTCTTAAATAGATTCCAGAGATATTTTTAGAAATTCAGATTGAAATATTATTGTCCGCTGCCTTCTAGACTAAATGAATTAAATACGTACATCATCATCATCATCCATATGTGGCAGAAGAATGGTGTATCAGTTACACAATAAAACAATTGCTCTGTCGGATATCCAACCCTGGATGTACTGATTAACCTTGTACTGAGCGTTTAAAAGAATGAATGAACGACTGAATGAATGACGGCAATTAAAATAATGTTTTTGAAAGTTTTTTTTGTTATTGAATATGAAGAAAATACGTATTGTTATCGTCAAAGAAATATTCGATAACAATAAAAAATATAGAAACCGCATACTGAGTCCAATCTTTAGTCAGAAAGCTAAGCGATTTTGATGACCTTCTTCCGAATTCGATAAAAACCGTTCTATAATTAAGACTATTGTCATAATAAATCTACATGTAGTCGCCGAAGTCTAGTAAGTACTGTGTTGGCTTATTAGACGTTAGGCCACGATTCAAGCCTCAGATGAGGTATCAAAACGAAAATATGAATAAAAAATATTTCTTCGGCGACTTCCTCCCAGCAATCGTCAGAAAAAACTCTGAGAGTGAAATAAAATTGCCATGAGGAGTTCTTCAAAAATTTGTCGTTCGGAATTGACTTTAAACTGTAGGTCCCTCCACTCATGTATAGAATTAACACACACAACATACGTGGTGTGAGAAGCTAAGTCGTACTCCTGACAGAAGGGTTGTAATGACCAATTTAACACCCTTGTAGAATGCATGGTATTTTATGAGAGAAATCCAGCTTAAATTTTAAAATGCTTCAATAAACTCACAAAGTCCATGTTCTAGAATGCCTTTCGTTTTTAAAATTAATCAAGCGAATCCACGAATACAGTCAAGATTACGACCTAGCTGCTCACACCACTTATGTTGTTTGCGGTAATTTTATACATGAGTGGGACCTGCAGTTTAAAGTCGAGTCTGAACAACAAGACTTTTCATGGCAGTTTTATTTATACTCAGAGTTTTTGCCAGAAATCTGCTGAGATGAAGTCGCCGAAGAAATATTTTTCATATTTCGTTTTGGTGGAGATGTCTGATCAGGGACTTGAACCGACGCCTCATGTTATAAAATTAGTTGCCATTTATTCAGTCGGTATAATCAAATAACCATGGACCATAGACCATAGAAAACAAAGTGTTATCAGCGAATGGGCTCTAGAGCAGTTGCCAACTGATTGTAGTTTTCATCGAAAACAACCAAAATTGTCGAATTCGGGAACGATTGTAATCCACATGCCATTCAATAAATAATGGATTCCGAAAAGGTCACTATTTGGTGTGGATTTTGGGTTGGCAGCACTTTCGGTCCATATTACTTTGCGAATGATATTGACCTGGTGGATGATTAAAACTCCTGAACTGGATGATCTGGACATCAGCCACATATGGTTTTAGCAGAAAGACGGTACATGCCATACATCACGCCACATTCGATATTCTTCACGAGCGTTTTGAGGCGAGGTCTGAACACGTGGAAGAGATGTGTACTGGCCATCGAGATAGAGCGATTTAACTCCGTTCTACTTCTTCTTGTGTGATTTCCTTAGGCGCAGTTATGTATGCGAATAAGGCACAAACTACAGCGGCCGGCTCTTAAAGGCAATCGATCAAATTCAGTATGATTTATGCGCCAGAGTCACGAAAAATTACACATTTTGGATGCGCTCCACTCAGAGAAGCCATAGTGGACTTTTGAACGATATTATATTCGACACATAACTGCATCAGTATACCTCACACACACTTTAATCAAATTATAGGAAGCGAGTAAAAAATGCCTCATACATACATAATTGGTCATTACAACCCTTCAGTTACGATTACGACCTAGTTTCTCACACCACTTATGTTGTTTGTGTTAATTTTTATATATGAGTGGCGGGACCTATGGCATTTCGAGAAACTTTTCATGGCACTTTTAATTTATTCTCAAAGTGTTTGATAGAAATCTGCTGAGAGGAAGTCCCCATAGATATATTTTTTTCATATTTTGTTTTGTTGGAAAAGTCATACCTGTGGTATGAACCGTGGCCTCACGTCTAATACGCCAACACACTACCTACTAGACTACGGCAATTTCTTATCCCTTTTTTCCGCATTTAAACCCACTTTAAATTGAAAACTTTTCTTCAAGAAAATCTTTGAATTTTTAAGTAAAAGTGTTTAAAGGAAGCAAACGTAAAAGCACTTACAGCAGACAACACAGAAACCGAAATCATTTTAAGCCATTTTATGGATTTTACATGTTTAAAGGAACGCAAATATACAATTTAAGTAATGGCTGCGAAGAGAAAAATAAAGCAGGGAAAGAGAAGAGGAATCCATATCTTGTGGCCATGTATACGGCTGTTGACCACCATCACTATTAAATGTACTTTCGCATACAAAATGGAATGAATGGACCAAATTAAATACAGAAACACAAGAAGGAGTACAAACAGAAAATAAAAAAGGAAAGCAAACAGAACCCAAAAAGTAAAAAGGAAAATTAAAAAAAAGAAGAGAAGAAAAGGAATAAAATGCAACAACATTTAATGCAACACACAGAGAAAATCTTAAATGTCTCTGTGCAATGCAAAAATTATCACAATCTCAAGTAATGCAATGCAAGTTATAGTGGCCGAGGTGGCCGAGGCAGTAGTTATAATCGTTCGTAGCAGCAGTAGTAGTTGTAGTTGCATTTAATGTTTTACGGAGTATGATGATGGCAGGCAAAAGCAGGCAGCATCTGTTGTGGTCATTCATGTGCAACGAATTTCGTTTTTCTTTTTACCATTCATTCCCTATCCTATCCTACTAGAACTTTTTAAACCAAATTAAACAAAACGTTACACATTTTACTCTCCTCGCAATTTAAAAAGAAAGAAACCCAACCAGAAAAAAAAGAAATCCAAGCAAATTTAAAGAAGGAAACACATTATGGTGATAAAGAAAATCGAAAAAACTTAAACAACAACAAGAAAATGTTAAAAGCATAACAACAACAACAGCAACAACATAACAAAAAATCACATTTATCCAGACATTTGCCGTTTACCATATACGAATGAGATGCAGGCAGAAGAGGCAACATTTGCTGGCTGGAAGATGGAGTGCTTAAACAATTTATTGTCCTTTACTGTGTGTTGCTTAATTTAAGTACACCCACACACGTTATGTGTTTACGTTCCAAGATGGATCTCTAAAAGAGCGCATAACAATAAAGGAGACACTGAATACTGCCAACAAATAAGAAAGTGCCACAAATGCTAGGCATCAAGCTTAAATCGACTACGAAATACCACACTCAAAGTAATTTTTGTATTGGTTCCTGTAGCTTAGTAGTTAGGAATAAGATTGAAAATGGAAATATATCCCAGGGAGATAGTTTAGGTTAGGTTTGAGGACCTGTGCTGGTCAATAGGACAAGTACAATACCCAATGACCAAAATGACCAATTGTAAATACGTCCTAAGAAGAGAGGACAGTGAAAGAGATAACAAACGAAGGAAAAACACGACTTCAAACACACAAAAGAGCGGGACTTATGAATCTCAGGAGACTCCCAATGTCGGCCTTCGACAGAGAACCTAAATCCTCAAAAAATCTAAAGCCCAGGGTCCTCAAACTTAGCCTATTAGAAGCTTTACAGTTGCAGAGGTGGTGTTCGATAGTGTCTAAAACCTCATTCCAAAATACCCTGCAATAGTATGGCTGGGATCTGTACCAGTTCCTTGTCAGCGATCTAATGTCTCAGTGCTCTGTAATAAATCCAATAATTAATCTCAGGCAGGCCTTATTTAAGCCCAACAGGCCATAGACTCCTAGGCACGTAATAATCCTTTCTGTCTCCCCTACGCTTCTGCTCTTCCTCACTGACCTAACTAGCGGCCAGGGCGTAGGAGTGATAGGTTGAGGGATCAGGTCTCAGGGAACTAAATTTGACTGATATAAAACGTAGCGAAGCAATCGCAATCTAACTTCTTTCGGAGAATTCTCAAAATTGAACGCCTACTAAGGCATCTGAATTCTTTAGACTCCATCTGCTACTGTACACTTTATAATGCTCTCCAGTTTCGAAATGTCAGGTAGCAGGCTGAATCCTCCACTCTGCTCCACACTTTTTTTAAATTCATTGAAGTGTACACAGTCATTGGAACATTGGACTACAAACACACTGATTTTTTTTTTTTATTATCCCTCCTGGAAGAATATGGCTTATACAAAGCATTTTCCATCTTCTTCGGTTGGCTGCTGTTGTTGCCATAAGTTCCGACTGTTTGTTACTCTGCCTTGTTCCGTTTCCTTAATCTATTGTTGTGGCAGCTGAGCAGGTGATTGATCTGCTGCAACATCCATCTTTGCCTAGAAAAAACGCCCTTCGACTATGTGCTGTAGTGGTGGTGAACTTTGCTAACCGTACAAACGGTCTCTGAGTGTAAAATATTTATTAAAATTGCCATGAGATGTTTCTCAAAAAATCTATCGTTCGGAGGCGATTTTAAACTAAAGTTGCAGCCAATTATAGAAAAAATTAACACACACAATACATGGGGGGTATGAGAAACTAGGTTGTAATCTTTACTAAAGGGAAACCAATAAAGTAAGTAAGTATGGTCGTAACTAAACTTAGTTTTATTTTTTATTCCTTTAAGAAGCATAGAAAGTATTTTCGGATTTTGATTTTTTCTTCTTTGTTTTGTTTAAATTTCGATTTCAGTTCCATTCGTCTACTGAAGCACTTGCTAGGGTAATAGTGTTGACATCTCTCATTGTCTGCGGAAGTTTTTTGAGTTTGTTTGGATTATTGTACTGGTTGTAGTGGTGAAATACATTTCTTATTTGGTCCTATTCTATCTTATGATGCCCTTTGCTGATGTTATATACGAATGTTAGGATGCTTGGGTTTGTGACCAAGCTAGTGTAGTTTCTTAACTGTCCCTTACACAACCATCAACTGATTGTACTGTTTGAAATATAGAGTGTAGCTTCAAGGGAGTGTAGCTTTAAAGAATTAAAATTAAAATTAACAAAAAACACAAAAAAAGAATAGCTTGACACAAAAACGACAACGGTCGGTCATAAGTTTCAAGGTATGTATATGGTAACATACTGATATAGTGCAACAGTGTGGCTAATACTTGTAATAAATACAAAAGCTTGGGCCTTAAGTTATTTGAGCACGCGAACGTCTTTCTTAAACCATCAACTATAGCGACAAACACACAAATTAAATATATTAAGAGCAACAACAAAAGAGTTTTTTTTTTGGAAATGAAAACATTTTAGGGATCATGAATATATAAACAGACAATTTATAACAAAAACCTGTACGGAAGAGAGAGAACTGCAAACGAAAAAAAAAAAAAAATGACATCTCCCGGCCAAAAATTCTACTCGGTTCAAGCATCGGTCGGTTCATACTTTGGTTTATAACCGTGAAATTCGATACACCATCATAAACACCAACAATGAATTGTCGTATTTTCCCTCAAAAAAAGAAAAAAAAGAAACGTACCTGAGCGTTATACATTTTTTAGTTGTTGCTGTAATTTAGTTTTGTGGCAAAACAATGGATTACATTCATGCCACATACATACCAAACAGCCAAAAGGAACGAATGAAAAAAAAAAAAAAACTTCACTTGAAATTTATGCAATTTCAACTACAAGTATGACGAAAAAGTAATGCAACACCAGCCAGCCCAGCCAGCCAGGCAAGACAAGCCAAGCATTTCAGCCCAGTACACCTACTCAAAATTGATGATGACGTTGGTTGTGAATGTTATTGCTGATGAGACTGATGTTTAAAAAAAATGTCTGTGTGTGTCTCTGTTTTTGTTTTTTGTGCCACAAAGGTAATGTTGTTGCATTTTTAAACGTTTAAGTCTTCCTTTCTTTAGTTTTTTGTTTTCAAAACACAATGACAACAGCAACATTAAACTCAGCAACAGAGCCAGAGCCAGAGCCAAATAGAGAGTGAGCCACATGAACACTGTGTATCTGTAATGAAACGCTGAAAGATGTTTGGCTAAAGAACACCAGGCCAACAACATCAAAAACATTTTAGCAACGCATTCTAGCACCTGATGGTGAGAAAATGTAAATTGTTTGGGTTTTGAATTTCAATTGTTTTTTTTTTTTTTAAATTATACGTCATTACTTATATTCGAGGTGTTTTTTTATTAACAATTTTTTTTTTGCTTTACAAAGGACGATTGGCAGAAATAAAGAATTTTTTCAATAAATATTTACAGATCGTATACAGACGAGAATTCAATTTCGTAATGAAAAATTGTTAAATTTATTAAAGTTTTATGGTTTTCGTTTAAAAACTCACAGTTGTTATGAACAACAGAGAAAATTAACGCACTCCTAAAGAAATTTTATTTAAAAAAGAATCCAAAGGCAGTATGGTAACAACCTTGGCCAGTTTTACATCATTTAATCTCATTTTTATGAATGGTTTGGAGACTTCAAATAATGGTGGTTTATTTCCCCAAGCTCGCCAATGCAGTCACCGTAGCCCCTATAGGCATAGTTTTAACAGATCAAGCTGTGGTTCAATGGTGCATTAAGTTTTGTGATTATATTTATGCCGGAAGACGTAGAAAAAGAAATAAATAAATGCCGATAATGAGCTGATGTAATGTAAGTCTTAAATTGCTGAAAACTCAGGCAATCCTGGTTCGATTTCAGCACAATATACCGAAAATAATGAAAAATTAAAAAGCATCAGAGAGCGTAATATAGCAACGAACATCATACGAATATCAGGCAATGGTGCCTCTTGTAAAGGAGTACGATTTAAGAGGCAAAGCCTTCTACACCACTACACTTAGTGAAACAACCGAAAACATTTTCACAGAGGCCACTACTGCTAGGCAATGGTACTTATCCTAGAATCTGTTGCAATACAGTCACCGTAAACTAGTTGGTGTGGTCACGGTTCAAATTCCAGGTCAAACATCATCAACAAACCGAAATATGAAAAAAAAATATTTTTTCAGCGACTACCTCTCAGCAGATTTCTGCAGAAAACTCTGAGAGTAAATAAAATTGCCATGAAAAGTTTCACAAAAATCTGCCGTATAAAAATTATGTATAAAATTAACACACACAACATAAGTGATGTGAGAAACTAGGTTGTAATGCTAACTGAAAGGTTGTAATGAGCAATTATGTATGTATATAGGCATGGTTTTTTTATCATTCGACAGTCAATTAAATTTCATTCAAAGTATTGCTAAAAACTGCTTTCCAGTCTATCCCTATTATGCATTTGCACATCTCCTGTAGCCTTAAGGATTATGTTTAACTGCTTGCCATTCTCAGAGTATCGCACCCAATTGGATTTAGGCATCCGAAGGCATTCAAGCATAATGCAACATGAATCATTTCATTTCACAACTCTTGATTTGATATTATGGCTTATGTAGTCTTATATTGATATACAGCATGTATATCTCCTGACATAATATAAAATTGATATGTTTTGTTCAGAGTTCTAAACGATTGCAATGTCTTCTCTGTATATTTTATTATTATAATTGGAAAAGACGCCGTAGTCTAGTAGTTAGGGGGCTGGCTTATTAGACGTGGTTTAAACCTCAATCCAGATATGACAAACAAAACGAAGGCGACTTCCTCTCAGCAGTTTTCTGGCAAAAACTCTGATAGTAAATTAAATTGCCATGAAAACGTTCTGAAAAATCTGTCTTTCGGTGTCGACATTGAATTGTAGGTCCGTCCAACTTGTGTAGTGTGAGAAACTAGATCGTAATCCTGACTGGTGAATAGTAATGACAAATTATGTATGTGATTCTACCTAACCCGCCTTATCCTTAAACCATTTCGTCATATTTATTGTTTTTATTGTAGGATTCATTCAGAGCATATATTCGACCGGTCAACAAAGTTTAAAAACTTTTTTACAAAGCTTGCGTAAAAATTATTCAAAGATCTTAAAGACTATAAGTGTAGACTGTTGTGTATTCCACAGATCTTGTGTTCAGTGCGGGAAGAAAGTTTCGTGTAGAGATCAGCAATGAGTATTCAAAACGATGAGTAGAATCGCATCATACTCACAATTTCTGTTACTTATACGCATTCATACTTATTTTAATATCATGGAGCCTCTACTCATATTCAAAGTTTGAGGTACTCATCATTTTCATACTTAACAACACGTATGATATTGTTGATTTCGTCTCTCCATAACTTAACATATACACGAATCAGAAAATAAGTATGAATCGGAGACGAACACTGACATACTCACTAGATGCTTATGAGCAGTCGTCGGCACAAAGAGAACATATGAACATATAAAGCCCAAGAAAATCTTCCCCTGAGGAACATTGGTATCGACGTCTGGTTATGAGTTTTCTCTGCTTGTTGCTCTGCTTGCTGTCCCGTCCTTTTTCTTTTGTTGTACAAGCCTAACAACAACTAAGACTGTAAATTTTGATGAATAATTCGAGTGACTCGAATCATTTATAAGTATTATAATTATTTTTCTAAAGTTATGAATCTAAATGAGTAGACTTATGAATCAAACATATTTCGAATGGTATGAGTTTGATGTCAACGCTGTACGCATACTCATTGCAACCTGTACTTATAAATCAATGTTGTAATGAGTACGAATGAATCAGAGTAGTTGAATTTCAATACTGTAGACTCACTCAGACACAAGATTACATGAGTACTTATGAGTAGCGAAAAAACGATTCATTGCTGATCTGTGCTGCAGTCACAGTTTTACTAGATCAAACTGTGGTTCGATGGCTCACTAACTTTTGTGATTATATTTCTAACGAAGGGCATAGAATAAGAAATAAATAAATGCCGATAATGTGGTGGTACGATGTAGTCCTACAATTGCTGAAAACTCTAGCAATCCTGGTTCAGAATATACCTTTAAGGACGAAAAATTATAGAGCCTGACAAACCATAACATTGACAACGAACATCAGGCAAAGGTGCTTCTTGTGTAGGAGCATTTACTGCAACAACTGAAAACATTTTCACACAGCCCACTATTGCGAGGCATTGACAGTTATCCTAGAATCTGCTGCGATACAGTCACCGTAATCTTGTAGGCAGTGTTGGCTTATTAGTGGTGAGGCCATGGTTCAAATCCCAGGTCAACATCAAAACGAAAATATGAAGACTATTTCAACGGCGACGTCGTCTCAGCAGATTTCTGGCAAAAACTCTGAGAGCAAATAAAATTGCCTTGAATGTAATTCAAAAACTCTGTCGTTCAGAGTCGATATTAAATTGTGGGTGCCGCCACTCAGGTATAAAATTAGCACACACAACATAAGCGATGTGAGAAGCTAGGTCGTTATCCTGGTCTAAAGAGTTGTAATGACTAAATATGTGTGTGTGTATGTATATATAGACATTGTTGTTGTTTTAACGATGTCAATTTTATTTCATTCAAGGTATCAGTAATACCCTTGCAGTCTGTCTTTATCATGCATTTGCAGGTCTTTTGTAGCCTTAAGGATTATGTTCAACTGCTTGTCGTTCGCAAAGTTTCGGAGCCTATTGGACTTAGGTGACCGAATATTTAAGTACAATGGAACATGAATAGTTCCATACCACAATTCTCGACTTGATATTGTGGCTTATAAAGGCTCCCGAGTTTGAATCCCAGGTCAAACATCAAAACTCTCAGCAGATTTCTGGCAAAAACTCTGAGAGTAAATAAAATTGCCATGAAAAGCTTCTCAAAAAAACTGTCGTTCGGATTCGACTTTAAACTGTAGGTCCCGCAAATCATCTATAAAATTAATACAAACAACATAAGTGGTGTGAGAAGATAGGTCGTAATCCTGGCTGAAGGGTTGTAATGACCAATTATGTTGTGTATGTAAAGGCTCACATGTTGTTTATCTCCCGACAAAATTTAAATTGAAATGTTTTTCTTCGAGTTCTAAACACTAGCAATGCCTTCCCTGTAATGCCTTTTAATTGTCTTAAATTATTGCTGCAATAAAATTTTACTACAATATTGTCCCATAGATGCTGATCTTATCCGATTAAGGCACTAGTGTGACACTCTTCTTAAATCAGCAGCAATTAAAACGAATTCATTTTCATTCATTCATTTTCACACAATTTTTTTTTAATGAGAGGCCTTTGCAAAGATAGAAACAATAAAAGTACGAGTTGATTTGCAACATTTATAAGCTTTGAATATCACAACGGCAACATTGTCTTTAGCAAGCCAGATACTTTGATTTTATTTTGGTCGTATTGTGGCATTCAATTGATAAATTTATGAACTCAGCTCATTAGAGCTCATTAAAACACTTGCAGCATGTCATAGATGTCAACGACAATGACATACCTAATGAGCTGTCATCGTAAAACCACAAAAGTTGTTGTTGTTGTTATGGTTCACACCAAATTCGCTAAAAATTAAAGATTTTTTTTAATTTTTTTTTTCTTTCTATAAACTGCACCTGCAACATGTATTTGCTTGTGATGCAATGCGATTTGCTTTGCATTGCAGTGGAGAGAGAGACAAAACAAATGGCCAATGGAAGTTGAAGTTCGTTGCTGGTTTAATGTGGCACCTAGATCATCATGCTATTGCAGTTGCTGTTGGTTCTTTATTTAGTAAAGGGTCCGCCAAATAACTTTTTTTTTTTTTTTGAAAATGCTTTAACCTTCCTATACCCGCGCCAAAAAGTGAAGCACCAATACCCGCGCGTTGGTCTGTGAGAGCGACAATAGCATATCCTATATCCTTGGTACTATTTCGAAAAAATTATTTTTAATCAAAAACGAAGCTTATTACGAATAACGAAGCTACCAGTGATATCAACTTACTGGCACTATTTTTTTTACAAAACAAATCGCAATAATAAAAAAACGGTCTCACAGACCAACGCGCGGGTATAGGAAGGTTAAAAAAAAACTACTGAATATTTTCTCAAATTTCTTTTTTTATTTGAATGTACAATCCTTCCGGTTAATAATGGAAAATAATTTCATTCAAATGGCTGCCTCGGCTGGCCATGCAGTAGCCTACACGATCGGTCCAATTTTTAAGTACATTATCGATTGTGTGCAGCTGTATTTCACCAATGGCTTCACGAATATTGTTCTTTAAAGCGTCAATTGTCTCTGGCTTGTCGGCGTAACACTTATCTTTGACGGCACCCCACAAATAATAGTCCAACGGTGTCAAATCGCAGCTCCGAGGTGGCCAAACGACATCAGCTCTACGGCTGATAATGAGATCTTCAAAAACAGGGCGCAAAACATCGAGTGTAGCTTCGGCTGTGTAGCACGTAGCGCCGTCCTGTTGAAACCAAATGTTGCCAATATCCTCCTCTTTAATTTTTGTGAACAAAAATTCGTTTAACATGGCCTGATAACGATCGCCATTGACTGTAACGGCCACTCCTTGCTCATTTTCGAAGAAAAATGGCCCAATTAAGCCTCTGGACCAAAATCCGCATCAAACAGTGACTCGTTTTGTGTGCGTCGGCTTTTCAATGTATGCGTGCGGGGTTTCTGTGCCCCAAATGCGACAATTTTGCTTGTTTACATACCCGCCAAGATCAAAATGAGCTTCATCTGAAAAGATGATTTTTTTTGCCAAAATCGGCATCTTCTGTAAGTCGATCGCAGGCCTACTTAGCGAAGCGAAAACGCATTGAACACAACCATATTCGTTCAGCGGAAGGATAAAACTAATTATCTGTCAAATCAGACATGAGCTAAGTGTTACCATTCACGAAATAAGCACTAGTTGAAAAAAAAAACGTTAGATGGCGGACCCGATATATGTTGTGTTGTGTAAAATAATTTTATTCACAAGTTTATGAGTATCATTTAAAGGAACACAACTATTTATGCCGTAAAAATTATATTCAGGCACTGTGTGGTTAACCAATTCAATTCAGTCACTCACTCACTCACTGGTTCGTACGTTGGTTCGCACATTGGTTTACACATTTGGTTGCAAGCGACGGATTCGTTGAAACATAAAAGATGCAACGAAAAAAAAGGAACAACTTGGAGAGCAAATAGCAAAGAAACAAACACGCTGTGTCCACCTTTTAGATGATTTTGCTTGTCCTTGTTTTCTTGAAAAATAAAACATAGTCCAGCCAGCAATTTCCTTGCCATGTGTGCCTATGTGTTGTATTGTTGTTGAGATACGTTCGTTTTGTTGCTTTTGTTGGTTTATGTTGTTTCGTTAATTGGCCCAATAAGTTTATGTTTTCATTATGAAATTCCAGGAACACTAATAGCGTTTATATCTCTCACTCGCGCTCTCTCTCTCTCTCTCTGTCACATTAGCTTAGAAACCAACCCTCTCAATATCATCACCATCCTCTAGGATGTTGTATGTTTGCCATACGTTTTCTTATTCATTTGTTCGGTTTTTTTTTTTTGATGGAACATTAAAATTAAACTGAAATTTAAAAAGGGATCTACAGTTTGCTCTTCTCTAAGCTGATGCTGTGACTGTTGTTGCCATAAAAATGTTTTTGTTTTTTTTTTTGAAGAATAACAGATTATTTTAATTAAAATTCACCATGATTAGCAATAAAGGAAATTAGAGAATTAAAAAGCGTTTATAACCGTGTATAAAACAAACAATATTTAGCCAGCCTTTAGGTTAAAATCAGAAAACAGAGAACAGTTTATGAAACGAATTTTTTTAATTGCCTTGTGATCGGTGCTATGGACCACCATTGGTATTTATAGGAGCAATTAAAAGGATAACATATGATTGAAATAAAATTTTACACTTTTAATGCCATTTTTATGCCGAATCATTTCGAAAAATAATGTTTTTCAAAAGCAATTATTTTAAGGAGATTTCGCCTTTTAGCAAAAACTTTAACAATAAAAAGCAAGACAACAGAAGATGCCAAGCCTATCATTTTAGGTACACAACAATTACGAAAAGAAAGAAGTTTACTATTCTCCAAGAAACTAGAGGCAGAATTATAAACTATTAAGTGCAGTAAACGAAAATGACTTCAATAATCTAAATACCGTGGTTGATTAATTGTGATTGTTGCTTCAGTCTAATTGGAGTTAGAATGGCCATTACAGCCCTACAGTCACACCATTCATGTTAAGTGCCTACCAGAAGACTGCTGAGAGGCCAGTCGTCGTTAAACGAAATATTTTTTTTCAGTTTCAGTTGATTTTTTTTTAAATTTTTTATACAACTGACATATACATACATATACAACCCTTCAGCCAAGATTACAATCTAACTTCCCAGACCACTTACGTTGTGTGTGTTAATTTTTATACATGAGTGGCGAGACCTTCAGTTTAAAAGCGAATCCGAACGACGGATTTTTTAGAAACTTTTCATGGCAAGTTTATTTGCTTTCAGAATTTTTGTCAGAAATTTGCTGGGAGGAAGCCGCCGAAGAAATATTTTTATTCATATTTTCGTTTTGATGTCTGACCTGTGGTTCGAATCGTGGCCTTACGTCTAATAAGCCAACACACTACCTACCAGACTAGGGCGTTTGTTCCAAAAATTGGGCAACAATTTGACGATTTAAAACTAGTCTTGTCGTCAGTTCAAAAGTCTGCGGCTTCATGATAGTCAATTGGAGAGCACACTACCTACTAGATTATGACAAGCAAAGTTTTCTTAAGCAGAGCGTTTTTGCCGTATTGTGAACAAACGCTGGACCCATCTTGCTTATATATATTCTTATTTTTAAATTTTTTTGTAAACACGCTCTTTGAAATGTTTATGCTTTGAGCTAGCTTACTCGCCTTTATTCATGTCATCATCATGATCATCAATTTTAAGAGTTTTCTTAACCGCTTCAAACATGACCTCCTCTCGGCAACTGTAAGTCTGGATATCCTGACAGTTGTTAGGCTAAGGCCTGATAAATGTAGATGTTGATAGATTCACTGAAATCGTACGTTTTTCTGGCATCAAAAATAATGTAAATCAACACTTGCAGGTGGAAATTCTTTAATCTGTCATATGACTTTCGTAAAATCATATGTATGGCACCCTATCATCGAACAGAAAAGAATGGAAGTATTTTTTTGCAATTTTCTACTCATGACCCTACGAAGCAGTACTTACATGAACTAGTCTTCTAAAGCATGTAACATCTTTGAGGGCAAATTACAGGCGCAGAATTGGAAAACTACGTTGAGTAGACTGTCACAGTGTCACTCTGACAGTTTTTCAGCCGCCAAGTTTAGCGTTTTGGAATTTATTGAAGGAACGATTTTAAACAAAAGGTTGTTGCTTTATTTACCCATTAAGTTACTCATGAATAAAGTAAGTAATTTTAAATTTAACATTCGTTGACGGTATCTGGCACCTTCTGAAGCTAATTCGTTCAGAAATAACTCAAAATGTTTAGAAATTTTAGGTTATGTTCCGAATGTATATTAAAAAAAATCTTAAAGGAGAAAAACATTATTTACACCATTAGAACAAAAAGGCGTGTGATAGCGAAAGACATCAGAACGTTAATGCCAATATAGGGTGCTTAAAAGCCGTCTCTATGAGCTTTATAAGTCATGCATCAGTAGCAATAAAGGCTATCAGAACTCCACTTAACTTAACGCTGAACTCTTTTTGTTTAACAGTAGAAGAGACATCTGTAGGTTATCTCTAACATACATATATGCATACATAATTGATTATTGCAACCCTTCAGTCAATATTACCAGTTAGCTTCTCACATCACTTATGTTGTGTGTGTTAATTTCATGCATGAGTTCAGGGGCCTGCAGTTTATTGTCAACTCCGAACGACAGGCTTTTGAGATACTTTTCATGTCAAATTAATTTTACTCTCCGAGTTTCGCCAGAAATTTTTATTCTTTCGGCGACTTCCCCTTAGGCAAAAACTCGGAGGGTGAAATAAAATTGCCGTGACAAATTGCTCAAAAATCTGTTGTTTGGAGGCGATCCACCAGTCATGAATGAAATTAATACACGCAACATGGGTGCTGTTGATGTCGCCGTAGTCTTGTAGGTAGTATGTTGGCTTATTACATAGATGTGAGGCCACGGTTAAAACCTCAGGTCAGACATCCATGCGAATATGAACAAATATATCTTCGGCTACTTGCTCTCAGCAGACTTCTGGCAAAAACTCTGGGTGAAATTTGCTTGAAAATTTTCTTAAAAATCTGTAGTTCGGAGTCGGTTTTAAACTGTAGGTCCTATCACTCATGTATAAAAAATTAACAACATAAGTGGCGTGAGAAGCTAGGTGGTAATCCTGGCTGAAGGGTTATAACCAAGTTAACTATGTACCGGGTTATCCATTTCGTGGTTTCAAAAGTAAACGTAAATAAAACACATAAAATATTTTTTTCATGATATTTCTTTTTTATTGCAATTTTGAACGTTGACATTATGTGTAAAATACTACATCATTTAAATGACCTCCACGCGAAGTGTTGCAAGCATTGATTCTTTTGAGGTAATTTTCGACCACTTTTTGACACATATTGGGCGGTATCTCAGCCATAACTTGACGAATGTTGGTTTTTAAGTGCTCAAGAGTTGAAGGTTTATCTGCATAAACACAGTCTTTCGCGTAGCCCCACAAAAAAAAGTCTAATGGTGTCAAATCGCATGACCTTGGTGGCCAGTTGATATAGCCACGACGAGAAATTACGCGGCCAGGAAATGTCTCTTGCAATAAAGCCATATTCGCTCGAGTTGTGTGGCATGTGGCACCATCTTGTTGAAACCACATATTCTCCAAGTCGAATTCTTCAATAGCAGGCAAAAAAAGTCGGTAATCATAAGACCATAACGCTCAGAATTGACGGTGACAGTCGTTCCATCGTCGTTTTCGAAGAAGTAAGGTTCAATCACACCTTCGGACCAAAGAGCGCAACAAACAGTGACTTTTTTTTGGATGTAATGGCCTCTCTTCAATTACTTGAGGATTCTCAGAAACCCAAATACGACAATTTTGTTTATTAACATACATACCGAGTGTGAAATGTGCTTCATCGCTGAAGAAAATTTTGTTCGAAAAATTGCCGATACGCACGATACGTGGCTGTGGCAGAATCACCATTTTTGTAGTAGGTTTTGATAATTTTTATGCGTTGTGTGATAGTTAAGCGATCCAATTTTCGTCAATGTCAGACTTTCAATTGAAAAGAAAAAAATTGGTTTCACAACTTAGTTTGACAGATGTCGAATTCCAGTCCCATACTTTTGAAAGCACGAAATGGATAACCCTTTATGTATGTAATAGGGGTGCTGTAAGAAGCTCGGTTGTAATCCTAATCCTTATATTTATTTATTTGTTAGAGTTCAAAGGAAAACGGTTACATACGATATAAATCTGATACGACTTATATTTTATTAACAGTCAATAGCTCCCTAAAGCTTCCAAGTAAACTTGCAACAAAAAATCTTGCTTCTTTGTACTCTTTTCAACGTTGAAGAAAAAAATTGAAAATTTTACGCTTGGCAAAGTAATATGCAACTAAACGGATAACCGTTGAAAATGATTGATCCTATTTAAACTTTTCATCTTCTTCTTCTACACTATTTCCGCTTTCAAATGATTTTTTTTTCAAAACACTTTTTCGATTTGTTTAACATTTGCAAAAATGTTTTCTTTTTTGTCTGAATATTATTTAAAAGAAATTTGTTTTATTCGCCGTTTTTTTCTAACAGAACACAATACAACCGAAAATTTTCTTTGTCTAGACTTGTTAGATGAATACAAATACAGAAAAAACAGAGAGAGAGAGAGAGAGACTCCAATTACATCAACAAAATAGGAAACATTGTAGTTGAAATGCATGCTGAATTTGTAAAAAGTTTCTCTTATTTTTTGTAGTCAAAAATAAATAAGGAAACACCAAAATGTACATTTTAAAGGAACATGTGTGCCTCAAACCCTGATCAATGTTCGGTCATACTTTTGCTTTCGCTTGTATTAGTTTTGTTGGATTTTCTCTTGGAAGGATTTTTTCTTTTCTCTCTCTCTCTCTCTCTCTTCAGTTTAACCACAAAATACCTTTAGAATGATAGACGTGCCGTAAGTGGTTTTATTATCCTTGATGTTCTTTTAACGAAGTTGTATTGTAAGAAAGAAAACTTTCTAGACGGTCAGAAGAGAACATCATCATGTTGCCAATGCCAAATAAGCATGTATGCGTGCACTGTATCTATACTACATGTATACGTGTATTACTTTACATTTAATACTAAAGCGCAGTAAGATCCTTAAAAAAAAAAGTTAACAACACAGCTACCCCAACTGTAGTTATTGTTGTACAGCCAATGGCATAAAAACATAAAAAAACAAGAGAAAAAGCAAAGCAAATCTGTCTGTCTCTGTGTCTGTCTATTAGAGAGAGGGCGGGGGGTGGTAAATGTTTATAAGAAATGCATAAAACGTTCATCTTAAATGTTCGGTACATGACCATGAAGTTGGGCAATATTCCTGTTGCCCAAAAAAAAAAAAAACACAAATGTTCTTTTGTTAAGGGGATCCTGCATTAAGGATATTAAAATGCAAGAGGGTGTATGATTTAGTCTGTTGATGTATAAATAGAAAATCTTTTAAATTGCCAGGAAGCCTTAGTTTACTTTTCTTTAGAAATTTAAAGCATAAAAGCATTATTATTACCGAACGGATACAAGTCACATTAAACAGACATTAAAGTAGATATAGAATGTCTATTAAAATCGTATAAAATGCTGGGTAAGATTTCGTCAAAAGGAGTTAACAAAGGTCTCACATACTTGTCTACTTAATTGGCTATTTCAACACTTAATTAGGATTACAACCTAGCATATCGCTTTACCCATATTGTGTGTTTTTATTTCATTCATGAGTGACGGAACCTACAGTTTAATGTCGATTATTGATGTAAAAATACTTGAAGCTTGTGGCAGATTACTTAGTTCCAAGATATTCGTTTTTGTCTTCGACTTACTTATTTACTTACAGCCCTTTAGTCAAGACTACAACCTAGTTTCTCATATCACCCATATTGTGTGTGTTAATTTAGTACATGAGTGGCAAGACCTACAGTTTGAATACGACGCCGAATGATAAGATTTTCTTAAGCATCTTTTCATTACAATTTTATTTTACCCTCAGAGTTTTTGTCAGAAGGCTGATAAGAGCAAGTCGCCGCATGCAAAGCTTTTTCATATTCCGTTTTGTTCGAGATGTCTGAGCCAGGGGTTGATCCACGTTCTCTCATATAATAAGCCAACACACTATTACGGTTAGACTATGGGTATTTCCGTTTATATCTTCTAGTTTTGCAAGGTCTCTTCCATGCCATTTTGAAGATACCAAAGATGTTTTCGATCAAAAAGCATGCCGATTTCCATACGCTTTCTTTTGACCTGCTCTTGTCGTTAATTCCTAAAGCCGTAGCTTTAAAGTATGAGACTTTAACGATGATGATAATGATGATGATGTTACGTAATGTTACGAAAATGAAGAATCTAGATACTGGTGTTTTGCTTTTACATCGCTTAACACTAACAATAGAAACAAAAACTACAAAAACAAAACAATGCAGTAAACAAACCTGTTTACAAATTATCGTACTGCTTAATATAACAACAAACACCGGCATACAAAAATAGTAAACAAGTAAACAAAAATACACAAACAACACTACAATAATAAATGTAAACAACAATGTTTACATTTATAGAGATTTCAAGAACGCGAAGTCATGAAAATTCGACTTCATGGACATTTATCAGCAGACGTCGGCACCAATGTCCCTCAGGGGAAGATCATCTTCGGCTTTTTACACACATAGGGCACGAACATCAACAATGTTTGTTAAAAAGAGCGTAAAAATGCATTCAGTTGCTTGTCAGCTTTCAGTGAAGCACGTTCTCGTCGCTTCTTTTCGAAATTTTTTTGTATATCAATTATACACCCAAAGAAAAATTACAGTATGATTCACTATCTTCTAATGAGATTCACTAATAACAATGAGAAATGGTCTCCATTTTTGGAAGAATATTTGTCAAGTTAAATACGCAGTCTTTAGGGATTTGGCGCTGTACATTTTTTCTATATTTTCCACTACATAAATATATTATTAGATAACACTTGAAAATATAAGGTTATACTTGAAAATATTACTAACAATTTTCCTCTGGCTTATACACATGCCTCTCACAAATACACACATTTTTATCATGTTCTCTTTGTGCCGACGTCTGTTTATCAGACTGTTTACTCTGCCATATAAAAGGCATGGCAAAGCAGACGACTGAGGGAGTGAAGTTCAGTCAGTCTTGTGTGTGTTTGAAGAGAAGAGAAGAGAAGAGAAGAGAAGAGAAGAGAAGAGAAGAGAAGAGAAGAGAAGAGAAGAGAAGAGAGGGAGTAGTCGTGATATGAAGATCTCCGTTACAATGATCTGTCGAATAATTATCTAGTAATTGTTATTGTTTATGCAAAGAGTATAAACAGAGGAATAACAAAGAAAAGCAATTGTTGTTGTTTACATCAAGTTGTGAACAGTGGCACACAGAATTGTGCGAATAATAAAGAATTTTAATTAAAACTAAACACAAATTTATTTTTATTTTATTTGCAATCTACGAGCTTATAATTTAAACGTTTTTAAAACTTAACAATAATATGAAATGATATTTATTACAAACTACTTGACTTATTTAACATGCCACCCACACACATTTGTTATATTAAATCTGCTTATTGGTTTACAATAAATCGTAAATATTGTTTATTTGCTACAATACTCTACTCATAGTTTTTATCTTTTGAGTAATGTATGGCAGGATTGCATCACAACATTTACATTTTGTTGTTGCAAGTATCACAACTTTTTCTTATTCTTTACTTTTTATGCTTCAAGCATTTTATTTGTCTTTATTTTCTTTTGCCGGAATGATTGATGACATCTTCAATAATCATGATTTTGCATATTTTGTCATTCATAACTCTCAACTCTCTCTCTATACAATGCTTTGATTTCTTTTGGCTGCTGTTACTGGTTTCCTATTCTTCCAACTTATCTTGCCGGAATATTTTGTCATCTTTACTCAAAAAAACAAAGAAGAGTGGGAGAATAAATAAAGAAAACGAAGGAAAGAAGGCAAATTTTTAGTACGTATGAATTTATAATAAAATATTGACGATGAACATGACATTATTGTCGATGGCAAATTAAACTGAAATATTTATTCATTTTGCACACGACTTACGCGGCATGTCAATCAAGATTTTGATGCCACTGCCGTTGCTACACATTGTACATTGTAAAATATGCACATCACTTGCAATGATTTGGCAATGTACGTATGTACACAAGCCGGAATTTGGATAATTTTTGTAATTGAAACACAAATGCTAACGAGTGTAGGTATTTAAATTGAAGGTTAAAAGAAAAGGATTTACTTTTGCTGGCACCAATTCTTGAATGCTTAATTCTTTAAAGCAAATAAAAGTTCATCGGAAATAGTTGTGGGAAATGCAAGCGATCTTGTAGGAATAATGCCTAATAAAAGGAGTCCAAAACAAGCTATAAGACTGATTGTTTCTGGGGCATATTTACAAAGAATATGCAGAAGAGATGCATTTTGCGTGGAAAAAAAAATGGCAGTGTTGTAAAAAGAGCGCATCGATTCTGTTCATTGCAAGTTGTAGCAGCATATTGTATGACATCTACAGCGCCACTCTCTTTACTTATCGGCATACCATCGATAAGCATGATCCTGGACGGTAGAAACTATGTACACGAGCAGACTTAAACCTTAATAGTTTGGCTCAGCCAATAGGGCAATATTCGATGTTACGGAACCAACCCAATATTCATGGCATAACTACAGAAAGGCAGGTAAATGCTTAGAGTCCTTGCCAAGAAGAGAACTGATACAAATGTTTACTTGGTAAGGAAATTTCTATATAAACGTGGTGCATAGGCGAAATGTGGTGCAAGAGCGAAGACAACGTTGAAAATATACTTTTACAGTGCCAATTCTAACGGCAAAGGAGGAAGCCAGTTACAAATCGTAAAACCATTCAACACTTATGCGGTAGATAACGAAAGAGTAGGCAGAGTGTCTACGAACACCACATGCGAACACCACATCCGAATCCCTAGTAGAAAGGGCTCACATCCCAAGCAATATAGGATAACACTCTACTCCCTAGATTATCTGGGCACTCCAATATCCGCATCTTTTGTGGCTGTGCAGGTTGGATAAACACACTTACGTTAGATGAGGCCATTGTGATGCCACAATTTTCTATTTTTCTCTAGTCCCACTATTATTCGCTGCTCTTGATGAAGCGACTCTGAATGTCAATGCACCCGCCTGAGAGTTCGTTTATGTGATAGGTACCAAAATTTCTTTTCCCTCCCTGGCATAGTGCTGCGCATGTACCCAATAAGTAAAGAACAGTGTACTCTTCCTCCTGTCTTCAGTTCCTGCAGAAATCATTTTCCAGGTGTCTAGAAACAATGCACCTTGCATAAGGATCAATAATTTAAAGCCCAGTATTAATGCCTACAACCTTACAACCAGTTTAATTTTTCGTGTGTCTACCATCCAGCTTTTGTCGGATTTTCTTACGTCGTTCTGTTTGTATCCGACAATCCGGCGTTGACGGAATCCATGGTCCATGCATTGTCAATTATAAGCTCAAAGGACTTTAAAAAGAATGCTAAAGCAAAGAATTTATTGAGTTGGTCTGTTCATCCCCTCATGTACATCATACATCATTCCGCTACCTCCTTGAGAAATCAGTGACAGCTATGCACCGTCTTGGAGTTTTTTTTTTTTTAATTAATTTATTCAAGAAAAATATTCTAACTCATAGTTTTGTTTGCCTCAGCGCCTTACGACATTGTTGAGGCGAGTTGAAGTTCATTACGTTGTTATGCAGTGTGCTGCCAGACTATCAGAAAGTATCGTAATATCTCGTCTGGTAATATTTGCATCTTCAGTAATTCTTGCCGGAGTCTACTTCTGCGAAGAAGCTTTAGTCTGAACGCCACTATAGTGATACGCAGCCTTATGGTCTGGACTATTCTAATCGAATTCGAAAAAATTCCGCATTCTCCAATTCCAATCAATTTGGATACATCAGTGAAGATCTGTATGGACGTTTTTATGAGGTTTACTGCATCATTTGTTCATAGTCTCGTGAGTTTCGTTCGTGAGAAGTAGTGTCGCGGTATTATGTTATCACTGTCCCCGATTATCCCACAAGTCATTGTATTTTATTCTTAAAACTCGAGTTGTGTAAGGGACAGGTTTAATTTGAAAAGTTTTCTTTAGCGATGATGATTATTTTTGGCTCAATTACTAAATTTGGTTTGAAGATCAGCTAGAGGCACTACTGTGCTCTTTTTTCATTTTCCAAAACCCATACCCTTCAGAAATCATTAAAATAAGTAATCTTATCATTAAAATATGGAACCTTATTTAAATACTTCCCAGCATGTACCCAAGAAGAAGCATTCCAATTATTATTACCTTTCACTGCAATTTAAAACAAAACTGCTTCCTTTATAGCCATAATTGTAAAGCTTGTAATGTACTGGTCTCAGATGAACTACGTTCACATTATACAAAAGAAAAAAAACGCAAACAGCTCCCACAATTCTTTTGTTGTTCTGTTGCATGCAACATCAGGAAGTTCATCATCCTAATTTAAAGTGACATGTTTTATGCTAAATTTATGTAATTTTCTTCAAAAAGGAAAAGCAAAAATTCGTTACAAAAAATATTGAAAGGCGAAACGAAGGCAAAAAAAAAAAAAAAAAAAAATTGAGGAACAACAGCAGCAGTATTCGATCATGTAGGCTATTAAAGCATTATTTCAATTGTTTGACGACTGATGACGATGATGTTATTGTGGCATCTATTGTCATGAAAATGCCACAAAAAACTTTAAACAAAAATTGTCGAATAAAAAAATCCCCAATATATTGTAGTAAAGAGAGCCTAATAGTGTGTGCATGTGGCCAATATACGATATATTGTGTTGCTGCTGCTGCTACCTTTTGCTGTCAATGTTGTTGTACCATTGTATTCAAATTTTTGTCAGTTGTCACTTTGTCACTCTTTTTTGGACATAAGTTTGAATAATGGACCATTGTTGCTGTTACCCATCTGAACTCACGTGCGAATCAAATACTCAAAAACTCTTTTATTGCCTCCAATCACTCATTCATTCATTCATACATACATACATACATCAGTATGTGAGTGTGTTTCAGTTACTTGTCATTCCTTGTTTTTGTTTTTATTATTATTCTTCAGCATGCATGTTTAAAGTTTATGCATGAATTGCTTATAAAACGCAACCGTATGACAAAAGAAAAGCATTTTGAATGAAGAAGACGAAAACAACAGCAGGAAATAGATGCTGAGATGGACAGCAAGTACAGAAAACACACACACATACGTACACTTACACATTTACAGAGAAATTCAAATGGAAATTGTAACATTGTTATGGGATTTTGATTGAGATTTTCTGCATGTGTTGTCCGGTTTTTATGGAAACATTGATGATATTCGCCTAGCTTTTCGCCATCAACTGGCTACGTGTACATGTTCCTGCTGTTGTTGTTGTATTTTTTCTTCGTTTTTTATGTATATTTATGCAACATTTCAGTTGTATTTTTTTTATTCCTCATTTCACCTAATTGTACGTAAATATATATGACTTTGCACCATGTTGCTGCAATTGTCAAAAAAAAAACAAAAATTGATCTTTTATTATTTGGAAGAAATTGTGTACGTTTTTTCTCCTTCTTTTCTTATTTATTTCCTTGTGAATTGCTACACACATAATGATGATGAGGTGTTATTTTTATTTGGTAGACATTTTTCGCATAAATTTGTAGAAAGAAATTTTAATTGTAATGTGTTTATGTGCATGCAGTAAATGACCAAGAGTTCTATAGGGAAGCGTACACTCATGAATCTTCCATTCAATGATTTTAAAAAGGCCTTCGACACCATCAACTAGAATACCAAATGGAAAAAGGAAGTAACTCAGAAAGTAATTGGAATAAGCATTCGAATATAAGCACACAGAACCCTCAGTCCAATTACTTGCGTACGCTGACGACATTGACATCATAGGGCGTACTAAGCGAGATGTTAGTGCTGCCTATAGTGCTATTGAACGGGAGTCTTCTAAGATGGATCTGGCAGTAAATGAGGGCAAAACAAAGTATATCTTATCGACAAGTAGAGACGTGCGGCGCACTGAATCTGTGATTACGGCCGATAACTATACTTTTGATGTAGTCAAGGAATTTATTTATCTTGACTCCGCCGTTACCACCAAAAATGATGTCAGTCTGGAGATCAAGCAGGATCACTCTGGACAACAGGTGCTACTATGGTCTCAATAGGCAATTGAGTAGCAGAGACCTCTATCGTACGACAAAACTAATACTCTATAAGACCTGACCCTTGCTTCTTTATGGGGCAAAGGCTTGGACACTATTAAGCACTGATGCAGTTGCCTTGAGAGTATCCAGTGTGAGTTGGAGATGATCCGATCAGTGAGCTGTATGAGCTCCGCAACGACATAGACGTTGTGCAGCGTATTAACATTCAACGGCTGCGCTGGCTCGGCCATGTCGTTCGAATGGAGGAGGATGCTTCGGCGAGACAGGTATTTGATGCGGGGATCAGCGGAAGTCGGCAAAAAGAACGACGTTGTTTGTTGGAAGGACCAAATCGAGGAAGCCCTTTCAACGATTGGTGTGACCAACTGGCGTAGGGTCACAAGAAGCAGAGGCGCTTAGAAGGATGTGTTAAGGCAGGCCGAAATTCGTTAATCGGGTTTTTAATGGCCAATTAACTAAGAATTAAAATAAAAACTTGCAGTTCTTTACAATGGAAGTATCAGTCAAACATTCCACAACAATTCTGTAGTAAAATAAGTATGCCTTTATGCCTCATCGGGGCACCAACGCAATGTGGCATGTTTTTCGCTTTTCTATCGCTATTACAACGAATTTTACTCGAGCGAAATAAGTGCAGTTATTTCCGAGAATCATATATTCGTACGCAACACTCGTCTTTCTCTCAGAACACATTAGTATGTTGTCGACAGGCCAGTGGGTTTTACATTTCAATAGAGACAGAATTCGTCCTTTAGGTGGACCATATGATGTGAATGTGAAACTCCTGCAACACATCTAATGTCCACAATAATATCCTCTTTCCTTTTTCTCATAACCTATTTTTATAGATATAGAATGTTAGCTTATTAGACGTGAGGCCTCAGTTCAAACCCCAGGTCAGACCTCAAAACGAAAATACGAAAAAAATATTTCTGCGGCTACTTCCTTTCAGCATATATCTGGGAAAAGCTCTGGGATTAAATAAAATTGCCACAAAAAGTTTCTCATAAAATCTGTCATACACAGTCGACTTAAAACTGTTGGTCCCGCCACTCACGTATAAAATTAACGCACACAACATAAGTGGTGTAAGAAACTTGGTCGTAATCCTGACTAAAGGGTTCTAATGACCAATTATGTATATATGACCGTGCTGGATAATATCACGGACAAAGTCTCCTCACAGCGAAAAAGATTTACATGGGGTTGTTTGCTCATACTCATGTTATTATTTTGCTACTCCCGCACAAGGTATTCAACATACAATCTAATGATGTGTAAAAATTACTTGCATTGTTAAGACAATGTTGAAGTAAATGTCAAGAAACCAAAGGCCTTATGTAAGAATTAGATTTTTGAGAAACTTTTCATGACAATCTTATTTACTATTTTAGGATTCTTTTTGCCAGAAATCTGCTGAGAGGAAGTCGCCAAAGAAATATTTTTTTCATATTTTCGTTTTGATATCTGACCTGGGGTTTGAACCATGGCCTTACGTCTAATAAGCCAACCTACTACCTACTAGACTACGGCGACTTCAGTTGAGTGCACACGTCTGGTAAAAATTTGCGTACCACCGGTTTGTATTTAATTACCTCTTAGTGTTAAGCACTTGGAAGGGAATATGAATGTTTGTCTGCTCTGGCAAATTTTTCTTTCGAAGTTGCTCTTAGTGTAGCCATAGTCTTCAACAATAATTTCAAAAAGATTGGGAGTTCCACAGTGCCTCTAAGCTCTAAACAGCCTACAAAAATTGGAAAAAAAAAATTTTCTTAAATCGAATTTTTCCTCATTATCATTTAGCCTCGAAAGTATTGAAGATATTTTATATTTTAATTTAAAATCGTATAACAAAAGATTTTAATTTGATTATAAAAACGAATTGCTTAGTTAAGCGATCTCTTTTGCCATTTTAGGGTTCACACTGTAAATAAATTTTCTTAAAAATTTCTTAAACAATTAATCTGAATTACATCCCAGGAAATAAGATCACTTTCACATCGTCAACACATTGCTTACATAGGCATGGTATTACATGCTCTCATGTAGACTACATATGAGAGATTATATGAGATGGTTTTGTGTAAAATTTAAGGCGTGTCTGTTAAACATTATCTATGCTCAGCCCCTGTAAAAAAAAATCAAATTAAAAATAAAAACGAGGGAATCAACAAAATCTTTAATTTAAAATAAAATAAAATCAAGCAAATGAAAGTAACGAAAACGAACTGCTTTATTTACATTCCATTCCATTCAGAAACCATATGAAATATATTTTTTTTGAAATGTTGCCATAAATATGGTATAACAGTTAACAAAAACAAAAATAAAATGAAAAATATTTATTACTTATGGCCAACTTTCCGTTACAATAACGCCAAACACTTATAATGGCTAAGATCCTTACTTTTTTTTGTTGTAGTTTTTAAAAGAATCTGGCGTATCAAATTATGACAAAAATTTTCATTATTAATTGAGAACATCTTTCTTAAACATCCGTCTGCGTTTATATTTTTTTTGTTTTTTTTTTCTTTTTCATTTTAGGTAAGGCCTACGAGAGTGGCACCAAAATTATTCACCTCATCAAGCAAAACACAATAAATTTGGGAAAAATTTTTTCAAGTAATATTCAAAGGCTTTCCTACTTCCTCTCCTTTTTTTCCCTATCTCCCCTATTACCCTCACCCCTTTAGGACGTTGCACAATGGGTCAACTGTACCTCCGGGTACTGTATTTGTCTCAATTGACAAGTACACTTCCTCTAACTTAAACCTAAACCTAATATTCAAAGGCTTCAATAGGCTAGTACATACATATGTATCGTTGGTCTCATGTAGAAAGGCCTTAACTCACACTTTTTTGAAATTGATTTTTTTGTGATTCCAACACATTTAACACAAATACATACACCTCCTCACAAAAATTTAATAAAAAAAAAAATATGCGAGTTAGGGCCTTTCTACATGAGACCAACGGTATGTAATCCTATTAACTTCTTTGAAAATTTATTTTTGATTACAGATTTGAATTGTTGGATTAGTTTTGCTCCTATGTTGATGCAAAAATTCGACTTTTGAAACACTTACAGGTGGAACTAGCCCACGCACTAGGTCACGATTATCCAAAAAAATTCAATAAAGAAAAACGGTTTGAAATTTTGCAAAAATTTATTTTTTTGTTGTGATGTACAATTGTTGCGGTTATAAATGAAATATTTTTTCATTCATATGGATGCTGCGGCTGGCCTCATTGTACCTCATTCGATCGGACCAATATTCATGCACTTTTTCGAGTGTATGGGGTCGTATCTCGACATTGGCATCACGAATGTTGTTCTGTCAAATCCTCAATTGTCTCTGGTTTGTCGGCATAACACTTTTCTATAATGGCGCCCTCACAGAAAATAGTTCAACAGTGTCAAATCGCAGCTTCTTGGCATCCAGTTGACATTACCATTTCGCCTAATTAAAAGCCATCAAACGTTTGACGCAGTAAATCGATTGTGGCATGAGATGTGCGGCAAGCTGCAGTATGCTGTTGAAACCAAACATCGTGCACATCAATACCATTAAGAGCGGGTACAGAAAAATCTGTTATCAAGGTTTGATAGGCGTAATGGTTAAGCCGCCCTCGTTTTTAAAGAAATATGAGTCAATAAAGCCGCATTAAACAGTCACTCGTAATGAGTGCATAGGCTTGTGCAAAACCACATATGGGTTTTCTGAGCCCCAAATACGGCAATTTTGTTTATTAACGTAGTTACCAAGATAAAAATGAGCTTCATCTGAAAAGATAATTTTTTTTGGCAAAATCGACATCATAATGCAGTTTCTCGTTGTCCCAATAAATCCCTATATTGCTGAAGAGTAAAGCGATTCATTACGTTTCATTACTAAATTTTGTCACAGAATAGAATGGCATAAGTATTTCAAGATCGGAAAAACCCGTTGGTTTAAATTTAAGCGGATAGATGACCCACCCTAAATTTTAATAGTACGAGCTCTTCTACCCAGCACTCGCTAGTCGTTAACAAAGGAAGTCGCCGTAGTGTAGTAGGTAGTGTGTTGGCTTATTAGATGTGAGATTATGTGAAATTCGAACAAATATTTTTTGCGGTAACTTCCTCTCAGCAGATTTCTGGCAAAAACAGTGCCATGCATCTCAGAAATTTCTGTTGTTCGGAGTTGAGTTCAAACTGTAGGTCTCTCTACTAATGGATAAAGTTAACACACACAACATTAGGGGTGTGATAAGCTAGGTTGTAATGCTGACTGAAGGGTTGTAATCACAAATTAGACTTCTGGCGAAAACTCTGAGAAAGCTCTTAACAAACTCAACATTAGTGGTTTGGGAAGCTAGGTTGTAGTCCTGACTAAGCGGCTGTAATAACCAATTAAGTAACTGAGTAAGAGGCAAAGGAAGAAGGAAGAATCTATTTTATTTTTAACCCTCCGTGACACACACTTTTAGTTTTTCACATTAGTACCACACTGGGTCTGGCCAGACCCCATATAAATGTTAGTGTATTTGCATAAGTTAAAACTGGTACGAGAAAGACATTTCAAATGATCACTCAAACGATCAATCGAACTATCAATCAAAGGATCAATCAAAATATCAATCAAACGATCAATCAAACGATCATTCAAACGATCAATCAAAAAATCAATCAATCGATCAATCAAACGATTAATCAAATGATTAATCAAACAATAAATCAAAGGATCAATCAAACTATCAATCAAATGATCAATCAAAAGATCAATCAAACGATCAATCATAATATCAAACAAACGATAAATTAAACGATCAATCAAATGATCAATTTCTCGTTCCTTTGAAGTTTTCAAAAAGTATACCACCAAACAAACGTCAGTTTTGAGATAATTCTGGAGCTAACCTCCTTACATCAACCAGTGAACGAGCTAACGTTGCCAGAATTTGTTGTTGTTGTTTTTTGCAGCGTTATTACTTAAGTATGAAAAATTCATAATGAAACTTAATGTTTTAGTTGCAACAAAGCATCTAGAAACAACACCCAAAAAACTAAACGACACAAACAAGCGTACTCCAAACAAAATATATGAATGGAGGGACTCAACCCAAACAGTAGGACGGACAGATGGCTGATACGAAAATCATAAGTAAACAGAAGGAAAATTAATGTGTGTGTAATTTCTCACTTTTTGTTTTCTAAAGACGTTGTTGTTGTTTTCATTTATTTATACGGGGCTTGTGAGGCCCAGTAATGGTTTTTATGATCAAATTTAGCGTTATTGGCCAAACATTAGCAGAAATATGTGTGTCTTCTTTCAGACCAATAAAGCCTTCTGTTGTGATCTTTTATTTTTATCTGTGTTGCAGCTGTTAAATATTTATATGACGTACGAAAAGACAAAAAACCACGGCATAAAAAATTAAGTTTTGTAATCGAAACTTTTCCATCTTTGATTGGCCATAAAACAAATTTTCACAAAAATAAATTAATCTTTTTAATAATAAAACAACAACAACAGCAACAGGGAAGAAATGAAAGAACGCCTGTGTTGCCAAAAAAAAAAAATATATTTGTTTGACTCAAATTTATGTATTGTAGGCTGGTTTGGTTTTAATGCGCAGACAGACAGGCAAACAGACAGCCCGACTTTGGTCTTCTTTCATTCAGGTGTTTAAGTCACAATATTTGCAAAACCTTTTGCCACTTGTTTGCCTCTCTTTTACCTTTTCAGAAACAATCATTTTGGAAAAGAAACTAAAAAACCCACAGAAGAAAAGAGTCTGAAGTCTTAACCCAAAATAATGTTCAACTCAAGATTTTTTTTTGAAGGCAACTTGAAAGTGTTGTTTGGCCTGCTGCAAGAGTGTTTTAAATTCTACATTTTGTTGTTGCATACAATTTATTACCTACACTTTCTTTAACACCGCATTTGGGTGTAATTTGCAATTCGTCATTTAGGCGGTTTGCTATGTAGTATGTGATATAAGGTACGGGCCCCATATAAAATGCGTTAAATTCTTCAGCCGTTAAATTTTCTTTTCTTTCCTTTGGATTTTGTTGCACAATGTTACTCAAAATATTGTTTTCTTGTATGTGCATATGATATGAGTAACTAAAGAGAAACATTTATGACCTTATCTTAATGCCTTAAATATGCCAATTAGTAAAATTTAAATGACAGTCTTTCTTTCATCCACAGCAATGTACAAAAGAATTGCAAAAAAAAATTTTTGTAAAATTTCCAAAAAGGAGGAACTCATTTTCAGAGACGTCTTTTGCAAGAGAAAAATTAATTTTTGTCTTTGATAACTTTATATAGCCGTTGCATAACGGTTTATGCAATAACTTAAATATTTTATGTTATTTGTTTGCAACATTTATATACGCCTCTCTCTACGGTACTAAAGTCTTCAAATTATTATCGTAAAGCAATTACCGTTTGACCACAAAGACTCAATTTTCGAAAGTATGTTAGATTTTCTATTAAATATTTTAAGTGTTAGGAAAGCTATTTGAGGGGAAAGTGTACCTACCATACGTATCATACGACGAAGTATAGATTCCGTCATTTAATTCTTTACATACGTAAAAGAGGCAACAGAAACACAGTACAGTAAGACCCCGCTTAACGCTGCTCCGCTTAACGCTGTTTCAGTGTTACGCGGTAGTACTGGGATTCCCCTAAATCGCACACTGTATTGATACTTATTGTATATGTGTGCAAATGAAACGGCCATGCACCAGCCAAAAGCGGTGCTCTATATAGCGACGGTGTATTCTATGCATATTTTTCAACGCTCTTTTGTTAGTCTGTTCAGAATAAAGATTCCAACTGTATCCGAAGTCGCAATGTATTTACATATATATATACGTGTTAAGTTGCCTCGTTTAACACTGTTTCGGAATTTATTGGAACGTATCCCCCGCGTTAAGCGGGGTCTTACTGTACATTTCATTTGAGTCACCATTTTTTTGAATTTCAAAGACTGATCTAAGAAGTCTTCTCATGGCAATGAGATTACTGCCGCAGCTTTTATCAGAACACTGCAGCTGACAAAAGAATTTATTTTTGTTTTCTTTTTTCAAGAAAGCTGAGTTTCGAATCCTTATCTAGTAAGATGAGTTGTGTAGTATTATTTACTACGTAACAGCAAACGACTTTTCCTTTATTACTTACTTAATTGGTCATTACAACCCTTCAGTCGGGACTACAACGTAGCTTCTCACATCACCCATGTTGTGTGTGTTAATTTTATTCATGAGTGGCGCGGCCTACAGTTTTAAATCTTCGACTTAGTAAAACCCCACTAGAAAAACTGTGATGGGGTGAAAAGACACTATTTCCGTGGCCAGTCTACATAGCCTCCACGTGAAATGACCACACCCTCAAACCACTCGTGTAAAATATCCATCCGAGATTTGCTGCACGGAAAGCTATACTATTAAAACCGCATGACGTGAATGTCCAGATTATCTAATAGAAGTTGATAATTATCTGGCTATAATGCTCGCCGTTAACAGTGATTAAGGGCTTGGCAAACGTCGTTGTCAAAGACATATGGACAGAAGCCGCCTTCAGCTAAAAATCCACACCTACCAGTAACTTTTTTGCAATTCATTAAACGCTCTTGGATCTCATCTAGATTGGTATCGTCGCAAATTTGTTTGTTCACGTACCCATTTGTCCAGAAATAGGCCTCATCGCTAAAGATGACTTTACGATGACGAATAAATGGGCTCTTCTTCCATCATCGAATAATGATCTTCAGCGATGAGGTCTATTTCTGAACGTACATACACGTCGTTGTCTATGTAAACCTTCACTTCCTGAGTCATTTGAATTTAATACACGGGTGCAGACGATGAAAATTCTCCAAGTGTAGTCGCCGTAGTCTAGTAGGTAGTGTGTTGGCTTCTTAGACGTGAGATTACGGTTAAAACCCTAGGTCATACATCAAAACGGAATATGAAAAAAATATATCTTCGGCTTCATCCTCTCAGCAGATTTATAGCAAAAACTATGAGAGCATAATTTTATTTTAATTTCAGAGTCTTTGTCAGAAGACTGCTATTAAGAAGTCACCGAAGAAATATTTTTTCAAATTTTTTGGAGTTGTCTGAGTCAGGGGCTCACGTCTAATAAGGCAATACACTACCCACTAGAGTGCTGTACTTCTAGGAGAAATGATCACCACTGATTATTATTGTTTTAGGTACATGAGATGAAGAGAAATCACGCAGCATCAATGTGACTCACATTTCTGGTAGTCAGTGTTATATGGTCGATCCACTATTGTTCTTGACGACGATGTTGCCTTTATTAATAATGCAACGCAAATAAACTTTTTGTATGTTAACCACGATTAGACCCCGCATATCCATATAGCTTATTGATATTCATAGACTCCAATACTCTCATTCTATTAAGATGCCCTTTTCTGTTCCAATACAATTCCCTTATGTGTCAGAGCAAGTGGAAGATAGTCTCAATTAGTCAACAGTGATAATCTTGAGGACTACGTGCAAGGAAGCAGATGACTTCTTCTATTCATTGAGTTATGAAATCTACTGGGTTAGAGTACAAGTACGTTCCCTGGCTCATGGTAGATAGGTAGATAGAGGTGGCTGTCTATCCAAGGAATTTGGGTGTACACACTTAGGCCACATAGGGCCCATTGTGCTGCCACAACTTTCTAGGAGCGACACACGTACGTTCGTTTATAGCCTAAGAAAATAATGGAAATATCTACCAAAATTTCGTTCTTGACTAAGATGTGGAGTCTATTAATAACGCAACGCAAATAAACTTTTTGTACATTAACCGCAATTCGAACCCACGTATCCATATAGCCTGCCGATATCCATGAACTTCAATACTCTCATTCTATTAAGATTTCTTTTTTCATTTGATTACAATTCCATACTGTGTCAGAGCAAGTGGAAAGTAGTCTTAATTAGTCACCACTGACAACCCTGATGTTTATGTGCAAGTTTCACCTATGAATTGCTGTGAAGTAAATGACTTCTTGTATTCATAGAGTGTTCTTGTGCTCATTGAGTAATCAAATCTACTGCACTATAGCAGAAGTAGATTTCCTGGTCTATGGTAGGTAGGTAGGAAGAAGATGAACACCAGTTGGAAGTTGGATGTACCCACTTAGACCACATAGGGCCCACTGTGTTGCCATTATTTTTTGTTAACACCTACTGTCGGAACCACTCAAAGCTTCTGAAATAGCGACTTAAACTGTCAACGTCTATGTGTGACACTTTCACTAGATCATCTATGTATGTAATAGGAAGCAAGGTGCCTTTTTCTTTAGTAACGTAATGCCGGACATGTACCCAGTAGGTGAAGAATATTCTCCTTTTCTTCTTCATCTCTGCAGCTTATGCAGAAATCATCAGTGCAATGAAGGTGTGCAAAACCAATGTGCATTGCAAGTGTGCCCATAATGCAATGCCCCATAAAGACCACCATAACCATACTGTGCGTGCTTCTTTCGAATTTAAGCAGAATTATTGTGCGTGTTTTATACAGCGTTTGTCAAATTTTCAAATCAAATTTTCTACTTGTGTCCTAAGCCGCCCATCTATTGTGGACGAAATTCACGACTATATTGTTCATTTTATAGGCTTTTAGGTTTTCACAGGGATTCACAAAGTCGAGAATTTATCGGAGAGTTCAATGGTTGTACCACACCTTACCAGTTCAGCTGTTCTACAGATACTTGGAATGTCGCTGTGTCCTAAGTTGCCGTAGTCTAGTAGGTAGTATTTTGACTTACTATACGTGAGGTAATGGTTCAAATGCCAGGTTAGAATTCTTTATCGAAATGACATATAAAAAAAATATTTCAACGGCATCTTGCTCTCAGCGGACTTCTGGCAAAAACTCTGGGAGTAAAAAAAAAGAAACTGCCACGAAAAATTTCTCAAAAATTTATTATTCGGAAACGATTTCAAACTGTAGGTCTCGCCACTCATGTAGAAAATTAACACACAAACATAAGTGATGTAAGAAGTTAGGTCGTAATCCTGACTGAAGACAACATTTCCACCAATTATGTATCGGGTCCGCCATCTAACGTTTTTTTTTTTCAACTAGTGCTTATTTCGTGAATGGTAACACTTAGCTTATGTCTGATTTGACAGATAATTAGTTTTATTCTTCCGCTGAACGAATATGGTTGTGTATACGCTTGAACAACGCTGGGAAATATTGCGACATTACTTTGAAAATTATGGTAATGTTGCAGAATGTGTGCGAAAATTGCGTACGGATTTTGGAAGAAGAGAAGCACCTTCTGCTCCGTATGTTCGTTATCTTGTGAAAAAAGTGAAAGAAACTGGCATCCTCATCGATAAACCAAAGCGTGTAAAACCAAAAACAGTGCGTACACCCGAGAATATTGCTGCTGTGGCAGAAAGTGTGCGTGAAGCGCCATCAACATCAATTCACCGTCGTTCTCAACAATTGGACATTTCGGAGACATCATTGAGACGAATTTTGCATAAAGACCTTGGTATGACGCCATACAAAGTCCAATTGGTTCAGGAGTTGAAGCCAATTGACCATCCAATGCGTTTTCGCTTCGCAAAGTGGGCCTGCGATCGACTTACAGAAGATGCCGATTTTGGCAAAAAAAAATCATCTTTTCAGATGAAGCTCATTTTGATCTTGGCGGGTATGTAAACAAGCAAAATTTGCGCATTTGGGGCACAGAAAACCCGCACGCATGCAGAACGAGTCACTGTTTGGGCCATTTCTCTTGGAAAATGAGCAAAGAGTGGCCGTTACAGTCATGGCGATCGTTATCGGACCGTGTTGAACGAATTTTTGTTCACAAGAATTGAAGAGGAGGATTTTGGCAACATTTAGTTTTAACAGGACGGCGCTACGTGCCACACAGCCTTAGCTACACTCGATGTTTTGCGCCCTGTTTTTGAAGATCGCATTATCAGCCGCAGAACTGATGTCGTTTGGCCACCTCGGAGCTGCGATTTGACACCGTTGGACTATTATTTGTTGAGTGCCGTCAAAGATAAGTGTTACGCCGACAAGCCAGAGACAATTGACGCTTTAAAGAACAATATTCGTGAAGCCATTGGTGAAATACAGCTGCACACAATCGATAATGTGCTTAAAAATTGGACCGATCATGTAGGCTACTGCATGGCCAGCCGAGGCAGCCATTTGAATGAAATTATTTTCCATTATTAACCGGAAGGATTGTACTTTCAAATAAAAAAAAGAAATTTGAGAAAATATTCAGTAGTTTTTTTTAAAGCATTTTCAAAAAAAAAAAAGTTAATTGGCGGACCCTTTACATATGTATGTAAGTATGTATGTCACTATATCCTGGTACGCATATGGTATGTATGTACATCATATCTGCTACAGCTGTACACCGTCTAGGAGTTACTGACGTTGAATTTCAATCTTTTGATAGCCTCCCTGGCCTATTTGACATGTGCTTTCGAATGTAGCCCGCTGTACAATTTTATTTGTAGTAAGTAGCATGACTATATTCCCTTTATTATACGTGCAATCATTCAAGAGAATCTCATGCCAATCAATTAGAATATATCCTTCATGTTCTAAATGGAATTGATGTCCACGTAAATACCATACACAGCTTTAAGGGCTTTCCGTAATGCTCCCAACATCCTACCATTAACTCGGTTTTTCTCGGTATCATATTTGTCTGTTATTAAATTTTGTTTCAAGCTTAATGTACCATTTGAATTCCCATTTTGAATATTTTGCAAATGATCCTTAAATTCAGTATCGTTTGAAGTTCTCACCAAAAATTTGTATGAAAATAATGCCAGAATGAAAGGAAAAGAAATAAAATTTGAATGCAAATATTTGCTGTTTTTTTCCTTTTTTCTTCTTTTATTTGATTATTACATACGAAACGAACTCTGAACTGAATGACTTGATGGTGCTGGCAAAGAAGAATTATAAGCTCGGCAATATGTTTCATTCATAAATATTTTGGGTCAAGTATTTTCAACGTCTTATGGTTGTTTTGATATTTTTCAGCCCCCCAACTGTAAATTGGATTTTATGTTGGCCTCTATGTGTGTGTGCTTTTCATATGCTTGTAAGTCTCTTTAGTGGTATATGTTAGCATATACATATGTATACATATGCGTGTATGTATAGATGTGAAAATAATTCCTAAGCAAGTATTTGTGTTTATTCAGCACTCGTTAGTTATAGTCCTCTTATAAGTGGTTTTATTTTGTTTTTATTTTGTTTTTATTTTCATTTTGTTTTGTTTTGTCATAAAATTTCCTTTTGAAAACATCTTCAAACTCATCAATGACACTCAACTAGAGTCCTTAGTTTCTTTTGCTTTTTCAATTTCTCCACTTTTGTGGTGGGTTTTTTAGCTCAGCTCAGCACCGCTCCATTCTCTTTCCCAAGCTGCAACCAAATTGTTACGTACATATGTGGTATATGGTTTATGTTGCTACATGTTTCAACATTAAATTGCTTGTATGTATGTATGTGTATGTAAGTGGATTCCCTTTTTACGTATTTAATTTATTTATTTTAAGATCTTAAAGATTTCTAAATTAACCAAATTTATAAATAACATTCGTCTTCAATAAGGCAATTTGAGGGCAAAAACACAAAACCTTATATGTATGTACGTAGTAGTGTATGTGTTTGATGGATTATTTAAAAGGTTTGATCAAATTATGTGCCAAATTGTGAACATTACGTTTTAATGCCTTCTGTTGGAATAATAAATTTTCGCAAAAATTTTTAAATTTCTCTTGAGAAAGCAATCAATTTGTTGTTATTCAACAGCAATACATAGGAAGTAAATTTGATTACCATTCCCCTTCCTTTAGATCCTTTAAAGGGCATAAGACTATCGTCAAACATTTTAACCTTCTTATACGATTACGGTTGCCTAGTTTTCGTGTTATTAATTAAGCTTCTCTAGCTAAACAAATAATTACTCTAGTGAAACAAGTCCTGGAGAGATATGAAATGTGTTAAAAGTTGTTTTATCGATTGTAGAGAGGAGAAAATTTCAAGCTTAAGTTCTAGTCTTTTCCAATCGGTGACTACACCTGGCCGCTGGAAACTCGGAGATCTTTTAGTTTTTTATAGTTCGAAATAATTTTCAACATTAATCCATCTATGGATTCTAGACGGCGTTATTCCCGATAATAGAAGCCTTAGTCGAATTGCACTTGGAGGCCATGTGTAAGAGTTTATCGACAACTACTTATTATTATTGCTTTGGTTTTTTTAAGCGGGATTTAAATGTTCGCAACATGTTTAGGTTTTGTGTAGAAGAGAGTGGAACGTACGTTCGTTTCTAGCATTTGAATGGTAATATGTATATAAATGGTCATTACAACCCTCCAATAAGGATTATGACCCAGTTTCTCACACTACTTATTTTGTGTGTATTATTTTATTATATGAATAGCTGGACGTATCGTTTAAAGTCGATTCCAATCGACAGATTTTTGGGAAACTATTGCATGGCAATTCTATTTACTCTCAAAGTTTTTGCCAAAAATTTGCTGAGGGGAAGTCTTCGAAGAAATATTTTTTTATATTTCGGTTTGTTGGAGTTGCGTAACCTGGGGTTGAACCGAGGCCTCTTGTCTAACAAGCCAAAATACCACCTACTAGACTACATCAACTCCACGAACGCCGAGCGATTACTCAAAGATAATGGAATTTTGGTAGATATTTTCATTATTTCGTATGTCACTAGTCGGTGACTAGTGACAATAGATTCAGTAGAAAATGTTGGGTGTAGTGGTAAGCAACTTTGCTGATTGACCAGAACTTTTTATCGAATAGTAATTCTAACTGACTTTCCTCTGAAGTTTTTAGTTGATGTGAAATAGTTGGAGGTGAATTATGGTAATTTGTTGCCTTGACTCGACTTCAAAATTAGATTTCAAGAGTTTGTGTTTAGCAGCTGAACTTCTACTTCATGCCACTTAAGCACATACACCGCATTTATTTTGCAATTGGTTTCAAATGTTTTTTTTTGTGAAATACTTAGGTCCTGGGCAATTAATATTCCTTCAGATTACGGAGACAACCGATTTGACAAATTACGGCACACGATTAAGGGATGTGAAGACCAACCTTTTCATTGATCATAGACGTTTGAATCAGCGCTTATATGATGGTCGTGTTTTTCGATTTTCTATACTTTATTGATGTTACCTACAAGTGTCTATACTGACGATATGATCCGACTGTTGGTAAAACTGTGCATGATTGACTGCTACAGTATCACGGCTTTAATATTATGATACCAATTTGAGACTTCTAGTTTTACGAGGTCCTTGAAATATATGCAAATGGCTCCAAATTCCTCGATAGAGTTGGCTGTGGTACTGAAATCTGACTTTTTTTTTCAACTGCTCTGCTGATGTTTATGTAAAATAAGATGTATATTCATTCATTTTGTTGGTATCTAATTATACATATAGTGAGCGACAGAAGAATCTGTACACGAAAAAAATGTACGTTAATAAATTGATGTTATTTTTATTTTAATTGGTTCATTGCCAGTTTCTAAAATTGAAACAAAAAAAAAAAAAAAAATTACAAACAATTTCGGAATGTTGTAAATTTTTGTCGGGCACTCTCCTTAAGTTTTAAAAGTTGAGTTTGCTGATTGTTAGAATGTTTTTTGACGCTCACTGTAATTGGCCATTACAAGGATTACAACTCAGCTTCTCACTAAAAAATCTGAGAGAAATGTTGCTCAAAAAATCTGTCATTCGTAGGCGATATTAAACTGTAGGTGCAGGCACTCAATGTATAAAATTAACACAGACATCATAAGGGGTGTAAGAAGCTGGGTTGTAGTGTCAATACAGTGCCAAGTAATTAAAAAATTGAAAAACACGGTTTTCTCGTAGTGTGATTAAACCACGTCGATCGCTTAAATATTAAAAATCTTCTGTAAAAATTTCTTAAACTTCTATTAAGCAATGTTACTTTACTGCTGTTATAACACAATGTCATTTCGTTTTCCTAATAGTACCCTTAACACTCTTGTCCTAGACGAAGATAATTTTTTTTGGCTTTTTAAATATGAAAAATGAAACTGATTCGTATACGACCGATAAACACATTTAAATATGTGCCTGCATCACGTTTATTGATATCGAAAAAATGAATTAAAAAAATCGGATTTGCTTTCATGGCAATGCATGGTATGTAGTGTCGTCGTTGTTAAATTTTTTTTTTTTGCTTTCATTGCCTCCAAAGACAACTGAAAGTAACTGCCGAGTAAGAAAATTAAGAATAATAAAAATGAAAACTAAAATGAAAATGGAGGAAAAAAACAATTTGATAACTAACAATTACCATGCATTACAACAACCATATAATATGGTCAATACAATAAAGCGAACAACAATAATAAGATCACACAAATGGCATATTAAACAGGAGATAAAATATGAAGAAGAGAAAAAAATAGCTCTCCATGCACATGAGCATGAGCATGGCAGCAGAAAACAGTCAAAAACATTTTCTTAATATTACTTCGGCTGCTGCTGTTGCTGCTGCTGCAAGATATTGGCTTTGAAGACAGCCAACAAGGATCAATAATATACAACAGAAACAACAACAATAAAAAAAATAAAAACGAACAACATTAGCAATATTAGATAGAAAAGACGGCATAACAATAAGCACACCATACCGTATAGTGGTTTAAACATGTGTTAACAAGGCAGGCATGAAAATAAGCCAGAAAAACAAAAAAAAAAACAAAAAATTGGTAGACAATACACGGACATACACGTACGTACGTATACTACCTAAATGCCGAGAGTTACATAGAATATGGACAGACAGACAGACGGATTACAAATGAAAATGAAAAAAAACGAATTTGAAATCGCCTATACAGTACTAACTGATGAGAAGACAGAACTTTAAAGTATTGACACTTTTTTCCAAGTTCAGGGATTAAAACAGTCTGATGAGAGCTTTAAGGAGCCACTCCATTGACACAGGTAGCAGTGGCCGCTAATCGGGGAGGAGATAGACACACTTATGGCAAGTAAGGATCATTTGGACCATTGACACAGCCTTCTAAATGTCTTCAAAGCTGTTTGGCGGATTAATTTCTTTTTTTTTTTTTGCTTTAAAGTTATAAAAGGTTTGGAACTTTACTAAGAAAACTAAGTGAAGAGAATACAGTATCAAAAGGACTCTTAATTTCCATTCAATAGTTTTAAAACAGATTTTCGATAAGGACGCTGCAGCCAACATAACAACTATTTTCGCAAAGTTACCATACAGAGCACAGTTCCTACGCTTGGTGGAAAGAATGTTGGGCCTGCGGATATCAGCAACTAGAGGGCAGGTAAGATTTCAGCAGGACAATTGTATGAATACAATTAGTAAAGAAGGAATTATTTTTCAATGACTAAGAGTTCCATTCACATTTTGTTGTACGGAAAATCCAATGATTGTTAGATTTGAGTTCCATTACTTTGTCAGTGATTTCGTTACCACACTTCGATGAAACAATGGAACAGAAGCTTGAGGTGTCTAGACGATATAATGAAGTTGGTTTGGATATCCTACCCTCCGTCCAGTCTCCATGGAGTTAGAAAGCCTTATCTCCAAAGTCTGTATTGATTTTACAGCTTAAAAATTGGGTACAGATGCCTTTATGACAATGGTCAACAACTCCTTGAGAATGTCATACAATAATTCATCAATAGATCCACAAAACGCGACAAAGTAGAATGTGGCAACATGATTTATTTCTCGAACAGCACGTAACTATAAGTAATCATGTCCGATATTGTCGGACTGTGAACCAACATCTCTCACTGCGGAACCAGTCCTTGGTTGACACGGGCATTTGATGCAGCGCTTAACGTAAGTCAGCTAAAGTATGACATTGTTTGCGTTGGAAGAACCAACCTGTCTTACGAAGGCCTGCAAGAAACAGAGTCGTTTGAAACGATGGGTTAAGGTAAGGGCGAAATCTGTTAATCGGATTAATTAAGTAAGTATTTACCCATCTATTACCAGCTGCAAAAAAAAATCCATTCTTTCGAATAAATCATTTTGAGCTTGGGTTGTATCAGTAGTAATAAGACTTTCTCATTAATATGGTGGAAACTGAAATGACAGTTTTACACTGACTTTTAAGGGAAATCTTGGCAGTCCTAAGAACAAATATTTTTCTAGTTCCAAACAAAAGATCTCTGCTTATATATCAACGGAGGTGAAGATACCAGTGTACAAACCTATCAATTAATTCCAAGTACTGAATTCCAAATCAATCGAGTCAAAATAGCACAGTTTTTGACTGGACTTGGTGACTACAGATCGCCGTCGGTAACACTGTCCTACGGAAATTGACCTCAATGATTAGATAAGCACGCTGTGCTTATATTCCGCAGAATAGTCCACATTCACTCAATGTCAATGTGATAAACCTTCACAACTAATGGCCTCAACTACTTTTTTTTTTTTTTTATGAAACCAGCACTCAGTGGATGGCCCCTGCTCATGCAGTGCATTGTGCAGGTTTTTTAGGAAAGGTGGAAAGGGGGAAGATGCGAACGTCAAGGAAACGAGTTGCTGCTAGGTGACTATAAAATGGCCAGTGCTATACCTTCACTATTAGACAGTCTACAGGCAATCGTCCCCAAGAAGCCCGCAGTTTCTCACACCACTTATGTTGTGTGTGTTAATTTTATACATAATTGGCGGGACCTACAGTTTAAAGTCGACTCCGAACGACAGATTTTTTGAGAAACTGAGAAGAAATCGCCGAAAAAATACTTTCTGTTTTTTTTTTTATTTTTTTTTTATTTTTTGATGTCTGGCCTGGGACTCGAACCCTGGCTTTTACATCTAATAAGCCAGCACACTACCTACTAGACCACGGCGACCCCTTAGAATCAGAATCAGAATCTAAAGATTTCGAAGAATCGATTCTTTTTAATTCTTTCTCTTCCATGTACAATTTTTTCGTTTTCTTGTTGTTTTTTGTTTTTGTTGTTTTTTTTTATACGATTGTTTAAACAATTGAACGAAACACTTTTTAACTGCTTTAAATGTTTGCGTAATATTGTTGCCGTTATTGTTGTTGTTGTTGTTGCTATTATTTGTTTTAGCCCAGGCATCTTATGGTGTTTTTGTTAAGCATGTAAAGCTTTTGTTTTATGGATGCCAAACAACAACACTAACAGTGGTAAAGAAATGCTTACATATTGTTATTTGTTTTGTTTGTATGTGTTTGTATGTGTAGTATAGACAATCAAGGAGTTTGCAATAAACAAAGTAAGATGAAAAAAATGTGCATGAAAATCTGGTGAAAGTAAAGGGCGGTCTTGTAGAGGAGGGCCTTTCAGTGTTGAGCTATTCAGAATGTAATTTCGTTTAATAATCGATTGATTAATGGAAACAAACATTAGTTTAGTTTCCAATGTATTCCTCAGATTCATACCAAACGTTGCAACTTTTTAGTACATCTACTCAGTATTCCAGTATCCACAACCAGTGAATGCATACGATAGAATTACAAGTAAAAATTTTTAATACTGAGGCCTGATACCATCACGTACATATCTAAGTGGATGGTATTTATATGCCCAACCAATATATATATTTTTTTGAATCTTAAGAAAATCCTTCTGTAATTTGAAAAAATTTTATTGAAGTGATCCTTAACCAGCGCCGTAGTCTAGAGGCCCTGGTTCAAACCATATCCCAGACATCGCGAACAAAACGAAATATGAAATAAAATATTTCTTTCGGCGACTTCCTCTCAGCAGCTGGCACAAAAAAACTCTGAGAGTACTCTATAACTTAAAAATTTTTTTTGAAGCGATCCTTAACAGTCGCCTTAGTCTAGTAGGTAGTGCATTGGCTTACCAGACGTGAGACCGTGGTTTAAACCACAGCCCAGACATGCCGAACAAAACAAAATATTGTTATGAAAATGTAAAATCTTGATACTGGTGTTTTGTTTTTACATCGCTTAACATTAAAATTATAAACAAAAGTTACAAAAACAAAACAATGCAGTAAACAAACCTGTTTACAAATTATCGTACTGCTTAATATAACAACAAACACGAGCATAAAAAAATTGTAAACAAGGAAACAAAAATCCATAAACAACACTACGAGAATAAATGTAAACAAAATACGTAAACGACATTAATGAATAAAAACAACGATGTTTACATTTATAGAGATTTCAAGAAGACAAAGTCACAAACAAGCAAATCAAGCGAGTGAATTAGTAATGTTCAGTCAGTCTTGTGTGAAGACGCGTTGTGTTTAAAGAGAGTAATTGTGGTTTGAAGATCTCCGTTACAAATATCTGTCGAATAATTGTCTAGTAATTGTTATTGTTTATGCAAAGGGTATAAACAGAGGAATAACAAACAAAGCAATTGTAGTTGTTTACATAAGGTTGTGAACAGTGGCACACAGAATTGTGCGAATAGTAAAGAATTTTAATTAAAACTAAACACAAATTTATTTTTATTTTATTTTCAATTGTTTACGCTGGCCACCCTAATTTTAAGTAAATTGTATTAAGTAGTGTAAATACGCTTAAATTATGTGGAATGTAAGGAAGAAAGAAAAGAGAAGAAAATAAAACAAGAATTGATCTAATTCCCGATCAACCCCCAAACCTGAAGGTACGTCCTTAATTAATTATTTAATTAATTATTGAATATTTTATTAATAACCTTTATTCCTCTTTCTCGACTTGAATTAAAATATTTTGTTTAACTACCCCAATTCCCCCCGAATCAGAAATCTACGAGCTTATATTTTTAACGGTTTTAAAAGATAAAAACGTAACAATTTGAAGAAAAGTACTTCCTCTCAAGAGTTTTCTGGCTTTACTTTGTCATGAAAAGTTCGTCAGAAAGGCTGTCGGTCGGGGACGACTTCAAACTTCAAAGCTTAACTACCGAGTTAATACTCTACTCTTGACCACTGTTTAAGGCCTTTTAGAAGGCCTATCTTTATCTTCCAAGTCCAAGGAAATATGCATAAAAATTGTTGTGTATGTATGTGTTTGCATATCTATGTTTTGTTGTAACTACAATCCTATTGCTGGTGATGGTGCTGGTGGTGGTGGTGGTGGAAAGTAAACACGTGTTGCTCTCTGAAAATCGTGCGAATGCAATCAATTCAAGATCATGTATTAATTGCACGATTTTATTGCTAAAACTTTTTCTCTCCTTTTTTTTTTTTTACTTTTCTAGTCTTATTTCTCTATTGTCTCTGGCCTTTAGAATGTATGTACAAGAATTGTTGTTGTTGTTATTGTTGTTCTATAATGAAATGCTGATAGTTTCTAGCACTATTCCTTGCATACCTTTATGCCTCTACGCCTCTTGAGATGGCTTGTTTGTTATACGGTTTCTTAGCCTAAAGTTTTGTTTCTCTTGTCTGGTGCTGTGGTATTTTTCAGGTGCATATTTACTATACATTTTAAATATTTTCCAAAACAATTGTAAGCATTAACGCTTTCTTTGCCTTGGCTTTGGCTTTGGCTGATTGCTTTGGCTGGCGGTATGGTTGAGTGGCCGTTTTGGTTGGTCCTATGAAGTAATCGAAAACAATTGACCATTTTATAGATTTTTATTATGTTCTACAGGAAATATTTAAACATTTATAATGCCCGTGAACACAGTATATTAGCGTGGCATAAAATGACTCTTAAAAATTAAATGAAATAACAAAACATAAAAATTGAAATTTATTTGCCTTTAATACTCAAATAAATTAGAATTATTTTGACATGACTTGTTACTTTTGGTGGTATCATTTTGCATGGGATATGGGCCCTATGTATGTATGTAAATGTCACTACAAAAATTATGAATAAATCCAGAAATTCTATACAGCATGCTGAAGAACAATTTTATTTTTATGACAGAGATATTATGTGTGTTTGGCCATGAGTTTTCTCAGAACTACTCCAACTAAGATTTCGTATGGTGGTGGTTTAAGAAGAAAATGGCAACATTTTATTCAAAATAAACGCCATCCTCTGGACACTCCAAAGTCTTAGACACTGACAATATGCATCTACTGATTAAAAACAAGATTTTTTAACTTGATATCCCTGCTGTATCAAGACATTGAGTAAGACTTTCTAGAGAATATCTATCACTTGTTAGATTTGCATTAACAGATCAAAATCACACGATAATGTGAACGCTTTTGACATCAGTTGGATGCTAGATGATCCTGAATTTTGGGCTGCAGTGGTGGTTGTAAAAATAGCCTCCGCTACAAATTAATAATTAATGAGCTGCCCTATACATCCATACCTACGTACATATGTAAGTGGTCATTATAACACTTCGTTCGGTATTACGACCTAGCTTCTCACATCACTTACATATGTTGTGTGTGTTAATTTTTGTACATGTGTGGTGTGACCTACAGTTTAAAGTTGATTCCGAAATACAGATTTTTGTGAAACTTTTTCATGGCAATTTTATTTATTCTCACAGTTTTTATCAGAAATCTGCTGAGAGGAAGTGGCCGAAGAAATATTTGTTTTATATTTTCTGGGCAGTGAACCTTGGCCTCATACCTAGTAAGCCAACACATTACCTACTAGTCTACATTTATTGCAATCAGAGAAACTTTTAGGTCGCTAAAATGTATGTGCAACATTTTTAAGGCTGCCGAGAATAACAAGAAATTCAACGGTTTCTTTCATATGGTTTCCCGAACACGAAGTAGTAGACGAACTTATGAAGTCTGGTACTACAACGAATGGTACTCAAACGAATTGCTACAAGAACATAAAAGTAGTCGCCATAGTCTATTAGGTAGTATATTGGCTTATTAGACGTGAGGTCAGACATCTCCAGCAAAATGTAATACGAAATAAATTTTCTTCTCACCAGATTACTGGCAAAAACTCTGAGAGTAAAATAAAATTGTCATGAAAAGTTTCTCAAAATATTTGTTGTCCGAAGTCGACTTTAAACTGTAAGTCTCACCACTCACGTATAAAATTAACACATAAAAGGTGTGCGTAACCAGGTCGTAATCCTGCAAAAGGGTTGAATGACCAATTATGTATGTATGATTAATGTTGTTTGCATAAAATTAACTCGCAAACTGGTTAAAAATCTTGAATAATTTTTGACCTCAAATAGATACGTATTTCTTGATATTTAAAAAATATTCGTGCCTTTGCTTTGATTGATGCGTAATTCTTCCATCTGTTACTCAGCATACCCAACAATTCCCATCAGAAAACGAATGCATAAGAAATTCATTCTATGAAGTAAACTTGGTGGCAATAACTATGAATTAAACAACTCAGCAGACTGGTATAAAAGTGAGCCTTAATTGGTAATCCTTTCTCCGTTGTTAACATTCAAGTATATGCGAAATTCCAAAAAGTCCTCAAGAAGAAGTCCGGCCCACAATCTGAAGTCAGTTCGGATACTTAAAAGATATGATTACACTGCCAGCAGTGGAAATTCGTGGAAGTAAGTTGAACTCGTTTGAAGATCATTAGGTTGGAATAACAGGATTATCTAAGCTTTTCTGTAGCGTTCAAGCTATTGTTGCCTCCTTCATTGGCGATAACAGCGAGGTTTTTATAGTAAAAAGAGTTAAATTCCAGATATAATTTTAAAATTTTTGAATAAATTTTTTCATACTTCTCACCACTGTGCAGCATTAAAAATTATTATGCTTAACAGAATAAAAATTGTTGAACATTTCTTCTTCTGTTTTAATTTCTATGCTGTTTGCTGTTTGTTTTTATTTTTTAAAAAATATTCGTTTTGGAAATCTGTGCTGAGCATTTACAGTACTAGACAAACAATTACAGTCGAATGATTTTTACACAAAAATTTAACACTTCACTGATTTTGCAACAATACATATAATATTTATATGCAACATATACTCTTTTATTAGGAATACATACATACATATATAAATAGTGAAAAAGAGTTACAAGAAAAAAAGAAATAAAAATAAAATGAAAACTTTACAGTCTATCTCAAGAAATGGTCAGTCTAAGACAGTCAATAAAAACCTTTCAGTACTTCATTTGCTACATCAGGCATTGATTTTGTCGGGCTTTATTGGACGATTTTGGACCACATGTGGACTAGTATCCTCCCAAATTCGACAATTTTGTTTGTTCGCGTACGTATTCATTAAGCAATGGTCCTCATAGTGAAGATGATGTGTCAGTGAAAATTGGGAGCAGTTGCCAACTGGTTTAGAGGCTATTCAGCGACCACACATCGTTGTGCACGATTGTTCATGGAGATTTGGAAATATGGACTGAATAAACGACAATTAATTTAACAAATGCATTTTCAACAAGATGTTCGTTGCAACATCCATACATAGATATGTACATAATTGGTCATTACAACCTTTCAGACAAGATTACGACCTAGCTTCTCACACGAGTGGCGAGACCTACCGTTTAAAGTCGATTTCGAACTACAGATAACTGAGAAACTTTTCGAGACAATTTTATTTATTCTCAACGTTTTGTAGGGGATGTCTGATCTGGGGGTTGTAGAGTGGCGCCACACTACCTAGTGGACTACGGCGACTACAATTCAGACAAACATGGCTTATGGTTATCAATTGTCAGAATTCAGAAGTTTCTATTGGAAGGCAGTTGGAACGCTGTATTTGAAAAGAGACCATATGACAATATAACATCAAAGTGAAAGCCATATTTAAGTATGTATTCACGCCTGAAATGGTTACGAAAATGGTGTTAAACGAACGTTGTTTGAAGGTGCGATAGCTCTCTGAAATTAAAAAAAGTGGTGAATACCACCTATTGGTAGTAAATGCGTAAATGGAATGGAATTCGAAATGGAACGGTAAGGGCCATTATTATAACTTGCCGTTAAAATTGGGTTTAGTTAAAGGTACCTTTATTACAACTTACAGATAAAATAAAATTAAAATATGGCAGTGCCGGAACAAAGTCGATAAAACTGCTCAATTAAACAAGTTTTTTTTTAACGCAGTGGTAACAGCGGACTTCGTTTTTTTTTTTTGTATTTGCTCATTTTGTTTAAATTTTAAGTTGCCATATCGAAAATAGTATATGATATGTCAAGTTCAAATATAAAGTGACCTTTAAATGTTAAAGGTAGGATGATCTTGACTTTAGCCTAACGATCACTTCTATCTTATTGGGTACTCACAATAATGAAAAACAATTTATCTGGCCGTTAAAATCCTCCCTTTAGTTAACAACAAGTTGTAATAATGGCCCTAAGCCTAAGATATATGCCAAGTTTGATCACAATCCAACCCAAATGAAGAGAATTCAATAGAGTGTATGGCAATGTTTCACAATAATAAAGACGAGTTCCTCATGGTTTTGTTACAATGACTGAGATATGTATGACCTAAATCTCACTTGTAGTTTTTTTTTTTTTCAAATAGTTAAGTCCATAGAAGTCGCTGTAGTCTAGTAGCTAGTGTGTTGGCTTATTAGACGTAAGGCAACGATACAAACCCCTAGGTCAGACATCAAAACGGAAATATGAAAAAAAAATATATTTCTTCGGCCACTTTTCTTTCAGCAGATTTCTGACAAAAACTCTGAGAGTAAATAAAAATTGCCATGAAAGGTTCCTCAAAGAATCTGTCGTTCGGAGTCGACTTTAAACTGTAAGTCACTTCACATATGGATAAAATGAACACATAATACATACATAATTAGTCATTACAACCCTTCAGTCAGGATTTCGACCTAGCTTCTCACACCACTTATGTTGTGTGCGTTAATTTTATACATGAGTGGCGGGACCTAGCCAGTTTAAAGTCGACTCCGAACGACAGATTTTTGAGAAGCTCTTCATGGCAATTTTATTTACTCTCAGAGTTTTCGCCAAAAATCTGCTGAGAGGCAGTCGCCGAAGAAATATTCTTTTTTCATATTTCGGTTTGATGCCTGACCTGAGATACGAACCCGGTCTTTACGCCTAATAAGCCAACGCGCTACCTACTAGACTACGGCGACTACAAGAAAATGAACACACATAACATAAATAGTGTGAGAAACTAGGTCGTAAACATGATGAAGGGTTGTTATTAAAAATTATGTATATTATGTATGTATGAACTCTAAACCTATGATATATGCCAAGTTTGATCACAGTAGAATCATACAAAGATATTTCAATACATAGAGTGTATGGCGATATTTCATCGCAATAAAGCTAAGTTCTTCAAGGTTTCGTAATGGAATGGATGACCTAAACCTCACTTGTAGTAGCTGTTTCAAATAGTTAAGCCCATAAAAAATTTTCTTATTTTCCCTGCTTATCATAACAGCTTCATTTAAATATAAAAAAACCTCTTTAATGGTGCCAAGTGGTGGTTAAAATTCAGATTTTTTTTCATGAGTTTTTTCGCTTTTCAGTTACCATGACTAAAGACAAGTGTATGAGGACATTTTTAATTGAGTATATAATTGTGTATTTAAATGTTGCATGATTAAAATTTAATTTATTGTTTAAATAAATACAGAAAAAAAAAAAAATACACAAAGACAAATCAATTCCTTTTATTATGCTGGAGTCAAATGAAATAAAAAAAAACGCGTTGAATCCTTAAACAACACGTGTTCTGTGGTTTTACCAAAAAATTTGCAGCTGTAAGTAGAGCTGAGTAGCTGAGTTGAGAATATTTTATGAATTTTTGATGTTGATGATGCAATATGGTTATGGTATGGGTATGGGTATGGTTATGGTATTTTATAATTGTACCCCATAAAGGATTACGATGATGGCGATGATGATGCTGATGCTGACATTAAAATGCTGCTGCTGATGATGTGAATGAAGGTATTTATTTCGGTTATGTTCTGTTTTTGTGTATGTATTGTATTTTGTATTGTATTGTGTTAACTTGAATGGTGTTATTATCCGCTAAAAGTTGACTAACTTAATACAAACGACTTAAAATACAATAAATTTCGTTCATTCGTTCACATATTTATTCTCAATTGAAATGAAATGAAATCTGTAAAGCTGGAGGTGAGTGAATGACTGAATAAAGGAATGAATGAATGCGTTAAAATGAATGGAATTTAAATGTGTAGCAAAAAAGAAAAAATAAAATAAAAAATGAAAAACGCAAATATTTCTCATACACACGTAAGCATTCATTAAATGTATGTATGTATGTATTTATAGGAATTAAAATTTTAAATAACACTGCACACAAATACACACACCTGTGCAAACATATGTACATACATACATTTATGCTATACAGTAAAGTGGTTTTTGTGTATAAGTAGAGAGAAAGAGCTTTTCAATTAAATTTTAATTAAATTTAATTATATGAAGTTTACAGGTAAATAATAATAATAATAATAATAATATAAAAAAACAACAACAACAACAAGAAGAGGAAAAACAAATACACATAAAAGATAACAAATAGCATTAAAATATACAACGATGTTGAAATGTTTGCATAAATAGAGAGAGGGAGAGGTAGAGAGCGCGAGAGATACAAATAGACAAACCGACAGACAAACAGACAGACAGACAGATAGACATAACGACACATACATACGTTTATTTACATATGCTCTGGTTGTATGCACATGCAAATGAAATAAAAACAAACAGACAATCATTAACATATTTTAAATTAAAATTAAATTTTATAAATAGAAAAATTTATAAACGAAATGTATAAATTATAAAATACCCTACTCTCTCTCTCTCTGTCTTCCTGTTCCTGTTCTCCACCCCTCACTCTCCACTCTTCCTTATTCATATTCCCTCACACTATGTCAGCAATTAAATTTAAATGCAATTTTACTTAAAAATTCTTAAAACCTATGTCAATATTGTACGGTTTATAGATAGAAACAGTAATTGGTCATTAAATAACTCCAGCTAAATAATATGACATATGCAGCATCAGTTGCTTAAGACCGACTTCTTATTCCATAGGAAAACATCAATCCCATGTTCTTATTATTCCTTTAGGTTTCATTAATCAAACATCCTTTAATAGTTTCTTACTATTCAGTTGATTGATTTACTGTAATAGGTTCTAGAAATATAGGGTTGCCAACTCTGATTATTCAGAAGTAATATATCGCTTAATTACTCTGTTAATATTTCTTATAAAGGGCTATCCATTTCGTGGTTTCAAAAGTATGGGACTGGAATTCGACATCTGTCAAACTAAGTTGTGAAATCAATTTTTTTCTTTTCAGTTGAAAGTCTAACATTGACGAAAATGGATCGCTTAACTATCACACAACGCATAAAAATTATCAAAACCTACTAGAAAAATGGTGATTCTGCTACAGCCACGTATCGTGCTTTAAGAGGAGATTATGGTTTACATAATCGTCCAACTACGCAATCAATTGACAAAATTGTGAAGAAATTTGAAGAGACTGGAGTGGTTACAAATATTGAAAGGCCTGTGCATCATCGTTTCGCTCGTCCCGCTGAAAATATCGCTATTGTAAGTGAAAGTGTTGCCGAAGACCCGAATGTTTCGATTTCCCGTCGTTCTCAGGAATTAGGACTGTTTTACGGCACATTATGGCGTATTATGCATTTAGATCTACACCTACATCTATATAAAGTCCAGCTCACGCAACAACTGAAGCCAGCTGACCATTCACAACGTCGTAGATACGTGGAATGGGTGCTTGAACAACATTCGGTGGACGGCAAATTTTCGAACAAAATTTTCTTCAGCGATGAAGGACATTTCACACTCGGTGGGTATGTTAATAAACAAAATTGTCGTATTTGGGGTTCTGAGAATCCTCAAGTAATTAAAGTGAGGCCATTACATCCAGAAAAAGTCACTGTTTGGTGCGCCCCTTGGTCCGAAGGTGTGATTGGACCTCACTTCTTCGAAAACGACGATGGAACGACTGTCACCGTCAATTCGGAGCGTTATGGTCATATGATAACCGACTTTTTTTTGCCTGCTATTGAAGAATACGACTTGGACAATATGTGGTTTCAACAAGACGGTGCCACATGCCACGCAACTCGAGCGAATATGGCTTTATTGCAAGAGACATTTCCTGGCCGCTTAATTTCTCGTCGTGGCGATATCAACTGGCACCAAAATCATGCGATTTGACACCATTAGACTTTTTTTTGTGGGGCTACGCGAAAGACCGTGTTTATGCAGATAAACCTTCAACTCTTGAGCACTTAAAAACCAACATTCGTCAAGTTATGGCTGAGATACCGCCCAATATGTGTCAAAAAGTGGTCGAAAATTACCTCAAAAGAATCTTGCTTGGAGGTCATTTAAATGATGTAGTGTTTCACACATAATGTCAACGTTCAAACTTTACAATAAAAAAGAAATATCATGAAAAAAATATTTTATATGTGTTTTATTTACGTTTACTTTTAAAACTACGAAATGGATAACCCGGTATTATTGCATAGGGTTGCCGCTGTCTAGTAGGTAGTGTATTGGCCTACTAGACGTGAGGCCACGGTTCAAACCACAGGTCAGACATCAAAACTAAAATATGAAAAAAATATTTCTTCGGTGACTTCCTCTCAGCAGTCTTCTGGCACAAACTAGCATAAAATTGCCATGAAGAGTTCCTTAAAAAATCTGTCGTTAGGAATTGACTTTAAACTGTAGGTCCCACCACTCATAGATATAGTAATTATCACACAAGACATGAGTGGTATGAGAATCTAGGTTGTGATCCTGACTGAAAGGGCTGTAATGGCCAGTTAAGTATGTAAATACTCAAGTAAGCAATCAAAGATCAAGTTCTCCATCGGCGATATTAATACAGATGCCATTTATGGGCAGAATATCGATCTTTGAAAATTTTTAAAAAATAAAAATTTTCCATGAAAAACTCAATGGATTGAAGGTACTAATGAAAGCCTGTATGAGAATCTATTTCTTTTCTTATCTTCTGTAAACTCTGATAGGTTGTAATTGACTTTATGTTACCACATGACCTCTCATTGCTTATTTACTTACTTACTAAATTGGCCATTAACAACCCGATTAACGGATTTCGGCCTGGCTTGAAACATCTTTCCAGGCGTATCTGTTTCCTGCGCACCTTTGTCAGTTGATCACACCAATCGATGATAAAGCTTCCTCGATTTTGTACTTCCAACGAAAACAAGGTCGCCCTGTTTGCCGACATCCACAAATCTCCGCACTAAACACCTTTTTCGCCGGAGCATCCTCTTCCCTTCGACAATCGACGACATTGCCGGGCCAACGCAGCTGCAAGCTTGTAATACGCTGCCCAACGTCAATGTCATTGAGATGCTCCTACAACTCATTGTTGGATCGAAAGCGTAAATCATCGTCAACTCGCACTGGCCTATAGATTTTGCGTAAGATTTTTCTCTCGAATACTCTCAAGGCTGCTGCATCAGTGCTTAATAGCGTCCATTCGTTTGCGCTATAAAGAAGCACAAGGAGGATGAGCGTATTGTAGAGTATCAAATGACCTCTCATAGTATGCTTAAGGAAAGATGTACCATTGCAGTGTTGAAGCATTAAATCTTCTCTATCTACGTCCCTGCTATATTTTGTTTGTTTTTAAGAAAAATAAAAGATCCAGACAGCCTGAATTTATGACATAAAATAACCTAAAAAGAGAACTCTTCAGGTTGCTTTTGATGATCAGACGTCGACACAAAGAGAACATCATAAAAATGGGAGTGTATTTGTAAGAGGCATGTGTATAACCCAGAGGAAAATTGTTAGTAATATTTTCAAGTATAACCTTATATTTTCAAGTGTTATCTAATAATATAATTATGTAGTGGAAAATATATAAAAAATGTACAGCACAAAATCCCTAAAGACTGCGTATTTAACTTTACAAATATTTTTCCAAAAATGGAGATCATTTCTCATTGTTATTAGTGAATCCTACTGTAATATTTTTTGGGTGTATCATTGAAACCTGAAAAAAAGCGACATGAACCTTCTTCTTTAGAAGCTGACAAGCAACTGAATTTTACACTGTTTTTAACGAACATTGTTGATTTTCGTGTCCTATGTGTGTTAAAAGCCGAAGATGTTCGGCCCCCGGGGGCTATTGGTGGTCTGTTGATGGTCTGTTGATGATGATAAAATTGAATTAGAAATAAATCAATAAACACATGCCTCATCTCTATCGATTTTTAATTAAAATTAAAAAAAAATATTTTTTGCATATCGAAACAGCACTTAAAGCTAATGAAACTATTGAAATCCAAGAAACGATTAAATTTTTATTACAAAACTCTCCTCTGCCATATATGAATATGGGTTACGGCAAACATTTTTATGATCCTGAAGCTATGAATTTATGATCTGAAAATGGATTTAAAAGTTTTTCTTTGTAGCCCCCATTAAAATAATTAAAATAAAAACCGTAAAAACGTTTTAAACTTTAAATCGTAAAAAATTTCTTTTCTTTTATACACAAATTTATTGGGAATTGAAATGCTAAAACTAAAGCAATTTATACCAGACCATATCGTATCTGAACAACTCATCATAAACATATTGTAACTCTGTCTGTGCCATAAAATCTCATATAAATGTTTTAAAATCCCCGTACTAATGCAGATTTTCGTGGTACATTTAGTTTTTTCTATTTTAGTTTTTTATTTGGAGTTTTCATTTCCAACTCTCTGGTTATTTTTCAAGTGAAAAACTTTAATAAATTGAATGCCCGTTTGTAAGTGTAAGTGAGTGAGTAAATAAATTTGTTTGAATGGAAGTGCATTTGTAATGTGCATTTTCTTTTTAAGAACATGAAAATAAGGTGAAGCGCGCACTTTTAAAAATTAAAATGAATCTTTAATACTGGAGAAGTTATTTAAAATCCATTTTATCTTCAAACATTGTGCCATTAGAGAAATTTGTTGAAATGCGAAATTAATTGTAAAATAAATTTAAATGCACTCGGACAGCTTAATTTTTACAGTATTTGGTCAGATTATATCGGGTCCGCAATCTAACGTTTTTTTTTTCAACTAGTGCTTATTTCGTGAATGGTAACACTTAGCTCATGTCAGATTTGACAGATAATTAGTTTTATCCTTCCGCTGAACGAATATGGTTGTGTATACGCTTGCACAACGCTGGGAAATATTGCGACATTAGTTTTTGTGCGACATTAGTGGCCGTTACAGTCAATGGCGATCGTTATCGGGCCATGTTGAACGAATTTTTGTTCACAAAAATTGAAGAGGAGGATATTGGCAACATTTGGTTTCAACAGGACGGCGCTACGTGCCACACTCGATGTTTTGTGCCCTGTTTTTGAAGATCGCATTATCAGCCGCAGAGCTGATGTCGTTTGGCCACCTCGGAGCTGCGATTTGACACCGTTGGACTATTATTTGTGTGGTGCCATCAAAGATAAGTGTTACGCCGACAAGCCAGAGACAATTGACGCTTTAAAGGACAATATTCGTGAAGCCATTGGTGAAATACAGCTGCACACAATCGATAATGTGCTTAAAAATTGGACCGATCGTGTAGGCTACTGCATGGCCAGCCGAGGCAGCCATTTGAATGAAATTATTTTCCATTGAAGCATTGTACTTTCAAATAAAAAAAGAAATTTGAGAAAATATTCAGTAGTTTTTTTTTAAAGCATTTTCAAAAAAAAAAAAGTTATTTGACGGAGGTCATTTAGGTCATTGTAGGTCTGCAGTACTCGTAGTTAATAGTTTTTCTAAATGGCTCGTATGGAAGGTATGTCTGCTTAAGCAACAGGAAAAAAAAACAGTACTTCAGTTTAAGCTGGTCTAGTTCAGAGATCAGCAATGAATAGTTTTTTCGCTGCTCATAAGCATTTATGAAATTTTGAATATAAGTGAGTCAACAATATTGAAATTGAACAACTCTGTCTGATTCATACTCACTACAACATTGATTTATAAGTACAGGTTGCAATGAGTATGCGTACAACGTTAACATCGAACTCATACAATTCGAAATAAGTTTGGTTCGTAAGTCTACTCATTTAGATTCATAACTTTAGAATAATACTTATAAATGGACTCGAGTGACTCGAATTATTCATCAAAATTTCCAGTCTTAGTTGTTATTGCATTTACAACAAAAGAAAAGACAGAGCAGCAACCAGAGCAAACATACAACCTTCTAGTAAGTATTTTGGTGTTCGTATGCGAATCATACTTATTTTGTGATTCTTGTAAATGTTGAGTTATGGAGAGTCGAAATCAACAACATCATACGTGTTGTTAAGTATGAGTATGATGAGTACTTTAAACATTGAAAATGAGTAGAGGTAAGTATCAAGGTATAAACACATAGACGACAGACAACAGTTTGGCAGTTCGACAGAAAATTCTGCCAAATGTTTTTTCTGCCGTATGCCGACTGCTTAAATTTTTTGAAAAAAGCAGAGCAGAAAAAACGACTGACACAAAATCAAAACAATTGAAGTTAAATAATTTTCAAATTTGAATTTAAATATATTTTTCAGTGTTGTCACTATCAGGTTTTTTGTACGCAAAAATAAATTCACTTATGAAAAAACCGCACACACAAAACATTTATCAAATGAATTTAGATACAAAATTGAATCTATAATTCTATTTTATTTATTAAGAATACATGAATTGCTTTTTATTTCTTAATTTTAGAATTGTTCTTTCTTTTCAATAATATAAGTATTTTTAGCTGTTTTTTTATTATGATTTTATGTTGCATTGGCATCACTAATTTGCTTTTAGCTGCTCACAAGAATAGAAAATAGTTTAACTTGGGCAGAAACTGCTTAGGTTGTTGTCTTGGCTTTTTCTGTTCTGCCTTCAATATAATCGTTTTCATATAAACGTGTGTATTCTAAACTTGGCAGCTTTCTGTTATCTGTCGTCTGTCGTCTATGTGTTTATACTTTCAGAAATTATGAGTATGATTCCATTCCACTCATCTTTTTGAATACTCATTGCTGATCTTTGATCCAAATGCCAGTATTTAGTTTCAACACAAAGCTACCTATACATACGGCCATTATACAAACAAATAGCGGACTCAAAAAAAATAGCGGACAGGAGGTTAAAATAGCGGACTGTCTGCTATAATTGTGGACGGATAGTCACTGTACCTATACATATAGAGAAAGAATAGGATCCATTTGGATTACTATTTTTTGAATTATACCAGCTTTTGCCGTCTCTTGAGAGGGCTACTTTTCGCTATATACTGGAAAAAGTTCCAAGATTACTGGTGATCTTCGAGAATAGTGATCTTATATTGGTTAGGTCATGGAGCGTCGAAATCAACAAAATCATACGTGTTGTTAAGTATGAATATGATGAGTACTTCAAACTTTGAATATGAGTAGTGGGTTCCATGATATTAAAATAAATATGAATGCGTAGAAGTATTAGAAATTATGAGTATGATTCGATTCTATTCATCTTTTTTAATACTCATTGCTGATCTCTGGTATGTATGTCTGTATGAAAGAGGGGTTAGTTTTTCTAAGGGTGTCATAATTGGCCAAATGGAGTAAAAGTTTACCTACTAACGATCTGATATAAAACTATGGATCTAATCCAAAATACTTACAATAAGGCACTGGTGTAAAAAGTACTTTTTTTTTCAAATTCATATGGTACGCAAACAGTTCAGAGCCCTTCTACACTAAAGGATATTTATTCAGTCAGTCATTAACAATCAAAAGTAATTCATTCTATAAATTTTATTTATTTTAAATAAAATACTTTGGCTCTTATACACTAACACTTGCACTTATACAATCACTCACATACATACATATGTATACACATACAGATACATAGTAAATTACAGTCATTTATTCTTTTTGCAATGGTTGTTGATTTCACTATTTTATTAATGAAAAACTCTTTTCAGTATTTTATTATTTTTGTGTTGTACTGTAGTTTTAGAAGGATTGTATGTATTTAATGTGTTGTGTTGTTGTTTCTTTTTTTATTACAGCTGCTGTTGTTGTTGTTGTTGTTGTTGCTGTTATTTATATAAGTTGTTTGGTTGAACGATATGAAGTGCTATAGTTTAAGAATTAAAATTAAAACGTTTAAGTTTAATGAATTTTATAAATGTTCTCTCTGTCTCTTTCTCTCCGTCTACCTCTCTCTCTTTGCTATGTTAAATGTTATAAATTATACTGTATTTTATTATTATGTATTATTGTTGTATACAGTATTTGTGCTGTTGTTGTTGTTATTGTTGTTTTTATTAATGTTGACTGCAACTAACGATTGTAATTGTGAATGCTGTTGCTGATATTAATGTTGATGTTGATGATGTTGCTGCTTTTACTGTTTCTTATTATAATTGCTGCTGTTCAGCTCGGCTATTAGTGCTGGTGTTAAAGTTAAATGAACTCAACACCTGTAGAAGTGCATTTTGTCAGTTTCAAGTTTAATGAATAAGAAAATTTTCTTTTGAATTTTTTCCTCTCCTCTCCTTTAATACTGCATTTGAATTCTAATGAATTTGATTGTGTTCACTGTGATCATTTTTTGAGTGCAAATGCGTTTTAATTTAATTTGTTTAGTCTGTCATTTAAATTTTGAAATTAATGTTTTAAATATTTGAGATGATGGTCACTGGGACTTATAAATATTTTAGAAAAAAATTAAAATTTTATTAAACCACGATCCAATGCAGTATTTTGACACAATTGAGTTGAAAAACATTGGTGCGATATATATAAGTTCTTGAAGGCTATTACTCCGTAGTCTAATAGGTAGTGTGTGGGCTTATTAGACATGAGGCCACGGCTCAAACCAGAGATCAGCAATGAGTATTCAAAAAGATGAGTAGATTCGAATCATACTCTTAATTTCTGATACTTATACGCATTCATACTTATTTTAATATCATGGAACCTCTACTCATATTCAAAGTTTGAAGTACTCATCATATTCGTACTTAACAACACGTATGATGTTGTTAATTTCGACACTCCATGACTCAACATTTACAAGGATCATAAAAATAAGTATGATTCACGCACGAAAACTAAAATACTTACTAGAATGTTTTATGTTTCTCAGCTTGTTGCTCTGTAATTTTTGCTTATGTGTCTGTTTTCCTTTTTTGTAAATGCAACAACAACCAAGACTGTAAATTTTGATGAATGATTCGAGTCAGTGGAATCATTTATAAGTATTTGTCTAAAGTTATGAATCTGAAAGGGTAGGCTTATGAATCAAACATATTTCGAATGGTATGAGTTTGATGTCAACGTTGTATGCATACTCATTGCAATCTGTACTTATAAATCAATGTTGTAGTGAGTATGAATGAATCAGGCAGAGTAGTTAAATTTCACTATTGTTGACTAACTTATATTAAAAATTGCATGAGTGCTTATGAGTAGTGAAAAAACGATTCATTGCTGACCTCTAGTTCAAACCTCAGGTCAGACATATACAACAAGATTAAATACAAAAAATATATCTTTTGCGACTTCCTCTCAGAAGTTTTGTAGCAAAAACTCTGAGAGTAAAGAAAATTGCTCTGGAAAAGGTTTTTAAAAATCTTGTCGTTTGGAATCGACTTTAAATTGTAGATCTCCGACGATACCACAATGAAAATTGAACCCAGGAATCAAACTTTCCCTATAGGGAATCAATATTGCTGTTGCAAAAGTCGTTTCTTGGGGAGATCATCGGCTTGTGTATGACAAAAACCTGTCAATACCACATGAGATGAAAGAAATTCTCTTTCTTCTCCAATAGCACTATTACCTGAGATAACCGTAATAGTGCGGTATACTCCAGATATGTAGATTACAACTTCTGATAGCTTCTCGGAGTACATAAATTATTGTTAAGATTATATCGCTCCTTTATTGCAACATAGTCATATCTCAAAAAAACTTGAAATTTGCAATATGCGATTTAAGTTTTCAAGACATAAGTCCTATGATCTAATTGCCGTAAACACTTTTTGCTATAACTTCGGTTTAGCTTGGGATATAAAACTGATTTTTTTTTCAACATGTACAGAAGGTCTAAAAGAGCAGTTTTGCTTAAATAACTACAAATTTTTAATTGCTGCCAAAGCTATGATTCTTTTCTAGTATTCGAAACCGCTTTTTTCTCTAAGAGTTCAGTACCTTTCGATTTTGGAATCTATTATCCCCGGGTATATGAAGTCACCATAGACTAGTAGGCAGTGTGTTGCATTATTAGACGTGAAACCATGGTTCAAACACGGGGTCTGACATATCAAACAAAAAAAAAGAAATAATTCCTCGCCGATTTCATCTCAACAGATTTCTGACAAAAACTTTTTTAAGAATTGAAGAGCTTCAGTCCTCATTCAAATAGAATATATATTCTGATGTTTTTTGATTCCCTGGAGAGGATGTCGCTTATAGGTTGTTGGGAAACGAGGGTAAATAGTAGACCTCGCCAGTCATAAAAAATGAAAAAATAAAGTTGGTGTGAGAAGCTAAAGTGAAATCCTAGGGCTTAATTCCAATCATAACTTAGGTGGTTTTAGCGAATTTTAAGTATTAAAAAGCATCAGTCTTCATTCGAATAATACATCCTGATGCCTTCAAATGCCACAGGGATATTATCACTCATGTCTTGTTCAGAAAAGATGATAAACCTTGCCAGTCATAAAAAATGAAGAAAACTAGAAATGCTGCGAGCAGCTAAGGGTTGCAGTGGCTATCAACGTATAATAATATTGCTTTTAAGCATTATTGTATGACAACTCTGTTATGCTAGAATCTGTTACAATAGTTGCTCAGCAAAATAAACAAGTGATAGGACAGAAATACCTATGCTTTTGAAAAGAAAGAAAGGAAATAAAAAGGAATAAATGTATGGGAAATCTATTATTATCTCATAAAACTAAAGACTTTTGTTAGTAAACAAGAAGCCATAGAACATTCCAATGAAATTTTTCCCCATAACTAAGGGAACCAATTTCGAATAATCGATTTTCAAGAGCTATTAGATTAATAGGAAACTATTCAGCATAAAGAGAGGCTTTGGTTTTAACGTTATCTTGAAATAAACATTAATTTATTAAATAAAAAAAATAATAGAAAACGATAGAATTTGCAACAGACAGGTAATGAAATTTAATGTTCTTCTAATTTTTCTAAGATTTTGTGGAACAAAATAGTTTTTCTTTTAGAGGTGCAGGTAAATTTGCTTAAAAAGCTTTGGTTTATGAATTTTCGCGTATTTTAATGGCCATACATAACGAGTAAATAATGATGATCTGTTTGCATATTTAATTACAATATTTAAAATCGTTTTTGTTTTTGTTTTGTTTTTATAATAATATTATTGCCATGACCATAATATAATAAATTGGCATTCGTTTTAAGTAATTTTTTTACTCCATTTTATTTTCGTTTTTTTCTAGACAAGAATTTCCTGTTTATGTTTGTTAAACAAATTTTCCACACTTCCTTAAACAAATTTTTTTATGTTCACATCTTCCATAAACACATACACGAGTATTGTATGCCAGGGTATTGTGTTTAAAACTTCTAAACGGATTAAGGTTTTTCAGCAACGAAAATTGGCTTAAGTTTGGTGCTTAGTTTTTAGTTTTTCGATAGTTTAGAGTTAAGCAAACTGCAGTTATCAATAACTAACCAACAATCTGCTATAAATTCAGTCATAAAAATATCAACATTTTGAAATTATTTTCGCAAACCTCAGCTTATGTAAACAAAAAAAAAAAACAAGATAACAACAGAAACAATAACAACAGTAATAAGAAAATAACATGAATATCTAAAGGAAAATTGCTTTATCAGGAAATAACGAACAACATTCTTGAACAAAATCCAACAAAAATTTTGTTTTTTTTTTTTTAAACCATTTTTGCTGTTTGGCTTTTGCCAGAATAACAAGACGTTGTAACGTTGAAAAATATTTAATATTGGCTGCACACAGAATAACAGAAATCTCAACAAATTTTTAAAGGAAAATTAAATCGAAAGAAAAAAAAACGCAAGAAAAACTGTATAAAAAACACTTGAAAACATAAGGATTCTTGAACAAAGTTTACTTATAGTTTACGCGCTTACTTAGCAACGCTTTAGAAATGTATGTGCCAAGGAAAAGCAAAATTTTCCCTATAACTTCCCCTTTGCCTAACTCTCTCTTTGTTACTCTCTTTTTTCCTATCACTTACCCTTTGTCTCTCTCTTTTATTCTTATAATTTTTATATAGTGTCTTAAAACTTGGTCATCTATAAGTTATGTGGCATAAAAATGGAAAAATGCTGCAACATGGTGATGGGAAATTTTTCTTAAGAGGCGTTACATTAAGTAAGGAATTGTTAACAGAACCTGTAAGTTTATATAATAAAGGGTTGTATAAACAAGTTATATAAGAAGAAAACCGTATATCATACATGTTTAATGGGTTAATAGGTCACATCAAGTGATATCGTTAACGCTTTTAATAAATTAATGTATTGGAGTCTCTTTTTGACACTTGACAGTATGTACTACTTACTTAATAGACCATTAACAACCCGATTAGAGGATTTCGAGCTGCTTCAGCACATCCTTCCAGGCGCATCTGCTTCTTGCGCACCTTCGCCAGTTGGTCACATTAATCAATGACAGGTCTTCCTCGGCTTGGTCCTTCCAACGCAAACAAGGTCGTCCTCTTCGTCAAATTCCGCAGATCCCCGCATCAAATACCCGTCTCGCCGGAGCATCCTCATCCATTCGAACGAAATGGCCGAGCCAGCTCAGCGGCTGGATGTTTATACGCTGCACAACATCTACATCGTTGAGGAGCTCATACTGTTCACTGTTGGATCGAGTGCGGAAATCATCGTCAACTCGGATTGGTCCTAAGATCTTACGTAGGACTTTTCTCTTGAATACTCTAAAGGCTGCTGCATCAGTGCTTAATAGTATCCATGCTCTTTTTTTTTTTCTATGAAACCAGCACTCAGGGGATGGCCCCTACTCATGCAGTGCATTGTGCGTTTTTTTAGGAAAGGTGGAAAGGGGGAAGATGCGAACGGCAAGGAAACGAGTTGCTGCTAGGTGACTATAAAATGGCCAGTGCTATACCTTCACCATTAGACAGTCTACAGGCAATCGTCCCCAAGAAGCCCGCAGTTTCTCACACCACTTATGTTGTGTGTGTTAATTTTATACATAAGTGGCGGGACCTACAGTTTAAAGTCGACTCCGAAGCACGGGTAGGATGAGCGTCTTGTAGAGTATTAGTTTTGTCGCACGAGAGAGGTCTCTGCTGCTCAATTGCCTATTGAGACCATAGTAGCACCTGTTGGCAAGAGTAATCCTGCGTTTGATCTCCAGACTGACATTATTTTTGGTGGTAACGGCGGAGCCAAGATAAATAAATTCCTTGACTGTATCAAAAGTATAGTTATCGGCCGTAATCTGAGAATCAATACGCCTCACTTCTCTACTTGTCGATAATATATACTTTGTTTTGCCCTCATTTACTGCCAGACCCATCTTAGTAGACTCCCGTTCAATAGCACTAAAGGCAGCAGTAACATCTCGCTTGGTACGCTCTATAATGTTGATGTCGTCAGCGTACGCAACCAACTGGACACTTTTTTGAAAAATAGTGCCATTGCGATGCACTCCTGCCTTTCGCAGAACATTCTCCATGACGAAGTTGAAGAGGTCGCATGATAAGGGGTCGCCTTGTCTGAAACCTCGCACGGTATCAAACGGTTCGGAGAGGTCCATTCCTATCTTGACGGAGCTGCAGGAATTGCTCAACGTCATTCTGCATAGCCTTATCAGCTTCGCAGGTATACCGAGCGCAGACACAGCGGCAAAAACACGATCCCTTACGGGGCTATCGAAGGCTGCATTATAGTCGACAAAAAGATGGTGTGTGTCGACTTGTTTTTCGTGGGCCTTTTCCAGGATTTGGCGTAGTGTGAAGATCTGGTCAATGGTGGACTTGACAGGCCTGAAGCCACACTAATAAGGTCCAATACTATAACTAATGTTAACAACGAACTTTAAAATTGCTTGGGATTCAAATAACCTCCTTCCGCCATACCTCCTGTAGTAGGTAGCGTACCAACGAATCTGGAAAGGAGAAGTGAACACTAAAGAGAATAGGTGTTCTCCTAAAGGGTTATATAAGTGCTATAAAAAGATTAAGAAAAAAATAAAAAATAAAATAGAAAACATTACCCTCAGTCAACAAATTCTCATGGAAAGTTCAGCATACCAAATGGAGGTGGACATTTTTTTGTTGCCCTTAAGTAATACTCACAGTAATGCTGTACCTAACCGAGAAGGAAAATATATTTTATTTGGAACGTTTACATAGAATCAAAAGTTCCCTACAATCTCAATTTCAGTTTTAGTTTCTGTTCAAGTTTTTTCTTTAATAACAAAAGCGTTTCGATTTCTAATTGTCTTCATCAGTCAATTTCTGAAGCCAAAAATTTTATTAAAAAAAGAAAAAAATTCGTTTTTGTTTTCATTTCCTTGTGATCTGTTGTGCAAAGTAAAGAAATTCCACTGCAGGGTACTAAATCTTGTAAACTGGAGCAAAACTAAAAACAAAAATAAAAAAAATTACGAAAATTAATACAACAGAAGCTGCAAAAGAAAAAGACAGAAAAAAGTGCGAAGAAAAATATTTACGCAACTATTTTTTTTATTATTTTAATTTTATTTTTGTTGTAGTTGTAGTAGTGTTAGTTGTAGTTGTTTTTATAGTTCAATGTATGTGTATGTATGTGTACACTTTATAAAATTTCTCTCTTTTTTTCTTTTCTTCTTTACTTTGTAACACTATACTCAAGTTTTATTTTGTAAATGCTTGTCCATGTAGCATGGAGGCAACGAAGAAGCTGAGAATAAAAAAATATTTTACCCTGGGCCATGATGAAATTACTAAACTCTAATATATATGTATCTATAGGTGTAGCACCTATAGTACCATAATGTCGTTTCATATTTCAGGGAGTATAGCAATGTAATTCTATGTTTTCATTTGAAGGGTTTTTGTCAAGCCAAGGGCTACCGGAAGTCCACTCTGGGGGAGACTGAATCTATTCATTTACGAATATTTTATTAATTTTTTTTAATTATTATATTTATTTTACTATCAATGTAACAACTTAAAAATTAAAAAAAATTAAAAAATGTTTATTATTTACATATATTGAGTTTTTACATAAAGTATTGCAACAATTGAAATCTTATTTTTATACCATAAATGGTGCTTTTCTATTATATGTTTACATTTATAGGAAAAAAGATAGTAAAAACCTATTGAATTTTAAAGAAATTTTCGTGTTATAAACTTCTTTCACCTTCGTGGAAGAAGGTTAAGAAAAGATATACACTTACAAATTTCTTATTAAATTATAGTTAGATGATCTGTTTCGATCCTCAAAGCTTCTTGTTAATTTATTTATGACTTCGTTGATGGTATTTTCTTTGTAATATCTATGTAGTCGAAATGTTGGATAACGCCTTGGTAAATTATATATGATTTTAAGGTTCTTATTTTGGATAATCTGCAGCTTTTTCTGATATGTTTTAGCCACTTTAGTGTACCAGACTTGAGATCCATAAGTCAAAATTGGTCGAATGCACATTTTATATAATAGCAACTTATTTTTAATGTTGAGCGTAGATCTGCGGTTCAAAAGTGGGAAAAGTGCACATCCGCATTTAACAGCCTTTTCACAAGTTTTCAAGACGTGGTTTTTGAGTGTTAGTTTTTTATCTAAAGTTATACCCAGATATTTCACTTCATCTTGTATGGAAATTTCAGTTCCCTGAAAACATAGTGGAATGCTTGGAATTCTTTTAGGGGATTTATTAAATGGAAAGATTATGGCTTGTGTTTTTGTTTCATTAATCCTTATCTTCCATTTGGAGAAATATTTATCGGCATGCTCGAGAGCTCTTCTCATATTTTTTATTATAGCATTAGTAACTTTTCCGCTTGCTATAATAGCTGTATCGTCAGCGTATAAGGCTGTGTGTTGATCTTTTAAGACTTTAAAATCAGATGTATATAAGGAATACAAAATGGGTGAAAGCACAGACCCTTGTGGAACTCCAGCTGGAATATTTCTTTCTGTGGAATTACTTCCATCAATGGTTACAATAAAGGTCCTATTGCTCAGAAAACTGTTAATGATTTTTTGCAAATACGTCGGAAATCCTAAATTGTTAAGTTTATAAATGAGACCGTTGTGCCATATTGCGTCAAATGCTTTCTCAATGTCTAAGAATACAATTCCAGTGCTTCGTCTAATGCGTTTATTGTTCTGTATGAAATTTATTATCCGTTTGACTTGATGAACTGTTGAATGTTCCTTTCTAAAACCAAATTGTTCATTATTTATTAAATTATTCTCTTCTGAAAAATCCAATATACGTTGCAGTACAATTTTCTCAAAAATTTTATCAAGGCAATTCAGCATACTAATTGGTCTATAACTTTTTGGTGATTTCGCATCTTTTCCTGGTTTTAGGATTGGAATAACCTTTGCTCTTTTAAAACTATTTGGGAAATAACCGTTTTTTAGACACCAGTTAAAGATGTTTGTAATAGCAGTGAAGAAAGTGTCAGGCATATTTTTTAATACAATTGATTTTATACCATCAATACCAGGAGCTTTACAATTTTTGTGTCTTTTTGTAACCATTTTAACCTCTTCCTTTGTAGTTAAATTTATATTGTTAGGTATAATTTGGGAGTTCAGCCATTGCATATGACCCATTACTTTAGATTCTGCTTTGGAAGTCATGTTAATTGTTGTTTTATGGGAGTTTTCGAAAACATTAGCAATTACGTTGGCTTTTTCAGTACTATTGTACACTTCAGCGCCATCTACATTTATACTTTCACTTTTTACTTTTTCTCCTCTCATTGCTTTTGATAGTTTCCAAAATTTTTTGCTACCCAGTGGCAACTTTTTGATGAACTTTGACCAGCTGTTATTTCTATCTTTTAACACGTGCTTATCTATCATAAAACTCAGCTGTTTCAAAATGCATATGTTTAAATTTCTTTCTGATGGATTAACACTTCTTTGTACTTTTCTCCGAATTCTGTTTCTCTGACCAATTAAGAGTAATGTACCTGCAGAAAGTTTTTTCTGCCAGATTTGATTTTCTCCAAAAGGAATTTGTTTTGCTGCTTCTTGTGCTATGTAAGTGATTTTGCTTAACAATTCTTCTACATTCAAACTAGTTACAAGTGCACGGTCAATATTGTTTTCTTTTATCTTTCTATCGACCCATTCCCCTATAGATTTCCAATTGGCAAGCTTGTACAAAGGTATTTGTTGAATATGTTCCAACGTTGAACCGTGAATCCTGCATGATATGGGTAAGTGATCAGAGTTAAGTGTTCCCGGGTGTGCTATAAGCGAGGATATTTGCAACGAGGAATTGGAAAGAATAATATCAACGACAGATGGTTGTGTTGGAGTTACGTTCGGACTAAAGCGAGTAAAAGAACTTGGGGAATAAATATAATAGTTAGAGTTGAGTTGGTGATTAAATAAAGCTATGCCAGCAGTGTTATTTTGTATACAATTCCAACTAGTGTGGCGGGCGTTGAGGTCTCCAAATATGAAATAGTCTGTTGAACCAGCTGTTAATTTATTTAAATCATTCAAAAAATGTGCTGTATATTTTGGACAGTAAGCAGAAGTAAATCTAACCGGTCTATTGTTTATGGATATTATGATGGAAATATTTTCTATTGCAGACGTTGAGATTTTGGATATACGCTGATGTGGAATGGATTTTTTGATAGCTATTAATACACCACCTCCGTGCGTTGGACGATCTTCTCTGTATATAAAATATTTAAACAAATGTATTTTGTTACTTTTACTTAAAAATGTTTCATTAATAAACAAGATATCTATTTGTTTTTCGTGGAGAAAGTCTTCAAGCTGTGTAACGGAGGCTTTGGTCGTTATGCCCCTAGCGTTCCAGTGCATAACTTTTAATATCTGTTTCGGAATTGATCTATATGACATGTTTTAACATCATACCTAAAACACGCATTTTATCATACTTATTTTTACATTTCTGGAGAGCATCAAGTGCTTAAAAATAGATTTCTAGAATCTTTTCATTCGAAATATTATCATCTTCATTATGCTTATTATTAGAATTTGCCATATCTGCATATGAAATTTTCCGATCCTTTCCGTTTGATACACTAAATGGAGTGAGTAAAGGATCTTTAAAGCCATGAATATAACTGTCATCATCAGACGTGTATAGAACATTTGAGATCTTTTTAGAGACTCTACTCGGGAGTTGTTTCTGCGTTACTTTACGTCGAACAAGTAAATATTCTTTTCTGGATGGACATTTAGGATCGTCCGCTCGGTGATTGACATTTTGTAGTGTAAAATGATTAAAACAAGTTCTTTTGTTTTATTTACCAAGTGCGCCCAGAAGCGCACAGTTTGGCTATCTTTTATTAATTAATTTTTATCCCTAAAATTACCAAGTATTTATACATAAATAATGCTGATCAAGCATTATGTCTACAGTGGGAGGTATAGCAAGAATTTCAAATAATTATTAAGAATATGAAAATATGAATATGTCCAACACTAGCAGTGTTGACAGTATTGACTATTAAATTGCAAACGCAAGCAAATTGATCGTTGCTTGAATTTACCAAACAGAAGTGCCATCAACAATGTGTATGTGTATGTACATATGTACGTTATATGATAGTTTGTAATAAAAACTCAATAAAAGAATTACTTTAAACATGTGTCGGCAATGATGACATCATGAACATGCTACAGTAGTTTCCTCTTTATACAATTACAGCATTTGTATATCACTGGACCTCCGTCAGGAACTTTGTTCATTTGGCAGATAGCGAAATCGTGAGGACCCCCACAGCCCAAGCAGGCAGCTACGCGATGGCAGTTTGATGATCCATGGCCATACATTGTACATTTCGTACATTGAGTGGGACCTTTAGCACGTTTCAAAGGGTTGCGCCAATGAACTACTACATTATAGAAGTACCTAATTTTTCGGACATCCCTTTTTGTAACTTGACTTCTATCAAATTCCACACAGTATAAAGCATCATCCACACTAGACCGAGCTGTTGGAATTTCTTTAATGGAAACATCATCTATATTGAAAGTTGATTTGAGCTCGTCTTTAATTGTCTTTATATCAAGCTTGGGTAGACCAAATAAGACTAATTTAAACTTCTTATTGTCTTTAACAGGATGTGTAAAGAATTTCACCTCATTTAATTTTAATTTTTTAATAGCCTCTTCGTATTCCACTAGAGAGTTTGGTATCACCTTTATTCCAATAGATAACCGTTTGTACTTACAGTTTATAGTAATTGGCGGCACTCTTTGCTTCTCTTGAATGTCATGACCTACATCCACACTAGTATCATTGTCATCTCCATCTAGGTCAGATAGACACTGATATCTATTACTGCTGCTTGGTATGGCAGACTTTTGTTTTTGTATTTAGGGTTATTTCCCCAAAATATTTTGCGTTTAGAACTCATGATTCTTGTTTTTCTTTTTTTTTTTTATTATAATTTAGTATGCAAAAAATTTACAAGAGTCAGCTGATATTTTACACGTCTTTATGCTACAAATGTTGCAGTAAGGCTCACATTTACGAGTATAAAAATATTTAGTATCAGAGTTTTAACCAGATCGTGCGAAATGCCAAGGTGACTACTGCACTCAGTCAACCAATTTAGAAACTATTAAACAATCTAAAGATGCAAGAACTAGAACCACACCAATATCGATCAGGTTATGTATGTGAAGTATCAGAACACCAATCATGCCGTATGCTCAACCAGCGGGGTTATTCAGTCCACTCTATGCCGATAGGGCGCATGATTATTTTTTATATCTTATACACCTTAACTGAGTATGTCCTGCTCCAATAGCATCTTATTAGTATTTCCAACAGTTATTAGGTAATATGTTGGCTTAATAGACGTGAGGCCACGGTTCAGACCCCAGGAAAGACATCAAAACGAAATATCAAGAAAATATTTCATCGGCTCCTTTCTCTCAGCAGATTTCTGGCAAAAACTCTGAGAGTAAATAAAATTGCCATGAAAAGTTTCTCAAAAAATTCTGTCGTTCGGTGTCGACTTTAAACTGTAAGTGCCGCTCATGTATAAAATTAACACACAGACAACATAAGTGGTGTGAGAAGCTAGGTAGTAATCCTGACTGAAGGGTTGTAATGACCAATTATGTATGTTGTGTAAAGATGCACACTATATAACCAGACGAGTTTAGATCAGTTTTTGTACGTGAAGTATCATAACACCAATCATGCCATATGCTTAAAGAGTGAGGTTAATCTGTCCACTCTGTGCCTGCAGGGCGTATGATTATTTTTGAAATTTTATAGTTCGTAACCGCGAGTATACAGCCCAAATTACGTTGACGTTTTCGATCATGTTAACGCTAAAACTCTGTGATCTATCTATTATATATTGATTGATCCGCTCAGTGGCTAATAAAATGCACGGCCTAGTTATTGTTGCTGCGAACCACTGTATTGCATTTAATGTATACAGAGTCTCTTTATAACATTTCGCCTCAAACTGTATTACCTTGGCATACAACCTCAAAATAGTGTAGTGTAGTCTTCCTAACGATTATTCTGTCCTAGTACCTGGTGAAATGTATTAACGTTTCAAGTATGCATACTCCTAATTCGTTCTCTTCATCATAGAATCTACATATTGGTCTTCAGGCCATTCCTATTTTGTACAATTGCTTCTTGAGGGTACAATAACACATGGTCAGAAAGCCGGGATTCAGCAAAGAGTGATCTTACATCCCTTGCCTATTCAACTTGTCCAGGTAGTCACTTTCTAAATTCAAAACAAAATTATGGACATTATGCGATCGGTTGTCGGCTTAACTGTGAAATAATAATGCTATGTTCCATTCTCTGTGCCTGCTGTTCAAGTTGATCTGACTATCATATCCTATTGCTACGTCCGGTCCTTTGCACTGTCGACCCAGTTGAATTGATCATTTCTTTCGGTGGCAAAAGCTTTCGTTCGAAAAATATCGGCGAGTTCGCTCTTGGGATCCAAATATTTTATTCTGGTATCTAGCATTCCTACAGCATCTCATTTAAAATCGTTTTAATTATAATTCGCCATAATAGTCGTATGATATATATATGTAAGACGACCTCTATAAGGCGGTAAATGTAAGCTGTCTTAGAATATATATGTACATACAACCTTTTAGTCAAGAACGCAACCTAGCTTCTCACACCACATATGTTGTGTGTGTTAATTTTATACATGAACGGCGGGACCTACAGTTTAAAGTTGACTCCGAACGACAGATTTTTGAGACAGCTTTCCATGGGAATTTTATTTACTCTCAGAATTTTTGCCAGAAATCTGTTGAGAGGAAGCCGTCGAAGAAATATTTTGGTTATATTGATGGCTGACCTGGGGTTTGAACCGTGACCTTACGTCTGATAAGCCAACACACTACCTACTTTACATCAAAATGAAAATTTGAGAAAATATTTCTTCGGCGACTTTTTCTCAGCAGATTTCTGGCAAAAATTCTGAGAGTCACATAAAATTTTCATGAAAAGTTTCTCTAAAATCTGTCGTTCGGAATCGACTTTAAACTATCGGTCCAGAGATCAGCAATGAATCGTTTTTTCGCTACTCATAAGCATTCATGAAATTTTGAATTTAAGTGAGTCAATAATATTGAAATTTAACTAGACTGTCTAATTCATTCTTACTCACGACAACGTTAATTTATAAATGATTTATAAGTCAGTACGCGTACAACGTTGACATCAAAATCATACCATTCGAAATATGTTTGATTCATAAGCCTACTTATAACTTTAGAAAAATAGTCTTATAATACTGTTAAGTTTTTATCTTTTTAAAAACGTTTAAAATAAGAATTCTTTGATTACAAACAAATAAAAATAAATTTGTATTTGGTTTCTATTAAATTCTTTATTGTTCGCACAATTATTTTTGTGTGCCACTGTTTTCAACTTGATGATACAACAATAATTTGTTTTGCTTGTTATTTTTCGTTGCTTACAAACTTTTTGTAAACAACAACACTTGTTCGTGAGATCTGTATAGCAGCGATCTTCAAACCATGACTGTTATCTTCACACGCAACACGTCTTCACACAAGATTGACTGAATTCTTACTACCCTTACTACTACTACTTCATACTTATTTTGTGATTCGTTTATATGTTGAGTTATGGAGAGTCGAAATCAACAACATCATACGTATTGTTAATTTTAATTTGTTTTGCACCAGTGTGCAAAAGTGCTAAAAGAAAAAGTATTTGTTACTGTTGTTACATGTTCTACCATGTTATGCAGTACAGTTTCTTGCGTAGTATGCCTCCGCCTATAAACACCGTATGGAAGAGGGTGTAAGATATTTAAGCCCTCCAGTACGTAAGTGTGTAAGTATTTTTATGTATGTACATAAACATTAAGTATATAATATACGTACATATATCTAATTCTATATGCATGTGTTAGTGAGTACATATATTTTATTTTATTTTTTTAATATCAAGTGAATGTAATAAATTTTTTTAAAACATTTTTGTTCTTGTTTTTTTTTTTCATGTTTTTAGCAACAATAAACTCCAAGTAATAATGAAGAATTCTTGTAAACTGGAGACTATAAAACAAACACATGCACGCTTGGTAGCTAGTATAACAGCAACAGTGTCTTATAAAACAAAATGCGAAGGACCAAAGCAATAATAGCATCACAGAATACGTTGCCATTTAACCAGTAATGGCATACGGGGTGTCTTAAAGGCACAACAGCAAACAGGGGATGCATCTTAATTAAATGCCGTCCGCATACGAGCGAGTATTTTAAAACAAAACTAAAAACGTTTTTCCTCCGCTTTTCTCTTTCGTAGATGAAATAAAAAGCAAAACATAAAAGAATCATTAAATAGTTTTTCCTTTATTTTCACTTTTCTTCTTTGTTCCTCTCACTCTTTTCCTCTTTATTTTTTTCTTCGCCGTTGAAGGTCCTTTAATGTTAAGAAAACAAGTGACTGTGTAAACTAACATTGAAATGAAATGAATTCTGGATTTTCTTTTTCCATTTTTTGTTCTCAATTGAATCTATTGTTGAGCTGAAGATGGTAGAAAACGAACGACAATTTAAAAACTGTTTATTTTAAATGGTGGTGGATATGAAAGCGGAAAAAAAGAAAAGGTAAATCGCTGTTTTACTTTCACTTAATGGCACAAAGAGTTCCAGATATTTAAAGATGGTATTTAAAGAGCAGTGGAAACTAATTAGAAATTAAGAGTATTTCAGAAGGAAGTATTTGATTTGAAGACACAATTATGAGACGACAAGATTTACTTTAATGAAAATGAATTAGTCGCCGCAGTCTAGTAGATAGTATGTTGGCTTATTAGACGTGAGGCCATGGCTCAAACTTCAGGTCAGACTTCCTCCCAGCAGATTTCTGGCCAAAACTCTAAGAGTTAATAATAATGCCATGAAAAAGTTTCTCAAAAATCTGTCTTTCGGAGTCGACTTCAAATTGTATGTCTTGCCACTCATGTTTTTAAATAAAATCAACAACATAAGTGGTACGAGAATCTAGGTCATAATTCTGACTGAAGGGTTGTAATGACCAATTATATATGTATGTATGTATATGTGATATCTGGTACGAGCCTTAGGTTGTGCCTAGTTCTTATTTTACAGGGGCATTGTGCCTTGTATGTATGTGTTGCACTCGATCAAACGCAAGAAACATTCACCGAATCGTTAATGTATCGTAACAAAATCGACATATTTTTGAAGCCAGTGGCAATAGATGGTCAGAAAACTTTTCAGTATGTTTGTCCAACTACGCTTGTCAGGCCTAAGCATCGAAGATTTCCCATAGCTCTTAATACGACTTATTTTATGAGTATTTGCTATGAAAAAATGTTGGCTCTCGTATGAGATGTCGTATCAATAAATTATTGCAATAGGCGGGTGTATACGAGTATTTCGTCAGCAAAGAACGGCTTATAGTGCAACAAATAAGGTCATTAAATTATGGAGTAGCTTAAGGCCCTTAAAGCATAGTTAGGTTAGATTATATTTAAGGACGTATACTTGTCTTTAAGGCAAGTACAATACCCGGATTTCAAAATTTTCTATTATAAATTTGTCATAAAAGAGAGGATAATAAAGGCAATAGGAGAAAAGAATTTGGAAAGGAAAATATTGGAATTGGAGGAAAATAGATGAAAAGAACGACCACAAATCCTGGTAATTTCTAGAGAGAGGTATTCGAAAGTCTCCAACTGCTCCTCATAACAACATACCTTGTAATAGCCCGGCTGGGATTTGTTCTCGTCAGCGATCTAATTTCGTAGTGCCTTGTAAGATACCCAACAACTAACCTCACACAGGTCTCATGCAAATCCAGTAGCAAATTTGTTTCAGTATTATTCATATCGAGCTATATACTCCTAGACACTTAACAATCTGATTCAACGTCCAACTTTTCTGATCCTTATCCTTAAACCATCCAGTGACAAGTCCATAGAAGTAGCAGAAAATCATACAATGAGGACAAACAGCAGCTTAAACTTTGTTGGAGAAACAATTTGAAAGATTAGCACTTTAAAACTCTGAGAGTAAATAAAAAATTGCCATGAAAAGTTTCTCAAAAATCTGTCGTTCGAAGTCGCCTTTTTTTAAATGTAGGTCCCTCCACTCATATGTAAAACATACAGAATGTGGGTGGTGTGAGATGCTAGGTCGTAATCCTGATTAAAGGATTGTAATGACCAATTATGTATGTATGATGTATGCAACCAGTCATGCAGTGATTAGGCCTCTAAAATCACACGATCAATATAGCTTCTAAATGGACTGTGAGCAGAGCTAGTATGAATATGGGTCATCATTCGACATTTAGGCAAGTAACACAACTATACGTTACAGTCGTATTGGCTTTGACTACTAGCGGTATACAGAGTATTGGTTTTGTACTTCTGAAAGAACTCTCAAAGAAAAGTTGTAACCTAGAGCATGACGGATGGATTGTAAGGTGGACTATTGTTTGTTTTCGTCGTAGTCTAGTAGATAGTGTGTTGGCTTATTACACGTTAGGCCACGGTTCAAACCACAGGTCAGACATCTTAAATAAAACGAAATATGAAAAATATTTCTTCGGCGGCTGCCTCTCAGCAAATTTCTAGTCAAAACTCTGACAGTAAATGTAATGACAACGAAAAAGTTTCTCAAAAAAACTGTCGTTCGGAGTCGAATTTAAAGTGTAGGTCCTGCCACTCATTTATAAAATTAACGCACACAACATAAGTGGTATGAGGAGCTAGGTCGTAATCCTGAGTGATGAGTTGTAATGACCAATTATGTATGTATGTATGTATTGCTTATAAGCTAATAGCGTAAGACAAAGTTCTAAAGATCAAGTAGATCTCAAAAGAGCTGAAAATAGGAAACGATTAAGAAAACAGAGTTACTTGACTAAAGGAAAGTAATGGAAAGTAATGGTGCCACACTAAAAGAAACCTCCAATTGGCATTCATACAGATAAAATATTTGCTGAGGCGGAAGAGCAAAAATAATGTAAACAATCCAGATAGTAATTTCAATCTACATACGTAAACACAATTTTTCCTTTCAGCAATGATACTGTACGACAATTTATTGCAATTTATTTGTTGATCCATCTGATATATTGGGGCTAAAACCCTTATTGGTTTCCCTTTCCTAATTCTTAATCTCTAAGCAGCTAACAAGCTAACACCAGCTGTTTAGTTTGATTGTATGTATTAGAAAATATTTTCTTTTAACGGAAATTACGCGTGTTGTTCAATTAAATTTATGACCTGGTAACAGTTTCACTTAAAAACCTTAAAACTTTACAATTTTTATATTTTCAAATAGTTTAACAAGCAACAGAAAGGAAGAAGCAAGAGAAAATGTAATGAAAACTAAAAAGAGACAATAAACTAAAAAAAGAAAAATCACAATGGATGAAGATTTATTTCTTTTCATATATGTAGGGTATTAGGGAAATAAGAGCAATGGATGTGTCTTAATAAATTTTGTTTTCTCTTCTCCTTTATGAAAAACTATTCCAGTACAGGAAATAAAATGAAGAAAAACAAGAAGAAAAAAGAAGAAAATGAATATCAGCATCCATATTTATTAGAAAAATTTCTTGTTGATTGTCTAGTTACTCGCAAAAGTACGGCATTATTAAAGTGAAAGTAATTCTGTTATAACATTACATATGCACTTACACGTATGTACTCGAGATTTAGAATATTACTCTTATATGTAGTGGTACACACACACACACACAGTCATAAAGTAGTGATAAATCAAGAGTATTCTCGCAATAGAAAACAAAACCGTAAATTATGTGCCTTTTCTTTTCATTACGTTGGTTGATACTTTCTCTTTCTCTCTTTCTCTCTCTTTCTCTTATAGATTTTTTTGTTTTAGCTTAGAAAGTATTTGTATAAGTTATAATAATAAAATTCAAAGAGAGAGTGAACGAGAGAGAGCGTAAGTGTAAAAAGAATTGTAGATGTGTGTTTAACCATACAAGTTGAATTATCACTTTAGGATTTAGGTTACACATACCGGAAGAAAACAAGAAAGAAAACTTTTTTTCTACACATTTTAAGTTTAAAGAAACTACAGCTTAAAGTATGAAGATAGAGAGAGAGAGGAAGCGAGAGAGGAAACAGTTGTGTGAGAGAAAAAATATTGGACATTGAAAAGCGAAAAATTTATCATATCACTTGAAAAGTTGTCTTCTCTTTGAGTTGATTAAATAAATTCTTAAAAAAAAGAAACAAGAACAAAAACGTTTAAAATTTGTTTTTCTGACAAGCAGAACTTTAATTTAAATTCGGAAACATTTTTCTATTCCGGAGAATATTACGAAAATTCTAAACTTCTAACACGTATTCTAACAGCTTAACTAACGAGTATCCATACTGAAGCAAATTAAATAATGAAAATTAAAGTGTATAGCCTATACCAGCAGAAAGAAGGTCAACAGCAATACAAATATGGCAGTATAGTGGGGTTCCAAACTAAGGTAGCTATGATCGATTAAAGACCACCTAGACACGCATAATAAGCCAAGTTCTAGAACAGGGCGATCTCAATAGAAAAGTCGTGAATATAACAGCAGTATACCGAGTGAACTTTTCGCATCCGATACAACAGTGAGCTGTATGAGCTCCTGAACGACATAGACGTTGTGCAGCGTATTAACATCCAGCGGCTGCGCTGGCTCGACCATGTCGTTTAAATGGAGGAAAATGCTCCGAGGAGACGGGTATTTGATGCGGGGATCTGCGGAAGTCGGTGAAGAAGACGACCTTGTTTGCGTTGGAAGGACCAAATCGAGGAAGCCCTGTTATTGATTGGTATGACCAACTGGCGTGGGCGTGCAAGAAGCACAGGCGCCTGAAAGGATGTGTTAAGATGTGAGAGAAATTAATGAAAAATTCTGTCATTATAAGTTGTCCTTAAATTGGTGGAATTACTATTGAATAAAATTAATATACACAACACGAGTGGTGCAATAAGCTATTCAAGAGTTTTAATACTTAATAAAGGCTTGTAGTGATATATAATGCACGCGTTCAGCAGAGATCAGCAATGAATCGTATTTTCGCTACTCACAAGCACTCATGAAATTTTTAATATAAGTGAGTCAACAATATTGAAATTTAACTACTCTGTCTGATTCATTCGTCGTTGAAGTCGCCGTAGTCTAGTAGGTAGTGTGTTGGCTTATTAGACGTAAAGCTAGGGTTCGAGCCTCAGGTCAGACATCAAAACAAAATACAAAAAGTATTTCTTCGGCGATTTCCTCTCAGCAGATTTCTGGCAAAAACTCTGAGAGTAAATAAAAATTGCTATGAAAAGTTTCTCAAAAAATCTGTCGTTCGGAGTCGACTTTAAACTGTAGGTCCCGCCACTTATGTATAAAATTAACACACACAACATAAGTGGTGTGAGAAACTAGCTCAATAATTCTGACTGAAGGGTTGTAATGACCAATTATGTATGGCTGATTCATTCGTACTCACTACAACATTGATTTATAAGTACAGGTTGCAATGAGTATGCGTACAACTTTGACATCAAACTCATAGCATTTGTAATATGTTTGATTCATAAGCCAGCCTACTCATTTAGATTCATAAATCATTTATCAAAATTTACAGTCTTAGTTATTGTTGCATTTACAAACAAAGAAAAAAGACACATAAGCAAAAGAGACAGAGCAACAAGAAGAGCAAACACACAACCATTTAGTAAGTATTTTAGTGTTCGTATGCGATTCATACTTTTTTTTTGATTTTTGTATATGTTGAAAATCAACAACATCATATGTGGTGTAAAGTATGAATATGATGAGTACTTCAAGTACTTTGTATATGAGTAGAGAGAGGTTCCATGATATTAAAATAAGTATAAATGCGTATATGTACGTATCAGAATATATAAGTATGATCCGATTCTACTTATCTTTTTGAATTCTCATATAAGGTATTAGACATTCCACTTGTAATAATTAGAAAATAATTTGTGATTGTATTGTTTAATGAATAAAATAAAATAAATCGATGAATAATTACAATTTTTGGGGAAATACTTCTGTGGATACAATAATTATGAGTATATTTTTAACAAATTATAATGAAAATTAAAGCAAAAAACTGAATTTATTTGTTTTTTTTGTTTTTTGCCTTTTTATAACACCACTAGAATATTCAAAATAGTTAATTTTATTTTCATTAAATGTTCGAATATTAAACAACACAAACGTAGGCACGTGTAGGTACAGTAAGCGTCAAAAAAAACTGTACACTAAGGATTTTTTTTTTACGCCGATGAGGTGTAAATGTACCTAACCGCACCGTAGAGGAAGTCGTCACATCCTCCGTGTGTGGGGCCCTCACCCACTAAATCCCCCCCTCATCTCGTGGACTTGTTGTGCCGACTCCGGAACTACGGTGGTATTACTTTGGAGTGGAGTCCTTTTGGCCCTTTGGCCCCAGCGTGCTCATATCCGCGTCCGAATTGCGTATCGATAGTTGAGGAGACAGTCTCCACTATTCTTTTCGTCCAGGTCCCTGTTTGGAATTCCGTTTGACACGTGTGCCAGTGTCATCTATGCCGGCGTGCCTACATGTTCTGCAGCCTCAAGATCTCTCTTCTTCAGTCTTAGATTGCGCTCCACGTAATTCGCCACTGAGGCCCAATTTTCTCTACTCGCAACCATAACTCCAACAATGTTAGCGGCCGTGATCGTTCCAATTATTGACGTCAGTACAGAGCGATAGCTCTGCCAGCGTGCACATTCGAAAATAGTGTGCTCTGCATCATCAATTACTTCCCCTTCCTCGTAAAGACAGTAAGTGGAGGCGGTCTTGCCCATTCTGTGCAGATATTTCCTAAAATATCCGTGTCCCGATAGCATCTGTGTAACGTAGTAATTTACCTCTTCAAATTTCCGACCAATCCATGGCCTTATGTCCGGAATAAGTCTCGCCGTCCACCTTCCTCTATCCTCATCGTTCCATCGTCGTTACCAATTTGAAATGGTGTTTTCCCTGAAGTGACCGGTTATGTGATTTCCAGCCGATTTCGCCTTATAAATCTCCACCTGCAAGGGGATACGCCAACACTAAGGATAAAGTTCGAACAATCAACAAACTTAACTTTAACCATTCAAGGAGAGTGCCTGAAAAAATTTGACAATATGTCGAAATTTTTTTGAATTTTTTTTTTTGATTTTTTTTTTTAAATTTGAAAAACTGTTAAAGAAACAATTTTAAAATACCAAATAACGGTGATTTGTTAATGTATATTTTTTTATGTAAAATTACTTTTGACGCTTACTGTATATGGTATTATGTATGTGCCATATAGGAAACCTATTTACCAGCTGGGTTGGAAATTGGAAAATTGTGGTTTTATGTTTAATTTAATACTCATTACTAAAAACCACGTTTCAAAAACAGCTTTAAAGTTCACACTTTTCACTTTATCCGTCCATTGAAACTTGCAATCACACGCACACTCGCCCCAATATGTGTTAAAACGCCAGTAAGGGATGCGAGTTTTTAATGGTAGCAAGTTGAGAGAGAGTATTTATTTATTTGCTTTAGTGTTTGTAAAATAATTGAAACACAAGCATAATTAAACAAAAAAAATAACAACAAAAAAAAGAGAGAGAAAAAAAACTGAAA